>OX465597.1:25266015-25891015 GCA_950022295.1 Bromus sterilis | reverse complement strand
ACTTGTACTCGTGTACGCTCCTTACCTCTTTCTGGTATTCGTAGTACAGGACTAGCCAAGTCAAAGCTGGCACTTCTGCAATGAAACCCCACCTCCCTTTTCCTTGATACATGTGCATGAGTAGTATAGTTCCTATGTAAGTCTTGCTGAGTATGTCTTTGTACTCACGTTTGCTTATTCTATGTTTTAGAGACGAGACCACTGACCCTGATGGTGGCCTCTACCTCGAGCTCGACGTGGACCAGTTCGTATAGTTCCAGACAGCAGCCTGTGCCCTCTGGAGGGTCGTTGTATTTTTTTCAGTCTTCTTAAGCCATTTGTTAACCTTGTCTTTACCAAGACATAATTTGCTTCCGTTGATGTTTGATGTAATGTTGGATCACAGACATGTGATCTCTGCTTGTAATACAACTACTATGTCTTCTCCATTTAGCAGAAGTTATAAAGACTATGAGTCTGTAGAGTTCATGTTGTGATTACCTGTTGTTTACACTCGACATGTATGTTGCATGTATGATTATAACGTGCATGTCTTAGTATGGGTTTCGATAGCTTAGTTGTGTTCTTGCCGGCGGTCTTTTATACACCAAGTGGCCCTTAGATGTGCGCAGCTTGGGGCATCGCGATGCGATTGCTCGTGATTCTGTCACGTGGCACACTTTGTTGTATGATTGAGCCCGCCTGAGATCCCGACTAGGTGATCGGGCTGGAGTATGTTTATGTAAGTGTTATAATTCAATCGAGAATATGGGATTTCACCACCCATAATCATTTAGACTTGTGAGCGGACGATGAGGACCCATCTCAATTGATCATCCGTCCAGGATGGGATGCCCCTCACGTATGATGCTTTCCGAGAGTGTTCTTTGCTTGGCCTTGTCTGCTTAGACAAGTAGGTACGGCTCTCGGCTCTCCATATGATTGATTTGTGACTGGAATTACATACGCAAACCCCGGGTCCCGACACCACGTCTATTGTTGTTCTTCTGGGGCATGGTGTTCCCCTTGAGGATTCCATGGTGGATAGTTTACCTGCTTATACGGATGAGCAGAGTGCTCGAGCCACTCGGCTGGCCCGCCAGCCGCAGCTGGTCATAGAGGCTACAAACAATTCTTCAGCTGAGGAGTAGGGTGAACTTGTTTTTTTCTATGGAAAACTTCAGCTGTAATGTGCCTCCTTCGGGACGGTGGATCTTTTTTAATTCGCGGACCCACTTTTTGCTTCTTGTTGTCTTGTTTCCTTTGAATTGTTTCTCTTTGCGGTAGGCCATCCCGGGCGTCTCTCGGGCTTGGAATATGGTGAAGGAGGATGCTCGCGAGGGTGCATATGAGTCTGTTTGCTTGAGGCTGAAGGAGGCCGAACGTGAGATCGTTCGACTGAAATGTGTTGTTGCGGTCCATCGCTCGAAACGTGAACGTGATGAGGCCGTCTTGGATGGCTTGGCGGCTTGGATGATGAAGCCGTCTGATCTTCTGAAGGGTCGGTTTGTTTTTTCTTCGACCGCTCGACTGTGCGGGTTCTTTTCCTTATGCTTTGCGGCTGATCTTTGTTCTTCGTTGCGAAGTGCTTGCTGGGCGTTCTTGCGAGGAAGAAGAGGCGTTACAGTCTGAGTTGTTTCGGCTGGAGGACCCGGTTGTGCAGGCGAACAATCCTTTTTGGATGGATAGGGCGCGTGCTCGGGTGTTCGCCATTCTGCGGATGCGGGTTGAGAGGGTACCGCGGACTCTTGAGTACTGCTGCGGAGTGTTCGGCATGATTTTTGCTGAGTTTTACCCTTTAGATCATGTCCCCTCTTCCCTTGAGAAGCTTTGTCGGGTATTCTCCCAGCCTGCGGATCTTCGGCGTGTAGTTAATCACCAGATTTATGCGGGGGCTCGTTGTGCTTTTGCCTTTGTCCATAGTCATTGGCCGGGGGTGGACATTATGCTGGCAGCTCAAGGTCCTCCTGGTGGTCGAGCTCAGCCGATGGACGACCATTATGCCGGGCGGACAAGCCTGCAAAAGAAGTTTTGAAGTGGGCGGTCGAGGATAATGACCGTCGGTTGGGTGGTCTGTGCAAAGGAAAGTCAGAGCCTGGGGATTAGTCTTTGCTTGGCGCTGGTTCCTTTGCTGAACAACGTGTGTTGTTGTTCCCTTTTGATTTACTTTGTTCGTCTGTTGTAAGTCAATCTTGTGTGGTATAGGTTTGTCTTGTCAGCTGCTGAGTTTTTGGGCGACGGGTCCCCTCGTGCTATTTGTTGAGTCGCGTAAGCGAAGAGCGCCTCGGGGGGTGGCTGCCGCGGCGAGCCCTCGAGTGCCAATTTTTTAGAGTCGCGTAAGCAAAGAACGCCTCGGGGGGTGGCTGCTGCGGCGAGCCCCCGAGTGCCAATTTTTTAGAGTCGCGTAAGCGAAGAACGCCTCAGGGGGTGGCTGCTGCGGCGAGCCCCCGAGTGCCAATTTTTTAGAGTCGCGTAAGCGAAGAACGCCTCAGGGGGTGGCTGCTGCGGCGAGCCCCTGAGTGCCAATTTTTTAGAGTCGCGTAAGCGAAGAACGCCTCGGGGGGTGGCTGCTGCGGCGAGCCCCCGAGTGCCAATTTTTTAGAGTCGCGTAAGAGAAGAACGCCTCGGGGGGTGGTTGCTGCGGCGATCCCCCCGAGTGCCAATTTTTTAGAACGCCTCAGGGGGTGGCTACTGCGGCGAGCCGTCGAGTGCCAATTTTTTAGAGCCGCGTAAGCAAAGAACGCCTCGGGGGGTGGCTGCTGCGGCGAGCCCCCGAGTGCCAATTTTTTAGAGTCGCGTAAGCGAAGAACGCCTCGGGGGGTGGCTGCTGCGGAGAGCCCCCGAGTGCCAATGAGCAAAAAGAATTTTTTGGAAGAATATTTTCAATATTTTTCCTTTTGTTTCTTACACGAGGGGGGTGTTTGAAGACAACCCCTTTATTTGGATCGGTGGCTTAGTAGCCCTAAGGACGGTAGATTGGTGTGGATCCCTTTTGCTTCTATGGTAGGGCCTCTTCCTCTGATGTTGTGGCTCCGCTGGCTTGGTGTGCTCCAAAGGTTTTTGATATCTTGTGGAACTCTTTGTCGCAGTGGTCGGATCTTACGAAGCTGGCGCTGACTGTGATCACTCCTCGCGGGCCTGGAATTTTTATCTTGAGGTAGGCGTAGTGCGGCACTGCCATGAAACACGCGAAGGCTGGGCGTCCTAGGATGGCATGGTATTGTGATTTCCAGTTGACCACTTTGAAATCCAATGTATCTTTGCGGAAGTTGCTCGTGCTGCCAAAAACCACCTCGAGACTTATTTTTCCGAGGGGGTAGACTGCTTTCCCTGGCACGATTCCATGAAACGTTCTGCCTGAAGTTTTCAGCATTGAGTTTTGGATGAGCATTTCTTCCAGAGTTCTGGTGAATATGATGTTGATTCCGCTGCCGCCGTCCATGAAGACTCGTGACATATCATAGTTTCCGATTCTTGCTTCGAGTACTAATGCGGCATGTCCAGGGCGCAGGATGGCTGGCGGGTGGTCTTCTCGGGAGAAGGTGATTTCAGTCTCGGACCCGTGCACGTATTCTGGGACAGCGGTGTGCGAGGAGACTGCGAGGAAAACTTGTCTGGTGACCTGCTTCTGCTGCCTGTTTGATGGTCTTCCTTCTTGTATCATGTAGATCCAGCTGTGCGCTTCTGGGTATTTTTCTTCTTCCTCGGGTGTCGTGCTCCGTTCTTGGATTACTACTAATTTCCTTGCTAGTATTGCAGGTTCTGGTGGCGCGTTGTGGGCGATGGTCCCGACTGCTACGCTTGCGAGAGGTTGTGCTGCTGTTGTTGTAGATCGGCATTTTTCTTCGGAGAGCTCGATGAAGCGCCTGCAGTTCCTGAGGTTGTGTCCTGATCTGAGCTCTCCATGCTCGTTTCTGAACCTGTGTATTGTGCATGGTCCGTCGAGCTGCTCTTTGGCCGAGCGATATGCTCGGGCGTCAGCTCGTGGTTACCTTGTTCTCCAATCCCGTTTTTGAACTTGGGGTGCTTCTTCTTGGTTGTCCCTGTGCTGTATTCTTTTGTTGTCGCGATGTCTGCCTTCTCTGTCATCCGGAAAGCCAGCCGCGACCATATCGGGTCCTCTGTCGTCGTAGAAGTTACGCCTTAGGCGTTTTCTTCTTCTGTCAAATCCTCTGTCGCTGGTGTGGTAGTTGTAATCGCGTTCTGAGCATGCTGTCTAGATCTCTGATTCGTTCCATACGGAGTCTTCTCCGTCTGCCCAGTTGTTGGCTTTCTCTAGCAGTCGTGCGAGTGTTCGGACCTTCATCTGCCCGATTTGCTCCTTGAAGTCGATGCGTTGCAAGCCCCTCCTAAATGCGTCGATTGCCGTTTCGTCTGATATGTCTTCGGCTGAGTTTTTGAGTATGGTCCATCACTGGATGTATGCTCGCAATGATTCTCTGGATCCTTGTTTGCAGGCCCTCAGCTCCTCGAGTGATGTCGATCGTTTGTAAGTGGACTTGAAGTTCTCGATGAAGGCGCTGCGGAACTGCTTCCAAGAGCTGATTGATCCTCGCGGTAGGTTCTTCAGCCAGTGTCGCGCCGAGCTCTCAAGCATGAGTTGTACGTACTGCATTGATGTGATATTGGTTCCGCGCTGGAATTTGACGGCCGTTAGGTAGTCGTCGAGCCATGCTTCTGTCTATTCCAGCCCGTCGTACTTGTGCGTTGTGGAGTTTAGCTTGAAACCTTTCGGCATCCTTGTTTCCCATATGGATCGTGCGAAGCACAGTGCTCCGCATGGTTCTATGTCCTCGTCGGAAGCTTGCTCGTCTGAGTACTCTTCGCGGGCTGCTCGCCTTCACCTTCCACGGTTGACTTTGTTTTGTGTTATGTCATCGTGTGCGTCTCATCGATTGTTGTTGCGTCTGTTGCTATTGCCGTTGCTGTCGTGGTTTCTGCTTTTGTTTGGGCGCTTGCGCCAGTCGTCGCTGCTGTCATCGTCGTGTTGCGATCTAAGCTGCCTTTCTTGCCTTTATGAGCACGAGATAGGTACTCTTGGGCAGTTATAAGGGCTTCGGCTAGCGTGAGTTGTTCTTCCTCGTCGTCGTCCTCTTCTAGCTTGAAGTCGTCATCTAGCTTGCGGGCCACCTTATTTTTGTCCGTGTGTTTCAGATTGCTGAATCTGCATCTGGCTCGCATGGGGGAGTCGTAGTCGGAGGAGTCGCTTCTGGGTGATGGCCTGCGGTTGTTCCTTCGGTCGATGGCAGTTTTTCCTTGCTTCTCTAATTCTAAGCGTTGATGTCTTGTTCTCTTGGTGACGTCACTCGCCAGCTTATTGTATGCTCTGAGCTCGTCTCGTGTTGCATTCTCCGGGAGTAGTTTGCCGCGTTTGACTGCGTCCCTTACTCTGGCGATTGCTTCCTTCGACGGGTAGATTTTTTCTACGTGATGGTCCTCTTTCGCCATGCCCGGGGTCTGGTGCTTGCTGCTTTCTGGCTCATCACTCCTGTAATTGCTATGCTCCGTTCCTTGTATGTTTTCTTTGGTATGGTTCCTGGTTCTCCAAGTGTGACGGTGACCTGGCCGGTGTTGTCGGGATCACTGTTTTTGCTGTTCGAGCGAGTGTCTCGGCGACTGCTCGGGTCGTCATCTTGGCTTTTGTCAACTGTTGTTGGCTCATGAACGTCTGCCATGAACACTTGGTACAATGTCTTGACTGTCGTCTTGCTTGAGCGCATGTTGTGCTTCCTCTATGGACCGCTCAAGTAGTCAGGTTGGGAGTTGTGGCTCACTCGCGGAGTCGCTACGCTGGCGGGTACCGCTTCGATCGCTGGTGTAGGATCTGTTGCTGCAGGTGCGCGAGCGCGATCCGTGAGACGGAGGACTCCCCAATGGTTGATGTAGACTTGGTATGCTCCGACGATTAGGCTGACACCGGTGCGCAGGTCGGCAAAAGCCGGTCGAAAGGTCGGGAGGTGAGCCATGAAACCGAGGGATCTGAATAGATCGGAGTCTGCTCGGGCTGTGGAGTCCATGAGTGCTGATGAAGTCACTGCTTTGACGAATGCCGGTGATGAGGCCACCGAGATCGCGATTCCAACCTATGAAATTCTCATAGACGATGTCAATTGATGGGGATCAGCCCCGGAAAATCCCATGGTCAGGGACCTTGGGTTAGTCATAGAGAAGGCACAGGTTGGACGATACTCGTCGGCTAACAGGAGAATCACTTCCTGCTCGATATATTGCGTGAGGGGGCGATTACAGAGGAGGCCAAGGCGAGTTCTCGCAAGGCCAGATGAGTAGATGTGTATTGGATTGATCTGGACGTCTCCCCTCCCAGCCTTTATATACTAGGCTAGGTCTCAGGGAGTCCGTGCTAGGTTACAAAGATAGTTTCCTAGTTCTAGTCTTGCCTTGTACGCCAAGTTGTGCCTTCCATACTAGTCGAGGACTCCTACGTCGGTGCTTGGTTGGGCCAGTCGTGGGCCTGTCGTGGCTTCCTTGCGAGCCTTCTGTCTTCGTATGCACCGGGTAGTCTCATACGCAGGAGTCGTGGGGTCACCCCCTCATCACTCCTCGAGGTCTTTCTATTGCAATTCAGCTTCAGTGGGATTTCGCTTCACTGAAGGGTTTGGAGCTGCAGACTGCTTGGGCTTCCCTGATGCAACAGCCTTAGCAGATAGTTGATGCTTCGCTGGGTCGTGCCTCGGCTTGGAGCGCTTCTCAGTGTTGAGAGCATCAGCAGGTGGCTTGGAGGCCAAAGGCTTCGCAACCACCAAGTTTGACATGTCAATGGTGGGGCGAGCAACGGGTTTATCTGTAGGGTCTTGAATTTTTATCCCCTTTGCAGTCGGTTTCTCTCCTGGCTTCTTCTTCAAAGGAATCTGAATCCTTTGCTTCTTGGGGGGAGCAGGTTCTGATTCATCATCTGCTTCAGTTTCTGATTCGTCATCAGCTTCTGCATTTGACGCGTCAAGAATAGAATCTTCCACAGCAGCTCGTTCCAGTCTTGCTTCCTCTTCGTCATCGGTGGAAGCATGAGGGGGTGAAGCAGATTTCTTCTTCAGTTTCCTCTTCTTCTTTGAGCTCTGGCTTTCCCCAAGAGCTTCAGCGTCAGCTAAATTGGCTGCCTTCTTTGCTTCCTTGAGCCTTTTCTTTTTGGCAGCGATTCTAAATCGCTTTTGCTCGTCAGGATAGTCATCTGGGGTCTTGAGGGTATTGGGTTGAGGATATTTGGGTGAAACTGGATAGTACTTATGGCAATTTCCTTCAGTGTATTTTCCACACATGTGTGAGGTGTATTGGAATGGTGGATTGAAGACAAACTGCATTGCCCATTTCCAGTCAGGGATACTTTTGTATTTGTGCCACCCGATGGCCCAGTAGCGGCGAATGTTTTGCAAACGAATCTTGCGCTGTTCCTTAGTCTCTTCAGGAGGTGTATCATATCCAAGTTCAATCCGAATAGATTCAGGAATGCCTCTTGCATTGTTTGTTTCCTTTGTTCTGCCTCCTTTTCGCTTGGGGGCAACTTGTTCGGTTTCGTTAAGATGATCAAGAACTGGGGACTCATCACCGAATCCCATATCCTCAGACATCCTGTGAAGAAGAATAAATGAACGAGGGAAAAAGACAAGTTTGGACTGAGCACCAGCAAAAGTTTCGACCAAAACAAAGATTTTGACAAGATATTCAGAGTTGTGAGGGAGTTGATTCCGGTCTGTTTTGTGCTAGATTTTGTATGCAAAAAGTTTTCACCATGAATGCCAAACCCTAGCGCAGAACAGATCGAGATCGAAACCCTAGCTACAAACCTGAATAGAAGATGGGAAGCTTTTCCTACAAACAATATTCCCAAGAGTTCAACGATCCAACGGATCAAGCAACCCTAGCAACATCAAATGAAAAACAGCTAAGAAAATACCGATACAATCGTGAGATGAACGAACAGAGGGGAGGATTGGATCAGAGGCCTCGTCGTACCCTAACTTGGCGACGTCGAAGCAGCTACGGCGGCGAGGAGCGGTGGTGATGCTCGTCGTCAGCGGGAAATCCACGGCGGAGTCATTCCGGCAGCAAGCGGCGAGGACGAGAGGCATGGCAGTGCGCGAGAGAATTAGGGTTCCGGAGCATTTGGGGAAGAAGTGAATTTGGTGTCGCCGGGCGAGGGATATATATAGGGCTGGTCTGACAGGTGTTGTCAGATCAGATCGGACGGTTCCCAGCGACTAACGCTCCGCATTCAACGGCCCAGATATGGTAGCGAATCGCAAGAAAATCTCAACGACCCGGATTCGACGGGATCTCAACGACCGAAGAATATGTCTTGTTCTTTGAATAAAACTTCGATAAAAATTGGAAGCATTTGATTCGGAACACAATGACGTTCGAAGAAAAATACTTTCCGCTTCAAGTGTGCTCAACCATTTTAGACAGATAGAGTAAGAGGGAAAAAGAACAGAGGGGGTGACGAGGGGGTGACCCCACAACTCCTGCGTACAAGGATACCCGGTGCGTATGAAGACAGAAGACCCGCAAGGAGCATTGATGGGCTTACGGCTAGCCCAATCAAGGCACCGACGTAGGAGTCTGTGACTGATATGGAAGGCACGACTTGGCGCACAAGGCAAGACTAGGACTAGGAAATTATCTCTGTAATCTTCTACGGACTCCCCGAGACCTAGCCTAGTATATAAAGGCTGGGAAGGGGGACGTCTTGATCATCCAATATCCAATCTACTCTCCTGGCCTTGCGAGAACTCGCCTTGGCCTCCCTTGTAATCGCCCCCTCATGCAATAATATCGAGCAGGAAGTGCTTCTCCTATTAGCCGACGAGTATCGTCCAACCTGTTCCTTCTCTATGACTAACCCAGGGTCCCTGACCATGGGATTTGCCGAGGCTGATCCTCGAAGAAAAACTTAAGCGAAGCAAAAGCTGATAAGCTTTGAGGACTAATCCAAACAAAAAAATATAAAATATAAATTGAAGCAAAAACAAATATCGAAACCAAAAACAATCAACAAAGTAAATGAATATATACTAGGAAGTAAAGGTTCGGTCTTACAGTACATTTCGTGAGTCCAAAATATTGAGCTCACACCTTAACGCACATAACCTTTTCTCATCCAATGGTTTCGTGAAAATGTCAGCCAGTTGATCTTCAGTTCTGACATGACTAATCACAATATCTTCACGCTGAACATGATCACGAAGAAAATGATGGCGAATGTCAATATGCTTCGTGTGAGAGTGCTTCACAGGATTGTGAGCAATTTTGATTGCACTCTCATTATCACATAGAAGGGGAATTTTCTTCACATGAATACCATAATCCTTCAGCGTTTGCTTCAGCCAAAGAATCTGAGTACACCATGACCCAGCAGCAATGTATTCGGCTTCAGCAGTAGATATTGATACACAGTTTTGCTTCTTGGAAGCCCAACACACAAGTGATCTTCCATGGAAATGACAAGTGACTGAAGTTGATTTCCTATCAACACGATCACCAGCTGTCGTCGATAAGTAACGGCAGATGCCATGGGGATGGCTAAAGAGGGGGACAGACCGAGGTTAGTATCGCTGGTACCGGAAACGAGAGTGGGAACACACGGTGAGACACCACGATGTACCCAAGTTCGGGGCTCTCCATAGAGATAACATCCCTAGTCCTGCCGAGCTAGCTATGTGCAATAACTCTGGCTACAATGAATGCTCCTTGAGCTGTTTGAGAGGAAGAAGAAGAGGGCCTCAGGTCTCTACTCTCTCCTTGCTCACTCTGGTGGGTGAGATTGCAATAACTACCATGCCGTCGTCCCTCACGCAGGAGGGGTACCCGGGGCTCTTATAGGCCGAGCCCAGGGTACAAAGGTAAATACACAAGAGGAAGGGCCCAGCTGCCTATCTCAGATCGGCTAGGGACCTAGCATCGCGCTTCTCCGGATGACCCAGTGTAGACTTGCGTCTCGCCATGCCGCTATCCCGTAGACCTCGACTATGAACAGTAAGGCTAGGTACTTAGGCCTGTTGGCCTGTCCGCGTGATCGGCGTTGGAGGAGACCGCACGCCTCTGACAGTCCCGATCTTCAGGGATTGCGCATTGAATGCTCTTGTACCAGGTGTCCGATCTGGACCTCTGATCGGACGCTGCTCTTCTTACTTCGGCCGGATGCTCCTAGATGAGGCCGATTGCGCCCTCTCCGGGGCAATCGGCCCTCACATGGAGAAGTTCGGCCCACTTCTTGGTTTCTCTTGTTTAGCTCGGCCTTGAATAGATCAGTGACTTCCATCTCGGTGATCTATGTTTTGATGAACTATTTCCCCTGGGTGACCCTACCCGGGGGTCATTCCCCCGACAGTAGCCCCTGAAGCTGCGGAGGTTCCGCCGAACTCAGAGATGGCGAGGCCTGCACAGGTTCCTTAAAAATTCTTTCCTTGTCTCTGACCTATTGCTCCAATAGGCCGGTTGCTTGCTACCTGCCGATTGCTCTTGATCTTCCGATTGCTTCTATTCTTCCGATTGCTCTTGCTCTTCCGATTGCTCTTGATCTCCCGATTTCTCTTGATCTTCCTCGACCGATCCGCCCAACGGTTGGTTTGACTGGAAAGTTGACCGAACTTGCCGCTTCGAATTCACCGAAAAATACGGGACATCGTGCCATGATTTGACATGCCATAACCGCTGCCTCGACCCATGCGCGCACGTCCCGTCCCATCCGCCGGATCTTCTGTGCTCCGAACTGACGCCATTCTGTGGATACACGCGGCCACACCGCCTGTTAGATCGGCACAGCCGATCCCACTACCTCTTTACCACGTCTTTAAATATTCGACGGGGTGAGAGATGCGGCTCGCACCCCTCACTCCATCTCCTTCCTCGAGCTTTTCTTTGTTGCTTCCGCTGCCGCACCGCTCGCCCCGCCGTGCTGTTGCCACTGCTCCTCCTCCATCACCATAGGTGGGCTTGGATCTAGATTTCCTTCGGCTCCGCCGCCGTCGTCTCCACCGCCGCCACCTTCTTCCTCATCTTCACATCACTCCTCCTCGCCCACCACGGAGTCCGACGCCTCCATGGGGGACGACGCCGCCGCCGGCTCCTAGAGGGGAGCTTGGAAAGGGTCCAACGTGACGGAGATGCAAGTCGCGCTCCTCCGCCGGTCTCGCAAGATCCCGGCGGACCTCGATTTCCGCATTCCCGGCGACGAGATCGTGCCCGCGCCCCGAGATGGCGAACGTGTTGTCTTCCTTGCGCACTTCGAGCGCGGGTTTTGGCTTCCGGTGAGCCAATTTTTCACGATTTCCTTGCCTTCTACCGGATGCAGCCGCATCATCTTGGAGCCAATGCTATCATGCTGCTCTCCACTTTCGTATCCTTGTGCGAAGGATATCTCGGCGTCCGGAAACCATTGGGCTCTGGTGCCGGATCTTTCACTTCCGCAGCTTCCAAGTGGGCACTGGTGTGCACACTATCAACTCCAAGACCAAGAAAAGAGAGGAAGTCAAGGTGATGGCCGAATGCGGCGGCGCCACCATCTACCTCCGCCAGGTCGGCCTCTATCCTCATCCCCAACTGCCTCAGTGCATCAAGAACTGGCAGACAAGGTTCTTTTACGTTTCCTCGCCGCGGAATCGATACTAACTGAAGTTGCCCGAATTTTCTCTGCCCCCACTGACTGCGAAGTATCCTTGGGATGAGAAACCGGGGGACGGGGACACCGATCTGGATCGCCAGATGGCGTATATCCAGAAGCTGATGGAGCAAGGGCTGCAGCCCGCCGATCTGGTGGCGGCCTGGATCTGCCGCCGAGTGCTCCCACTACAATGCCGCTGCCACCGGATCTGCGATATGCACCTGCGCCTCGACCCCACTCGGATTTCCACATTCCGAATAGACGAGAAGGAGTTCTTCCACCGAATCAACAGCATTACCAATCTTAAGGTTACTGAACCTTTCGAGTTCGGACTGAAGCTGTTCAGCCGATCTCAGCCTTGCCCCGAGGTATGTTACAATTATGATTCTTTGCTCTAGCTTTTTACTTTCCTCTCTATTAATTCTGATCGTATCCTTTTCCTCAGGAATTCCTGGCCTCTAGGCTCATGCAAGACGGACAGTCCGCTTCGGGCTATCACCCTGACCGAGTTGAAGAAGACGCCCAGGACTTGGAGCTTGACGAGGAGACCGAATCCGAGACCGAGGCCCGGACTGCTTCCCTCGGACTCGGCTTCAAGAAGTCGGGTGAGTCTGCTTCCTCCGACAAACGCTTCATGGCTGAATGGAGCAATGATTCTGATCCTCTTGGTGACCTCGGCGCAGAATCTGAACCTGCCGAACAGACACTGCCCAAAGGGAAACGCCCCCGACCTGATGATGTCGGCCCTTCCAAGATTTTCAAGAAGAAAGGGAAAACGGCCCCGCGCCGAACTGCCCCTGAAGTTAGTTGCCCTGTGCTTTCTCCTACCCCACTGCACATCGCTCGCCCTGGCTTTTCCATGGCCAAATTTGCTGCTGAACTACCTCGAGCTCCCGGGTACATATCTTCACCTCTTGTTTTTCTTGACTTTTCCTGAGCTGCCTTGCTCACTTGTGCTCTTTTATCGCAGGGTTGTCCAGTCTTTGGACCCTGCCGGACCTGGGGGTGCGCCGATTGCTCCCCCTGCCCCTTCTGCTGCTCCTGCCCGCACGACCCCGGCAACCTCGGCCACCTCCAATGTATCCGTGCCTGCGCGCAAGAAAAATGTCGTGGACACCCACAAAGCCGAGCGGGCCAAGAAGAAAACCGCTGCTGCCACGGCTCACACGCGTCCGATTGCTCCGCCACCGACCTCTGCTGCTCTTCCGACTGCTGGCACGCAGTCGGACTCTCCTATTCCGACCATTGTCGCTGCTTCTCCAATTCTGCTGGACCATTCTGGCATCGCACATGTCGATGTGCCGATGCCAGATCTTCCTAGCACTGATCCTCCTCAGCCTGAAGCTTCTCCAGCCCAGGCCACTGCCGCTGATCCCTCCCCCGCTGCTAGCTTGGGGAGCGCCGCTGCCATCTCCACCGAGACCACTGCTGTTCCACCTACTGCTCCACCTGCCACTCATGATGCTGCCAGACCCAGTGCTTCTACAGCACCGTCCTCCGGTGCTCTTGTTCGCCAACCGCCATCCGGCCGCCAGCTCGTACTGGCCGACCGGTTCCGCGAGGCGTACCTTGGCACCTCCGACGTTGCGCCTGTCCGACCACTTGCCGATTCGTCCACTCCTCCGCCTCGTGGCTCCGAAGACAAACTTCCGTCCCAGCTTCTGGACCGGCTAGGTGATCTTGCCACCGACATCCGACGCTTCGCCGACGCCTCGCTGGGACATATTCTTGCATCCAACCACTCTGTTACTGTAAGATTTCTTTTCAGTGGGGGCGCGCCTAGCGCACCCACTGGGTGTAGTCCCCGAGATTCGGGCTGATTGCTTGCAATCTGCTCGGATCTTCATTTCTCTTTGTTACTTTATGCTCTTGCTTTAACTTTGATCGGCCCATTTTTCAGGCTATCTGTGACAGACGTAAAGCTATATTTGAGGAGCTTATGGCCGCTTATTCAGCGGGTCAGAAGTCCATTTCCGCTCTCAAGAAGAATGCTGATGCCCAAGCTGCCAAGATTCAGGAACTCACAGGTACATTATTCCTGCCCTTTCTTGCTTTCTCCGATCATTATTGTATCCTTACTCCATCGCACACTTGCAGCTGCTGCCACTGGTTCCTCCGAGCTGGAGGCTGCTCAGAAGAGAATCGCCGAACTGGAGATCCAGCTCGGTGAGAAGAATAGCCAGATCGGCCTTGCCGAACAGAACAACCAGCGCCTGGCCGCCGCTGTGACGCCCCCAAAATCAGACCGTGTACAGTAATCATACACACAGGGTACACGACTGAGATTAGGGTGCCACGGTGATAATATCACAGCACAACACTAAACACAAAAGGATAAACAAATATATTACAATAGAGGGGGGTCACGCGGACCCGAATATATAAGTCATACAAGCCATAATATCTGAGTACAGACATAGTTAGTCAAGTTTTGCCTTAAGAAGGCTAGCACAAATCACATCAGAGATACAGAACGAAAAGGCGAGGCCTCCTGCCTGGGATCCACCGAACTACTCCTGGTCAACGGGGAACTCGACGTCGTAGTAGGCACCTCCGGGGTACTCCTGCTCCTGAGCCCCAACGTCGGCTGCAGCGGCCGATCAAGCAAAACAGTAAAGGAAATAAAGCAGGTGAGTATATAGTATACTCGCGAGTCTTACGTCCGCTACTAAGCATTATGCATTGTATCAACGGAAAGAAGAGGCTGTATATAGTGGACTGTAAGACAGAAATTCAGAGCAAGGGTAAGAAGCTAGGCCTATCGAAGACTAGCATCTTCCGACGATATCTTGCAGCATGAGGTAAGAATCAGCCAACAGTTTATATAACGCATAAAGTAACAATGCAGCAGAAGTTGCTGCATCATTGTATAATAATAAGTTGTAATAATTAGCAATGCCTCCAAGTTCACCTCCTCGACATCCCCGCAAGGAAGAGAACCCGGAACCATACAGTTTAATAATAGTTTCTAGTGGTAAGATCCAGCTTCAGCATAAAGCGTCCTGTTACCGTGGACACGGCTATTCGAATAGATTAATCTTCCCTGCAGGGGTGCACTTGTGTTACGCTACACGCACGGATCTCCAGGGTGGCGGGAACCTTGTTAGGGAACGCTCCACCGAGGCTATCCGACACTTCATAGCCCATCTTTCAAACTCAACAGAGAGGTCATCCGCCGGACTATATCCTATGTACGCGGGGCTTTGGACCCTAACCCCGACGTACTCCTGCACGGTGCGAGGCTGGCCGGTGAAGTTAAATCAAAGCAAATACAAATCACACTGCCGCGGAAAATAATACAACACCACTTCCCGGCGCAGGCCGCGGTACTGCTGACGTCTGAAGAGTCCTCGGACGACACTAAGAAGCGGAGGAGCCCATAACTCGTAGTTCGCACGGGTAGGTAGTGCGTACATGGCATATAGCCAACTCAAGACATTCACTGAACCATTTAGCATTTTAATTAACCTGTGTGACAACCGTTATCGTTGCCTCGACTTAACCGACCCGCGGACAACGACAGCAGCCAGGACCACCAGTACATCGGTGCCTGCCCCGTCGTCCCACCAAGTCACTGCGGTTACCAACAAGGTGAACCGTCTCCTTACCTTGTCTCGCGTGTGCTCCGGGAGGAGCTCGACTTTCGTAGTTTGGTAACTCTCGCGGCCAACGACCAGGGGCCAAGCACACCGGTACACTGGTCGTACCCTCCCTGTCGTCCCGTCGCAATACCTCTCGCGGGCACCGCTGGGTCGCCCGACTTCTTACCTGAAGGACAACCGTTTACAGGACCCTATGGCGGCAAGACAAAGTCAGCCTCGAGTGGAGTACAAGGATTACTCCTTGATAGCTCACACTTGAGGTGACTAGGCATAACCCAGATAGGGGCCTTTGGCGGTGTCTGCCTTGTACCGTACCTGTGCAGTTATAATATTTGTACCCGCGTTCACTCCCCTGAGTGATCACGGCCCTCTATCTAATCCTAGCTAACAATGCGCAGGGCTCACTGCTGAATAATGCATAATAATAATAATAGGCAGCATAGGATAAAGGAAGGCACATCAAGGGGCGACAAAAATCAGGCTATGCAGTTGAATAGGATTGTAATCGTAGCAGCAGCAGTAACAATGCCTAGTGCAAGAAAATTACGGAAAGATAGGCGATATCTGGGGAAGAGAATGGCTCTGCTTGCCTGCAAGCTCGACGGTAGTAGTAGGGTCGTCGACGACGTAGTCGTACTCAGCAGCGGTGTAGTCGACGACAGCAGCGGGGTCTACCGGAGATTAAGGGGGGGAAGAAACAGTAAATACACAGCAAGCATATACAAACAGATGCATGATATGACAGATGAAATGTTAACGGTGTTCTAACGCAGTGCAATGCACGTTGCTCGGAACGGAAATTCATCTGAGGATGAACTACCGGCTCCGGGTGTTTACCGGACAGGTGTCCGGAGGGGAAGGATCAAGCCGGAGGTGTCGTGGTTACCGGAACAACATAAGGGGGGTGTATCCGTGCTAGTTGATCTATTCCGAGAAACATTCGTGTTCGGAATAAATTCATCCGGGCACTCTAACAGTACCGGACAATTTATCGGACAGTCGGTCCGGAGGGGGAATGTTCGAGGTTCGTCGTGTTAGAGGGGTGTGGTAGACATACGGATAGCGTATTTGTATTCGTTATATTTTTCTGATCAATTTTCATGTATAAAGTTTTTGAATCCGAGTTACGGTTTAAAAGTTATTGAATTTCAAAGTTTAAATCAATTTAAATGATTTTCTGGATTTCTTTTATTATTTATTAAACATTATCCAGAACATTATCCACAACATTATCCAGAACAGTGCTGACATGTGGGACCCACACGTCAGCCTCTGTTATTTATAAAACTTTTAATTAAATTAGAAAATGTCTCTGGACCCACATGTCAGTGACTCAATTTTAATTATTAGATTAATCTAAATCATTAAGTTAATTATTTTACAGGGGACCCACCTGTCAGTGACTGGGGTTGCCCAGTCAGCACAGTTGACTGGTCAACCTAGTCAACTGGGACCAAGGGGGGCCACTGGCAGTGACCCAGGGGTTGCCCCCAGGTGTGCCACGTCAGGGGGGCAACGGCGGCGAGTCGCCGGCGTGCCCAGCACGGCGGAGGCCACGGGAGGGGCGCGGGATTCGCGTATCGGGCTCCATTAGGGGCGTGGCTAGGCTCAAACGAGCGAGGAGACGGCGTCGCGTTGATCTACGGCGGAATCACAGGCTGGGAGGCACGGAGGCGAGTGCAAGCTCAAGGACGGCGGCGAGGTACTCCGGCGAGGTCTCCGTTCGCACGATGCCGAGCACCATTTGAGGGGCCACTTCTTGCAGTCGATGGGGAACTCCAAGCCGCGTCGTCCTGTGGTGATGCGGTGGAGAGGGACGGGCTATGGTGAGCTCGAGGTCGTCAATGGCGGGAGCAGGCATCGGGCTCCAATGGCACTTTGGTACAGGCGAGGAAATCGAACTCTCTACGGGGTGGGATCGAACCTATGGTCCACGGGGAGCACGCGGGTGTCCTTGGTGTGAGCTGGGACGGTCCAGACCGACGGCTACGACGACGAACCACGGCGGCCGGAGCGAGCTCGAAGGGGGAAACGGCTACGGCGCTATCGGGACTCAACGGGCAGTTGGCGACGAACGGAAAGCTCACCAGGAGCACGACGGAGGTGGCAGCGGGCTCGATGCGGGCTTGTGGTGGCCGGAATTCGTCGCGGATCCCGCCGGAGCCGAAGACGAAGGCGGTGGAGTAGCGCTCGCTGTGGTGGACTCGGGCTCGATTAACCGCAGTAGTCGACGAAGACGACCCAGGCGCAGCCTCTGGACACCACCTCGGGGCGGACCGTGCCCGTTGGCCACGTCTGGCCACGACAATGGCGACGGCGGCGCTCGGGAAATTTTCCCCGAAGCGTGAGAGAAGAGGAGGGGAATGGAGGTGCGGGGGTGTCCAGGGGGTCGACCGGGTTGTTCTTATCGCGTCCGCGGCGGAAGGGAGCAGGTGAAGGGCGGGGCCGGCCTGGCAGCGGCGTGCCCACGGCGGCCACCGTACGGGAGCAGGTGGGGGTGGTTGGGGGAGGAAGAAGACAACCGTGGGGGTGGGCTGGGCTGCGGTGGGCCTCGCCCCAGGCGACATTTAGCGTTTTCCCATTTTCTTTTCGTTTTGTATTCTGTAGATCTTTGTTGCAACAAAAATAACTGCCACCCTATTTTTGTAAAATGTTTTTGGTGTTTGTAAATTAGTGTTACATATTACTGAGGTGTCACAAAAGATTTTGCAGCAAAATAAAATCATTAGATATTTCTTTTAATTATTAAATGCCCAAAGCAAGGGTTTTAACCTACTGTTTGAATTGTTTGGAATTTTTTGTAACTTCAAAAATTACCAAAGTTGGTCCAACATGATTATAATGAATTTAGGCAATTTACAAAAATAGTTCCATGATTTTTTGAACAACTTTATTTGAACCCATTTGTTTAATTTTCATTCAAAGTAGTTTCAACTAGGGTATAGTTTCATGATGAGGGAGATTGCATTGGGATTAGGGTTTTGATTACCAATCAGCATGGTTTGAAAAGAGCAGAAGCAAAGTTTGATTAGGGACAGGGGATAACAGTGCTTAACAAACAGTGATGGTCAACAGTGATGATGATTACTGTTACAGGAACTGAGGGTGTTACAGCCGCCGAGACTGAGCTTGAAGCCAAACTTCAACAAGCTGTTGATGATCTCGCCGCTGCCCGACGCACTCATGAACATGAACTCCAAAGGCTCTCCTATGCCCGAATTGAGGTTGAGGGCCAACTCATGAAGGAAAGGGATGTCGCGGTTAAACGTGCTGAAGACATGGATGCCCAGCAAATCATCGAGATCCAGCGCGCCCAAGGTAGTGTTGACCTTTCCCACACTTTCCTTCACCGAGTGGATCTTGCTCTTGCAGGTAGTTCTTGCTTTTGCCACTCCGATCTAACTTTGCCCTGACTGAACTAACTTCCTTCTCTGATTGCTTCTGCCAGATGCCTGGCCTCATTCCAACGCCACTGCCGACGAAGCAGTTGACGCAGCCCGCCGAGTGCGGGGTGTGGTAGTTGCTGCTGATGTCGGCTGGGACGCCGAAGACTTTGTGGTTGCCCTGGATGCTCGGATTCCTTGTGAAAGGTGCCCTGTGCACATACAAGACTTGCATCCAGAAGTTGAATGACAAGTTGTTCAAGGGCAAGCAAAAGACCATTGCATTTGACAAGCATGAAGATGTTGGTAGGAGTCTGAAAGCTGTAGGCCGCCAGGTTGACCATATGCTTGATTCTGCCTTCCGATCTGGGGTGCAGGCTGCCCTCTCTATCGCGAAGAGCTGGTACCCAGGACTTGATCTGCAACTGATGACTGCCCTACGGGAGGGCTCGGAAGAATCCATCGGTGAGATCTGGACTCAGATCTGCCATATTGCCCAGGAGCTTGCCAATGGTATAGATCTCCTGGAGGTCACTCCCTATGTTGATTCTGCTGGCCAGCCGACTGGAGTTGCCTCCTTCAGCGACCTTCTGTATACCACAAGCGAGGAAAAGGCGCCTCAGTCCCGACCTGCTCGTCAGGTCGGCAGCGAGAACTCCCATTCTTCAGATTACGCCGATGATGATGCTGAGGACGAGAGCGAGGGTTCCTCCGACGGGCACTCGGTGAATGCCGCCAAGGAGCCCCCTCGCGATCAAGCCAAGACCACCGCCTCTTCTGCTCCTGAAGGTACCGCCAGTACTACTCCGACCGCTCCCTCTGTGCCAGATGCCCCGGATGCTCCAGATGCCCCAGCTGCTTGAGCTCGACATGCCGAACTCGTTTCCTGCTTTTGCTTAAAAAACAATTAAATTCCAAGTGCGCCCGTCGAGGGCCACTTTCATGTAATGAACACCATTCGTCCGACTGGCCCTATCTTTGCTTGTGAACCTAGTATTTTCTTAAATGATCATAGCACTCCGCCTTTGCATTTTTCAACCGATTGCCTTTTTCTTTGCCACTTGTTCTCTCTTGGTCAAAAAATCTCACCAACCTTACTGCCGACCTGCGGTCTGTGGTTGGATCGGAGAATAGGCCTTAAAAGGATTTTTGACAAATACTTCTAGGTGTAACGCCCCGGTCACACACCGGTTCCCGGCGTACACCTGGCGGGATCTAGACTATCCCCACAGACCAACACTAGTCTTTCCTGCGCACTTTGTCCTCACTCATGCGCACCCGGGAACAACTTCCCGGTCGGTCACCCATCCTCAAATCGCTCCAAGCCAAGCACGCTTAACTTTGGAGTTCTTTCGATCTGGGCTCCCAAAAAAGAAGGTGCACCTTGTTGATATGAGTAGTCTTTCATTCCTACTAAGTCAGGATGTCACACTAGGTTCCCGGTTTCTTCTCGCAAAGGTGAAAATTTCGTGGCTGGGCCGCTTACAACCTGCCGATTGCTTGGCCAGCCAGCCTGGTCACAACCGGCGAATTGTGAATGGCTTGCTCCGAACTGGATATACCTTAAGTATAAACTTTCCGATTGATCATTCTGTTCGGTCTCATCCCCCCGACATTACAGCCGACCTGCGGTCTGCATTCGGTTCGGACCGGCTTTCACAAAACTCTTCAGTCGTTTTGCTTTTTCTCCAAGTATACCCTTTTCGGGGCCGCTAGCCAGTCCCCGGGTCTGCCTTTGCTGATCCCAGGACTAAAACATGCTAAAACAAATGATTTCATACTCCTGCCGAATGCAATCTCCTGGATGCACGGCTATTTTCATTGATAACAATTCCACAAAGGGAGGGGATACAACAATACCATTCAACTGTAAAACGGACATAACAGCTCGGCGTTCCAAGGACGCTCCGTTTCTTGCCCCGAAGTGTCCATGTATCGGGTCGGCTTCCTGAGATCAATGAGGTAATATGCATTGTTTTTGAGTGCTCGACTGACGACGAATGGACCTTCCCAAGGAGAGGATAACTTGTGCTGGCCATCCGATTTCTGGATTCGGCGCAACACCAAGTCACCCTCACGAAAAGCTAGGGGACGGATCTTCTTGTTGTGGTAGTGACGCAGCTTCTGCTAGTATATTGCCGACCTGGACAAAGCCAGCAGGCATGCTTCTTCTCTGAGATCAACGCCGTCCTCACGAGCTTCCTTAGCTTCTGCTTCTGTGTACATGGCATGATGAGGTGAATCGAACTCAATGTCGCAAGGGAGCATTGCTTCGGCGCCATATACAAGGAAGAAAGGGGTGAATCTAGTTGAACGGTTCGGCGTGGTGCGCAAACTCCAAAGTACTGCTGGTAGCTCATCAATCCATGCGCCAGGTGCTCTTTCCAGTGGCTCTACCAATCTTGGCTTGATTCCGGACAAAATGAGACCATTCGCCCGCTCTGCTTGGCCATTTGACTGTGGGTGAGCCACAGATGCGACGTCCAGCCGGATGCCCTGCTGGGAGGCAAACCGAGCTAGCGCCCCCTTTGCAAAGTTTGTTCCATTGTCAGTGATGATGCTGTGTGGCACTCCATATCTGAACATGATGTCTGCTATGAACCTAACCGCAGTCGGCCCGTCCAGTTTCTTGATCGGCCTTGCCTCTATCCACTTGGTAAAATTGTCCACTGCCACCAGTAGGTGTGTCATACCACCTCTTGCTATTTTAAACGGCCCTACCATATCCAGACCCCAGACTGCAAACGGCCATGTGCTCGGAATTGTCTTCAGTGCTGAGGCTGGTAGGTGGCTCTTTGCTTTAAACCTTTGACACCCGTTGCAATGCTTGACCAGATCTTCTGCCGCTGCTTTCGCAGTCGGCCAATAAAAACCATGGCGAAAAGCCTTGGCGACTATTGCTATTGCTGATGCATGATGACCGCATTCACCTTGGTGGATGTCTCGGAGCAGCTCCAGCCCCTTGTCCTCCTCCACACACCGCTGAAGAACTCCTGTTGTACTTCGGTGCACCAGTTCATTGTTGATGATGGTGTATGCTCCAGATCGGCGCTGGATTTGCCGAGCTTCTACTTCATCTTCTGGGAGTATGCCGTCTACCAGGAAATTTCTGAATGGTTCTGTGTAACATCCCAAATTTACTATTTTGGAGAAGTTACTAGAGAGCATATGCATATCATTTTTGTGTGTGCATTTTGGATCTTATTTGAGAGTTTATTTGATTTTATTGAATAAAGTTTTTCTTTAGTATTTTTTTTGTATAAATAACTTATTGAAAATATTATTTATGTTTTTCTAAGATTTTAGAAATTTATTTCGTATTTTTCCGACTTATATTTTATGTTATAAAACTCTTTGTAGTTTAAGAAAAGTACGTATGTATTTATATAAACGTAATTACGTTTTACGTATTTTTATTATTTTAAAAATATAAGATGTTATTTTTTTGGGGCTATTTTTATTATATTAAAAATACCTCTATACTTATTTTATTTTATTTTTTTCTTTATTTTCAAAAACAAATCGCGAAAAAAAAAAACTGGACGAGCCGGCCAGCAGGCCGAGCTGGCCAGCCAACCCAGCGCGCGCCAGGGGATCGGGCCGATCGGCCGAACGGCCGAAAGCCGCTGCATGCACGTGCGTTCGAAGCTGTCTCCTTCCTGGAGACGAGCTCGTACACGAACAGGAGACGAACTCGTGCAGCCGTCGGTCCTTGCGAGCTATGGACTCCGATTCGATTGCCCCCTGCCCACGAAATCTTGTCTCATAAATACCCCCATGAACCCCTCCACCGGTTCCCCACAAAATTTCGCAACAAACCGTTCCAAATCGAGCTAATTTCGGGGTAGATCTAGGTCCAACGGAGCTCTATTGTTGGACGAATTTCGTCACCGGTGAGCCTCCCCTTGACCCCAAATTCCGCAGACCGACTCTTCTCTTCGTTGTGTTTCTAATTGACATCTTTTTCCCTCTTCTTTTCTTGCGCAAGATTGATCACCAAATTGTACGCGTACCGCGGGAGTTCATCGAAGCGCGCTCGGTTCACCCCGTTGCCACACCCGTACGGACGACGTTGGAGATCATCACCACCACCGTTGTGATCTTCTAATCAAGCCCTACATCCTAGACGTCCTCGTTGACGCCGAAGATCGCCGGAGTTGTCATCTTCGTCGCGTCTAATCTACACGTCGCGGTTAGTAAAAGCGTCGTATTTTTTATCCGTTGCTCCGTTTTAGACGAAACCAGCGGCCAAATCGTTGTTTTGAAACCCTCTAAATATTGTGTACTGTAGATCCAAGTTTTGAGAAAATTATTTTTCCGTTTGCAAAAAAAATCCTAAATTCTATGCAAAACTGTTCTAGTAATATCTTTTTACTCGTAGATCCGTTTTGCGTGATTCCAAAGCCCACGGATTTCTTTCGAAGCCCTCTATTCAGTTCAACCATAAAGTTTGTTTTGGTATTTTCGAAAATATTCAGATCTGATCAGATTCTATTTTCAACTTTAGTTGATCGTAACTTTTGTTTTACAACTCGGATTTGATTGATTCTTTTTGCAAACTAAAACCCTAGCTAAACCCTATATTCTAGACACTTTGCAACCCACTTTTTAAAATCAATCTTGATCTGTTTTGCAAAATCTTTTATTTGGATTTTATTTTGGAGTTCTTGAACATTGTTTTGCTTTTGGTTGTGTATTGATTGTGTGTATATTTGTTTGCTCACGATAGATTGTCCGGAGTGCAAAGCAGAGTATCACCAATCTTTAGAGTTCTGCAATCAACAGCAAGGCAAGTCATATCTTTGATCATACTCCCTATTACCTATGTTTTCAATGCATTAGTTCTTCTTCTTTAGGTTGCATGATAGGTTATGCTATGCTATTACACCCAGTAGTTCATTGAGGTAGGTCTGATCCTTACATCATTGTCACCATCGTATATTAGAATATTGCTATGCTAAGTAGACGTGGATTGGGAAGTGAATCATTATGAGGTATGAGTGATAATGTAGTAATTAGGACCAAGATAAAGTTAATGAACTACCTGGGTGGGATGGTTGCGAGCATCCTGGGGGTGGCTAGTGATGACTGCGGAAAGCCACCCAGGCTCAAAGGGACTGTTTGTATTGACATACCTAGAAGCTTACGTGTGCAGCCACAAGCTACTATGGGCTCTGGCTTGGTTGATCAGTTGTAGGGACTCTTACTAGGTAGCGCTATGAAAGTAGATGTGAGTAGGTGGGATGGGTGCTACCCGAGTAAGGGAAACTCTTCTGAAAGACCATGTCTCGATCTTCCAGTTGTCATACACCATGCAGTGTGATAAACTACAAAGGAGGCGATCGAGTCTTGTGGGGAAAAGTGCACAAACCTCTGCAGAGTGTAAAACTAATCGATTAGCCCTGTCCCCGGTTATGGACAATTTGAGCAACTAGTTATGGAAATATTGATTTGTCTCATCATCTTTAATTAATTTATTGGGTTAAATCACTTTGGGATAGATTGAGTGGGGGTTCCCATCTCAATCGTATGCTATTGTAGAACTTAGCTATTATTATTCTATAGGGAAAATTAGCTTTTTGAAAAAAAAAATGTAGAAGCTCCACCAGCCAAATTGCATGTATTACAGGGCTTTTACTTCTTTCTGTGATATGGCTTGCCGTACGATCAAAGTACTGACCCCTTTTGGGGCTGTAACTTATTCATGTTGCAGATTGTTCTGACGAGGAGTAAGGTGCGAATAGGTCGATGTCTTATACTCAACTTTTGCCGTGGAGTCGGATGGACTCGCTACTACTACTATTATAGCTTCCGCAAGTATTTGATTAGATGGCCTTAAGCCATATTATTATTGTAATATTTACTTCATTCGCTGTAATAAAGACATGTTTTACTTCTGTTATTTCATCGAGCACTGTGTGTGCTAGCAAACTGATCCAGGGACTAGCACGTTAAGCACAGAGACTTGGTCCCTTCGGATCTGGTCGCTACAAGATGGTATCAAAGCACATGTTGACTGTAGGACGTGACCTTAGGAATGGAAAAGCCATAGGATGAAAACTTTATTTTTAAACCCTCTACAGTTCTAATGATTCTCATACTCTTTCCTATTCACTTCTAATCTCTTCTCTCCTTACAAATATAGATGCCGATCACCAAGTTCGCTCAGCCTGATGAGACCACACCTTTTGGACAAAGCCTGATGGAGATCGTGAAGTTTTTTGAAGATCGCCTTGCCTAGTTTCACCGGGACACTCATTACTACAGGACCAGGAGCAAAGAGCTGGAAGGTCCAAGTTCACATTCCAGGACGCACCTTTGGAAGGAAAATCAAGCCAATTAACTTCTCGGTGAAAGCACCAAACTGGAGCGTGGGAAGAAGTCGTGCCGCAATGATGACCTTAGGACGTATTCGACAGGAGTACCACGCAGATCTTCAAGGAACCCGCTTCGAGATGTATGGACGCCGAGATCATACTGGAGAATTAGTACGCACTGTTGAGGATACATCAATGGCATCCCACATTCCAGACTTGGGGGAACATGTTCAACGTGTGGAGGAAGAAATGCTTCATTTCATGGACGTTATTGAGGGTTTGGAGGAGGAAGCTAAGAGAGTCTGTGAAGAGTATGAGGAGCAAATCGACGCACTACAAGAAAGGAATGAAGAGTTGAAGCTCATGCTGGAGGAAGCAGAAGAACAACTTGACCAAGGAGAAAACATTCAGGAGGATGACTCCGATGGATGCCTCGTCAGCCAAGATGAGGATTACCAGTCAGAGGAAGAGGAAAATGGAAATGATGTCTTGATGATCGATTCTTCTTCCGACTCAAACTAGTCATAGACCACCTTTATAGATTTTTTTTTCTTTTAGTTAAACGTTTAGAGTTTCGATCTGTGAGTTTTCTTAGAGTTACCATGTCGACTCTTGTGACATGGCCTATCTTAGTTAATTGTGTGAACCTTGATTGAATGAGTGATTGATTGAAATTTCTTGCTATCATGTTGCATATGGGTAGTGTTATTCCCCTTAGGCCTATTTTCTCTCTATAACCTCATCTATTCTAACCCGACAGATGCCGCCAAGACGTGCCCCTTCTGCTAGTGGATCAGGGAATGGAATTCCACCCGGCTTAGAGCAGTTGCTTCAGACCCAGAATCAGATGATGCAACTTTTGATGCAGAACATGAACAACAACAACAACAACAACAACAATGCCCCACCACCACCACCTTTGGGAGACAGCCTCACCCGTTTCCTAAGGTTGAACCCACCTTTGTTCTCTAGCAGCCCGGAGCCGATTGTTGCAGATGACTGGCTCCGCAATATGGGAAGGAAGCTAGCAACCGCTGGATGCACTGATGAGGAGAAATTGAGATTTGCCTCGCACCAGCTAGATGGACCTGCAGCCGCATGGTGGGATAATTACACCACCACATACCCCATGGCGAATGTGACTTGGGACCAGTTCCAGCAGGCGTTCCGCACTGCTCATGTTTCAGCTGGAGCTATGAGTCTCAAGAAGAGGGAGTTTCGCAACTTACGCCAGGGAGGCCGTTCAGTGGCAGAGTATGTGGAGGAATTCAACAAGCTGTCCCGTTATGCTCCAGGAGATGTGGCCACAGATGCTGCCAAGCAGGAGAAATTTCTGGAGGGACTAAATGATGAGCTTGGAGTTCAGTTGACGGTGGCAACCTTTGCTAACTACCAGGAGATGGTGGATAAGGCTATCATTCTTGAAGGCAAGCGTCAGATAATGGAGAATCGCAAGAGGAAGTACGGACAGGGCAAGTATCAACCTGGCACTCAACAGAAGCCCCGTTCCGCACCATTCTCAGGATATGGTGGAACAGGACCCAATAAATTTGGAGGGCACAACCATCATAATCATGGAGGTCATTCTCAGCATGGAGGCAATGGACACAACCATGGAAACCAGAGGAATGGCAATGGAGGAAATGGGAATCAGCAGCGGTCCAACCCATCTACGCCCATGAAGAAGGACCTAAGTCACATCACCTGCTTCAAATGCAACAACAAAGGGCATTACTCCAATGAATGCCCTGAGCTGAAGAATGGCAATGGGAGTTCTGGAAATAAGAAGCCTAACCCTTTTGCTAAGGGACAAGTGAACCATGTCAACGTGGAGGAAGCCTATGAACAACCCGATGCAGTGTTTGGTAAGTTTTTGCTAAACTCTCAACCAGTACTAGTTCTTTTGACACTGGTGCATCACATTCATTCATATCAAGGGTAGTTGTGGATAAGTATGGATTTTCTACCAAGACCCTTAGTGTGCCAATTTTAGTAAGTTCCCCGGGAGCCGAGATGATGGCAGGTTTAGGTTGTCCCCAGTTGAGCCTCGCCATTGGCAATCATGATTTCCCCACAGACCTGATAATTTTGAAGTCCCAAGGTTTGGATGTAATCCTAGGTATGGATTGGATGTCGAAGTATAAAGGCAACATTGACTGTGAGGGAAGATCAATCTCTCTCACCACACCCAAGGGGAAGAGGATCAAGTATGTGACCAAGCACAAGTTTAGAAGGACCCAGGTATATTCTCTTAAGGGGGTTAGCCTGGAGGAAGTGCCGATAGTCAAGGAGTACCCTGACGTATTCCCGGAGGAGTTGCCCGGAATGACACCGGACCGGGATATCGAGTTTTTGATCGAGTTATTGCCAGGCACCGGACCTATATCCAAAAGGCCGTATAGAATGCCCGCAAATGACTTAGAGGAAATTAAGAAGAAAATTAAAGAGTTATTGGAGAAAGGGTATATACGCCCGAGTTCATCACCTTGGGGAGCCCGAGTGCTTTTAGTGGAGAAGAAGGATGGATCTCTAAGGATGGTCGTGGATTATCGCTCGTTGAACGAGGTGACTATCAAGAACAAGTATCCACTACCGATGATCAATGATTTGTTTGACCAGTTGGAAGGAGCTAGTGTGTTTTCCAAGATCGATCTCCGATCGGGATATCACCAGTTGAAGATCCGTGAGAAGGATATACCCAAGACCGCTTTCACCACGAGATATGGACTCTATGAGTACACAGTCATGTCTTTCGGTCTAACCAATGCCCCTGCATACTTTATGAACATGATGAACAAGGTCTTCATGGAGTTTTTGGACAAATTTGTTGTGGTGTTCATGGATGATATTTTGATTTATTCCAAGAATGAAGAGGAGCATGAAGAACACCTACGCTTAGTCTTGGAGAAACTTAGGGAACATCAACTTTATGCCAAGTTTAGTAAGTGTGAGTTTTGGTTGAAGGAAGTGGGATTTCTTGGACATGTTGTGTCAGGCGAAGGAATCGCAGTGGACCCCTCCAAGGTTGAAGTAGTCACAGAATGGCAGGCGCCCACATCCGTTGGTGAAATCCGTAGTTTTCTTGGACTTGCGGGTTATTACAGGAGATTTATCGAGAGTTTCTCCAAGGTTGCCAAACCTATGATGGAATTGTTGAAGAAGGACACCAAGTTCGTCTGGATGGAGGAATGTGAAGCCAGTTTTCAGGAATTGAAGAAGCGTTTGGTTACAGCCCCAGTGCTGATTTTTCCCGATGTGCGCAAGGATTTTCAAGTGTATTGTGATGTATGTCAGAGAGTGAAGGCGGAGCATCAGAAACCGGCCGGATTACTTCAACCTTTGCCGATACCTGATTGGAAATGGGACAAACTTGGTATGGATTTTATCACAGGATTACCCAGGACACGATCAGGCTATGACTCTATTTGGGTAGTGGTTGACCGTTTGACCAAAGTGGCTCACTTCATCCCAGTGAAAACCACCTATACTAGTGCTAAGTTGGCTAAGATATACATGACCAGGATCGTATGTCTGCATGGAGTTCCGAAGAAGATTGTATCAGATAGAGGCACGCAGTTTACCTCAAAGTTTTTGCATCAGTTACATGAAACCTTGGGAGCTAGGCTGGAGTTTAGCACAGCTTTTCATCCACAGACAGATGGTCAGACTGAGAGAGTGAATCAAATTCTGGAGGACATGTTGAGAGCTTGTGCACTGGATTATGGATCCAGTTGGGATGATAATTTGCCATATGCGGAGTTCTCGTACAACAATAGTTATCAAGCCAGTTTAAAGATGGCCCCGTTTGAAGCGTTGTATGGAAGAAGGTGTAGAACACCGTTAATGTGGGATGAAGTTGGAGACCGCAAGCTATTCGGACTAGATTTGATCAAGGATTCAGAAGAGAAGGTCAAGTTAATCCGTGACAGGCTGAAGATAGCTCAGTCTAGACAGAAAAGTTATGCCGATGCTAAACGAAAGGAAGTAATGTATGAAGTGGGAGATAGAGCATACCTTCGAGTGTCTCCGCTTCGTGGCATTAAGAGATTTGGAGTTAAAGGAAAGTTAGCACCACGATTTGTGGGGCCATATAAAGTCTTGGAACGCAAAGGAGAAGTTGCTTATAAGTTAGAATTGCCCGAAGGTTTGTCTGGAGTTCACGATGTGTTTCATGTGTCCCAGTTGAAGAAGTGTCATGCAGAGATGACAAATATTCCGCTGAGAGACACCGTGCCATTGGAGGCAATTCAGCTGGAGGGTGATTTGACATATGAGGAGAAGCCTGTGAAGATTCTCGATACGGCAGACAGAGTCACTCGTACCAAGGTTATTAAATTTTGCAAAGTTCAGTGGAGTCACCACACCGAGGAAGAAGCTACTTGGGAGCGAGAAGAGAATCTCAAGCAGGATCACCCACACCTTTTTGCTGACCAACCCGAATCTCGAGGGCGAGATTCACCTTAAGGGGGGTAGGTTTTGTAACATCCCAAATTTACTATTTTGGAGGAGTTACTAGAGAGCTTATGCATATCATTTTTGTGTGTGCATTTTGGATCTTATTTGAGAGTTTATTTGAATTTATTGAATAAAGTTTTTCTTTCGTATTTTTTTTGTATAAATAACTTATTGAAAATATTATTTATGTTTTTCTAAGATTTTAGAAATTTATTTCGTATTTTTCCGACTTATATTTTATGTTATAAAACTCTTTGTAGTTTAAGAAAAGTACGTATGTATTTATATAAACGTAATTACGTTTTACGTATTTTTATTATTTTAAAAATATAATATGTTATTTGTTTGGGGCTATTTTTATTATATTCAAAATATCTCTATACTTATTTTATTTATTTTTATTTATTTATTTTTTAAAAAAAATCGTGAAAAAAGAAAACAAACTGGACGGGCCGGCCAGCAGGCTGAGCTAGCCAGCCAACCCAGCGCGCGCCAGGGGATCGGGCCGATCGGCCGAACGGCCGAAAGCCGCTGCATGCACGTGCGTTCGAAGCCGTCTCCTTCCTGGAGACGAGCTCGTACACGAACAGGAGACGAACTCGTGCAGCCGTCGGTCCTTGCGAGCTATGGACTCCGATTCGATTGCCCCCTGCCCACGAAATCTTGTCTCATAAATACCCCCATGAACCCCTCCACCGGTTCCCCACAAAATTTCGCAACAAACCGTTCCAAATCGAGCTAATTTCGGGGTAGATCTAGGTCCAACGGAGCTCTATTGTTGGACGAATTTCGTCACCGGTGAGCCTCCCCTTGACCCCAAATTCCGCAGACCGACTCTTCTCTTCGTTGTGTTTCTAATTGACATCTTTTTCCCTCTTCTTTTCTTGCGCAAGATTGATCACCAAATTGTACGCGTACCGCGGGAGTTCATCGAAGCGCGCTCGGTTCACCCCGTTGCCACACCCGTACGGACGACGTTGGAGATCATCACCACCACCGTTGGGATCTTCTAATCAAGCCCTACATCCTAGACGTCCTCGTTGACGCCGAAGATCGCCGGAGTTGTCGTCTTCGTCGCGTCTAATCTACACGTCGCGGTTAGTAAAAGCGCCGTATTTTTTATCCGTTGCTCCGTTTTAGACGAAACCAGCGGCCAAATCGTTGTTTTGAAACCCTCTAAATATTGTGTACTGTAGATCCAAGTTTTGAGAAAATTATTTTTCCGTTTGCAAAAAAATTCCTAAATTCTATGCAAAACTGTTCTAGTAATATCTTTTTACTCGTAGATCCGTTTTGCGTGATTCCAAAGCCCACGGTTTTCTTTCGAAGCCCTCTATTCAGTTCAACCATAAAGTTTGTTTTGGTATTTTCGAAAATATTCAGATCTGATCAGATTCTATTTTCAACTTTAGTTGATCGTAACTTTTGTTTTACAACTCGGATTTGATTGATTCTTTTTGCAAACTAAAACCCTAGCTAAACCCTATATTCTAGACACTTTGCAACCCACTTTTTAAAATCAATCTTGATCTGTTTTGCAAAATCTTTTATTTGGATTTTATTTTGGAGTTCTTGAACATTGTTTTGCTTTTGGTTGTGTATTGATTGTGTGTATATTTGTTTGCTCACGATAGATTGTCCGGAGTGCGAAGCAGAGTATCACCAATCTTTAGAGTTCTGCAATCAACAGCAAGGCAAGTCATATCTTTGATCATACTCCCTATTACCTATGTTTTCAATGCATTAGTTCTTCTTCTTTAGGTTGCATGATAGGTTATGCTATGCTATTACACCCAGTAGTTCATTGAGGTAGGTCTGATCCTTACATCATTGTCACCATCGTATATTAGAATATTGCTATGCTAAGTAGACGTGGATTGGGAAGTGAATCATTATGAGGTATGAGTGATAATGTAGTAATTAGGACCAAGATAAAGTTAATGAACTACCTGGGTGGGATGGTTGCGAGCATCCTGGGGGTGGCTAGTGATGACTGCGGAAAGCCACCCAGGCTCAAAGGGACTGTTTGTATTGACATACCTAGAAGCTTACGTGTGCAGCCACAAGCTACTATGGGCTCTGGCTTGGTTGATCAGTTGTAGGGACTCTTACTAGGTAGCGCTATGAAAGTAGATGTGAGTAGGTGGGATGGGTGCTACCCGAGTAAGGGAAACTCTTCTGAAAGACCATGTCTCGATCTTCCAGTTGTCATACACCATGCAGTGTGATAAACTACAAAGGAGGCGATCGAGTCTTGTGGGGAAAAGTGCACAAACCTCTGCAGAGTGTAAAACTAATCGATTAGCCCTGTCCCCGGTTATGGACAATTTGAGCAACTAGTTATGGAAATATTGATTTGTCTCATCATCTTTAATTAATTTATTGGGTTAAATCACTTTGGGATAGATTGAGTGGGGGTTCCCATCTCAATCGTATGCTATTGTAGAACTTAGCTATTATTATTCTATAGGGAAAATTAGCTTTTTGAAAGAAAAAAATGTAGAAGCTCCACCAGCAAAATTGCATGTATTACAGGGCTTTTACTTCTTTCTGTGATATGGCTTGCCGTACGATCAAAGTACTGACCCCTTTTGGGGCTGTAACTTATTCATGTTGCAGATTGTTCTGACGAGGAGTAAGGTGCGAATAGGTCGATGTCTTATACTCAACTTTTGCCGTGGAGTCGGATGGACTCGCTACTACTACTATTATAGCTTCCGCAAGTATTTGATTAGATGGCCTTAAGCCATATTATTATTGTAATATTTACTTCATTCGCTGTAATAAAGACATGTTTTACTTCTGTTATTTCATCGAGCACTGTGTGTGCTAGCAAACTGATCCAGGGACTAGCACGTTAAGCACAGAGACTTGGTCCCTTCGGATCTGGTCGCTACATTCTTCCCATGACGGCGCCGCCACAATCACCATTACAGTAATTGTTTCTGGCTCTGGTTGTGCGTCTTCCGCTACTGGCAGCTCGGAGGAAGAAGAGCCGAATGCATCTGGCATGGTTTCCTCAGTCCCCGAACTGACGACAGCAGCCCCTGGTTCACAATCGGCAGCCCCTGGTGCTGCCGAATGCTCCTTTCCCTTTTGCTTTTTTGCCTCTAGTTCTTCCATCTTTAGGTCGGCCGAAATAAAGATTGACTCTGATTCTGGGGAAGGCTTGATGGACGGCTTGTGGATATTTTCTAGCGATATTCCTGGAGGAAATTCCTTTCTGGTGGATCCCAACTTGGACAGTACGTGTGCTGCTTCATTTTCAGCTCTGGGAATGTGATGGAATTCACACCCCTCAAAGAATCCAGATAACTGCTGCACAAGGAATCTGTACCGCGCCATGTTTTCATCCTTCGTATCCCAAGTGCCAGTGCATTGCTGCACCACCAGATCGGAATCACCATAACATAGAATTCGCCGAATGCCAATCTCCTTGGCCACTCGGACGCCATGCACCAAAGCTTCATATTCGGCCACATTATTTGACACTGCAAAGTGAATCTGCAGTACATATTCAAGCTTGTCACCTTTTGGGGAAGTGAGAACAACACCAGCCCCTAGTCCGGTCATCATCTTGGAGCCATCGAAGTGCATTTGCCAGAACTGAGAGTCCGTACAGGGGGGTATATATTGAGTTTCTGCCCAATCTACCAAAAAACCCGCCAGAACCTGAGACTTGACCGCCGTCCGAGGCTCATACTTGATCCCATGTGTTGCGATTTCTATGGCCCATTTTGCCACCCGACAGGATGCGTCCCGACTGCCAATGATTTCTGCCAATGGAGCCGAACTGACCACCGTGATCGGATGCGCCTGGAAATACAACTTCAACTTTTTTGCTGCCACATACACACCATAGCACATCTTCTGATAGTGGGGATAGTTTTGCTTGGAGGTGGAGAGCACTTCACTGACATAATACACTGGCCTCTGGAACGGTTGTGCCTTGTCCTTTTCAAGACGCTCGACCACCATGACAATACTAACCACCCGATTGGTTGCTGCAATGTACAACATCATTGGCTCTTTTTCCTTCGGAGCTGCCAACACTGGAGCAGTGGACATCATACGCTTGAGCTGCTTGAATGCCTCGTCCGTCTGCGGTGTCCAGCTGAACTTGTCCGTTTTCTTCATTAATTGGTATAGTGGGATTGCCTTCTCTCCCAGCCGACTGAGAAATCGACTGAGCGATGCCAAGCATCCGGTGAACTTCTGCACATCTTTAAGGTTCCTGGGTTTGCCCATCCGCTCAATTGCTGCAATCTTCTCAGGGTTGCACTCTATCCCTCTTTCGGATACCAGGAAACCAAGCAACTTGCCGGCTGGAACGCCGAACACGCACTTCTCTGGGTTGAGCTTGATCTGGTATGCTCGTAAATTTGCGAATGTTTCCTTGAGATCATTCAACAAGGTTGATCCTCGCACTGATTTGACCACTAGGTCATCTACATATACATGTATGTTCCGACCTAACTACGTCCGAACACACCGCTGCATAGTATGCTGATAAGTCGCGCCGCCATTTTTCAGGCCGAATGGCATGGTGATGTAACAATAAGCCCCGAAAGGGGTAATAAAAGATGTTTTAATTTGATTGTTTACATCAAGCTTAATCTGGTGATAGCCTGTCGTGGCATCCAGAAAGCACAGGAGCTGACAGCCAGCCGTAGAATCAATCACTTGATCAATACGGGGCAACGCAAAAGGATCCTTGGGGCAGGCCTTATTCAGGCAAGTGTAATCTATACACATGCGCCAATTTCCATTCTTCTTCGGAACCAGAACTGGATTAGCTAGCCAGTTTGGGTAGAACACTTCCTTGATAAATCCTGCTGCGAGCAGCTTAGCTATCTCGTCGCCGATTGCTCCTCTCTTCTCTTCTGAAAAACGCCGAAGTGGCTGCTTGATCGGCTTGGATCCAGGTCGGATATGAAGCTTGTGCTCGGCAAGTTCCCTCGGTACACCAGGCATGTCATGTGGGGACCATGCAAAGATGTCACGGTTCTCACGGAGGAACTCGACGAACTCGCCTTCCTATTTGCTGCTGAGTCCGGCCCCAACAATGACGCACTTGCTCGGGTCGGATGGGTCCAGGGCGATCTTCTTGCTGTCCTTTGCCGCTTGAAATATGGTCTCATCATCCGGCCTCTTGTCTTTCGTGCTCGGCATGGGGTCCTTCATCTGGGCTTGGACTGCTGCCACTACCTTGTCCAGCTGGCGCCGTTCTGCATCTATGACCAGAGCGTCAGCTAGCTTGGAACCAGCGGATGAACACTCCAGTGACTTCCTGTAGTCACCACACACAGTGATTGGACCATTCGGCCCTGGGAGCTTCATCTTCAAATATGGTTGCATGATGTTGAACATGAACTTGGTGATTGCAGGCGACCCGAGCAGAACATGGTATGGGCTGCTCAGATCGGCCACCTCGAACCAGATCGGCTCTCGGCGGAAATTATCTTCCGACCCGAATACTACCTCGAGCCGAATGCGGCCTAACGGGGTACATGACAGGCTGGGCACTATCCCATGGAACGTAGTTCTGCTGGGCTCTAACTCACTCTCGCTGATGCCGAGCTTGATCATTGTGTCTCTATACAGAATGTTGATGGCACTGCCTCCATCAATAAGCGTCCTGGTGAACTTGCATGAATACAATGGTGCCGCCAAGATTGCGTCCACCACGAGCATATAACTGCCCGGGTTGGGCATTACGCTTGGGTGGTCTTCTGGGCCCCATGTTATGGCACTGTCCGACCAGTTCGTCCTCTGAGGAATTGCTGGCATGGTGGCATTGACTGCCTGCACACGGGCTCTCCGACTTGCCCTTGTCATCTGACTCGCTGGTGAAGGTCATATATGCTGCATCATGACGTGGGAACTGCTGCCGAGCATTTGCTGGGGGTGGGCCTGGGGGTGGTGGTGGCGGTGGGGGTGGATTTCCTGCCCCTCCCTTTGCCAGACGCTCGACCCAAATGCACTGCCGAGTGGTGTGCGATGCGGGCTTGCCTACTCCACTGTGCATCTTGCACGGCTGGTTCATCATATCCTCGAACGTGTACAGGGGCCTGGGTTGACCTGGCGGTCTCTCTGCAGGCTTCATCTTCCGACTGCCTCCCGCAGCCCCTTGTTCCTCTTGGTGTTGCACTATTGCTACCTGTCGATTGCCATATTGGGCATCCGGTTGCTCATCCTTCCTCTTGTTGAAACCAGTGTTGTTGTTGTTGTTGAAATTGGGGTATTGTTGTTGTTGTTGTTATTGTTGTTGTTGTTGAAATTGTTGTTCCTCTGGATCTCGCGCCTCTCGCGCCGGTTGGGACCATTTGCTTCTGCCGATTGCTGCTGCTGTCCGGATGTCTGCCCTTGGATGAAACCGCTGGAACTTAACGTGATCGGGCGCATTGCAGAGTCAGATGCGGCGAATGAATTGGCTATCCTCATCAGATCAGCCAAAGATGTTATTTACTTGCGCAGGAGCTTGTGCTTCAACAAAGACCCGTCGAAGCAGCCGTCAGTGAAGTACTGGATGGCTTGGATTTCATGAACTCCCTCGCAAGTGTTCCTGAGCTTGATCCATCGCTGAAGGTGATCGCGCAGGGGCTCGTCCTTTTCTTGTACACAGAGAGCCAGGTGCCGAGGCAAACCTGGGCGCTCATAAGTACCCGTGAAATTACGGACAAATGCGTCCTCAAAATCCTTCCAGCAATTGACACTGTTGCTGGGCAAACTATTCAACCAGGACCGAGCTGAACCTTGGAGAATGAGCAGAGCATAGCGTACGGCTACACGCCGACCACCTCCTGCGATACCAATAGCTATCATATAATCGACCAGCCAATCTTCTGGCTTGACTGATCCATTGTACTTGGGGGTGTCCCTGGGCAATGTGAAACCTTTGGGGAACTGCTCTTGCTGAATGCGGGGGCCGAAACATGCTGTACCCGCTGACGCATCACCTTCCGGTTGCTTATCCTGCTGCAATTTCTCGATTCGGTGTCTTGCGTCGTTGTCTGCGATTGCTCGGGGACCTAACCGCTGGCTGATTGCTGGCCGGACTGATGCCGTCGGTTGCTCATTACGCCTGCTGTTAACTGCTGGCTCGTCCCTCCGACTACCTCCTGTAGCCCCTTGATTCTTCCGACTGCGGTGCAAACTGCCATGTGGTGAAGATGCTTGCCTTTGCTGCCGCAGCGGCGCATTCGGCTGATTCGCACCCGCAGTTGCCCGAAGCGATTTTGATGTTGCTGGTGCCTGCTGCTCGGTGGCCGCCCTTTGCTGCTGGTTTGCTGTGGTTATGAGGTCGCGCATTCGGCGCGTCCTCTCCCGCAGCTCTTCTCCTTCCAGATGCTCCAGCTCGGTGGCGATCTGCTGGGCAGCTCTCATGTTCTTCACAGGAGAACTGTATGAAATCTGTGGTGCCACAATGATGGACGCTACAGGCTGCTGGGCTCCTCCCAGCTCTCTGCCGACCTCTCGGCCTGCTGCCCGAAGCTCCTCGATGACTGGGGGTGGGATAACACGCTGCCGAATGCCATGCGCTGCGTTGTATTCCCGAACTGATGCCTCCATTCGGCGCTTTTCAGCGTCGATCCGATCTGATTGCTCCTTCAACGCTTGACGCACCTTCTCCAGCTCGGCGTGAGCCACAGCTGGATCGGCATGAAAATCCACGGGAGTGCTGAGCACATCCGGTGGGTTGCTTGGGCCTCCCGCTGCTGCAGTTGCTGCCCTCGCGGCTCGGGAAGTTGAAGTGGAACTATGGCGACTTGACGCCCCTGCCATCATGACCTCCGCACGGATGTGCGCAGTCGTGCCTTCTCCTCCCATGGCATCCGGCCCTCCTGGCAGCGGATCCGTGAGCTCAGAAAACACCCGAACCTCCCTGGGAAACACATCAGGGAGTGCTGCGACGAAGACGCGATGTCCGCCGAAAGGAATGATGACGCCGCGCGGTAGAGGCGTTCCAACCCCAAACCGCGAGGCGTTGTCGATGACGAAATCCCATGCTCCGCTCCTCATCACCAGGCCGGAGGCGAAGCACACGCGCGATGCAGATGATGGTCCCGTCCGGATCAGAACTCCAGTCGACGCCTCGGCCTGCCCCACGGTGGGCGCCAACTATCGTCGATAAGTAACGGCAGATGCCATGGGGATGGCTAAAGAGGTGGACAGACCGAGGTTAGTATCGCTGGTACCGGAAACGAGAGTGGGAACACACGGTGAGACACCACGATGTACCCAGGTTCGGGGCTCTCCGTAGAGATAACACCCCTAGTCCTGCAGAGCTAGCTATGTGCAATAACTCTGGCTACAATGAATGCTCCTTGAGATGTTTGAGAGGAAGAAGAAGAGGGCCTCAGGTCTCTACTCGCTCCTTGCTCTCTCTGGTGGGTGAGATTGCAATAACTACTCTGCCATCGTCCCTCACGCAGGAGGGGTACCCGGGGCTCTTATAGGCCAAGCCCAGGGTACAAAGGTAAATACACAAGAGGAAGGGCCCAGCTGTCTGTCTCAGATCGGCTAGGGACCTAGCATCGTGCTTCTCCGGATGACCCGATGTACACTTGCCTCTCGCCATGCCGCTATCCCGTAGACCTCGTCTATGAACAGTAAGGCTAGGTACTTAGGCCTGTTGGCCTGTCCGTGTGATCAGCGCTGGAGGAGACCGCACGCCTCTGACAGTCCCGATCTTCAGGGATTGCGCATTGAATGCTCTTGTACCAAGTGTCCGATCTGGACCTCTGATCGGACGCTGCTCTTCTTACTTCGGTCGGATGCTCCTAGATGAGGCCGATTGCGCCCTCTCCGGGGCAATCGGCCCTCACTTGGAGCAGTTCGGCCCACTTCTTGGTTTCTCTTATTTAGCTCGGCCTTGAATAGATCAGTGAATTCCAGCTCGGTGATCTATGTTTTGATGAACTATTTCCCCTGGGTGACCCTACCCGGGGGTCATTCCCCCGACACCAGCCCAGTCTGAATCAGAATAGCCTATAAGATCAAATTGAGCTCCCTTGGGATACCACAAGCCCAAGGTAGGTGTGTGAGCAAGATACCGAAGAATTCGCTTTACTGCAGTATGATGTGATTCCTTTGGATTGGCCTGAAAACGAGCACAAATACATATTGAAAGCATAATGTCAGGTCTAGATGCACAAAGATATAAAATAGAGCCAATCATAGACCGATATTTCTTCTGGTCGAAGGCTTTGCCCATTTCATCTGCATCAAGGAAGCCATTGGTAGGCATTGGAGTCTTAATTGTTTTGCAATCAGTGAGACCAAACTTCTTCAGGCAATCCTTGAGATATTTTTCTTGAGAAATAAAGGTGCCATTCTTTTGTTGACGAATTTGAAGTCCAAGGAAGAACTTCAATTCACCCATCATTGACATCTCATATTTCTTCGACATCATTTTGGCAAATTCTTCGCTGATTTCAGTGTTAGTGCAGCCAAAAATAATATCATCTACATATATTTGACACACAAAAAGATCACCATTATAAGAACGAGTGAAAAGAGTTGGGTCAGTTGTTCCTGGTTTGAAGCCTTTCTTCAGAAGGAAATCCTTCAGGGTGTCATACCAAGCACAAGGTGCTTGCTTTAGCCCATAGAGAGCCTTGTGCAACTTTTACACCATGTCAGGATTCTTCGGGTCTTCAAAACCTGGAGGCTGCATAACATACACTTCTTCTTCGATTTCTCCGTTAAGAAAAGCACTCTTCACATCCATTTGATAAAGTAGGATACTATTGAAATTTTCAAAAGCAAGCATAACACGAATGGATTCGAGACGAGCAACTGGAGCATAAGTTTCGCCAAAATCGATACCTTCGATTCGGGTGTATCCTTGTGCTACCAGACGTGCTTTGTTTCTTACCACAATACCATCTTCATCTTGCTTTTTGCGAAAAATCCACTTTGTACCAATGATGTTGTGCTTCGTGGGATCAGGCCTTTCGACTAAGGACCAGACTTTGTTTCGCTCGAACTGATTAAGTTCTTCGAGCATAACAGTTAACCAATCTGGATCCTTCATGGCTTTATCAAACTTTGAAGGTTCTAGCATGAAGACAAATGAAAAGTTTCCACAGAAGTTAGCCAAACGAGTACGAGAACGAGTTGTGGGACGGCCTGGTTGCTGGATTTCTTCGAGGATCGAATCAACATCAACTCTTCTTCACACTCGAGTCAGTGCATTTTCAATGAATTGTGGCTCTGGTTCTTCTTCAGGATCATTTCCTTCAAGACCAGCATCTCCTTCCGGATCTGCATTTCCTTCAGGATCTGCATTTTCTTCGTTCACACGTTCTTCTTCGTCCTGTTCATCATTAGCCTCAGGATTTTGATCTCCAGCGCCTGATACGTCTCAAACGTATCTACTTTTCCAAACACTTTTGCTATTGTTTTGCCCTCATTCTTGCTTGATTTGGACGAAACTAACCCGGACTAACGTTGTTTTCAGCAGAGCTGCCTGTATGGTTTTATTGTGCGCAGGAAAATGGATTTTGGACGTTCCAGAAAATTCCCAGAAAAATACAAGAAAATCCACGCACCCGAAGGAGCAAGATGCCAGAAGTGGGACCAGAGGGGAGCCCAGGGGGGCCCAGGCGCCCCCCTGGCGCGGCCAGGGGTGGGGCCGCGCCCTCTGTCCGCCTGCGGGCCTCCCCCCTCCTCTGGTGCCCTACCGATGCTCCTATTTATTCCCGTGACGCGAAAACCCCAGAACAGAAGTCGTTTTCCCAATTCTCGACGCGGATCCGCCGCCACCCTCTGTTCTTCTCCGGGAGGGCTAATCTGGAGGTTGTTTTGGCCTCCGGAGAGGGGAGATCATCGCCATCGTCATCGCCAGCACCACTCCATCATCCCTCCATGACTTCTCCATCCATGTGTGAGTAATTCCCTGTTGTAGGCAATAGGTATGGTAGGGATTGGAGGAGTTAGATCATGTAATAGTTTATCAGATTGTTGGGGGCATGATGCCTATCATCTAGATTGGTGTTTATCATCTTTGCTTCAACTTGTTGCTCCTAATGCTTGTCACTTTGGGCCCGAGTGCCATGTTTTCAGATCTGAACCCTATGTGTTTTCATGAATATATTTGTGTTCTTGATCCTATCTATGAGTTGTTTGCACCTGTTATAGCCCGGAACCGGCGATCCCAAAGGTGACAGCTTGGGACACCAAAGGGGATGGACTATAGTTTGAGGATTTCATGTATCCATTGATTGTTAATGCTTTGTTCCGGTGCTCTTTGACAGGAGCACCTTAATCTCCATAAGTTCCTTTTGGCCCCGTTCGTAGCGGGATGGTAGGACAAAAGATGTTGTGCAAGTTCTTATTGCAAGCACGTACAACTACCTGTGGGATACATGCTTGATGTTTGATTTATGCCTAGATGATCTTTGCTTTTCTGTGTGCCTTGCCCCAAGTTAAATACATGTTGTAACTCATCCATGCAGCGCCCAACCATCCATCTCCCTAGCCTACAGTGTTTTTAATTCTGCTGGTTACTAGTTGTTTACTTTCGTTGTTTTACTATTACCGTTGCTATCATCACTTCCATATCGCAGTTACTATTAATACCTTGTTGCAACTAAGTGTATCTCAGGTGCGGTGGAACTGACAACTCCACTGTTAAAGCTTGTGGATATTCTTTGGCTCCCCTTGAGTCGAATCAATAAATTGGGTTATTCTTACCCGCGAAGACTATCTCGATCCCTTGCAGTTGTGGGTTATCAAGCCTGTTTTCTGGCGCCGTGATGGCTTCTCGCCCTTCGTTGGTTACCCCAAGTGGAAGGTTTGAGATGTAGTGCAGCAGCAGTTTTACCTCGGTGAAGATACCAACGTTTGTCTCCAGTAGGACTCCAGAGATGATAAGTAGGTGTCAGCGGCGCAACTAACGCGGACCTGCACACAGACACAGATAACTTTGTTCCCAACAAAGTTCAGAGAGGTTGTCAATCTCTCCGGTCTTGTTATTCACAAAGGATAAAACGCAAGGGATGATGATAGCAAGTAGAAGCAGTAAAGTAAATATAGCTTGGAAATAATAATGAGGATATGGACCGGGATACGTGATGTTCACTAGTGATGTCTCTCTCCCAAAAGACGATAAAACTGCTATGCGAGGTAAACAAAATACAGAAGGGAAATTGACAAGATTATGAACGCACCGCAATGCTAACTATGCTACAAAAGAAAGGAAGAGGCTCAAAAGCATGGGCAGTACGCCAAAATAAGTAGACCGAAATCCATCTGCATCTACTACTAATCATCCACCTTGAAATATCTATCCAGAACATCTCGCTGGTATTAAGTTGCGAGCCCCACCCAAAGTGTAAACCCAAAGCAACAGAAAACTGCATTAAAAAGAACTTTGCGTAAAGTAAACAATCCTTGTAACCGCGGTTACAAGCACCGTTGTTTTCCCTCTTGTGGCAACAGCACATCCCCTAGACTCATGTTTCTGTCACTCAAGCGTGTCATCGAGGGGCATGAACCCACAATCTAGCACAACGTTCCCTCTTGGAGTCACTACCTACTACTTGGCCAAAGCAATAAACAACAACGGAGAACATGCAAGAATTACTTAGGAACAAAAATATAAGAGATAAAAACCAAATATATTACTCTATCACAATCTGAACATAATCTCATAATCCATCAGATCCCTCCAAACTCAGCATAGCAACAGCAGAAATATTACAAAGGTGCCTCGATCATGTAGGGCAGCTCACGAGGTCTAAACAATGAAGATCAAAGAGGGGAGGAGAACATCACATAGCTACTGATCACGGACCCATGGTCCAAGGAAAACTACTCACGAGACATCCGGGGAGCATCCATGGTGGAGAGGAGACTCCCGGAGGTCAATCCTCCCTCCGGCAGGGTGCCGGGAATAGGTCTTCTGGTGCTCCCGATCTCGGAAGCGCGGCGGCGGCGGAACAGAGGCGAGTTTGCGGAATAGGGTTCCTCCTCTGGAGTTTTCCCGTGACGGAGAATAAATAGGCGAAGGGGGGAAGACAGAGGTGGACCTGGGGCCCCAGGCGCCCCCCTGGTGCGGCCAGGGGTGGGGCATGTTCATATGTAACTCCTTCACCCCTCCAATTAGATTTTTGATTGGTGGCCTCATTTGTGAGTATTTAGTAACTCTTGGTGTTGTTCATATGAGCTTGCATGTATGTGGAGAATTTTATTTTCCAAGTTTTAATGCAAGTTTATGCTTTAGGTAAGTGAGTAGAGTAGTTTACCTCAACTCACTTTGTTTAAATCCTTGTTTTTGTGAATTGTCAAAAAATTCATAAATGAGTTTCTTTGGAAAAGCAAAGGGGTGGCTTGTGAAGAAGAAGCACGAGCGCTCCGATAGAGTCACTAGAGCTGCAGCTTCACCCTCAGCAGTTAGGATGAGCTACAATGAAGATCATGTGGCCCTGGAGCTGTTGGAAGAAACAAATCCAGCATGCGCAATGATGTATCCGTGCGATGATTTTCTTACAACTGCAGGAATTAAGGAAGAATTTTATGGCTTTTGTGCCAATGCAGGTTTGACACAGCTAGCTTTATGCTGTGTGGTGCAATACAAAAAGCTTACCTCCTGTTTTGTCAAAAGTTTTTGTTATAACCATGATGCTGGAACCGTTGAGTTCAAACTTTATAATGATCTCATAACCATGTCTTTGGCACAGTTTTGTGATATAATAGGTGTGCCCAACGTTGGTCAGACAGCTAAGATGACCATGCAGCCTTCCGGGTTGAGGACCCTCTTCAACTCCCTTTGCTGCCAAGAGGAGACCGACATTCGGCGTACGAAGATTTCCAGCATCTTGTTTCCACACCTCAGGTATTTTGCGTATTTTGTTGCTAGAGGGGTGTTGGCTCGTGACAACACGAGCAATGGTTCTGCACCAGATTTCGCTATTTATGCGAACGCCCTCTCTGGTAAGAATGAGTATAATGTGGGTGCCTTGATTGCTCGGCGTCTTGTTACGAACAGTAACAAGGGCGATTTATATGGTGGCGTTTACGCCACACTTATCCTTGAGTCTCTTGAGCGCACCCCGCGTCCTGATGATGTTCCCTTTTCATACGCAAGTCTCGATCTTGCTGCTATAAAGAGGCATAAGTTTGTTACCATGACTTCTCAGTTTGGTAACCTTGATTATATTTTGAGGTTTGAAAGGACCATTACTCGTGAGATCCGTCTACCTGCACCACTTTTGTTTGATAACACTCGCAGGAACGGATGGTCCTTCAACGAGATTCAGTTCGATGAGTTCTTGGCTAATTACCAGCCGCATAACCCCATGGAGGGGGTTGTGCCCGATGAGGAGGAGCACGGTGAGTTCCCACCTTTTTAGGGAGAGACCTTCACCGAGCATGGCGATGAATCTTCTTTCGCTTGGAGCGTAGGACCTTCCTCATGGGAGGATCCGAGGACTTCGGTGTACGCACCGGAGGGCTCATACGACTCCTGGACTTACCCTTACCCTGGAGCAGGAGGCTCCTGGGGGCAGTAGCTGCTACCAACTTAGGCCAAAAGCCTAAGCTTGGGGGAGTACGTTCCCTTCTCACCTTTCCATTGTATTATCCGTTTTCATTTGTTTTGCTTTGATCTTCTTCTTTTTCAAAGTTTTTGCCTGTTCTTCTTTGTTCTTTTATTTTGCAAAAACAACAAAAAGATTTCTCTTTCTTTCGTTAAATCTTTGAAAAATCCAAAAATATTTTCTTTTCTCTCTTTAGTTTGCTTTGTTGCAGAGTTCAACTCGAGTCCGTGATGGCATTTGCACTTGATTATATTTCCTACGTTCGATCGTGCAAGTGACAAGGCAGTAATGACGAAGATCGACGAAAAAGATGCAACAAGGAAAACCGGTATGAACTCTTTTGTTTCTAATTTTGTACATATGCTTGTACTTATGATTTAGAGACCAGCTTGTAGCGACATAGTGCTATGTTTACAATGCTTTCCCAGTGTTCATGCTTTCCTTGTGGGTAATCCCAAATAGCTAGAGTACATAATGTGTTGTTGAAATGATTTACATGCATTGCATTGTTCATGGTTTGGCATACTGAAGTGGTATTTCCCTTTGGAGAATTCTTGGATTGACTTGGCACATGCTTACACATGTTTATGACTGAAAAGTCTACTATGCCTTGATGATCTTTGAATTTCAGAATAGTCGTATCATTTTCATGTCTGATTCAATGTTACTTTGTCGCTCTGCACGATTATGACTGTTATTGCTCTCTAGTTGGTCGCTTCCTAGTCTTTTGCTAGCCTTCGCTCGCACTAAGCGGATTTCTGCTTGTGCATCCAAAATCCTTGAAACCAGTTTTTCCATATGAGTCCACCATACCTTCCTATGTGGTATTTACCGGCCATCCTAACGAAGACTTTCTTGTACCATCTCGAAATTATTCAAAAGCACTCATGTCTTGTGTCTCTGTTTTAGCTCATGAGGAAGTAGTAGGTAACTCATGATCGTCTTATGTTAGACATGTTTTATTCCGGGATTGCATGTCTAATCTGCAAACCCCTAATACGAGGAGGAACTGGCATGAGTGCGCCCAGCTCACAAAAGATAATCACAACCAACAAACCCTCCTTCACGCTTTGTCTATGAGAAATCAAAAAACTTTGGCAGTGATAAACAAAGGAGATTAAGGGGATGTGATCGTCTCCATCTTGGGAGCCGTTCCTCGAAACATGTCTAGCGTAAGAGGCGATTGAGTTGTCAACTAGCATTCGTTGACGAAGCATGCATAGCCCAAAACACCTTTCTATCTATGTTTTCAAAACCAAGAGCTCTGGTACAAGTTTAGTCTTTGCTTCCTTCCACGGGTTTTCAACCTTTCCATCAAACTCCACGGTTCGAGAGTCTCCACCTTCTTTCTTCAAATCACCAACTAGGAGAGCATAATTGTCATTCTGAGTGTAATGTGCATTGTCCCAAAGTACTACATTGTATTTTGCATGATTGTGGTATTACTTATTCTGAAGTTCTTAGTTCTAGTCTCCTTTAAAACTCCGGAGGAGTTTCTGCATTTATGTTCTGCTTCACTCATGGAGGCTAGCGAAATACCACTCTAGTATGTTCAAACTTTGTGCATTGTAATTCTGTCTTGATTATCAGTAGCATATTATTTGCGTTTAGTTGTTTGAGATTGATCACTTGAAAGAAGGATTGCTTCGTGCATTGTCCTCATAGCATTGTTTTGATACTTGCTAAATTCTTTTCGTAGTACATGCTTATATACATCTATTGAAGCAAAAGAGTTTGTCAAAGTTTTCTTTGTCGCGTTCAGTTCGTTGTACTGAATTGCTTGAGGACAAGCAATATGCTAAGCTTGGGGGGGTTGATACGTCTCAAACGTATCTACTTTTCCAAACACTTTTGCTATTGTTTTGCCCTCATTCTTGCATGATTTGGACGAAACTAACCCGGACTAACGTTGTTTTCAGTAGAGCTGTCTGTATGGTTTTATTGTGCGCGGGAAAATGGATTTTTGGACGTTCCAGAAAATTCCCAGAAAAATACCAGAAAATCCACGCACCAAAGGAGCCAGATGCCAGAAGTGGGACCAGAGGGGAGCCCAGGGGGCCCCAGGCTCCCCCCTGGCGCGGCAAGGGGTGGGGCCGCGCCCTCTGGCCTCCTGGGGGCATCCCCCCTCCTCTGGTGCCCTACCAATGCTCCTATTTATTCCCGTGACGCGAAAACCCCAGAACAGAAGTCGTTTTCCCAATTCTCGTCGCGGAGCCGCCGCCACCCTCTGTTCTTCTCCGGGAGGGCTAATCTGGAGGCTGTTTTGGCCTCCGGAGAGGGGAGATCATCGCCATCGTCATTGCCATCACCACTCCATCATCCCTCCATGACTTCTCCATCCATGTGTGAGTAATTCCCTGATGTAGGCAAAGGGAATGGTAGGATTGGATGAGTTAGATCATGTAATAGTTTATCAGATTGTTGGGGGCATGTTGCCTATCATCTAGATTGGTGTTTATCATCTTTGCTTCAACTTGTTGCTCTTAATGCTTGTCACTTTGGGCCCGAGTGCCATGTTTTCAGATCTGAACCCTATGTGTTTTCATGAATATATTTGTGTTCTTGATCCTATCTGTGAGTTGTTTGCACCTGTTATAGTCCGGAACTGGCGATCCCAAAGGTGACAGCTTGGGACACCAAAGGGGATGGACTATAGTTTGATGATTTCATGTATCCATTGATTGTTAATGCTTTGTTCCGGTGCTCTTTGACAGGAGCACCTTAATCTCCATAAGTTCCTTTTGGCCCCGTTCTTAGCGGGATGGTAGGACAAAAGATGTTGTGCAAGTTCTTATTGCAAGCACGTACAACTACCTATGGGATACATGCCTGATGTTTGATTTATGCCTAGATGATCTTTCCTTTTCTGCGTGCCTTGCCCCAAGTTAAATACATGTTGTAACTCATCCAAGAAGCGCCCAACCATCCATCTCCCTAGCCTACAGTGTTTTTAATTCTGTTGGTTACTAGTTGTTTACTTTCGCTGTTTTACTATTACCGTTGCTATCATCACTTCCATATCGCAGTTACTATTAATACCTTGTTGCAAGTAAGTGTATCTTAGGTGCGGTGGAACTGACAACTCCACTGTTAAAGCTTGTGGATATTCTTTGGCTCCCATTGAGTTGAATCAATAAATTGGGTTATTCTTACCCGCGAAAACTATCTCGATCCCTTGCAGTTGTGGGTTATCAAGCCTGTTTTCTGGCGCCGTTGCCGGGGAGCATAGCTTTATTCACAAGTCTACTTGAAGTATTTTACCTGCTGCAATTTATCCTCTATGGGTAAGAAAGAAGACCCCAAGGTCCCGATCTTACCATCCCGTACGAGAAAAGGTATTGTTCTGAACACTAGTGCTACACTTGATTCACCTTCAGTTATGAGTAAGTTTGCTTCACCTCCACCACATGATGTCTCTACTGAATCTGTCACTATGTCCGATACTTTTGATGATGCTTCTACTACTCTTGATGATATTGGTTCACTTAGTCACGCCCTTGAGAAACAGATTGCTGCTGCTGCAAAGAAATCTGGAATTGAAATTCCTGATACTTGCTATCCTTTTGATGGAACCTACACTTATCCTGATTTGAGTAAACTCAAGGAGAGACTCCTTGATGATGATTATATTATACTTGATGATGATTTATGCAGGGAGCTGACAGAGTTTGACGACTCTGACCCTGATGCAATTAAGAAGCTTCTCGAAAAAACATTCTCTGAAGAACAAGACCGTACCTGATCCTACTTTTGCTACGTCTCCTATATGCATCAATGATCCTGATTATAATTTCTCGAGAACCCCTGGTTGCCCCCCTTCGCCCATATAATCCTCGTGACGTGAAACCCCTGTGACAGGAACCCTTTTTTGCGATCTCTCCTCTGTTCCGCCGCCGCCGCGCTTCCAAGATCGGGAGCACCAGAAGACCTCTTCCCGACACCTTGCCGGAGGGAGGAACCACCTCCGGGAGCTTCTCCACCACCATGGATGCTTCCCGGATGAACCGTGAGTAGTCCACCTTGGACCATGGGTCTATGATCAGTAGCTATGTGATGTTCTCCTCCCCTCTTTGTTCTTCATGGATTAGACCTCGTGAGCTGCCCTACATGATCGAGGCACATATGTAATCTTTCTGTTGTTGCTATGCTGAGTTTGTTGGGATCCGATGGATTATGAGACTATGTTCAGATTGTGTTTGAGTAATATATTTGATTCTCCTCTTTTATATTTATGTTCTAGAGTAATTCTTGCATGTTCTTCGTTGTTGTTTATTGCTTTGGCCAAGTAGTATGTAGTGACTCCAAGAGGGAGCGTTATGCATGATTGTGGGTTCATGCCCCCTGATGACTAGCTTGAGTGAAAGAAACATGAGTCTGGGGGATGTGTTGTTGCCACAAGGGGGAAAACAACGGTGCTTGTACTTGTGGGTGCAAGGATTTTTTTACTTTACGCAAAGTTCTTTAATGTAGTTGTCTGTTGCTTTGAGTTTACACTTTGGGTGGGATTCGCAACTTAATACCAGCGAGATGTTCTGGATAGATATCTCAAGGTGGATGATTATTAGGTAGATGCAGATGGATTTCGGTCTACTTGTCTTGGCGTATCGCCCATGCTTTTGAGCCTATTCCTTTCTTTATAGCATAGTTAGCATTGGTTTGCGCACATAATCCTGTCAATTTCCCAGCTGTAATTTGTTTACCTCGCATGGCTATTGTATCGTCTTTTGGGAGAGAGACATCACTAGTGAACATCATAGGACCCCGGTCCATATTTCCAATACTGTTTACACTCGATATCAATTTACTGCTTTATTTACTTTTCTGTTGCTATCACTATCATTATTATCCCGTGCGTTTTATCCTTTGTAAACAACAAGGCCGGAGGAATTGACAACTCCTCTATACTCGTTGGGAAGCAAAGTTATTTGCTGTGTGTGCAGGTCCAGGTGAGGTTAGCAACCTCGGTTGTAAACGGCGCCATTGTTCACTTCACCACCTTCTTGTATCTGTTGGAGTCCTACTGGTTCGATACTAAACCTTAGCATCTTCGCTAAGGGAAACTTGCTATTGTCTACATCTCAACCTCCCACTTTGGGTAACCAACGAGGGGACGAGAATTCTTACCATCAAAATCAATTTCTGGCGCTGTTGTCGGGGACTCCACTCTTCAAGATAGGGGAGTTGCAAACTATCTTTTATCTTTGCTTTTTAGTCTTGTTAGTTTACCTTTCAGTTTTTGCTTTAGTTTTCTTTATCAAAAATCCAAAAAAATAGTTACCTTGCTAGTAGTTGTGATTATGTCTGGTCCTTTTGCCTTTGGTGAAGCAGAAGCCCTCACCTTTAAACAAAGAGGTGGTGAAAGTCTGAAAGATGCCTGGTATACAATTAATGATTCTCAAAAAAGAGCCACCAAGAAGCAATCCACTACTATCCTGCTTAGAAACTTTTATGTTGGAATTACTTCTTGGAATAGGTTTATTCTAGATACTGCTATCAATGGGAATTTCATAGAAGTCCCAGTTTGGGAAGCTCTTAGTGTTATGGAAAATCTTGTTGGAAATCTCCCTGTTGCTAGCATTCAAGAGGACATTACCCTAGCTCACATTATGAAAAAACTTGAAAAGATAGAGCTAGAGATGCCAAGCATTAATAAGATAAGTGAGTTGGATCGTAAGATTCAAGGGAATTTGAATAGACTCGATAGCTCCATGCATAAAATTTTCAAAACCTTGGAGACCATCAAATCCCATGACTTGGACCCTTCTAGGATTGATAAGATTGAGGAAATCATTGGCACTCTAGGAACTACTTTTTCCTCAATCAAAACCAAAAAGGTGGAAACTCCGGCAAAGAAGGAACCTAGGTTCGTTTACGTTCCAAAGGATCCTCGTTTCAAAAATAATCTATCTATTGCCAAAGGGGTTGAAACTGTGAAGACTTTGGAAGAGATACCTCTCTTTAATAGAATAAATGAGACTCCAATTGATCTTCCGCCTTTTGCTTTTATTCCTAGAAGTATCTTTATTAGGCCTTTATTTGAAAGACCTCTTAAGAGTAGTTGTACTATTGAAGAGTTTTTGATGATCTTGATGATGGTTCAATGGATACAACTTGATCTATTTGCATTAAGCCTAGCTAACAGCTTTAAAGAAGCGCTTTCGGGAGGCAGCCCGCAACGAATTTAGGATTTCCTTTTTGTTTTTTTTCTTCTGTTTTTAGTGGTCTTGATGATTTTTACTACTGTAGCAACATCATTGTATCTTTACTTTTCAAGCTTTGTGTCATTTATAGCCTCATATGACAAGGGAAGTGAAAGTTGTGACATGTTGTCCAGAAAACAGATTCTGTCCTCGTGACTAGAAAAATCAAAGAAAAATCCCAGTTCATCTTTTTGAGCTGAAATTTTGCACAGCGTGCTCTATACAATTATGGAACTTTCGTATGTTCTGATTTTTTTTATTTGAGTTGCAGAAGTATCCCTAAAAAATTCTTTACTACCTGCTGGTCTGTTTTTCACAGATTCTGTCATGTTTTGCCTTTCCTTCATTTTGCAAACCTTAAGCTTGATTTTTTTAACTTTTTGGCAATCTTGAGAAACAGTATATCTTTAAGAATATATTTATTTCCAGTAGAGAAAAAATTATTTTATTGTGGGTACTTACCTCGCTAATCAGATTATGATGAGTTATGTATGAAGGGAGTTTTCAAGTGTGCGAGGGAAGATGATGAAAGAAGATTCAGGAGTGTCAAGCGCTCAAGATTGGGGATGCCCCCATGCATCCCAAAGAAATATTCAAGGAGACTCAAGCGTCTAAGCTTGGGGATGCCCCCGTGCATCCTCTTCTTCATCAACAATTATCAATTCGTCTCTCGTCTCACTATATTTTTATCACTTCATGTGTTATGTGCTATGCTTGGAGCGTCTCGCTCTTAGGTTTTATTTTTAGTTTTCTTTAGCTTTGCTTGTTTTTCATAACAAGTTAGAACCCAGCTTTCTTTGTGTGGGAGAGAAACACGCTCCACTTTCAAAATCTAGAACACAACATAGGATTTTTCACGCTTATCTTTGTTGTGTGTGTTCTTTATCTTTTTCATAGCTACTTTCATGTTTAGGCTCTTAGTTTCCATGCTTATCTTTTTAAAGAGCTTTTGTTTAGTTTGTTGCTGGAACTCTCTTGAGTTTTCATGTTTATCTTGTTTAGAGAGTTTGCCTGTTGCACTGAGTTTTGTATCTTGACTTGAAGTAAGTAATTGAGGTTGCTATTCTTTTGTAGTAGTAACTTGCAATAGTTTTGAGGTATTGTTTTGAGTAATGTTTGGACTTTTGGTGTCAAGAGCTTTAGCCTATTAATGATAGATGTCGTATTTTGGGCAATCCGTGTTTATTTTCAAAACTTGCAAAATTAGTTGAGAACTTTAGCTACTAGATGGATCACTACTCTTCTGAGGGGTCGAATATTAGAGTACACTCACGTACCATGAGTCGAGGATGCGCAAGGATAACCAAACCCCCATACACTCCTCCTCGGGGAACTTGTCTCTTTGTGAAACCTCCTTATTAGATTGAGAGTTACCGATAATAAATGCATGAGTTCTTAGGACTAATGTGAGTATTCGAAAGTTGACACTTCCACCTTCCCATATTTTCTAGCCTCTCATGTGTCGTGCATTGCTTTCTTCTCACTCCGATAGTTGGCGTCCACCTTCGCCGGTACATCCAAACCCTTGGCATGATACGCTCTGTCATCATAAACCTCCTTATATCCTTCCTCAAAACAGTCACCATACCTACCTATCAAGGCATTTCCATAGCCTTTCCGAGATACATTGTCATGCAACATCCACCTTCTCATGACTTGATCTTCATGTCATACATGCTATTTGCTTAATCGATGAGTCGCATGCTAGTTGGGCCTTGATACATGACGCGCTAGTATCATAGCATATAATGCTACACTGGCAGAGGCATACATTTACATACATCATGATAGTTACATCTTCTTTATGATTTGAGTACTTTGTAAAGTGTGAAAGATATTCTATACTTTTTGTAATATATAGAGTGTTGCCCCTAAAGTGAGGAAAAGATCCCAAAGTGGAAAAATTAAAAGATCCCAAAGAGGACAAATTAAAAGATCCCAAAGAGGACAAATGAGAGAAATAGAAAGAGCCGTTGAGGCCACCAAAAAAATAGAAAAAAGAGAAAAAGGAAATAAAAAGAGAGAAGGGGGCACACTACTATTCCTTTTGAGAGATCCACACTCATACTCCCTCTTATATCTTGTACTCCATAGAGATTATCATTTATGCATATAGCTATTTGGGTACCTTCACACTATAGAACTTGGCTTGTATATTCCAATGATGAGCCTCCTCAAATGAGCTCTAGGTCTTCTTGAGCAAGCAAGTTGGATGCACCCCCACTAGTTCCATTGGAGAGCTTTTAGCTCACATGTGCATCTGTTGCATGGCAATCCCTACTCCTCACATCATATCTATCATTTGGCTTTCTCTCGCCTATGATTGTCCTCATTGATCTGAGCCTTTCACACCTTTTTGTCTTCCTCCTCCACCATATTCTCTCTTTGCCATCCTAAGTGTCAACTTTCTTGCTTACGCTCATCCATTGCATGAGTGCTCAAAATGTCGAAAAGGAGTGGATCATTTTGACTTGTACCTGGCTAGTGGTCTGGGGATGAGTCAAGATAAGATTCCAAAGAAGACCAAGTGTGAAACTTTAGTAGATTGAGTTCTCAACACAAAAATACTTTTTCTCGTATATCCCTATCCCCTTTCTTGCACGCAAACACCATTTGGAGGCATTCGAGTCACGGACAGCGAGAGCTCTTGCACCTTTATGTTCTTATGTTGCTTGTTTCAATGCTAAATATAGACTCTTGCTTGTTATGACTTGAATTGAATTACATGCCTTGATTGCTTTACTTAAAAGTTCTTATATGTTTGGTAGCATGTCACCACAGAAATTATGCTTTTTATCATTTACCTACTCGAGGACGAGCAGGAATTAAGCTTGGGGATGTTGATACGTCCAAAACGTATCTATAATTTTTGCTTGCTCCATGCCTCTTTTGTGTGATATTGCTATGATATTGATGAACTTCCATACACTTTTGATCATATTTGGACTAACCTATTAACTCAGTGCACCCCAGTGTCAGTTCCTGTTTTCTGCTGTTTTTCTATTTCAGGTTTCCCCCATATTAAAAGTGCTCCAAAAATTCAGGAAAAATCCAATAAAAAATCAGCGATACAGAAGCTTCGGGAATCACCAAGGGGGCCCAAAGGGGACCCACCAGGGCCCTAGGTGCCCTCCCGGCGCACCCTAGGGTGGGGTCGCGCCACGGGGCCGCCTGGACCCCTGGTGGCCCCCCTGGCTTCCCCCCTTCGCCCATATAATCCTCGTGACGTGAAACCCTCGTGACGGGGACCCTTTTTCGCGATCTCTCCTCTGTTCCGCCGCCGCCGCGCTTCCAAGATCGGGAGCACCAGAAGACCTCTTCCCGGCACCCTGCCGGAGGGAGGAACCACCTCCGGGAGCTTCTCCACCACCATGGATGCTTCCCGGATGAACCGTGAGTAGTCCACCTTGGACCATGGGTCTATGATCAGTAGCTATGTGATGTTCTCCTCCCCTCATTTTTCTTCATGGATTAGACGTCGTGAGCTGCCCTACATGATCGAGGCACATATGTAATCTTTCTGCTGTTGCTATGCTGAGTTTGCTGGGATCCGATGGATTATGAGACTATGTTCAGATTGTGTTTGAGTAATATATTTGATTCTCCTCTTTTATATTTATGTTCTAGAGTAATTCTTGCATGTTCTTCGTTGTTGTTTATTGCTTTGGCCAAGTAGTAGGTAGTGAATCCAAGAGGGAGCGTTATGCATGATTGTGGGTTCATGCCCCCTGATGACTAGCTTGAGTGACAGAAACATGAGTCTAGGGGATGTGATATTGCCACAAGGGGGAAAACAACAGTGCGTGTACTTGCGGGTGCAAGGATTGTTTACTTTACGCAAAGTTCTTTAATGCAGTTGTCTGTTGCTTTGAGTTTACACTTTGGGTGGGATTCGCAACTTAATACCAGCGAGATGTTATGGATAGATATCTCAAGGTGGGTGATTAGTACGTAGATGCAGATGGATTTCGGTCTACTTGTCTTGGCATACCACCCATGCTTTTGAGCCTCTTACTTTCTTTATAGCATAGTTAGAATTAGTTTGCGCACATAATCCTGTCAATTGCCCCGCTGTAATTTGTTTACCTCGCATGGCTATTTTATCGTCTTTTGGGAGAGAGACATCACTAGTGAACATCATAGGACCCCGGTCCATATTTCCAATACTGTTTACACCCGCTATCAATTTACTGCTTTGTTTACTTTTCTATTGCTATCACTATCATTATTATCCCGTGCGTTTTATCCTTTGTAAACAACAAGGCCGGAGGAATTGAAAACTCCTCTGTACTCGTTGGGAAGCAAAGTTATTTGCTGTGTGTGCAGGTCGAGGTGAAGTTAGCAACCTCGGTTGTAAACGGCGCCATTGTTCACTTCGCCACCTTCTTGTATCTGTTGGAGTCCTACTGGTTCGATACTAAACCTTAGCATCTTTGCTAAGGGAAACTTGTTGTTGTCTACATCTCAACCTTCCACTTTGGGTAACCAACGAGGGGACGAGAACTCGTACCATCAACGATCCTTATCGAATTTTACTTCGTTAAGGCCAATAACATGCTTCTTCTTCACTAGATTATGAAGATTTCTCATCCCTGGATGACCAAGTCTTCGATGCCATAACCAACCAGATGAAGCTTTTGCCATTAGGCATGTGGATACAGCAGGGCCCGAAGAAAAATCAACAATATATAAATCTCCTTTTAGGTAACCCTCAAAGACAAATGTATAGTCATCTTGTGAAAAGATAACACAGCGCGAAGCAGAAAATAGAACAAGCATACCCATATCGCATAACTTAGAAATAGACATAAGATTATAACCAAGGGATTGAACTAGCATAACCTTGTCAATGTGCTTATTTTTCGATATGGCAACCTTACCCAAACCTAAAACTTTACCCTTGTTGTTATCACCGAAGGTAATGTACTTCTGAGAAGATTGAGATAGTTTTTCTTCAGTGAATAAATCCTTGTCTCCGGTCATATGATTTGTGCAACCACTGTCCATGACCCATTCGGATCCACCGGAGACATAGCCCTGCAGAAGAATTAGTTCTTCTTAACCACCCACAAACGAGCAGGTGACTGAGAAGAGGTGGAAGCACTTGTTGAAGCAATATCAAATCGAGCAGGATATGAATGAGCATATGCAATCTTATCATTGTTATCATAGTGACGGTAAGTATAACGACCAGTGCGATAGTATTCCTTTTGAGGAACATTTGATTCGGGCACCAGTGAGTCATTTCTCTCTTCGAGAGAATAGAAGTGTTTCGGTGGTACCGATGACTTTCCCTGCATAGAATGGTTAGAAGGCAATTTCTCAACAAGATACTTGCGCACCCAGATTTGTCTCTTATAGAAACCATTCTTTGGAGGGGCACCAATGTATTCGGCCGAAACATTTCCTTCCTGGTTCTTGATAAGCTTGTAGTCAGAATCAAGTGATTCATCAACAATAGCCTTATCAATTTTGCAGTTATAACCTGAAAGATTAGCAATATCTATAGGATTGTCCTTTGCTAGGATCCATACCGTTTTTGGGTACTGCTCAGGTTCCCAGTAAGTTTCATCAGGGTTTAGCTTCCTTTCAAAGCCAACACCTTCGTTCCTAGGATTCCTGTGAAGTAGTGCCTTCTTCAGGATATCACAAAGGTGTTGGTGTCCCTGGACACTTTTGAACAAACCTGTTTCAAAAAAATCTTTCAACCTGAGGAGTTCCTCGGTAACAGCAGAGTTTTCCTCATCTGAGGCATTAGTATCATCAATAATAATAGGAGCTTTCCCTTTGGAAACAGTTTTGCTTCGTTCCAGACAAGTTAAGCAAGGTGAATCAGTTTTATGATTTGCTTCAGAACCTTGTTGAGCCATGAGAGAGAGATTGATGTTTTCCAACTCTTCATGAGCCTCTTTCAGTTTTTTGAGAGCCATTTTCCTCTGAAGAAATTCATAGGTGATCTTCTCATAATCAACTGAAAGAAGATCATGCCGAGAGGATAATTCTTCAAACTTTTCTTTCAGAGCAACATGCTCATTAGTTAAAGTTTGACCTTTCTATATCTCATCGATCAACAGGGTCTCTGATTTCTTAATTGTTTTGCTTAGAGAATCAAGTTCATCTTGTTGGATTGAAGCAATTTTAGCCAGCTTAGCATACCTTATTTTGGAATCACTGTCATATGAAGAACAATCAGAAGTATCATAGGTAACTTTGGATGAAGATACCTTTGCTTTGGCCATGAAGCAGTATGCAGGAGTTTCATCTTCACTACTGTTGTTGGTGAAGAATGAGCTCGAAGCACCGACCGAAGAAAATGCCAATCGAGCAACACCATTAGACTCGGAGCCAGATGCAGATCTTGAGCCTGATTCTGCTTCGGAACCGGAGGCTTCTTCTTCAGAGTTCATCTCCTTTCCCAGACAAGCCTTGGCACGATGAGAATTGCTTCGACGAGAAGAATGTGTCTTTGAAGAAGAACTCTCACGCTTCTTGTGATACTTCTTTTTCTTGTCATCATCTGAATCTTTCTTCTTTTCTCTTCTTGAACCGGAATCATGTCTCTTGGACTCATAGCTTCTGGAGGATCTGTGGGACTTGCTTGAAGAATCTCTGAGTGAATGCTTTGATTTGTTTTCAGCTTCCCACAATGGGCAATCAGCAATGTAATGACCTGGTTTCTTGCACTTGTAGCAGCAGTTGTCCTTCAATGGAGAGCTTCTTGAGGATGAACGGTGAGATGAGTAACTTGAGTTCCTTGATGAATAATTCTTCTTGGGTGAAGAAAAACCTTTTCTTTGGAAGCGGTTGAAGCGTCTCATGATCAATGCCAAATCCTTCCCAATGCTTGCAGGATCATCAGATTCGACACCGGAAGCATAACTAACTTCGGGCGAAGAATGATGTGAAGCTTTTGCTTTTAGAGCATGAGATCTTCTTCGAGAGCCATTTATGTCACGTTTCTCATCTTCTTCCATTTCAAAAGTATTGAGTCTCTCAAGGATATCAGCGGCAACAAGATTTCTGAAATCAGTTCTTTCCTTGATCATCAGCACAATGTGATCAAAAGAATCATCCAATGAGCGAAGCAAAGTTCTTACAACTGAGTGAGGAGTGATGTCATCAGCATCGAGGGAAATCAGCTCATTTGCAAGAGCAGTGAGTCTGCTGTAAATGGAGTTGACTTTCTCGCCCTCATTTCTCTTGAATCGATAGAATTTGCTTCGGAGATTGTCAATTCTGGCATCTTTCTGAGTGGATACTCCTTCACCAATCTTCTCCAGATAGTCCCAGACACCTTTGGCAGATGGGATATTCTTCACTTCATGATACTTCTCTGGAGTCAAATGGTTGGTGATGAATACCCAGACTTCAGAATCAAGATCAATCAATTTTGCTTCAGCAGGAGTGATGGCATTCTCATCCTTGATTGTGACTCCTTTCAAGACAACTTGCCAGGCAGCTGAATTGATAGCCATGATATTTCACTTCATTTTTTCCTTCCAGTAAGGGTAGTCCTTCCCATTAAAAACAGGAATAGGTTCGCCGGAGCGAATAGCTGCGAAAGACATACTTGAAAGCACTCCAGGAGGTTAATCCAAAACACACAGAGTGTAGGGAGTGACTAGCTCTGATACCAATTGAAAGTCCAAGTATGTGATCAGAGGGGGAGGGGGTGAATGATCACTTCAAATTTTCAACTGAAACTTTGAAGTGAAGCATAAGTAAAGCGGAAAAGGGAAGCAGAAACAAGTGACAGGCAAGTAAAACTGGAAGCGAAACTAAATGCAGTGAATCAAAATGCATTGAAGCATAACTGGGAAGCAAATGCAATACAGTAAGTAAACCCTTGAAGTAAAACAAACTGAGACTCGGTGATGTTTGTTCGACCAGTTCACGCTCTGCAAAGCGCTACGTCTGGTTGGAGGGACTGGTGATTGAACACCTGGAGCAAATCTCTCTCCGTCCGTTGCTCCACTGCACCAATCTCCTTGAGCTTGGTCAGTTTTGACTCGGGTAGATTATCAAGGAAATCTCCGAAACCTTTGACAAACTTGATCTTCGAGGCAACAATTTCTCTTCGATCTCTGAAGTCGACACTCTAACCGTCTAGGAGAATTGAAGTTCTCGATGATAAAAAGGCTATCAAGCTTTCACCTAAGTCATCTCGAATCTACTCAGATCAATGGGACTTAGGCTTCAGTATTCTGGGTTTTGGGTTTTGCTTCGGTGGCGTTCTTGGGGTGCTCTCTTCAGTCTCTCTCAGGAATATTAGAGCAGCCGCCCGCAAATGGAGGAGGGGGCGCCGTATTTATAGTTGGCGATCCCAACGTGCGAAATGAACTATTTGACCCGAAGTGACAGCTTGACATGTGTCCACAACGGTCGGATTTGTCATTACTGCACAACTTTACTTGCGGAACAAGTAAAGCTGACTCACGGACTTAGTTTTGCTTCGGAAGCCAAAGAACGAAGTCTTTGCTACCGAAACTTAACTCAGTGCACATGAGATTTCTTCACTCTGGCTTCTCACTTGATTTAGATTTGATCTGAGCATTTTCTCAATAACTTTGGTGTCCACAAACTAAAGACCCCTCTTGATAGTACGGTTTGTCCTATGACTCAAAGAACATAAAAAGAACTCCACAAAAACATCTAAGTCTTGCGCCGTCTTCTTCATTTCCTTCAATGAGTTGAGCTTCAGGACACCTTCATTTTTGGGGGTCATCCTCCATGATTAAGATTCGCTCAAGGGGTAATGCTTCGATAACTTGAAAACCTTCCCTGGAGCTTTATCACCTAGCTTGTCCTTCATGAACCTATTCAACTATTTACACTAGAAAACATTGTTAGTTCCTCTACTGTCTTATCCAACAATATCCAAAACACACGGGGGGCAAAACTTTGCTCTTACACCGACCACGATCAATTCGGAAGTGGGTTTGAACCCTTCCAATAACATGAGTAAGATGAGATGTGTATAGTTTTCCGGCGAAAATATCCCAAAGTATCTCGAACACCTTGACCCCTCTTGATAGCGCGGTTTTCCTAAACTCGTAATTAAACCGTAAGTTTGAGGCCGTGTTGAGGATAATGGAGTACCTCAACTTGTCGTTCCCATCGAGTTCCTACAAATTGCTCCTCTGTAAGATCATCAATTCACATTTCAATTGAACAACTTCGATAGCCACTACTGATTCGTTGCATTGCCATGACTAGGTTTCCGTGGGACTTCGCCTACGACAACGTCATGAACAACTGGTACTTGGTGTTCAGTGAATGTAAGTATGCAAGATACTCTGAAACGTGAATTTCCAACACAGATAACACCTTGGTGCTCTTGCTTGTATTACTTTATGGCCATACATTGAGAAGTTGTAGGCATGACAGATGTGAGATACCATCAAAACCAATCAAACCTTAGCACTACCCTGCCTCCCATGGTGCTCATCTGAATTCTAAGGTATGATGAATTGAACCACTTCTCTGTCTATGTCCATTTACAATGATCGTTCACACTAAGAGTGGCCGAACTGCGGTCAATGACCGGAGAAGCATACTTGCGGCTTCACCATGCCCGGAACGCTCCCTTGGGCATTCAGAATCTTGGCCTGTGTTGAGGCGGCGTGTTTGTCCCAGGAGAGGTCGAAGTTGTCGAGATAGATGTCGTGGCACAGCATGGTTTTGCTGCACAAGATCTTGAGGGCCTCCCGCTTGGTGGACGTCCCCTAGATGTTGATGAATTTCACGTCAGTTATGGCCACACCACCCTCCTGCAAAATACACAACCAATATAATTCCTATCTGAACCGATACGAGATGTCCTTAAGCATGATGATGAAGTGGTCACTGTGGTGGTGACTAAATTGAGTAGGTCTCCTCACCCATTTTGAACAGTTTCCCCGGGGGCAATAGAACCGGTCGATGTCAATAGGATACTGGACTAGAGTCATGTTGAGGTCCGTGAAAAGGAATCCCTCCGCTTTGCCTTGCCCTGATGATTTCATAACATGATGTATATTAGGGGAACATACTATTACATGGTGTATGCAACCATTCGTTGATGATATCTATTTACTGACATGTGCAGGATAGCACAAGGAATGCACTTGATCCTGCCTAAGTGTTACCTGCCACGATTTGATCCTCACGTCGGTCGTCGTATTGAAGAAGTTGCATTTGGTCACTGTAATTCTCTCCACCGGCGCTGGGCCTGCACCAACACCTCCAAGGCTTCCCACACTACATACATAATAAGATCAAAAAGGCAGCTGAGCTCAATGCATTGTATGCTACTCACTAGAGAATGTTCATCAGTACTTATGCACATGATCATCATAGGCCTTCATATAAGCATGGATGTGCATTAGTAATACTTGATGCCATGACCGGCCCACACGTGATGCCAGTGATGTTGACATCGGTGGTTCCCGTTACAATCGACACACAGTCATCGCCTGCACTTGTCCAAAGTTTCAAACACATTTCACGCATGAGTTCATCTACTGTGGATTTGAAGGGCAACTGAAGGAGCAAAAGAGGAGATGGACCGGTATGGATTTGGCAAGACGAGATGTAAACATGGTCGGAGGAGCCAACGTTGATGCCGTCCGTGTTTGGGCTGTCGCCGAGCGCCGTGATGGAGACATTGTGCACCGTTGCCTGGCTGCACTTGTATAGGGTCATGTGCTTGTCGGCGTTGTCCCTGAGCCGTATGTTGGTCACCCGTAGACCGTTGCAGAAGGAGAATGACACCAGCTGGGTCACATTACACATATGCATAACACCTGAATGAATTTTCGCGTGCATGCACACATATTTGTCTACACCTGACTGACTAGTTCTAGTTCCAGGTTGAAACTGAAAGGTGTATTCTTTGAATAGACAAATAGAAGATAAGGGGTTGGCAGGGGTTGTGTGTGTGTGTGCTTACCATTGGCCGGACACTGCATTTCTGTCGAGACGAGAGGGGCAAAAAATTGATCAGATTGTGGACGATACATATTTGAAGATGGATTGAGGAAGCAACGGCTATGTTTGTTTAATTTGTTACCTTTTGCTTGTAGCAATCGATCCCACCAGGGGGCGCCACGGCCGTCGATCTGGCCGCGGCCGTCCACCGTCAGGTTGTCGACGTGGTGGAAGGTGAGGACGTTCGACGATTTTAGGCTCCAGAGGGTGTTCGGCGTCACGATGTTCCCATCCAGCTGCATCAAAAGTTCAAAACCCCAACCTCGGTTATATTGTCTGCTGTTATAGTACTACTAGGGAAGAAATGGATGGTGATTCAGGACGATCGCTAGGCGTTTGTTGTTACCTACACGGTGACGGGAGACTTGCAGGGTCTGTTGAAAGTGGCTTGGCAGTTGGCACAGCAAGAAGGTCCTTCCTGCCGGGATGAGCATAGTCGACCCGCCGTCGGCGGCGCAAGCGGAGCTCCATGTCTTCTCAAACGACTTTGGGTCACCAAGACGGAGGATGCAGATAAGTTATTAGTATATATGTTGGAAAGATCTGCTCTGGTCGCCAGTGTGGTAACTAAGAAGCTAGCAAGTTTTGAGAATCATGTATATATTATAGGTCATGGTCATGCTCTTCTTATACTACCTTGGAGTCCTCGGTCTCGCCGTCCCCCGCGGCATGGAAAGCCATGACGCTGTATCGAGTTCCTTCCCGCACTACGGCACAGCACGCATAAGCAACCGTCGGCGTAGAGCCAAATGCCGTCGGCGTACGTCTTCCTCGGGTTAGCCTCCGATGTCGTCGGCGTAGAAATATACGCCGACGGTCTGGCCGTCGGCGTATGCTAGGTGGGGTCTATGCAGAGACTAACGGTCGTTTGGCCTGGTGGTCAGCTACGCCGACGGCCTGGCCGTAGGCGTATCCCCGTTTGAAAAAAAAATTCCGTATTTTTAAAAAATATATATATTAATTTTTATTTTTATTGCTAAGCCGACGGGCCGTAGGCGTCACCCCGTTTGGAAAAAAAAATTAAAATAAAAAAAATGAATTTTCAAATTTATTAATTACTTTTTTATTTCTACGCCGACGGCATGGCCGTAGACGTATCCCCGTTTCAAAAAAATTAATCTTTTTCAATTATTTTTATTTTTTCTTTTATTTTATTTTTTCCATATTTTTTAATCTAAGATCATTATGCTTAATCTCATGTCAAATTGACCTTCGTGGTCAAACTTTCCCAAGGGTCATCCATCCTCACACTACTCCAGCACCAGCACGCTTAACTTCTCAGTTTCATTCAACACCTACCCAACTCGCTTAACAAACATTTGTTGATATATGTATCATATCAATCCTATTAAACCTTATTGATGTCTAGAACCTTGTTGATGTTTATGGTGTGATGAAATTTTGAAAAAAAAATATTGAAACTTCCCGATCGGTTACCTATTATATTTTGAACATTTTTAAAATATTGTTCTGAAAAAATATATTTCTTTTTAATTTTGAAAATCCATTTTTCATTTTCCGAGTGACAAAAGTAGGGTTTTTTGTGAAGATTCTACCAAATATTTGATGTAAACTTGAACCACTTTATTTTTATAAAATACTAAACCATATTTTATTTATAATTGACCAAATTTTCTATGTAATATGTTTTTTATATATCTCTTCTGAAAAAGACAAATTTCCGTTAATTCAGTTGGAACAAAGTCAAATTTGAACTACATGTGCTTGATAGTTTGCTCTATATTTTTTGAAAAAAATCATTTCTAGATACAAAAGTATTCATTTCATCAAGGATCCACCAAGATTTTTGTAAGATTCCATCCCTATCTATTACCGGTCATGCCCTCCGTTTTGATCACTTTTTAAAATCGACAAAAATAATTTTTAAAAAAATAAAAAAATGTAAAACCTTCGCGTTGCATCCTAATTTATGTCTTAATAACCATACAAAACAACAAACTTGGAATAAGGCAAATATCTTATAAAAGTCTTTTCAAAATGAGCTATCGAGTATTAAGATTCATGACTTTCAAGCAAAATGACCGATGTTATGGCTAGTTTCAAAGGATAGTTTTTCCAAATGATCTCATATTTTGCACATGTGTGTATATTATATTAGCAAACAAGTTTGTCAAAGGATGTTTTTATTTTCTTTGCACGAAAAATCCATTTTTGATTTTCCGAGTGACAAAAGTAGAGGTTTTTTGTGAAGGATCTACCAAATATTTGATGTCAATTTGAACCACTTTATTTTTGTAAAATACTAGACCATATTTTATTTACAATTGACCAAAGTTTCCATGTAATATGTTTTTTATATACATCTTCTGAAAAAGACAAATTTTCGCAGATTCAACTGGAACGGGGTCAAATTTAAACTACATGTGCTTGATAGTTTACTCTTTATTTAAAAAAATCATTTCTAGATACCCAAGTAGTCATTTCATCAGGGATCCACCAAGATTTTTGTAAGATTCCACCCCGATCTATTACTGGTCATGCCCTCCGTTTTGACCACTTTTTGAAATCGAGAAAAATAATTCAAAAAAAATGTAAAACCTTCGCGTTGCATCCTAATTTATGTCTTAGTAACTATACAAAACAACAAATTTGGAATAAGGCAAATATCTTATAAAAGTCTTTTCAAAATGAGCTATCGAGTATGAAGATTCATGACTTTCAAGTCAAATGACCGATGTTATAGCTAGTTTCAAAGTATAGTTTTCACAAATGATCTCATTTTTACACATGTGTGTATATTATACTAGCCAACAAGTTTGCCAAAGGAATTTTTTATTTTCTTTGCACGAAAAATCTATTTTTCATTTTCCGAGTGACAAAAGTAGGGGATTTTTGTGAAAGATCTACCAAATATTTGATGTCAACTTGAACCACTTTATTTTTTTAAAATACTAGACCATATTTTATTTACAATTGACCAAAGTTTCCATGTAATATGTTTTTTATGTACCTATTACGAAAAAGACAAATTTCTGCAGATTTAGCTGGAACGAGGTCAAATTTGAACTACATGTGCTTGATAGTTTGGTCTTTATTTTTTTTAAATCATTTTTAGATACACAAGTAATCATTTCATCAGGGATCCACCAAGATTTTTGTAAGATTCCACACCTATCTATTGCCAGTCATGCCCTCCGTTTTGATCACTTTTTGAAATTGACGAAAATAATTCAAAAAAGTAAAAAAAAATGTAAAACCTTCGCGTTGCATTCTAATTTATGTCTTAGTAACCATACAAAATAACAAACTTGGAATAAGGCAAATATCTTATAAAATTCTTTTCAAAATGAGTTATCGAGTATGAAGATTCATGACTTTTAAGTCAAATGACCGATGTTATAGTTAGTTTCAAAGGATAATTTTTCCAAATGATCTCATATTTTGCACATGTGTGTATATTATACTAGCCAACAAGTTTGCCAAAGAAATTTTTTATTTTCTTAGATTCAGATGGAACGGAGTCAAATTTGAACTACATGTACGCCGACGGCTTTCTCACGCCGACGGTCACGCGGTACCTTTCCATCCTAAAAATCTACACGGACGACCCGATATTTGGCCGTACGCGTTTGTGACCTGTCCCGTAGTGCCGCGCCCCGGCCGCCCCCGCAGATGGAACTGCCGACGATGCCACAAGAAGCAGCAGCAGTGGCAGGACGAGGAAGGAGGCGCGTTGTGCTGCAACCCTCTGCAATTTTCAAGATCCGCATGCACGTACGTCAGGCAAAAGCAAAACAACATTCGTATAGATGATTAATTAGAAGGAAATTCTATATATGTGCTAACATTTCGAACGAGCTGGTGAAGAATGGTGAAGCGAGCTTACCATGACGATCGATCACCAATGCTTGCTACCACGATCAGCAGCTGGATCGGCTGGGGATGCCGGTACCAGGTCGCAAGCACCGTCGATCGCACTGATGATACATCCAGTTCTGTGCTCATGTATTTATACACGCACGAGCGAGACGGCTGAGAGCAAACGAACTCAAGCAAATTAACAGGGCGAATTGAAATCAGATATCCTGTTTGTGCCGTAGCAGTAATGCGTCGGAAATCCAAAAGAGGGCTGCTATACGTACGACATAATTCGTACGATCCTTGTACGACGCGCAGCCAGGTTGCTATGAGCAGGGCAAAGGGTAGCCGGACCTTGGGTTTGGGCCAGGCAGGTACTTGGGATCGAACCAGATAATAACATTAGTGATTCTAACAAAGTTGATAAATTTTGTACGATAAAATCGATATACGTTCGTTTTAAAATTCAAATGCGGTACCATAATGTATTTGGTAGACACCATCCAAAATGCACTCGTTGACGACGTCGTTCGCGCTCTTCGATGATGTCTGCGGGCTCGTCGATGACTTTGTCGCGCTTTTTGGTGATGTTTGCGCGCTCGTCAACGTTGTCGCCGCGCTCTTCGGCAACGTCTGCGCGCTCGCCGACGGCGTCGCCGCACTCTTCATCGACGTCCGTACGTTCGCCGGTGACTTTGCCACGCTCTCCGACAATGTTCGCGTGTTCGTCGGTGACTTTGCAGCGCTTTTGGGCGACGTCCGTGCGCTCGTCGACGACGTCGCCACGCTCTTCATCGACGTCTGCGCGCTCGCTGGTGACTCTACCGCGCTATTCGACGACGTCCACCCGCTCACCGACGGGTCGCCACGCTCTTCGGCGACGTTCACGCGCTCACCGACGTATGAAGACGTCATGCTTGTTGGGGGCCCCGTGATCCAAACGGAAAAGACGCGCATATTTAATCTGTTTGAATGATATATACGTACAAACGAACAGAAAACAAGCTAAAGTTTGATCTGCTTGAATCTTTTTTTTAAGTCTTTGAAGTTGCCTTATTATGTCAATATTTGTGTTAAGACAAAAGATGAAGTCGTAGAAGGTGGTTGAGTTTATACCTCGTGTTAGACTTGGGGCCATGACATGACATGGGGCAGAGGATTAAGAAATTAATTCTGCCATGGAAGAAACGCCGTACAAGCATCGTATGAAACTTGTCGTACGTGAAGATATTTCGAATCCAAAATCTCCATGTGTTTACTCCCGGAGTAGATCCCGTGTTGGGATTCATTTATGTTTATATGGACTGGATGAACTCAGGATAACGCGGAGAGTTGTGCGCGGACATCAAAATTGTCATGCAGTTATCTCGCACAGCTGCATGCGTTTGCGCCTTTTGACACAAATAAAATAAAATGTGACCCCATTTATTCCACGATGCAATCGCGTCCGTCCGTCCGTTCCTCTTCTTGGGGATGGATTGATTAAAGAGGTGCATTTATTCCCTTGCAGATCAAGAGATATTTGTACATCCTCCATCCTAAATTACTTAATTCCGATTTTATCTAGATATATCTAGACTAAATCCGGATCAGGTAATTTGAGAGGGAGAGAGTTGAAGATGTTGATGATGCGGTTAAAGAGGAGCAATGCATGCAGCACGTCCGGAAGCGTTCGATGACGGAATGAATGGTTTGGATGGCCCGGTCCGGGCAATTAAGATCTTTCGGAGTTTTAACGAATGGCACATGTATTGATCAAGCACTATGGTCACTTTCTTGCTTAAATTTTTCAGAATATCTCATGTATTACTTTCACGCTTATGAATTAATGCTCCACAAATGCATTGATTGGTAACGTCTCGCAACCACTTATGGTGAGTTTTTTCTTATCTTATTTTTTCTTACTATATGGAAACTGGTTTATTGTTTTGCCATTTATGTTGGATTATCGTTCAGTGTGTTTGTCAAATCGGTTGCCTTTAAGTGTGCTTATTTTGTTTTGTGTTTTATAAGTTCTAAGGTGGATTATATTTTGGCCTCCAAAAAAAGGAACCCCTGGCGAAAAGCCTAGGGTTTCTTGTTCTCCAAGAGCCTACCATCTGTTAGCACTCCTTCCCTTGACCTTCTCCTCATGGCTCAGGTTGATCAAGCGGGTGTCTCTTCTACCTTCCCGGCCTTGGTAGTGAGGGTGGTTTAGGGTTTGGGTGTCGCGTTGTGTTTGATTGTAAGGACGGAGATGTAGGATGATCGACGAGTATGACGGGGAAGGAACAAGATGAGGATCACCCAAGGGATGTTGCCTGTGCATGAAGAGGATGGCAGAGAATTAGTGTGGGAGGAGTAGATTCAGGAGCCGTCGACGGTGGCAAAGTGGCTAATGATCGCTTAGCTGCACACAACCAGGATTTTAGTCCAAGCGCACTATACTATGATGTCAGTTCTGCATGGAATCTTGTGAGGGGGTGGTCTGGAGAAGGATCGAGGACAACCTTTTCACAATTAAATTCAAGTGTTCAGGGGACTGGAACAAGGCCATATGCATACGGGGGCGTAATTGTTTAGGAACCAAGTTGGCAATGTCCCGTATAAGGGTATTCTCACTGTGTCGGTTTTGTCCTGGTGGGCTGGACCGCTGACCCTTGATAGAATGCGTCTTGGGCCGCCTGAATAGGCCCTTGTCGAATAAAAGGAGGTTTCTCGGAGACTTGACGCAATGTAGTATAGGTCGAGGGGGTCGGGCTCGTAGAATACAGAACGCAATCTCTCGAAACTTATTACTTTGCAGACACTCCAACATAATAAAAAAACAAAGAAGGAAGTACGATTTTATCTTCTTAGAGGGACTGAACGTGGGTAACTCTGCGAGCATGTTACTATCGACTCTTGATCATCTAGCTCGGGATACCCTACCGAGGGATCGTCGGAACTATGGAAGTGTCAATAATCGAATACTCACATTAGTCAAAGGAACTCATTCACTTATTATCAGTAACTCTCAATCTAGTCAGGAGATTCACAAAGAGTCACGCACCCTAAGAGAAGTGTTTGGGGGCTTGGTTATCCTTGCGCATCCTCGACCAATGATAACGTGAGGGTACTCTTTTACAATCCCACAAAGATTAGTGATCCTTTCAGTAGCTAGAGTTCTTAACTATTTTTTGTAGTTTTCGAAAATAATCACGTTGAGCCAATATACGACATATATCACTAATAGGCTTGAGATCTTAATACACAGAAGTTCAAAAATTACTTATATCAAGACCTCAAAACTATTGCAAACTACTACTTAACTTAGCTCAACAACCTACCTCCGACACAAGTTGTGCTAATGAAGGAACATGATGGCTTTGCGAATCCTCATTATGTTGTCTTGAACAAGCTATCTGTATGTTCACGTGTATTGAGGTTGCCTGATAATTATCTGTACGAGCGAGTGATCAAACCTAAAATTGTTGTGGGCCTGGGTATCATGGATTCCTCGCTTAAGAACGTTTTTCCTCTTAGTGAAGTGATGGTGGAAGTTTTTTCTCTACCAAGCCGGGTCCCTTGTGGTTGCATTTTTTAAAAGCCAAATACTTCCCTGCTTCTTCTCCCTTGTTTGCTTCGGCCTCGGGTGGCTCCCAGTTCTTGCGGGAACTGGTTAAACTTAAAGATATTTTTCGACAGTTCGTGATCTTTTTTGTTAAGGATGAGAAATCAGTTAGATTTTGGCTTGATCATTGGTCGTTGGTGGGGCGACTTGATGAGGAGTTCTCGGTGCTGCTCTCCATCTGCCTGAATGCTGGAATCTCCATCTCGGGGGTTGCAACGGATGGTTGGGATTTGGGATTTCGTCGTGCATTTTCTCTCATAAAGCTTGAGGACTTGCATCGTCATGTTGCCTCCTCCCCACACCCTCTAAGGGAATAGACGAGGTCACCTGGACCCTTTCTGGCTCGGGTCGCTTCTCGGTTAATTCGCTATATTCATGTCTCGTGCATGGCACGTGCACCTTCAGATTTTCTGTTTTGTGGAAAGCGTGCATCCCCTAAGGTAAAAAAAAATCATGTGGTAGGCCTCCGGGGGCAAGCTTTCGTCTTCTCAGCAGATTCGTAAACGAAATACTAATTTTCGATATTCATGTGCCCTCTGTCTCGAACCTGAGAATGCATATCACATCTTTTTAAAATGTGATCTTACTAAATTTATGTGGAGTTGCATCCGTTCATGGATGGAAAACTCCTAGAACCCTTCCTCCTTTTCCGAGGTTCGCGAGGTCTCGCGCTCCCTTTTGGGTCACGTTCATCGTTTGTTTTGGGTTTTTCTCGGCGACGTGTTGGACTCTTTGACCAGAAGTAAATCTACCATTGAGCTCGCCTTCCCGAAAAGGCGTGTCTGTTGCGTATATAAGTTGATTGCCTTTTTACATATGTGAAAAATCTTGAGTAAGCCGGATGCTCGAGAGGAGATGGAGCCCGTCATTTCAACGATGCAAGCCACGGCTTCTTTGCTTCTCCAGCATCGTCTATAGAGGCAACCTTAACTATGCTCTCCTGGTGTTTTCGTCAGTGGCCTATTCTCTGAAAAAAATGCACCAAATCTATTTTAGATATAATGATGCTGATTTTCGTCCCAAACAGGCCCTAAATCGTGGATCCGTTGACATTCATGAGGAGCATATGCTTCCATCATTCACGCGTTGAAACAAGTCGAACTAGATGATGCCCCGCAACTTGTTGCGGAACTTTTTTGCAAAATATTTCAGTGAAAATGTTTGGTTAAATGAAGCATGTATATTTGAAATAATAACTTTTGAACTAATATATGAATTTAATATAAATATTATAATAAAATAAAATAAATCATGCATGCATGTTGCATGTGGTTTTTTATTATGCATAGTGGCATATTGAGATGGGTCTTTCTCATGCATGTTGGATAATGAGGTGGCATGCTGTTGAGAGAAACATGGTAGTGGAGGGTGATGTGACATGCATGATGAGGTGGAGTGTGTGTGCATGTTGAGAGAATTGGTAATAGTGGGGAGCAACTTCTTAATAATGTAAGATGATTGCACGCCAATGTCACTATGTCAGGGTGTACAATGGGTGATACACAAAAACAGAGAGACATCGGAGCGGTTTTATTCGTGGTACTACCACATATACAGTATCTCGACTGGGATTATTACAGGCGCATATCGCAATCACTCACGCACAGCACAAAATGAATCCACATGCAGTAATATTTTACACCTAATAGTATCACTCTCTCTTGGCAAACGCCGTGCTCGATCCGCAAACCATGGCAGCTCCACGATCTTCTCCGGCCATGGCTACAGCGCCTGGACGGCGGCGGCGGCGGCAGAGGAAGGAGACGCCGACGACGAGGAGGAGGAGGGGGAGGCGAGGCGCGGGCAGCGGTTGAAGCCGTACCAGACGTTGTTGGGGAGCGGGTCGCCGTAGCGGAAGGTGGAGGGCGCGCTGGGGGCGGTGGGCTCGTACACCCTCACCCACTCCGGCGTCCACCCGGCGCGGCCGGCGCGGCGGAGATAGAGGTAGCAGACGCCGTACCCGCACGGCCCGCCGATCTTGAACGTGTCGGTGGCGCACCGGTCGAACGCGCCCGCGGCGCCGCCCAGCCGCGCCGCGTACACCTCGTCGCGGTACACGTCCCCGAACGCCAGGCTGATGGCGTCCGACGTGCGCGCCGGCGACGAGCAGCTCGTCTTGATCTGCACCGTGTACCAGCACGTCCGCGCGCCCACGCCTCGCTCCGAAGACGAGGAGGAGATGCCGGCGGGCCGCCGCGCGAGGCCGTCGTCGTCGGCGCGTGGGAGCGGCCGGAGCGACGAGGTGGCGGAGACGAGGGTCATGTAGGAGAGGAGGAGGGGGAGGAGGAGGAGCTGCTGCGGCGCCGGCCGGCTCCTGCGCGGCATCGCCATGGCGAGATCGGTCGTGGTGACCACCGGCGAGAGGTGGAGTGGACCGGAGGGATCGTGGCTGGCTTGCCAATTGGCGGTGCAGGGATTTATTTATGTGTGGCTTGCGAGTCTGGCTGATCTGTGGAGGAGATTGAATACTGGGGCCAGTGAAGGATCCAGTTGGGTTGGTAGATGGTGAGGACGGGGTGGCCGGCACTGGAGTATTGGCATCGTGTGATTATGCGATAGGTGGGCATGTCAAATGGGGGACATGATTCTGGCTCAGCGTGCTCCACGAGTATTGGCGTCCTTGTCTTCATTAAACGCAAACGATATGTTTCATTTTTCAGAGTGAACCGGTGCCACGGTCCGCCCTCCACGCTCCACGCTCCACGCTCCATTGATCTTGACACATAGAGAAGGACAAGTAGTGCATGCTCTGTCTCATCCGGAGAGTGCATTTTTGGCTCCTGGGCTCTATGGAGGCAAAAAAAAAAAATACTGTACTAAACAATTCTTCAAATGTATTTTTGAAGTTTTACAAAAATAAACGAGTACTATATATGAATGTTGCCTATAAATGTGTACATTTTTTTAATGAAATACATTGTTATATGATCTATACAAAAACTTGTGAACTTTATGGTGAACAATACATGTGTTAAAGATGCATATTTTTTCCGTAGCTCAAATCATAACATATTTCATCATGAATCTTTTCGTACTTGTAGAGCACATCTCCATGTACATGTGTATTTCTCTAATAATTTGTGTACCTTTAATTTCAAGTTTTGAAATTTTCAAATTGCAGGTTCCATGGAGCTCGAGCTTCATTAGTAAATTTTGTTACATTTTGCCCCTTGTTTATACCTTCTTTTGGGAGTGGGCAGAATATTAGGAGAGAAGCCAACTGGCGACCTCGGATACTCAGTGACAGTACATAACTGGTTAAGAGTTAGGGCCAGTTCTTTTGTCGGCTTCTCCCATAAGTTGCCCACCCCTCAGCTTCTCTGAGAAGCCGCCCCAAAAAGTTAGGGAGACTTCCGGAATGACCTAACACGGGGCATTTCGGAAGCCTCCCTAACTTAGGCCATTCCGGAAGCCTCCCTAACTTTTGGGGCGGCTTCTCAAAGAAGCTGGGGGGGGGGCAGCTTCTGAGAGAAGCCGCCAAAAGAACTGACCCTTAATCACTGGTTTTATTTTGCCCTCTCTTCCCTCTAGCTACGAGAGTTTCGTCCCAATCTGCTACACATGGGTTTGAATGAGCTTTGTTGTGTGCTCTACAACAATGTGATATTAAGAAGGGTGGTGTCGCGAATAGTCATGTGTTAATTGTGCATAATACATCTACGTTTCTTCCTCTTGTGGGACCCAAACCATGTGAAAAGCTCTTTTTACCTGTTGGGTAACCATTTGATTAATTCTTAAATAAGCCCCTCTAATATTATTTAATGAACCCTGACATGGTACCGTTTAACCAAAAAGTGCCACATGTGTAGGGACCTCTATGTAACTCTATTTTACAGGTTAGCCTTGTAACTTTAAACCCTTATATTTTTTTTACACAGGTCTTCAAATTGGGTGATTTTTTGTTGCATATTGATCCTTATGGAGTGCAATGTTCGGTAGAACAATTTAATTTCACTATTTAAATTCCAAAATTTATTTGATTCAAATTTGAGTTTAAACTTTCTTTGAGCCTAAAATGTAAACCATAATTCCAAATTGAGGGCATCTTTTATAAATTGATCTTTATGGCGTAAACTTTCAAACTAACCCATTGGACTCCAAAATTGAAAAATTAAAGATTTAATTTCAAATAAAACAAAACATTAATATAAATTATTGCAATGACAATCAAATTGGCTCATTTATGCTGTCATGACAGGGTTCAAGAAATCCAATAGTCATTGAATTGGTTGTAACTTGTGATGTAGGAGTCCGAATTGAATAATTATTTTTTTGCATCGTGTCCTAGAAATTCAACCCTCGTTTTAAAACTAGTTCAAACCAGTGGCGGTGCCAGGATTTGCTGGCTGGGTATTCTTTCCAAATTTTTTTTACTCTAAATGCAATATATAAACCAAATAGTACATCAATTTCAATATATGAACAAAATAATACGTCTACATCACAATCACACAAACATTGGACAAACATTCATTTTTTCAGTGGCAATGTGGCAAACAAGCAAGAAATTTTTCATCTACATCTACATCACAATCACATGAACATTGGATAAACATTCAATTTGTGGATACCTTGGTGTTGGTGGATGCAGCCTACTTGGGCGATTGGGCCGGGCTCCGGGGAGCAAGCAAGCAGCCGAGCAGGGGAGGCCGGAGGCGGACTGCCACTGGCGCAGTGGCGGAGTCGCGCCGCCGCGGAAGCCAGAAGCCGGAGACCGAAGGAGAGGGCCGGAGGCCGGAGCCAGAGGGAGGAGAGGGCAGCTGGGCAGGGGAGGGAGAGGGCCGGCCGACAGGGGAGGAAGAGGGCGACGCGAGGGAGGCAGGAGAGGGCCTGCTTGGCTGCCAGAGCCGGAGCTGCAGCTGGCTGAATCGGGGGACGGGGGGAGGGAGGTAGGGAGATAGCGGCTAGGTTACGGAAAGGGGAATTGAATCGGGCTGGAGGGAGGCCTGGTCGCTGGAGGCTGGAGTCGCTCTAGTCTCGCTCGGGCACGTAACCAGACGACCACCGTTCGTATCTGCAGCTGCCAATATTATACCTAGCAAAAAAAATTGACACATATTTTTTGGGTATTCCATGGAAGTCCCAGGAATACCCCAGCGCCGCCACTGGTTCAAACCAATTTTGAATCTTTTCATTAGATTTGCCGGACTTGCAACTGTGCCTTATCGAGCCATGTCGATCGATGTGTTAGAAACATGCCGTGCACGGACTTGCAGCCCAGGCACGACATGTGATATTTCACAGGCCCGTTTTGTTCACCCATGTATCGAGCCCAGGTCAATCACTAATTAGAGGGTGTCTGTTGCAGAGGTCACTCGCGTGCGTTTCGAGCGCGCCAAGTGTTGCGATCTAATGCGTTTCGGAGTTTCCCTTTATATCTTCCACGCTTGACACGTGTCGCTTTCTGGACGCACAACCGTAGCCACAACCACACACGCAACTACTGTCCAAGCCACAGCCCGAGCCACGGTCCAGCCACAACTACAGTCCAAGCCACGGTCCAGCCACAGTCCAGTCACAGCCCGAGCCACAATTTAGCCACGGCCCGAGCCACAGTTTTTTCAGCCACAGTCCAGCCACTGTCTGAGCCATTGAGCCACAATTTTTTCAGCCACATCCACAGTCACACGTTCGCGCGCAGCCACAGTCCGCGCGCAGCCACAGTTTTTGCTTCGCGCGGCGACTCCGCAGCGCGTGAAAAATGACCTCCGTGAAGGCGCGCAGAGGGTATCCTCCAATTAGTTTTTTTTAGACAATACCCTCTAATTAATTGCTCCCTGAGCCCAGGAATGTCTCACGCGGGCCGGGAAAACGTTTCGTTTACCCATGTATCGAGCCAGGCCCATGGACCCGCTGGGGGGCACACGTGCTGCCGGGCCGGCCTGATGGTCAGGTTTGATCCAAATGGAGGATTCCTCTTGTTCTGTAAAAATGTTGCTAAAAAAATCTCCTCTCTCTCGCTCGCTCATCCAACGACAGAACCCTAAAACTTTCGTGTGAACATACTTTAGCTAAACCCCTTCTCCCCACTCCCCCCACGCGAGCGGCGGCGATGGCGAAGAAGCTCGGGAAGAAGGCCCGCAAGTTCGCGCACAAGCACCTCCAGGGCGGCGCCAAGCGCAGCCGCAAGCTCCGCTCCCAGTTCAACCGCCGCACCCGCAAAGGTCCGTCCCTTTCCGTGCCGCCCTCCGCCGCCTCTTCTTCTCAGTGTTTGGGTTCCACCGCGTGCTGATTCGGGCCTCTATCTCCATTCGTTGTTCCTCAGATGGAAAGGGCCGGGAGGACGACAACCGCCTGGACGGCGACGGCGGCGGCGAGGAGATGCGCCAGAGGGACTCCGCCATGTATGCTTCATATCTTCCACTGTTCATGCTCTGTTTCCATAGCTTTGGTGGCGGATTGAGGTCATGTGATGTTAGAGGCAGTGGTATTATCCAGTAAATTTTGCTTGTTCAGTTCATGCGACACAGCCATTAGGATGGATTGGTTTGGCAGTAGTCTCTTCATTGAAATCAGAAGTGATCTTTCACCCCTTGACAATCACCATATCTGAAATTTGGAGTGCCGTTTGCATTGGGATGAATACAGTATGCACTAGGATGTTTTTCTCTGGTGTTGTGTCAAGAGAGCAACTCAGACTCTAAACCCCCCTGGTGGGTCTCGCACTTGTATAATGATACTGGTCATCACTGTTGAATCTTAGCATGGGGGAAGACTAGTTAACCAGAATATATCTTCTCCAAAAAAAGTTCACTGGAAGATGAAGCTGCAACATTACTAGGCTACCTTGGGTTTTGGTGCCGCATTGAATACTGGACTCTGCATTATTTTGTCTAAAAAGAGTCAATGTGTGCTTACTATAGTCATTTGACTAAACCGAGCTTGCAAATTTGGATGTTGTTTCTGTATCTATTTAGCCTGTTTGGTATTGAATTAATTTTTACTTTTTTAGGTCTTTCTTTTCTTTATTCAACTAAGCTCAATATGCTTTTCCTTTAGGAACATGAACGATGATGTAGCTACTTTGGCTAACTGTTTGGAGTTTCCAGAAGATGAAAATGAATTTGATGGGGATCTATCTGACAGTGATGGCTATCTTTCAGAGGTATGTTTACCATTTTTTTATCGAGTCTCCGATTCATCTTTTGAAAAACAGTTTGCTTTTTGTAATAGTGATACCTACTATAGTTCTCACAATCGTTTCATATTTTCCCTGGTATTTCTATTCATGATCTCAAACATATACAAATTTGCTATCAGCGCACCTGAGCTTTTCTTTTGTCTTAACAATTCTGTAGATAGGGCTTTAATTCTGTAAAAAAATTAGCATTTTATTTGGGGGTTCTTTCCTTTTTAACATGTCAAATCGGCAAGTAGCTATAGAACTGGATGAACCTCTGCAGTTGGAATGAGCATTTCAGCTGTTTCACATTCCTTTTCTGGTGTGATTTCTTCTACACCATTAGGTTGGATTTTTCCCCCATAATCTGACTGGTGCTTCGATCACTTTTAAAACTACTAATTAATACCCAAGGGTGATTGTATAGTGTCTGTTGCCAATATGTGCACAAGTCTGTTTTGTGTGGTTACAATAGTGTAGTGTGTAATTGCTCTGCAAGCAACTTTTGCACATCAGAAACTTTCCATTATTGCTTTTCAAAATCAATCGTGCTGCTGTATCTACTATTTGGCGCAGTGGTAAAGCTGCTGCCTTGTGACCATGAGTTCATGGGTTCAAGTCCTGGAAACATCCTCCCGCAGAAATGCAGGGAAAGACTGCGTACAATAGACCCAAAGTGGTCGGACCCTTCCCCGGACCCTGCGCAAGTGGGAGCTACATGCACCGGGCTGCCCTTTTTTTTGCTGTATCTACTATTTGTAGTGCTTATGCTTAGTGGCCGTCCTAAACTTCTTATTGATGTTGAAATGCAGGATCCTGAGTGTCTGTACTACTCTGACAGTGATGGTGACAATGTTTTGAAAGGTAATTGTATTGTTGTTAACGCGTATTGAATTTTTTGGTGTGCTAGTTTCTAAGCATCAAATATTTCTTACAGAGTGTATTGTACAAGATGATCTCGACGAACAGAACAACGAGATGCGCTTAGCTGTAAAAAAGCAAAAGAAAAAGTTGAAGAAGTTGCTGGATAAGGTGAAAAACTGAAAATTGTCTTAGATCTTGCCATCTTACTTGCTGGATATATATTGGTTGGTTTGGTTGCAGGTCTGTAGTTATGTCATGTGTGCAATCACCTCTCGTACAGAAAACGATGTAGATAAACTCTACACAGTTATGATCTGTCCACACGATATAAGCAGTGTAGATCGTTTTATTTTTATTTTTTAGTGCGAGCTTTCTAGATTTTTAGATTAATGTGGGAATTTTTATCCCTCAAAGCAAATATGATACCTTGAATCGCACAAGTTATTAGATATATAGATTACTGTTAGCCATGCTTCTGAATGTTCCATCTCATCTAGGAACACATGATGTTCGCCTTTATATTATCTGTCTTTTATGGAATTCTGTGGCTGTATGCCTCTTATGTGATTTCTATCAGGATTGACAGTGCATGATATATTTTGTAGGACCCTGAGTTCGCAAAGTTCCTTGAGAAATGGCAGTCGGAATTGGTGAACTATGAAAGTAAAGAAGTGAGTTTTACTTATTATTCCTGCTTTATGTGCTGCAGTTCATGTACATCCTTTTTTAAATAATGTACTGTCGTGTCCTAAATGATCTCATAAAATAGTTTTTCTTTTGCTATTATTCTATTCCAATCTTCAATAGGATTCAGACGAACAAGATGAGATGGATTCTCTGGATGACGGCGTTGATTCTGGTGATAGAGATCCTCCTAGTGATAAGATCCTTACAAGCAAGACAATAAGTGAATGGTGCCAACTAGTCTCAAAGGAACCTAAAGCGCCTGCTCTGCGTAACCTACTAAATGCTTTCCAGGATGCATGTCGATTTGGTCTGAATTCGAATAGCCTTTCCATGCAGAGACTTCAAAGTACTGAAGTATTTTATCAGATTATATCATTTGTTCTTTCTGAGGCAGACAACATTTTCCGCGCTCTCTTAGACATTCCTGATGATGACAAGGGGAAACTTATGAATCAGAGAAATGGAAAGAAATGGCAAGATATTGAGCCGCTCATAAAGTCGTACTTGCGGAATTCTCTTAATCTGATTACTCAGCTTACTGATAACCAAATACTTACCTATGTCTTGACTCAGCTTAGAACATCTGCAGTCTATTTTTCTGCGTATCCCTCAACATCAAGGAGGCTTCTCAAGGTATGTTTCTTGGTGATGCTGCTTGTTGATATTAAATTTATTTTTGCATGTTATTTTGTTCTTCTGGAGGAGATTCACGTTTGAGGTCATAATATCATATCGGTTGAGGACTACTAGCCTTTCTGATATTTTATTTGTTTTTTTTCCTGTAAAATGGCTATTTCAAAAATATCTGTATAGAAGAACATGTGCACTACTTTTTGTTTATTAAGAAAGAATGTGAACAAGAGGAAAGAGTCTGTTGTTATTTGGATTGGGCAGTATTTTGTGAACACTATTTGTAGGGAATCAATCTGCCTTCCTTATCATTTTGAACAAGTCATATATTACTGGTACTCTGGCAGTGTAAAAAATGTTTCAAAAACCTTCAATCAGTCATTATTAATCTGCTTGGCTTGCAATATTTTGAATAGTTGTACTGTGGTGTTTTAGTGTTGCCGGATCCAGTACACCGACCCTTGATGCATTGTCACAGTGCTTGTGTTTTACTACCTCTGTTCGGAAGTACTTGATGTGGTTTTAGTTGAAATTTGAACTAAAACCACGTCAAGTATTTCCGAAGGGAGGGGGTAATTCTTTAAAATTCACCTGGTCTGCAACCATTCTATGACTGCTTCGAGATAGTCTTACAATATTTTCTGGTGTAGAGTGCCTGACCTTTTAATTTCTAATACTAGCTTATCATATGCTGTATATACTCTGCAGATCTTAGTTCGCTTATGGGCAAGTGGTGATCAGAACTTGTCCCTCTCTTCATTTCTTATGATTCGAGAAGTGGCTTCACTGTTACCAGACTGTCTGGATTTCTGCTTAACTAAAGCATATAATACATACCTTTCCAGTTCCAAGCTTGTGGACAACAGAAATGTAGCACATATCGATTTTATTCTGAACTGTCTGGTGGAACTTTATTCTCTGGATATTCAGAAATCAGGTGAAAGGGCAGTAATTTCTGTGGGACAATTGAGTGTTATTCTTAGACAGGCGTCTAAAACAAAGGGAAAGGTACACGATAATGCTTATATTTGTACTTGTGCTTGCACTTTGTTTATGCAGACAGATCCTTTGGACCTGTTTGGATCTGGAGAAATATACTTGTTTCCTGTATCCGAACAAGGCTCTAAGGTGTATCTGGACACCAGTTACAGTCAAACGCATATCGTTTAAGTAGTCTGGCCCTCTAGTTTTATCTAATTATTGTTACATTTGCTAAAAGTATTGCTAAGAAGAGATCCTAGCGCATATGTTCTAAATGCTTATATTTGTAGTTGTGCTTGTACTTTGTTTATGCAGACAGATCCTTTGGACCTGTTTGGATCTGGAGAAATGTTCTTGTTTCCTGTATCCGAACAAGGCTCTAAGGTGTATCTGGACACCAGTTACAGTCAAATGTATTTCGTTTAAGTAGACTGTCCCTCTAGTTTTTTCTAATTATTGCTACATTTGCTAAAAGTATTGCTAAGAAAAGATCCTAGCGCATATGTTCTAAATGTTTGATTCCTTTTCACACAGTAATGGTTAATTCACAAACTGCACCAACTTGCTAATTTGTTATTACCATAACTTTGACATATTCCATAAATTGTATTGTACTAGACGGGTCGGCGCGTTCCACCGCGCCCAGCTATATGAATGTGGTTTGTTAGCGATTTTAGGTGATCCACCGATGATTCAACTTCTTGAACACACATCTATGCTTGTACTAACTAAACAAAGGGAATATAGAGATTGAAGGTTTGCAATTATTCCTTTCATCAAGCATGAACAATTTAAACACTGGAAATTAGGTAGCCTCGCTAACTTTAGGCCAAAGCCAATATGATTCTAAAAGATTATAAGGTATGTTACCACATGCCTCTCTTCTTAGATGAACAACAACCCACTAAAATGGTTTTGAAATCTGCCATCACATAAATAAAATATGCTGATTTGTTCCACGCAACAGTATAAAAACCAGAACCCTAGCTTAAAAAAAACCAGAACCCACCTCATTGTGCACCGCCAAGAACCAAAAAAAATTCAGGAAGAGCAACATGGAGGAGAGGGGCAATGGCAGCAGCAAATTCCACCCACCGGGGTCAGAACTAAAATGTTGACTCTTAGAAAAAAAAATCAAAATAGTAAACTCCAACCCATGAATAAAAAAAACTATAGCTACAAACACCTAAAGGAAGAGCAACTGAACATAACAAAAACTACCTAGAAAAGGAAAAGAGCACAAGCTCCGCGGAACACATACAACACCACATCCAGGGTCGCACAAAGTAGCGCCTACAACGCCCAAGGAAGCAGGCCCCGCGCACCCAAAATTCCATCCACGCCCGCTGTGATTGCTCGGTGGCCCACCTAGAGACCCCACATGCCATAGAGAGGAGCACACAGCCAACAGGTCATGTAAGAAAAACACATAATAAGGCCAGTGCATGCACAGGAATAAGCCCCACATGTCAGCCACCGTGCTACTAGTAGGCTGAGCGCTCGCCTAGAAATCCAGGCATAAACTTGAAGGAGATTGCTGTATTTGACCTACATAGACAAGCTGCGAGAGTAACAAGAAAAAAATCTTACTGATACACTTGTCTTTTTCACACATCCAAAAGAAAGCAGAATGGTTATTTTCGTGTCCATATGGAGTCTTATGCTTGTGGTGGTTTTTGTTTGTTCTTTTGACATCACATGGATATTGATTTGCTTTTATGTTTGTGGCTGCAGGAAGATCTTTTGAAGATAGATAACTGGCAATATATTAACTGCGTAAACCTATGGGTTAGGTTTATTTGTGTTAACTACAAGGATTGTCACAACCTCCATCCATTATATTCTTCAGTTGTTCAGATAATAAGGGGAGTGGCTCATTTATTGCCAGGCATGCGATACTTACCACTGAGACTGAAGCTTGCGCAGATGCTAAATGAGCTTTCGAATTGCAGTCAGATGTTCTTTCCAGTTCCATCTTTAATACTTGGGTCCCTAGAATTTAGGGAGACTCAGAAAGAACAAACAGAAAAGGCAAAGACCCACTTTTCATCACTACTGAAGGTATGCCATTTCACGTATTGCTTATTTATAATATCTGGATTTTGTGTTCTTTCATGTCTGTCTCAGGCCTTGTACAATGCAAGGTGCTTAGGGGAGTGCTTAGCAAAATAAACCGATCTTTTTTGTAGCACTAGTGCTTATTTCTATAGAAGAGGTGCCTAATTAAGCGTCTACCCTTTACATCTAAGCACCAGTGCTTAGAGAATAATCTGGTTTTTTCTCTAAGCACCTCTTCTAAGCACCTTGCATTGTATATGGTCTCAGAGTCATGAAAGTGCCAATTATCATTGTACCAAGCCTCTGAGAAGTATATAACTCTTTGGTCCCTTGTTCCATATGGTTAAATGCTCACTAAAAGAAAACAATCATCCATGCAATTTCAAGTAATCAACCTCTGATGGATCTGTAAACTATTTTTGCAAATCTTTCTGGACTGCTCATCTTTAAACTTGTATAATTACTGTATAGGTTTATGTGCAGTTATTAATTATATAATTGGTTTCATCCTCTTAAATATTGGCACTATGTGTGTCTGTGTGGCTCCTGTTTGGTTTCATCTCTAGCCTGCACCCTACTTCCTTGGGATTGAAAGTTTGTTCTTGTGGGTGTTTCATCTTCTGAAAATAGTTGTGATTAACCACTGTTTTTTGTGTGTTAGGTGCCAAGGAACATGCTGAAATCAAGAGATTTCCAACAGCAGTGTGTTCTTTCAGCTATTGAGGTTCTATCGGCACATTTTTCCCAGTGGTGCTATCATGTTTCTTTTCCAGAAGTAGCCACCATTCCACTCATCCTCTTGAAAAGATTGCAAGATGAGACAACAATTGAGTCCCTCCGCCGTCCTCTTAAACGAATGATAGACCAGGTGACTACAGTCAAAACACGTATTCCACAGTAGTTTCTAGATCTGTCAGCATGATTCTTCAGATCTATTTAGCACTGTCACTCTACAACGAGGCCTTTGCACATTATGTGAATATTGCAAAGTTTGATCGTGATTGGTGACTGTCAACAGATTCCATATAAGCTTAAGCTCAGCACTTGATCATTAAACGTGCCTTTCAGTCTTCCGTTAAATATGTGACAGGCTTTTCCATGCTGAAACTGCAGGTGTGCGAAAACAGGGATTTCGTGCAAAGGAAACGAGAGGTGGTTTCTTTCTCACCAAATGACGCATCGTCAGTTGAGAGCTTTCTCCAGGTTGGATCCCCGTCCCCTTCATGACGTTCCATTTTGTAGTCCATGGTTATGCTCGCAGACCTGATTCTCCCTCGAAATGCAGGAGGAGAAGATGAATGGAAACACTTCCTTCACACAATTCTACGCATCAGTGGTAAAGAGTGGTCAATCGAGAGGTAAGGACCTTTGCTTGATGAACAAGAGGGTCATCTTTTTCTAATCTTGAAATTTGATGGATTCTAACACTGGAACATTCACACGTTGTTCTCAGGAAAACAATTAGTGTAAAAGGCGAACCTAGGATGTGATTGTTGATTGGCTGCCAGAAGAGAGCTATACAGGATCACACTGGCTACGAACGAACCCAGGAACGACTCAAATGGACACGTGGTATTGATGACTGTGCTCTGCAGCGAAGGCTGGAGTTTATGGTTGGCTTGCTGTTTGTCTGTGTAGTTCTAGATATATTTTTTGTGCATGTGGATGCGATAAAGCTCTAGAGTTATTGAAATTGTCACTGAACAGATTCGGGGCAGAGGTGTTTTGCAGCTGTTTATTATTAGTATATTGTTTGAGCTTACAGTACCCTGAAATTAATATATGCCATCTATTTACCCTAATAATGTCTAATATTCTTTGGTCCTTGACCAATCACGGGTTTACGGAAGGATACGTTCGGCACACCTTGTTTTGAGTGCCTGCCCATAAAGGAAATCTGTAGTAATCTTGGTATGCAGAAAATATTGGGAATGCATGTTGGGCGACATTCTGTTGGACAAAAGCGGGAAGGCACCGATGATGTGGCTTCATCAGGATATCTGCATGATGCTCTTCTATTCTGTATGTGCTCCGCTTCTATATTGCCTTCAACACAATTTCTGACCAAGTGGTAACCCACATCAATGTGTTTGCTTCTCTCATGGAACATAACAATTCTTCCACAAGTCTCCCCGGCCACACTCATAGGCATGCAGCCACACATTCTGCTTCACATAGAGGGTTGTGTCTAGCTTGAGTTCAAAACTCTTTGGGTCCGTTGGAGACCATACAAGCCCTTCTTCAGCATGTAGACCTTGTTATCCGTTCCTTCGATCTCTTATTTTGGAGGCTGCTTGACATACACTTCCTCGATCAACTCTCCATGGAGAAAGGCGGATCTGACATGCATCTGGTGGATCTCAACCTGGGAATGGGGCGGGTTCGAACGGTTTTTTTGGATCGTATATATATTGGTTTCCTTTGGTTTGGGTTGAAATGGCTGCTAATTACGTGTTGGATTGGAGCGGTGCGGGCTGAGGCGTACAGCGGACTGGGGCGGAGCGATTTGGCTTGAGTACGAGAGAAAACAAAACGGTTCGAACCCATGGGCTCAACCCGCACGGGGGGTACGGTTTCACGCTCTAGCTCTCCTGCCTCTCCACCCTCTCTTCAGGGCTCAGGCTCTCAAATCTCACAAAAAAGCGCCGCCGCCTGCCTAGGGTTCCATGGCCGCCGCCATGCTTCGCCATGCTCCGTCGTGTTCTTCCATCTGCTTCTAGCCAACCAAATCCCTCCCCTCTGAAGCTCGCCGCCGTCCTCCTCATCTTCCTCACCGGACATCCGCCGTCGACCCGCCGTCGACCTCCGCATCGCCGGTCATCCGCCTCCCTCCACTCGGAAGCTCGCTGACGTACTCTCTCGCTTCCTCGTCGTTGCCTTCCCCCCATCTTGCCGTCAACACCAGCAGCAAGAAGCAAGTTCAGCCCCGTAAGATATCCCCTTCCCTGTACGCCACATTGTTATCTCTGCACATTGTTATTTTTGCACTAGTATACTTGATTCTTGCGTTTTGGTGACAATGAGCATCGTATCACTTCATTAGTTTAGAAACTGAATGTGTATGCAACAAATCAAAACGACTAGTTCCAGTTTGATGCACCAAAATATTAAATGGTGATCATATATGTGGTAGAGGTTTCCCTTTAAAAACAGATAAATTATCCACACATTATTTTACTTGGTGTTTGTACCAAGATAATTTAACGCCCGCCACCGCCGACCATGCCCGTTGAAGCGTGCCGTTGTCGACCCAATATGATGAATTAGGGCTTTTGGTTCCCATGACGCCGTCTGTTTAGACCCTTTCTAAGCTTCAGTTTAATAAAAGCATCACTTGGCTTTCGTGTTCTGTGTCTCTGTACATGTCAGACTCCCATCTTCAGATATAAAAAGTATTCTAATATGAGATGCTACCAAGAATCAGTTTAGATCAAAATCTCATCATGTTCATATTAAGAGAATTTAGCCTCATGCTGGAAACATTAGCTTAAAACAAACTGCTGATAAGGAGGACACATAATTAAATAGATATGACTGTCACATCATATCCACGAAGGCATGTGTGTGATATTTCCTAGAAGCTACGTTTAATACAATTCTAGGAGAACATTCTAAGGTAGCAACCATGTCCTACTTTTTGTATAATGATTTTCTCACGTATGCAACCATCAGGTAGCTTGTAAAATTGCAAAGAAACCTATGAGATTTGACAGTTGAACCACTTAATATTCTTCTGGCAGTAGGTTGCTACTTCTTTTTTAAGATCCAGACCTCAATCTTTTCCATTTTAAATAAAACTATTTGACTGAAAATTTGTCTATGCTTTTGCTATCAGTAGGCTTGTTAACATGTCTGAGAATATGTCTGAGAGCTCTGGCACCGGTGATTCATCTGGTTCAGCTTTAGAGATGCCACATGCTAGGAGATCAAAAGTTTGGGAACACTTTGAGCAAGAATTAGTCATTTTAGATGGTATACCTAAGGCTGTCTGCAAGTATTGCAAGTTAAAGCTTACAAGCACTAAAAAATCTGGAACTAGTAGCTTGTTAAACCACATTTCAGAGTCATGCCCAAAGATTGAGACTGTGGATAGGGATAGGTTTCTTGCCACACTTAAGAAGAAACGATCAGATGTTGGTTTTGTCTTTGACCCTCAGAGAAGTCGAGGACTCATGACCAAGTTCTGTATCAGTGCTGAAGTCCCGTTTCGAAAATTTGAGGACCCATACTTTGATGAGTGGATGGAATCAATGCAACCAACCTTCAAAGTAGTTGGTCGCCAAACAATTAGGAATGATTGTCTCCTTACATATGAGGAAATGAAGGGACATTTGTGCACTGAATTCCAGGGTCTGAATTCTCGTTTATGCCTCACCTCAGATATGTGGACGTCGGTTCAAAAGTTGGGCTATCTTTGTATCACCGCTCACTACATTGATGCCGACTTCGTCTTGAGGAAGAAGGTTATATCTTTGAAGGCTGTGAAGTACCCACACACAAATGTAGCCATTGAGGAGACTCTTAGCAGGTGTCTGACTGAGTGGGGTATCAAGCGCAAATTACTTACCTTGACATTGGACAATGCTGAGAACAACACAAAGGCGGTCAAAGCCTTTTTGGAAAATAAGGACCATGACTTGCTTTTTGATGGAGCAGATTTCCACGTGAGATGTTGCGCACACATTCTAAATCTCTTGGTTCAGGATGGAATAAAACACATCAAAAATTCAATAGGAAAGATACGTGAGCTTGTGAGGCATATCGATTCTTCACCCTCAAGGATCCAAGCATTCAACGAGATAGCCACTAGTAAGGAACTACCAGAGAAGGCTGGTCTATTTCTTGACATTCCATCCCGCTGGAACTCTACTTATGAAATGCTCCAGCAAGCTATCAAGTACAAGGCGGTCTTGAATAGTTATGCGAGCGACAACGGTGAGCTGGCACCGGATGGGGATGAGTGGATAGATGCTGAAGTGATCTGCAAATTCCTTAAAGCTTTTGAAGAAGCTACAAAAGTAGTCTCGGCTGATAGAACCCCTACAGCACATCTGTTCTTGAAGATGATTTTGTGCATCCGCAACGCATTAAGGGATCCTCAATGGAGAGTCAATGCGACAATGGAGGTACTAGGTTTTTCTATGTGGAATAAGTTTGACAAATATTGGAAAGAATCCAAATTGAATGTGATACTTGTCATTGCCACGGTACTTGATCCAAGAAACAAATTAGACTACTTGGATTTCTTTTATGAGAAGTACTGTGAACATATGGATGACATTGAGACATGTGTGGATGAGAGCACAAAGTCAATGAGACTATACTTTGAGAAGTATCGCGAACATTTCAAGAGAGGTGACAGTCAACCGATGCCTCATAGAGCAGTGTTTAATGCTGGTTCTCCAGTTCTTGGCAAAAGAAAGCTTGAGGAGGAGTTTGCTCAATACAAGTCACGAAGAAGGGCATACACGCAGCCAAGGGCGGAGTTGGATGCCTATTTGGAAGAGGAATACTTCACAAACCCCAACGAAAAATTTGGTTTATTGTTATGGTGGAAAGCAAATGCTGAGAAATACCCCGTTCTCTCGGCGATGGCACGCGACTTTCTTGCTGTACCTCTCAGTACCGTGTCGTCCGAGTCAGTATTCAGCAGCGGAGGAAGAGCACTTGGAGACACACGAACTTCATTGACACCCCAAATGTTGGAAGCTCTGGTTTGCGCAAAGGACTGGCTTATCAAAGTCCCAAATAATGAAGGTATCAATATTTGTAAATAAATTATATAAGTGCATCATAAAAGAATGTTGTCATCATCATAACATGTATCTGTCTGTGCAGGTGCAAGCTCTGTTGTCTGATGATCTGTCATGTCTCTCTAACAGCAAGAAGCAATTTCATTCCCGTAAGTTGTACCTTCTTGGTTTTTCTTTATTCTTCTCCTAGTTCCGAGTAAACCTGCACTAGTAATATTTACTGTTATTTTTGTTGCTTTTAGCAATCTTCAATATTCACTTGTTCTGGGCAGTTCCACTTACCTGTATAATAATTTTCACTTGCTCTTCTTTTTTGCTTGGTTAGGCTATAAAGTTTTGCAAGTTGACATGGCCAATATTGAAGATGTTTTTCGTCGTTACTCTCCACTACACAACCATCAACGTTGCTCTTCGCTACACCGCCATCGCCGTCTTTTTCCTTTGTTTCTGAAAAAATTGTGATCTATCGAAATTCTCCTTCGGAAGAATTTATGTAATATTATATTGTATGAGAGTTGGTAGAGTTGGTTAGATTAAATATGTTGCAGTTATATTTATGCATATTTTTTGAAAAATACATTCATGCTGTCGTTGGTTGTTTGTGTGTTGGTCATTATGCATATTTATATTTTTGCGACCATCTACTGTGTGCTACTGTTGGTCGTTGTGTGCTGACCATTATACATATTTAAACTGCCATGGTGTATGTTGCTGCTATATTAATACCTGAATGCTCTCATTGTATAGTACTACTTCGGTTTGCCCCGTGGCTACTAGGTGGATTCAGAAATGGTTTTAAACCGCAAGTAGCAAATGGATTGGTGCGGTTTGGAGGAAAAAGCACTGCGGGCTGGTGCGGGTTGGTTGCCGGTGATTAATTAGCGGTTTGGATTGGTTTGGCGTGACGTAACTTTATACATGGAGTGGGGTGGTTTCGGTGTGGATTTCACCCCATTCCCAGGTTGAGGTGGATCTTCCAACCAAACTGAGTTCCGAGTGCGATGAGAAACCAAACAGACTCAGGGCGAACAGCAAGGGCGAAAACTTCTCCAAAATCAATGTCATGTCACTGCACATATCCCTTCGCAACTATCCTCGACAATTTCTCCACTTTGGTCTTTCTTAGTTTTTTATACCCACTTTATTCATATAGGCATGTGCCCTCTCGGCAGATCACATAACTCCCAAGTGCATTTCTCTTCGATGGCTGTCGGCTCCTCTTTCATGGCTTTCTTCTAGCAAGCTTCTCTCAACTCGTCAACATCACTAGAAAGCTCCTCCAAGCCAAACATACATAGCCCAACGTGTGCTTGCTTGATTTTCACGGCCTCTTCGTAGATTTCATCAAGTAAACGCTTCCCTTCCCAAGCTTGCGAAGGTTCAGTGTATTGCTCGATACTCTAAGCACTCAATTTGAAGAGCCCAAGTACCCTAAACACCTGCATTGCTAGCGCATGAATAACTACAACCTACGTGTACATAAAGATGCAAAACCTTAGAGAAGTTTGACCTCAACCGAGGTCAAACCTTACCGTCGTGAAACTTTATTTCATACCAAGAATGGAAAAATCAAGAGAACACGTAGGCGTATTGATCAATTATTTTTCAAGCACTCAACAACTAAGTTGATTTGTTGTTTATTAAAATGTGATTTTTAATTTATAGTCCATTCCTGACAATTTCTCTGTTTGTTTGGGAGGGTGGCTTCCCAACATGACAAGGAATTGGTGTTTGTTGGTGTTTCTGTTATGTTTTGGTTTATCTGGAGATGTAGAAATGATATTTTTTGATGTAAAAGCTACTTGGATCCAATGGCACTGATTAGACTGATGTTGTCTTGGATTTTGGATTGGATTATTTTGCAGATAAAGGAGACAAATAAATGGATTCTAAAGGTGGAGGCAAAACTTTTCAAGCTGATAGCAAGTGATATAAAAATCTTCACAAGGATGGAGGCTAGGGGAGAGAAGAATCTATGGATGAAGCTTACAACCATGTCGAGGGATATCTCCCCTTCTTCTTTTGTCCTTTTAATTTTTTTGTTCTTAGGTCTAGGTTGTCTGCTACTTGGCTTTATCTGTGATATGGTTAAGATGGAGTTTGAGCTTCCAACCAGTCCGGCTCGAGCGCCTGAATGGTCACATCATGTGTGATCTGTAATTTTTTTGATTGGACTGCATATCCCATGTTTGTAAGTTGCTTAGTTTGGCCTTTTACAGAGCTTTGGGTTTCTGTATTCATCGATCCTCCTACTGGTTTTGGGTAGACGTAGCATTTGGCAGATTGTATTAGACTCTAAGACTAGTTGTTTTATATTAGTGAAAGCAGAGAGGGTGGCCTCTCTTTCGATAAGAAAAAACATGTAGGTGTATTGAGAGTGGCTGGCACCGGTGAAGGTAAGTCACACAGAGGACCATGGGGGAGGAGGGAGGGGGGCTCAGGTCCGAATGTGTTTGGTAGCCTGCATGAGTTTGGGTGTTCCTGGTTTGAATCTTTTTGTTGTTTGGTATTCTGAATATGACCTTAGATATGCTGATCTCAATCCATATGGCTCTATGCTGAGTGGAGAACCTCTTAGAAAAGATTCGCTGGTCAGCATGCACGAATCTAATCTACCAAACCCGACCCATCAGCTCCTGCCTCAATGTCGGGAACCGGATACTGGGGTACCCCGTTTCCCTGGATTCCGAGCACGCCTCTCGGACAGTTCAAGGGCGACCCAAGAGGATTCCGGCAAGGAGACACCAGGAACAGCCTGCAAGACGCACGGAAGGAGCGCTTCGCATCACTTTCGGGACGGTGGAACCCTCCAGCTGGTTCCCACCGCCCGACAAGGAGCACAGCGCATTCAATGCGCTAGAAGACAAGCATGTGCCGCTGACAGGAGGCAGCCAACACCTGGCGGATTCCCTCGCGCCTACTCAGCCCATGTATGCACCAGCCGTCCCCGCGACGCCACGGGAACTTCCCGGAAGACTGCAGAGCACCACACATCCACAAGTATAGGATAACCACCTTTACTGTAGCTATTAGTGGTCCTGTGGCGAGCCCCTTGCTCTATAAAAGGGAGACGTCGACCACATCAGTAAAGGAGGGCGAGGGGGAGACGAGAGCAAAAAAGGAGCAATAGGAAGAATGAAGAGAAGAAGGAAGAACCAAGAGAAGAGGTTGCTGCCTCGCAAAATCCATAGCTAGAGGGAGGAGGAGTTCGTCCCTAGAACTTCTCGGGAGGCCTCCCAAGGATTTCCCTCGGGAGGATAGCTAGTTTCCACCAAAAGTAGAGGATCATAGTGAAGTGTAGCATAGGGTATCTCCTCCCTGGAGATCACCTTGTACTATATTTTACTCCGCCACCATCAAGGAAGATCAGACATGCATGAGTAGGGCTTTTAGTCTCCGGACGACTCGAACCTGGGTAAACACTCGTGTTTGCTTGTATCATTTCATCACCCGGAATGCCGTTTCGACACCACCAGCAACCTTCGTTCACATCAAGCAACCGGGAACCTTACGTGTTCCCTATCCCGCACGGTCCCACACTACTAGAGAAAGGGCTTATGGTGGCATCCTTTTTTAGCCTTTAGTGGCGCATTATAGATGCACCACTAAGGACAAGCCACTAATAAGGGCTTAGGGGTGGCGCATTCTGGATGTGCCACCCCTAAGACCCTTATGGGTGGCGTAATTTCGAAATGCACCACCCCTAAGACCTTATGGGTGGCGCATTTCAGAATGCGCCACCCATAAGGTTCCTTAGGGGTGGCGCATTTCAGATGCGCCACTAACTGTACAAGAGATGCGCCACCAAATATTTATTACAAAAAAACAAAAAAAATCAATTTATAGAAAAAGAAAACAAAATACAGAAACAATTACATAAATGGAATCAGAGAAATTATTACATAAATAGAAGCATTACAGAACTAGAGAAAGCATTACATGTTTTCGAGTATTGTTTACAAGTATTGAATACAAGTTATTACAAATGAAATAAAAGAAAACCCTAGAACTAATCTTCGAGTATTGTTTTCTTCACTCCATCTTGATAATGTTGATCATTTTGATCGATCTGTTGCAGCAAACAAGTGAGTGTGAATGACAATGGCATCAATGACCACATTTACCGTTTAAGCATATAGGAAGATACATACACACAACACAACTTTAATAAGAACTGTTCAGCTAAACTAGTAGCATAGCCAAAATGATGCATGATACATTTATACAAAGATGGAAAAGTGTTTGTGCAATAGAGATAAAGTTATTTAGAACACAAATCATCAATATTGTTTGTACCTAACAACGCTAAGCATTAAACAATGTAGCATGAAATTCACATCGACTTGTGACCCGGCTCAGGGAATGGGCGGCATCCTTCTTTCGTCATGAAAGGCCTTGTGTCACGCAAGGCCTTTAGGCGGGCTTCTATCTCCCCATTGGATGGTGCAATGTTGCAGTGGAAGATCGACCCCTTCATCTGTACTTCATGACGGATGATAGTCGCCATCTCCCCTTGGATGTGAAAGAACTCCTGCCTAAGATTTGCATCGGCGATTGCCGCCTTCCTTTCGGCCCACGCTTTCAGATGACTTGGCATCGTAAGGTTGCGCTCTTCCTGTACAATCGCCCGCATGTGATGGAGGGCGTAGTACGCATCCCTCATACTGCCAGCCGACTGCTTGACGCACGGGAACTGCGTCATGTGGTTGAACACGCTCACGCCGGGCTGATTCTTCCTGTACTTGTGCTTCACAATCTTGCCTCCGGCTTCTTTGTAGCCTGCGAGAGCATCATCCAAAACTCTCATGATATACTTGTAATCTTTCTTCTTCACACTCCCGAGTCTAAATACCCGGCATGCGAGTGTTGCGGTGAAAAGAAGATGAGCACGCAGTCTTGATCCTCACTGCGTAATTAAAACAATCCAAAAGGAATGTTGGAAGAGGACAATGGCAGAAAGCTAAGAAAGCATATATGCTACGACGGCGAGCGAATGACTTACGTGGGAGAGTAGGTCATGAGAAATGAATCCTTGTCGGCGTTCTGTAGCATGATTCTCTGATGTACCCCGCCGCAAGAGTCGCGCCCCCATCGTCCATCAAGATGCTTTCATGCATGTAGAAGGGGTCCAATATCGCAACGCTCGGGGTCTTATCTCTCCTGATACTCATAGAAAGACTGAGCGAGAACATACGGATAAGGCTATGGTCCAGCCGCTTGAGATGAAACAAATTGAAGATCTCTGAGAACCGCAGGATTATCATATCCGCGGGGACATTGTTGATGAAGCCCATGTTGAGTGGCACCTTGGCCATGAAAACTGGGTACGAGGGATTATTCTCTCGAAGAAGCATCTTCTCTAATGCCATAACAGTATGATGCACACTCTGCATATCCAAAGTTGCAAGGTCGAGCATGTCATTAGGTAGCATCGCCCTACCCTTCTTTATTTAACGTCCCTTCTTCTTTTATGATTTCGAGCAGTCTGCACCGGCCTTTATCTGCTCAGTGGCCTCCTTATGGAGTGTGGACGGACTGAGAATAGATCTCATTGTGGCATCTGCCTAAGGCTCGGTGAAGGCGCAAGCTGCTGGAGACATCTCCTGAGAAGCAGCGAAGAGACGCGTAGAGCAAGCAGGCTTCGCCGCAGGATCAGCTGGACCGCGAGCTTCCCGGTCATACTGATAGGCTCCTTCAGCAGGAGGCATGAATAATTCATCAGCATCAGACAAAGTATTGATGAATTGGTCGGCGTTGATATCATCATCAAGATCGTCGTCTTCTTGTTGTGCGCCGATGGGATCATGTGGCGCCGGCACGACGACTACCGGCGTTGTCCTTGGTGTGCTGCCCCCTTCCCTCGTCATCAAACGCATTTGGGTCTTCGGCCAAAGGCATATTTGGCCGAAATAATCATTGAGGACTGTCGGCTCGTCCTCATCGTATCCGGGGGTTGAATGGGAGGTTCCACTCTCTCGTAGCCCGAAATCATGAGAGAGATTTGAACCCTATGCATCTCTGGTGCCATCGGCCTATTGTGCATCACTCGATTTTGGGGTTGAAGGATTTTACCTTTGGCAACATCCTTCAAATCGCCGTCCACGACTTGTAGTAGAATGCATGGAGTGTCCTCCTATGAAAGAGACATATGCATTTAGGGATCAGAGAGATGCCATTAATAAAAGGCAAGGAGATGAAGTCCTCGTTTGAGTTGCGGACTCTTATAGTTACCTTGAGGGCGTCGAGGTCGGCCAATGAAGAGACCCCGCCGACGACGGCGGGCATGCAAGAGACGGAGGGTGCGCTGCCTCCCGTGGCGCCGGTCGCCCTTTTTTCACTACCGGCGGGTGCATTATTATTATGCCCCGGTTGCTCGATCGTGGCTGGAGGAGTCACCATCATGTCCGACGCCGACGTCGCGGTGTTGGCAGCCGGAGTCGGTGCGGGAGCCGGAGTCGGTGCGCGAGCCGGAGTCGGTGCGCGAGCCAGGACTGTGGCCGCCGCGGTGCCCGAGTTGCTGCTGACCATGCTCGGGACCGGTATGGGCCCTTGTCCACCACACGCTTTCCAATTTGCGAGTGACTGCATCATATCAGGAAGGAGGGCGCTCATCGTCTTCGCCACTTCGTCCTGGACAAGCTGCGGAAGCATGTTCACTCTCTCCTCCAGTCCACGAACATAAGCGGCGTCTTCTTCGGTCCTTCTCGCCTTGCGCCCCCTCGAACCCGACTGCTCCGCCGGTTTCCCATAATATTCGGACCAGTTTAGGTCCTCACCAAAGCCGACCACACGGCCGGCTGACGATGGCTTCGCCAACACGTTCTCAACCTTCTTGACCTTGTTCATCACCCTGTTAAAAGTGGTGTCCCACGGGCCGGCCGGCTTAATAGACGAGCCCTGCGATGAGGCCGCGACGAATTCATCTTCCTGCACAAAGAATGTGAAACACTAAGAAGCTGAACTTCAGGAACTAGAATTCAATCGACAAGGAAGTCACGTGGTGAACTACTTACCACGGCAGCCGTAAACTCCTGAACCTTAGGATCGAGAACTATGTTCGAGGTTTCTTTGTCCTTATGGCTCCGGGCCCTCACAAAGAATTCAGTCTGTGGATCAACTTTGTATTTCTCAAAGGGGTTAGGTAGGCCCGGAGCGGCATACTCGGCATCCTCCTTGTCCCATTTAGGCTTGGAATGTCTGTAACCGCCGGCTCCGAGACGGTGGTTACCTATGACCTGCGCCCGCATCGCCTTGCCCTTTGCACTCGCGGCCTTGGCGTCCTCGGACTCACACCTAGCCTTGAAAAGGTCGTAGGTAGCTCCGTCGATCATCGGCTCTTTCTCCTTGAGCTCCTCCCAGGATTTGTCGTGCTCCATAATTGCCTCCTTCACCCGGGTTTTCCAACTGGACAAGGCTTTGCTCATTCTCCTGAGGGCCCATTTGTTTACCTTGTTCCCTTTGAGGTTTTTGTTGTCGTACGGGTCCGGGAACTTGTATCGTCTGTGCAACTTGTCGAGAAGGAGCTGACAATAATGAGTGTTGTCACGACTCCTTAGGTTTATTGTGGTGATCGGGACGGTGTTCCGGAGGATCGCCGCGACTTGATGGTCGTACCCTTCCGAGAGATGTTGGGGCTCGGTAGGAATCCCAACGGAGGTCACAACGGTAAACTTGCCTGATGGTGCCGACCTTGTTTGGTTTCCGATTCCGCTTCCTCGACTGGCTACCATCTGTATTTGAGCCACCGGCATGATCATCCTCATCGGCGGTGTTCCTCTCTGCTTCCGTACCCTCCTCCTCCATGTCATCCTCCTCCGATGAATCGGACTCCGACTCTATCTCCTCCTCATACTCCTCCTCGCCCGGAGGTATTTCCTCTTCTCTCTGCTCCTCAACCTCTTCCTGGGAGTATTCCCAAAATTGTTTCCTTTTATTTCCCGGCTCAGAAGAAGGACCGGCGTCGGCTCCGGTCGACATGTTTGCACTAGTACAATATTAAGAAATGCAACTACTTAATTAATTAGCACAATAAATAAATGCAACTGCTCTCATGTTAAGAAAAATAGCAAAGGTCATGCACGAATTCACGAAAAAATTCGGCATGACCTTTGCTATTTTTCTTAACATAAGAGTGCCCCATTCTCAACCGAAACGGAAGTTAATCAACATTTCAGGAGAAAGGGGATAATGATTTGTACCTGCACAAAAAAATGCCTAGTATGTAGGCACAACTAGCAAGCAATGAACTTCATAAGCAATGGCAGCAAGCAATGAACTTGATAATTAAGCAATGAACTTTATAAGCTTTAGTGGCAACAAGCAACCAACAAGTTAAGAAATGAACTTGATAAGCAATGGCAGCAAGCAACAAAAATATTTAATAAGCATGAACTTCACATGGTCATGGTTAGTAGCGCGCGCGCGCACACACACACAGGAACATAGCCTACATTGCTACCACTATTGCTACCTCTATTGCTACCACTATTGTTTCAACTACTACCTCTATTGCTACCACTACAAACCTAGTACAGAGTACTACTAGAACATAGCCTACATTCTGTTTTTATTTTTAATATAATTAATGTTCAGTTTCTTTAGTTAAAATGAAGTAAATCTTTAGACTTTAGACTAACTATGGCATATATATTCACTTTAAGCACTAATTGTACAGTTTCTACAGTGGATAGCACTGTAGAAAACCCTTGCACAATTTTGAGATTCTCCCCACACAAAGATCCAGCAAAAGCATATAAAGACTGTTCCTGCTTCGTCGAGGTCTAATAATGGCGCAATAGCATTCACCATAAACAAAACACAACTATGATGATATGGTGCAAATCTTTACCAGATGACGGCTAGCCCTGCTAATCTAGGAACTGCTACACTGAACACTTTAGACATGAAAGGCCTCTAACAATTGCCAGCACAAAATGCATGAGCCCATGCTGAGCTCTAACAAAGGGCAGGGGCATAACATTAGCACTAGGAATACAAAATTTGGTAAATAAAATGGGATTCTTAGGATTGGCTGCACTAAAAATGGACTAATTTATTAGAATGGGCAAAAATTATAAACAACACATAATCACAGTGGCATCAATGATAACACATATGCAGGATTCCTTAACAATTTCTAGCAGACAGGGATGCTTAATCTTGGAGGAAATCTAGATAGATGGAGGACCAAGACTCTCAAATTCCCCAAAGGGATTGCACATATAGCAATTCTCAAATCCCCTCTCTGTTTTCTAGGGTAATTTCATAGCAGGAGGAAGACTGACCTCGATCGGCAGTGGAGGCGAGGACAGTGAGGGCTCTGGCTCCTCCGGTGGCGGCGCATCAGGTAGTGGCCGGCGGGGCGACTGCGGTCGCGAGGGACTCCTCCGGTGGCGGCCGGCGGCGGTGACTGTGGTGGTCGCCTAGGTCGACTGCGCGGTGGAGGTGTGGGGGGTCCGGTGGGGGCGACTGTGGGGGATCCGGTGGCAGCGAGAGCTCGGCTGGCGGCGAGGCAAGGGCTCCTGCTCCGGATGGCGAGGGCTCGCCTGGCGGCAAGGGCTCCGGTGGCGGCGAGGCTAGAGAGAGATCGAGATGAGAGAATGGGTGGGCACGGGCGGGAGGGGGGCCTGGATGGAGAGGTGAAGGCTTAGGGGTGGCGCATTCTGCAGAAATGCGCCACCAAGTAGATCCTTATGCGTGGCGCATTTCTGCGGCATGCGCCACGCATAAGGTTGTACTTGGTGGCGCATTTCTACAGAATGCGCCACCCCTAAGCCTTGACCATTTCATATTTTTATTTAAATTATAACCATTTCATTTTTTTAATTAAATTTTAAACAGTTATTTATTTTTTAATTAAAGTGAAACCATTTAAAAAGTTTAATTATGGAGTTAGGCATGGTGCCTCGATTATGTAGGTTCGGTCATAGATATGCCTCTTTATCAAGAAATAAAAAAATTACCAATAGCAATTCGTGAGCTGACGCGTTCAATTCATGCCTAAATGAGAATGATCGCTAGCACTGATAGAGCAAACATCCCAGAACACACACAAATGTCGATTCACTGCTAACTAGATGATGAGAATGCCTAAATTATGATCGAACTATAAGAATGTGATCATCAATTACAAAGTGCAGATTAAATCCATCACCAACAAAGTGATCATGAATTACAAAATATTTTTCTTAAATTTGGAGCTAGCGTTTCCTCACGATTTTCTTCTTGCCCTTCTTTGTCGTGGTTGAATAATTTAGGCCCGGGACGCCTTCACTTTTCCTCTTGAACGGGAGACCTTTCTTCGGTAGGGTTGCGGTGTATGTATCCTGAGCGGCGTAGTCATCTTCCATCTTCGGGTCGCCGTACTTGTCAAAGTGTTGCTCGTTGGCGACTCCATCCATTCCGATGATGTTTCTTTTGCCTCTCCTCACTACAACACGGCTCGGCTTTGATGGGTCGATAATGAAGAAGCATTGGTCCACTTGGCTAGCCAGTACCCATGGCTCGTTTTTCGCGGTGACGTTTGCGCCCGCGGACTTGGATTTGGCTTCGGGTATAACCATGGTGGTGAAGTACCGGTCTTCTTTTACGACGCTCTTCGCTCATCTCACACGGAACATCGACACCTTCTCTCCACAGTAGTCGAGCTCCCATATGTCCTCGATCCTTCCGTAGAATATTTCCTTGACGTCATCGGTGTAGAATATCCCCGTTACCCCTGAGTTCTGGTAATCGCAGTTATTGTCCTTTTCCTCCTTGTAGAATGTGTAGACGTTGATATCATACGCTTGATAGGTCATGAGGTTGCGTGCGGCACCCTGTTACAAGGTGAATATCATCTTTTCGTCCTCGGAAGCGTTCCTTTGCGGGGGATTAGCACGAAGCTCGTCCCTGAACCAAGTCATGAAACCGGAGTTGTGCTCTTTGATTAGCCGTGGATCTCGGTCCGTTATCTGTAGGACCTGGTCACTGTACTTCTTCCTGATTACATCCTTGTGCTTTATTATCCAAGGATCGACCAGCTGGATGTGTTGTAGCGCGACTAGGCTTGCTCTTTAAAAGTCGATGCCTCGATCCTCGAAGTTGACATGCATTGTGCGGCTTCCCTCCTGGTGACCACACCCATCGATCCTGCCAAAGTGCTTGTTGACGGGCAGACCAACAGGGTTCTCGGTGTTGAGATAATTCATGCAAAAAGAGATGCACTCTTCGGTTAGAAAGCCCTTCGCTATGCTTCCATCTGGACGGGACCTGTTACGAACGTATTTTTTGATGTGTCCATTCATCCTTTCGAACGGCATCATGCTGCGCAGAAATGCAGGCCCGAGTTGGACGGTATCCTCCACGACATGGATCAGCAGATGCACCATAATGTCAAAGAACGCGGGCGGGAAATAGATCTCAAGCTCACATAATATGAGCACGGTCTCCTCCTGTAGCCTTTTGAGTTGTGTAGCGCAAATCGACTTCCGAGGGATGACGTAAAAAAAGTTGCAAAGGCCAAACAATGTTTTATGGACGTGCTCGTCCATTATCCCTTGGATCGCAACCGTGAGAATCTGCGTCATCAGCACAGCACAGTCGTGAGATTTATCCCGCTGAAACGCTGCTTCGCCTTGTCTAGGTATCTGCTTATCTTCCCCGTGTAGACGTTCGGAAATTTTACTCCTATGAGACAATGGATAAATCGCTTGATCTCCTCCTCGCACAGAGTGAAGCATGACGGGGGGCAGTGATCAATACCGGTCTTCTTCTTGGTCGCCCTTTTTCGTTTGTGAGAGTTTTATGTTTCTGTATCCTCTTCCTCCTCCGGCTCATCATCGTCGTCACTAGGGGGGTGAAGTTCCCTCCTGATGCCCATAAAGTTCAAGTCATTCCTTGCTTTTGGCCCGTCCTTGGTCTTCTCCGGCATGTTGAGCAGCGTGCCAAACAAGCTCTCACACACGTTCTTTGTGATATGCATGAGATCAAGGCTATGAGGACTGCGGAGGAGACTCCAGTGTTCCAAATCCCAGAAAACATACCTCGCTTTCCATACCCTCATCAACGACTGGGTCTTCTTTTTTTTCTTTCCCGGCGCGGGGCACTCTTTCCAAGTTTTCAACAAGTTGTCGATTTCTTTGCCGCTCCTTCGAGCTGGGGGTGCTCGAAGCTCCTCGCTTCCATCGAACAGATGTACCTGTTTTCTCCACGCGTGTTTCTTGGGAAGCCACCTCCGAGACCCCTGGAACACGGTTTTTGAAGATCCAGGATCTTTTGGTAGCTGGCGTTACGTTGTATTTTCCATGCACCTAACGCATGCACAGAATCCTTGGACCACCTGCCCTGAGAAATATCCGTATCCGAGATAGTCGTGCACCGTCGTGATCATCGCGGCTTTCATTGGGAAATATTCTTTTGCCGCGGCATCCCACGTATTGACTATGTCTTTCCATAACGTTTCTAGCTCCTCTTTCAACAGCTGCAGATATAGATTGAGGTCCGTACCTGGTTGTTTCGGCCCTTGCACTAGCATACACATTGTTATGTACTTTTTTCTTCACGCACTTCCAGGGGGGAAGGTTGTATATGCATACAAACACAGGCCAGGTACTGTGTGTGCTGCTCTGGCCGCCAAACGGATTGACTCCATCGGCGCTCACACCAATCCTGAGGTTCCTTGGTTCTTTCCCAAAATCTGGGTATTCGAGGTCCAACGCAGTCCATTGGCTACCATCTGAAGGGTGCCTCAGCATGTCCTCCTTTTCCGGATCCGGGTTCGGGTCATCCTCTTTTAGCTTCTTTCTATCTGCGTGCCAGGTCATGAGCTTTGCTTCCTCGGGATCTACGAAATACCTCTGCAGACGAGGAGTGATCGGAAAGTACCATACCACTTTTCTAGGAACTTTCGTCCCTCTCTTGTATCGACTAACACCGCACACCGAACATGTGGTTTTATCTTCGTCCTCACCCCGATAGATCATGCAATCATTTATGCAAACGTGGTATTTAACGTGCGGAAGATCGAGAGGGCAAAGGACTTTCTTGGCCTCAGCGATACTAGTTGGGCACGTGTTGCCCTTCGGAAGACGATCATGCCAGAATGCCATGTTATCATCGAAGCTTTCGTCGGTCCATTTGTGTTTTGCCTTCATCTCCATAGCCCCAAGTGTTACATTCAAGAGGGTATCCCCGTCGTTTCATCCTTCGTACAACTTCGTAATCGCGTCTTTCTCGAGTTGCGCCATCTTGGCCTTCTCTCTAGCCGCACCTTTTGCGTTCACCGCCTCTTTGACAAGCAGCTCTTGAACATGAGGGTCCCGCACCCAGCTTGAATCCTCATGTCCGGCATCTTGATCTTCATGATCTGCTTCTGCATTTTCTTCATGATCATGTACGGGATGCTCTTCGTCTTCTCGCCCGCCGTTGTTGTCTGGTTGCCCTTCCTCATTTACTGGCGCATTGACGTCCTCCTCCTCACCAGCTTCATCACTTATCCACCGTGTGTAGCCATCCATCAAACCATTACGCTTCAGGTGTCTTTCCAATATTCCGGAATCAGGCTCTGTCACGCGCTGCAGTTTGCATCTCCGACATGAACATCTTATATCCGTCATATTATTTCGTAGCATGTCGTTTGTCGCACATTGCATCCACCTAGTCACGGTGATATCGCTCAGCATCTCGCGAACCATGATTGCCTGCGTGCACAGAGAGCAACACAATTATATATCACGGTCGTCGCCGAATTTTTTTGGCATGACCTTCCCTAATAATGCATGGGAGCATGCGGAGAGTGCGCCAGAAATTTTCCGAAACGGAAATGAATCAACATTTCGGCAAAACATTGGCAACTCAAGATTCACATATATATCAAACCACCATAAGCTTCACATATACACTTCACATATACATCAAACCACCATAAGCTTCACATATACATCAAACCACCTCAAGCTTTCACATATACATCAAACCACCTCAAGCTTTCACATATACCTCAAACCACCACAAGCTTCACATATATACTTCACATATACATCAAACTCAAGATTCACATATACATGAAACATCAAGCTAATAAAGGAAATTATGGGTGATAAATGGAAGAAAAGAGTTGGGGAGGAGGCCCACTTACTTTAATATGAAACAAAGTAGATTTCAAGCCAAGTATGGATGGATAAATGGAAGAAATGAGGTCGGGAGGAGCACAAAACCGAATAGGGCTATTTGAGAAGAGTAGATCTAGTTTGAGAAGTGTGTGTAGTGAATGAGAGGTGGTAGGTGGGTGGAGTAGATAAGGGTAGCTCCATACTTAGGGGTGGCGCATATTGCATGTCAGTGGTGGTGCATACAGGAAATGCGCCACCAATAAGCTCTTAGGGGTGGCGCATTTCCAATATGCGCCACCCATAAGCTCTTAGGGGTGGCGCATCAGCAATATGCGCCACCTATAAGGTTCTTAGGGGTGGCGCATTTTTCCAAATGCGCCACATATAAGAGGATCCAGGGCTGGCCCACCCTTATGGGTGGCGCATTTTACAATATGCGCCACCTCTAAGATCTTAGAGGTGGCGCATTTTTAACCAGTGCGCCATCCATTACATCCTAGTGGCGCATTACACTGAAGATGCGCCACTAATAAGATTTCCATGTATTGTCTTTTCTCTAGTAGTGCCAGGGTCGTGCCCTTCCGGTAGAAGCCCTTTCGGAAAGACCTCTCGGGGCAGCGTCGCCGCTGTTCTACCCAACTCCTCGAGCTGGGCAAGAGCTGGGCATGAACCCCTGACACCTGGCGCTAGAAGGAGGGCCTGAGAAGCAACCCCCAACACTCGACCCACCAGTTTCCGTCTCAACCCACCACCTTGGGAAGGAAGTACCACACCACCTCGAATACATGCTAACAAATAAAGCACAACATATCTCGCTAGATCAAAAGTGTTATACTTACAAGAAATTGATACAAACACTTACGGGCTGCTTGTCTCCTAATCATAACTGTCCCCCTGAATTAAAGGGGTGGGGCCCTTGGCCCATTAATACCCAATGAAAGGCAGCCACCTCACCCTGTAAACCCCTTCACCCCATAATTACTTGTAGATGGAGCAAAGCTCTCCCTAGATAAATACTAGTATAAATAAAGTCTCAACTCAGCATATCTCAACACATACATGCTACCAACAATTACAATGTACATACTCAACATGACTTACGAAAAAACAGCATAACAGAATCGTGCATTCTACCAAACACGCCCGTTATGACTAATGGAAATTTGAATATCTGACTTTCCATTCATCAGTAGCTGTTAAAACCGAAGAAAATGCCACGGATGACCAGTTTGCTCATTTTCCCCGCCCTAAAAATGACATTCTTTTAGAAACGCTGAAAATGGCATCTGGCCGTATTGTAGGATAAGCATTCCAATTACTACTCCACGCACTCACAGAGTATACAATACGGCCATGCACTCACCATCACGCATGACGAACTTACGACTTACGAGAGCACTATAAAATGAACAGGCACATGGCGCGTGCGCCACGCCTGTTCCACCAGACCAACCCCTAAAAATCCCCATCGTACACACCCGCGAGGCTTAATTCAACGCACCACTCGATCGGCAGGCACACCAGCAATGGCGGCGGCGGAAGCGGCCGGAGGCGGCAGCAGCAGCGGCGAGGAGGGGCTGACGCTTCTGGGGTTCTGGACGAGCCCGTTCGCGCTGCGGGCGCGGTTCGCGCTCAACCTCAAGGGCATCCCCTACGAGTACGTGGAGGAGGACCTGTTCGGCGACAAAGGCAAGAGCCAGCTCCTCGTCGCCTCCAACCCGGCCCACGGCGGCAAGGTGCCCGTGCTCATCCACGGTGGCCGCGCCGTCGCCGAGTCGCTGGTCATCGTCGAGTACATCGACGAGGCGTTCCCGGGGAGCCTCCCGCGCCTCCTGCCCGACGGCGACCCGCAAGGCCGCGCCGCCGCCCGGTTCTGGGCCGCCTACGTCGACCAGAAGCTGCTGCCCACGTGGACCCCGCTCTACGGCGGGAGCACGGTCGAGGAGCGGGTGCGGGCGGCGAGGGAGGTCGTCGCCGTGCTGGAGGCGTTCGAGGGGGAGCTCGGGGACAAGAACTTCTTCGGCGGGGACGGCGTCGGGCTGGTGGACGTGGTGCTGGGCGGATTCGTCGGCTGGCTGCGCGCGTCGGAGGCCATGTGCGGCGTGCGGACGCTCGACCCGGCCAGGACGCCGCGGGTGGCGGCGTGGACGGAGCGGTTCGGCGCGCTGGACGGCGTCAGGGAGATCGTGCCGGCCGCCGCGCCGCTGGTGGAGTACAACCTCATGAAGCGGGCTCGCCGTGGGCTGCCGTATCTGCCGCCGCATCAGACGAAGTAATAGATCGCTGGTGGTGAATTCCATGGCGGTCGAGCAGCTGCTGGATCCATCGCGCGCAGAGAAGGCATTGCATCGAATTTGAATCTGACCCCTTAAACCGGTGGATTCTTTAATTAGTTCTTTCTATTGCAGCAGTACATACAAAAAAAGTCTGTGTTCTTGTTTGGAACTCTGAATTTGCGCGAACCACGTATTCGAGAAATATAGCCACAGCACTAAGAAAAACATAGTAGCTAGTACTCTATTCAACGTTGTTTTTCGCCTCAAATCATTTCGCCGATATATTATCATGGTAATAAATTAAATAAAAATTACACTTATTTTTTATTGCAATGGCCGATTCAGACTGTATGATGTCCAACAGTACAAATAAAATTCGTCGAAGGCATCGACACCGGTACTTGGCACTTGAAGGAATCGCTCACAACTTGATGGACAAGGGTTACCGGTACGGGAAACACGTTTAAAGCAGCCATAGCCTCTAGTGATGCTTGTCTCTTGGACCATTTGAAATAAGAGAAACACGCGAATCTTTCGAAACACTCCACCACCGATTCTCCTCAACAACATCATAGAGGAGGCACAAATTTGGGTGACGATGGGTGCAAAAAGTTTAGGAAATATTGTAATGTGAGAGTAATTACCATGTGGGCTTATAGGGTAATGTAACAAAACAAAATTCTATCTCCTTGTTTAATAGATGAGGCAAATCTTTTGCCTCCGTTTCAAAAAAAATTCATGAAGTATGTGTCTTTACTCAGGTTCACGGACAGAGTGAATGGCGAACTTCTTCCACATTTTATCCCCTCCATGGTCTGCGCCAAACCAAAGGGATCTCATGTCACCATTTTTGTTTCTTTTATGCATCGAAGGTGTTAGCATATGTATTACGTCTTGTACTCCTATTGTAACCCTAGATGTATTGTACTAGGACTCTTGCCTTTGGCCTTTTATATAAACACCGACCCCCCTCCCCCCCCCCCCCCCCACACACACACATATTACGTGTGAGAGGCTTCCCCCAAACCCTACATACCCGTTCTACATGGTATCAGTTTAACACCCGATCCAATCTCTACCCAGCCACCGCCCTAGCAACCCTACCATCTCCGTCGGCTACTCCTTCCGGTGCCCCTCATGTCTACCTCCCCCAGTGTGATCAACGCCACCACCGGCACCCTCGTCTCTGCCAACACTGTTGTCCTTTAGGCTGGCGGCATCCCTCGCCACGCTGGCCCCGTCGTCCTCTCCTTCAATGCCTCCAACTACATCAAGTGGAGCATCTACCTGAGGGCTTCCTTCGGTGAACCTTTGAAATTGAACTTTTCGTCAATGTAGTCACTTTATTGTGGCATCGATACTTTTGAAGATTGAAGAGCTAACTTCCGCTTTTAATTCTTTGTTATTCAAAATGTAAAACATACCAATCAATGTATCTATGCGCGAATCATGCTTGCTCGTTGATAGTCACGATGGTTGGTTTGATTGTAGACTCACCTTTCCTTCTCACTAGCCTACTGGCTGATGATGCACGGAGTTCCTTCGCTGAAAACAAATTCAAGTTGGATGTAAAAGAAAAGAACAACCCAAAAAAGAAAAACGCAAAGAGAAAAAAGAAGAGAAAACATAAAAGGGGCATTCCGAGAATTGAACTCGGGACCTCTCGCACCCTAAGCGAGAATCATACCACTAGACCAAATGCCCATCTGTGATTTCTTTTCAATTAACAGTTTACTTGTACTATACATTGACATACAGTAAACTAGTTATGACCATCACCTAAGCTTAGGTTTTTTTTTTTTGCGGAAACACCTAAGCTTAGTTAACACCACATATTGCCGTCAGTGCATCTGAAGCACATGATCATGGAACAAACACAGCAGAGTGAGAGCAACTTGCAATTTGTTATTTGGACACTAGCTGGCACGCTGCGCACACACTACCCACCAAATCACAGGTTTATTATTCCTGCATGCATCTCTCAGTCTCAGTTGAACCTGGAGCACTTCCTCCTGATCTCGCCCTGCCGGCCGGTCTTCACGGCGACGCCGCCGAGGCTCACCATGGCCTTGGGGAACTCGTAGGTGAAGCGGAGCCCGAAGAGCCCCCGGATGTTGCCGGCGTACTTCTGCACCACCCCCTGCGTGGCGTCGTCGCCCCACAGCCGCTGGTCCGACTCCAGCACGGCGTTGCCGTCCCTCACGTTCTTGAAGAAGTCCGCGTCGAACTCCCCCGCGCCGTCCCTGTCCAGCGCCACCCTCCGCTGCGCTGGGCCGCCGCTCGCCGGGCACAGCGCCCGCAGCTGCGGCAGGAACGCCGGGCTGATGGTCGGGTCCGCGTTCCCCGTCGCCGTGAAGTTGTACAGCCGGTACCGCACGAACGCGCAGTCCGTCTGCCCGATCGTGTGCGCTCCTGCAAGAAGATCACCGTCGACGGCGTAGCAGACGGAGCGCCCAACGATTATTAACTGAAAATTGTAGGTGTCGTTGGTTTGTATGAAGGATCGAGGAAGATTTAGTACCGACTAGCGTGACGAGGTCGTGGTCGGAGAGGCTCTGAGCGGCGAACTTCTGCCGCTGGACGGACACGGGGTCGGCGGGAGACGGCAGGGCCTTGGCATCCGCCGCCGACGAGATCCTCCCGTCTCGTCGTCCCAGAGGTACCGCCCAGCTCGGCCCGCCGGCCTTACAAATCATTACAGAACGAACGTGACAAGCAAACACTTCAGTCATCATGCTCTCCACCAAAAAAGCGAGCAGTTCTTACAAAACTCGCCTACCAGATCGACGGAATCACGTGCGGCGAGGGCCAGTATGTCGGCGCAGGACACCACCCCGGGGCACGTTGCTTCCAGCTGGGACTTGGCGTCGTCTATCACCTCGAACCCCCTGAGACCGAAGTTCTGCGGCGCGGTCCTCTCGGATGATGCTCCAGAAATCAAAACCGAAGCATCACAACCCTGCAAAGAAACGAATGTCAGGCAGGGAAGCGAAGCTGCCCGAGGTCCTTTGCTTCATTTAACATATGCATTTTGATGTCTACGACGAAATGGATAGAACAATATAACAGTATTCAGAGTTAATCCATGACCAACAAGGCATAAAGTACTGGAGGTTACAGAGTAACAGAATTGTGGAACTGACTTGGACAAAGCAGTCGTGGAAGTGTAGCCTGAGCAAGCCCGGGGCAATGGTGGCATCGTTGTTGTAGTACTTTTCGACAGTGGACCTCACGATATCCTCCGCATCAGGGCAGATGGAGTCGTAGAATCCTCTCTGGAGCCCTTGGCTTTGGACCAAAGTGCCTCTCAGTAAAGCATTGAACAGAAGGAAAATGGTTGCTATTTCTGATGCTACCATAGTCTTAGCAAGGGTTATCAAAGAACAATCCTGAATGCGGCAATCCTGTAATCGTATTGTTCATTATATAGGGCCATTCAGATTGTGATATCTTCCAAATTGGTACAGTCTTGTCGCAATGTTGGTCAGTGGAGTTGCAAGTGGATCGTGCACTACTGAATGGTGTGGATTACAGCTAGAACATCAACCTGCATATTATTTTACAATTGATATTATCCCTAATCGAATTGTGCAAGAGTCGTTCTGTTGTGTAAGATAGCAGCAGCCACTTAGGCCGCAGTTTGTAAGTGGTAGATTGCCATACTGCACCCACATAACCAAGCAATATGCTCCAGCATAGCATGTCAATAGTACATTAACAAACAATCAGAGAGAGAGTGGAGGGAAGAGAGAGGCAACCCACTGATTTTTGAGCAATTTGATCACAATGGATTTGGACACCCAAATACCTAAAAATCAGGGAACGAATTAGTGAACTCCATCTGCATGACCAATTGTCCTATTTAGCAACAGATAGTCCAGAAGTAGTACTTCGGTGGTACTTGTGGTTCATGAAGAAAATGGGAACCGGGAGGCTATAGTCAGAAAAAGCCTGCTGGCTCTATACACACTCGTGATGAACATGGGAAACGGTTAGTGGAAGGGTTTCTCACAAAGTGGAACTGGGCCTCACATGTGCGGGCTCCCACCATACTCATTTTGCATTTCACGCAGACCAAAACAAAGTGTTGCACATGCATCTTGCAAACTGATAAAGTGACAAGGATGGCATCACTGTCCAACAGATAGACTGTACCTACTTTTTTTAGTCTCGTCTTCAGAGCACCAACAGATGTGCCGGGCTGGAGATTACGGCACTTCATTGATTAGATGACATAACTAAGTAGAATCCCCTTATACAATCTGGAGTGACGTTACTGTAGACAGAGCTAAATAGAGTGCTCTGAACAACTAGTTAAAGTATGTGCCAAAAACATTTGATAACCGATTAACATGGATACAACATCAATCAAGGGAACCAGCCGCTATTTTCTTAATGTCGCTGACCCGGGTGTCAACTTTGGAGCTGTCTTGAACAGCTGATTCAATCTTTTGAACAACAATGAGGTGATTGGGAACCATAATAACATGTTGAAAAGCTTCTTCCTAAAAGGGTCACAGCACAACGAGTCGTCATAGCTTCTGCAATTTCTGGCGTAAAACATCTTTAATATCGATCCCAGAACGAACAACGTATTCGTAGGATTGGTTCGGATCAATTCGTGAACATTGATATAGAAACCAATCATTCAACCCTATTCTTTAAATATTCATCTTTGTTTTATTTTTCCACCACATTTAAAATTTAAATCTAAATATTACAATTTATTAGTATGTTTAAATAAATTAGTTCAGATTTAAATTTAACTCGCATATATGTTTTAGTTGTCTCCTTTAATAGTGTATAAATGCTCAATCAGATCTTTCTTGAGCTGCTTATATGTTGCATCATGCCGAATTTGTCGATGCATTTGGATCATCAAATGTGACCGGGTTTTGATACAAAAGTTGAATAGGATCACCCAAGTTCTAAAATTTTAGACCTTCAACAACATCTTCATCCTTATCCTTCATGATCATGTTGTGCATGATCATACGCCACATCATCACCTCCCACGAGGTCTTCAGATCCCATATTTTTACAGGTACTCGAACAGCTGCAAAATGGGCGTGAAGCACTTCAAATACCCTCTTCACTTCCTTTCTAGTTCATCCTTGTCTTTAGGCAAAATCAGTTTTTTTTCTGATCTACTGGTTCAGAGATGATCTTGACGAATGTCGTCCACAAAGAGTAGACTTTAACCAGATAGTAGCCCATGTTGTACTCATGCATGTTGATATTATAGGTGTACTGAGGAGCTTATCCTTCAGTCAACTGAGTAAACAATGGAAACCGTTGTAGCACATTGATATCATTGTGAGACCCGGGCATGTCAAAAAAGTGTGCCAACTTCAGTGGTCTTGTAAAACAACTGCTTTTAGAATGATGATGTGATTCTTAACATGGCCATGTTATTGCCCTTCTAGATCATATAAGTAGCCATTTCATCTATAATGCATGCAATCAAGAGATTTGAGCATACCTGGTCTTTATTTTTTGCTTCTGACATTGTCATGGGCCTTTGTTGTCTACGTCGGTTGATTCTCTTACTTATTGAGGACCAAACACCTCGATCACAATATTAACAAATTTGACAATGGCATCTGTGCATGTGCTCGCAGACATTCGGAGAAACTCGTTCTGCAAATCTGTAGCCGTGTCATATGCTAGCATTCACAATGCATCCGTGCACTTCTGTCTTCTGGTAGCCGGAGAATCCAATTGTATCTACGACATCATTCTTCAAGATGAACTAGTCATCGGAAGACTGTACGACATGATAGAGGCGATCAAATAAATTCTCCCGCATCCAAAAGTGATGGTGAAAATTGTCCTTGAATAGGGCATCCATATCAAAGTAGTCATCCATCAGCGCCAAGTACGCCCTTGCCTTGTGTTCCGATTCAACACTCTATGGCTCATATCAATCCCTTGATATTGAGAACATGCTCTTCGCACGCTCACGATTCGATGAAGCGCTTGTATATGTACTCTGTATCAGAGTCCATTGCTTAAAATAAAAATAGGTACGACCATTTATCGAGTACAGTCACCATTATGAATGGCATCTGAGGGGCGATAATTAAATGAGATGTGGAATGGCGGCAAGCAACATGGAAACCGGGTGAGGTGAAAAAATTCATAACATGGTTACCATAAGAAGACGATCACTAATTTCTATTTTCAGAAGCAAAGATTGGGCCAAGTATTCTTTACGTTTTCTTTAGTGGCGTAGTAACGGGGTCATAAGCTGTCGCTTTACGATAACTCTGAAAAAAAGAACATCATCTTAAATACTGAACATAGATGAGTACGAGAGGATTCAAAGCGGATGACAAGATAAGAACACCTGTCCCCTGTCACAAAACCGGGGGAAATCAGTTAAATGGAAATTGAAATTAGGATGTAGACAGATAACCTCCCGGGTATCATAGCTCCCAGTCTGGTGGGTCTGGATTGGACTTGCTCTTCACTCTCTTCTGATGCATATAACCTAAAAAAACCTTGTATTTTAAGCTAAAAAATACACAAAGAGCGAGATGACGCAGCTAGCTTTTTCCACATAGGTTGCAAAATCAGCACATCGATTTCGCATACAGAGGCTAGCGTGCGCGGCATACTGAAAACCCGCATCCTTGGCCATATGCGAGGATCGACTAAAACCGTTTCTCTGATATCCTTCCTTGACGTGTCAGCCAAAAAGCGACATTTTCGGTGACCAAGCTCGGTGGCGCACCGCGATTCGTGGACAGGGACACGGCGAGACCACTGGAGCCAAGCGGATCAGTGCACGGAGCACGGCTGAAAATGACAGCAGGTGAGGCGAGGCGAGGTGACCTGGGGACTGGACGCGGCCGGTGTCGGCACGGGGTGTGCGTGACCTTCTATCCGGGCGGGACAATCGGTCGAACAGCTCGCGTGCAGGGGGCGTGGATCGGCGGAAGCCCCACGACGTCGGCACCGGCCAACACGTTCGCCTTCTCGAAGCCGGCCAAGTCAAGCCTCCTCGCCACTTGGCTGGCCCCGGCCTCTTCTCGGGAGGCTGCAACAATATAGTACTCCCTCCATTCCATAATGTAGTGCATATTTTGTTTTAGCAAAATCAAGCACATCTATATTTGATCAAGTTTATACAATAAAATATTAACATATAAAATATAAAATACATATAATATAAAAGTACATTTCATGATGAATCTATTGATAGTAATTTGGGAATTTATGCATTTATACTACTTTCTATAATCTTGGTCAAACATAGACTTGTTTGACTTTCAAAAATCAAAAGATGCACTACATTGTGGAATGGAGGGAGTAACTCCATGACCTCCGAGGTCCGCATCGTACGGAGAATTAGGACCAGTACTACGGGTGTTGTAGCTTTATTATTTCTAGCAGTCTATTCAGAAAAATAATATGATGATTTTGTATCAAAATCATTCTTCTTCATATCCATCCAAAGACTGTGACGGTGTAACCTCGAAAATCCGTATTGGAAAAACCAAAGGTTGTTTGGTCGGTTTAATTCAAAAATAAAGCTTGATGATAGTGCTTGCAATATTAACCTCATATTAATAGCTTTTCTTTTTGCGAGGGCTCATACTAATAGCTTAACATATGAGCATGCAATATGCGTAGAGTCGATGCATCTATGTAAAGAACCGGTACGATAACACATGAATAAGCGCGAGAGAGATGAGTGAATCATACCACCTTCAATCGGTCAAGTCAAAGCCGCGACAACGACAACAACGTCCTCGAGATCCTTCTTCTTGGCATCCTCAAAGTTGGCACTCATATCGATCTCGAAGAGGTCGATGATGTAGCTCAAATGGAGGAATAATAATAAGTAGTCGCACCTGAGACGCTCCTCAAAAACCTAATCATTATTCTCACGATGCATGATCACAAAAGGGTGGGGTTTCGAAGGTTTGCTCTCCTGTATAACCGTGCACACAATGACGAGGTGGGATCGTCGAAAGTGCAACATCAAGAGGATCAACGGTTGGATGTGCGCGAGGAGCCAAAGCAGATGCAATCTGGTCATGTGGTGAGTAAGATTGCCAATGTCTCCGATATTTAAGCGAGTGTGGCATCACATGTTTAATAGGAATGATAGACTACTCATATTAACAAGGTGTAACTTTTTTCCGGGATCCCATCTGAAAGGAATTTACAGGTTAAGTGTGCTTGGTTTGAAATAGTCTTAGAATGCATGACCGACTTGGAAGTTGATTCCAGGTACGCATGAGTGAAGACGCGCGAAAAAATACTAGTGTTGGTATATGAGGACAGTCTGAATCTCAAACACACTGGTAAGTTTGATCAAGGCGTTACAGTTGGTATTAGAGCCGACCCTAGCGGTTACACAGTGCATGTGTAGGCCGGTGAGGCTTACATAATGTACACGTAAATGCAAGCACTGGGGCGCACAAACGTGTGCCAAAAAAGGTGCATCCCAGCTTGATCAATGGAGACGTCGGTTCCTTTGTAGGGGGAGGGGGGTATGTGATACCCAAGGTTCAATATGAATGATAAACTATTTATATCAACAAGGTACACTTTTTTCGGAATCACATCAGAAAGGAACTTCCAAATTAAACGTGCATATCTGGTGTAGTCTTAGGATGGATGATTGACTAGGAAGTTGCTCCATGCGCACCAGTGAGAACAAAGTGTTTAAGAAAAACTAGTGTTGATATGTAAGGACAGTCGGGATCCTAGGTGCACCGACCAAGAATCGATAGGAACCCAATAGATTTGATTGAGGCGTTACATCGGCCGTGTAGAGAAATTTGGGGCTTGACTCACACCGAATCGACAACAATCCTTGTTTCGATGTCTCGGATTCGTAGTCCGTCTGTTAACGAAACATAATTAATTGTCAACTAATTATTTGTTCCTCATCGATAACATTGAAACACACGCATAACATAGGTCTGAGGCGGGCGAAGGATGAAAAACCCGGGTGTATCACTCCTCTTCTTGTGCTCCAATGGCTTGTGGAAACAAAACTTTTCTAAGATGGTCTTAATTCTACTCCAATAGCGTGATGAACTAAACGTTTTACCATGTTATCGAAACATCATGAACTGTGAATCAATTTGTGGTTGAGTTGGTCAGGTGGATACTTATATCCTCAGTCTATAAGAGTTCAAATCCTAGATTTGACATTAGTGCTCGCGTTTTCTGAATATATTTCATGCTTTCCAGTGATGTACTTTCAGTGGAAGAAGATGTTTCCGTCGAAGGCGAGATGGTGACTTTGTTAATCTCAAGATGATGTACCGGCTCAGTATTCCGAAGATGCTTATAGGGGTAGGGTGTACGTGTGTGTTCATAGGGATGAGTGTATACTCGTATATGTGAGCGTCTGCGTTGTACTGTGTTTCTAAAAAAATCACATGGACTTTTAAGATTTTAAAAATGTCTATATATGAACGCAAGGCACATCTACAATTCAACGCAATCAACATTAACATATACAAACACACAAAACATCACGCTTGTGAAGAATAAATTTTTACAAGAACAAAGCTATAACCATGCGAAGGGATAAAAGGAAAAATAGCAACGTTTATTTTAAACACACATACACACACACACACAGAGAGACATAGTAGTTTCTGTTTGATTCTACTCCTACCATTCAGATTTATGAGAATCAACTACTTTCTCTTTAGTTCAATTTAAACCAGTTTGACATAATGTTATACAAATAAAGCATGAAAATATATTTGTGATACATCAAAGTTTTTTCTTGTGGAAAAAGCTTAAGGCCATGTATTAAATAAAATCAAACCTTACAAGACCTTCCTTAGAAGAACATGAAATTATTAGCAAGCTCTTGAAAAAATAGCACCGTCCTTCTTACGCATTAATGGGCGGTGCGCCATGGACAAGATCAACAAGCCTTGTAGACATGGACAAATGAAGTAAGAGCCTCTTCAAGACGCGAAAGAATATGAGCATTTCGAACCAAATATCACCCCACGCGCATGTGTAAAGAAAGAAAGAAATCGTATTACATGCACCCCCATTGTAGCATTTGCACGTAAGAAGCACATGAGCATTAGTAGTAGGAATCTGCTTTGGTACTACTACGTGGTTAGCGATCTGAATGAAGCTTAAAAAACCAAGTAGAAAATGGGCCAAAATCACTGTTTTGACCTTTAAAAAAAAGATTAGCACGATATAACCCTACGTATAAAAAATGTTCGGATCTACTTTTTGGTCACGCCATGCACCTTGGCGTTTGCATTACACGGGAGACGCCATGGACTTTGGCGTTTGATCCTGGCCCACCACTTAGTCGTTGCTTGTGCTTTATCCATTGACTGTCCGACGTGGCGAAGGGGGAAACGCCAGGGTCTATGGCGTTTCCCCCAGATACTCTTTTTTAATCTCTTATGCCAATTTTTTACTCCTTAAGATGATCTCAAATAAAAAAATGGTCAACATAAATATTCTTCAAATTGTCAAGAGGGAGAATATTCATGTTGAAGACGTTTAAGGTCAATTTAGGGGCTAAAAAGTTAGTACAATGTATCAGACAATTTTTGGTTCCTTGCGACAATTTTTATCCTTTAGATTATCTGAAGAAAAAAATCTTCAACATAAATATTCTTTTGATTAACAAAAAGAAAACTTATTGTGTGCAATATCTTTTCATTTTAGGTAACCTTAGGGACAGGCAAACTGGCGCAATGTATCAGACATGATTGTTTGAGACCGAACGCCACTTGATGGTAATTTATATACACCTTAGATCAATATAAACATCATTTATATCACAGCCAAACTGAATGCATAACACACAAGTGTGTAAATTTTTAGGATGAAATACATTGAAATGAGGACTGTGCAAAAAAGACATATATAAAGATGGTGATATTCTTCGCAACGTATTCTTGAGAATATTGGCTTGATACGTTGATTGTTCCTTCATCAATTATCAACTATTCTCAGATGATGTCTTCCCATCCACCCAGATTTAAGGCATGGTACTTGTAATTTGGGATTTGTTACACCTATTAAATTGTGGAGGGGGGGGGGGTTCCCTTACAGTCTTTCTAAAAAAATTTGTTCTGAGATAGACAAATTACTAAGTCATCATGTGAAAATTTGATATGTTCTGAGAGAAGAATAAAGATTGAGCTTGTTGTAAAAATGAAAACTTTCTAGTTTGGTTGTCATATAAATAATGTTTATCTTGGTCTAGGATCATCGTACACAAACTACTATCAAAGGACGTACAGTTTCAGGCACTAGTCCCTAATATGACTTCAAAAGCAAAAACATTAAACATGAGAAGTCTCGCCTTATAAATGAAGAGTATTCATGTTAAAGACTTTTTTCATTTGAGGCTATCTTAGGCATAATTGCACTGGTTTTTCAATACATAAAAGGCCAGTGATAGGCGCCGGTCAGACCGTAGCCGTCCGATCTCCGCGATTTAACGGTCCAGATTTGTGCGTACCCTCTTCGTTTTGACTGCAACATTTGCGGTACATTTTCAACATTTTCGGTATATGGATGTAACATTTTCTATTTTTGGTGTTGTTTGCAGAAAAAAAAATCATGGTAACAAATTTTAATCGCTGACGGTAACATTTTTACTATCTATTGCAACTTTTTGGTACATGGATGCAACAAAAAATTATTGTGTGCATTTTTTTTCACTGTTGCAACAAAAAATCTAATAAAAAATTACGTATCATATTTACCATCAATTCGTTGCAGCAAATTTAATCTACGTTTGTAGCTTTTTTTATAATGGTTGCAACAAAATTCGGGACCCATTATCACCGATCACACTTCATCTTTTTTGTTGCAGCAAAAATTATTAGTAACTTTTTCGTATCATGCTACCAAATGAATGCGCTTAGCACTAAAATACTATTAAATACATCCGTTTAGCAAAAAGTAATATAGATCAATATAATAATATCAGTATAATAGTAGTACAGATAGTAGCATTTTATACTACGGTTGCAACATTAATTATATGTCAAATGCAGCAAAAGCGGGAAAATGGGCACAAGTGGACCTGACCGACCGGCACGTAGGCTTTGGCCGGTCGGCCGGCCACCATCATTAGCCTACATAAAATGACCTCAAAAATGTTTTTAACATAAATATTCTTTGTCTTGTTAATTTAAAAAATATTTATGTTTAGACTTTTTCATTTAAGGTCATCTTACGGACTAAAAAACTATCAAACATGAGTGTTCAGGGGAAAACACCATAGACCGCGGCGTTTCCCCTTTGCCACGTCGGATAGTCAACGATCAAGGCACAAACGACGACTAGATGGTAGGCCAAAGGAAAACACCAAAGATCATGGCGTTTATCGTGCAACGCAAACGCCACAGTAGGTGACGTTACCAAAACGGATTAGATACAAACATTTTTTACATGTAGGGTTATATCGTACAGTACTAATCTTTCTTCTAAAGGTCAAAACAGTGATTTTGGCCTAGAAAATGCTAGAGGCGATCATCACGACGAATGCCACGGGTGGTGGCCAGCCGTGGTCGGACGATTGGATCGGGACGTGGTGGCCATGGATTAACTAGACGCTCGCGACGGGCGGACTACGGGATAGCTGCCTCCATTCCATATCCCATTCTTAATTGATTTCCCGGTTTGAGATCCGCGGCGACGACGCGTACCCCGGCCCGGGGGAACCGGCCCCGTCTGTCCGATCGCCACTATCCCGTGACGTGCCCACCGCGTGCGCCCCGCTAGACGATATAGCTAAACTATAGTAGGAAATGAAAAGGGAATAAAAATCGCCGCGTCGCTCTTGATTTCTTTCCCACGACTCCTAGACTACTAAAGACTCTACGGCTCCAGTATATCACACCGCCCGATCGGATCTGCCCCCCTCCCGATCCCTCTCCCTCTTCCTTCTCCAGCGGTGGTAACTGGTAAGCTCCCCTCCTCAACTCCGACCACCGCCCCCTCATCTCTCTCTCCCGCTCGCCGCTTAAGCTTAGCGCGGCGGTGGTGGCGTCAGTGCCGTGCGTCCTCTCCGCCAGATCCCGCCGGTTTCGCTTGCTCCCGCCTGTCGGTGCGGTGCGTTTTGTTTCTGCTTCCGTTCACTGGTTCTCCCGTGCTAGTGCTGCGGCTACGGCGGGCTGCGCGTAGTCTCTGCGCGGGTGCTGCTCTCTGTTGCTTAGGAGGCTTGCCGGTGGTCTCGGGCTCTCGGTCGGTCCGCGCGCTTTCCTGTTTCTGGGCAGCTAACTGCTATTTCCCCGCGTGTTTTGTGCAGGCAGGTGACTAGTACGAGCGCGGAGGAGGGATCGGTCCTTCGGCCGCCATGGCCCAGATCTTGCTCCATGGCAACCTCCACGCCACCATCTTCGAGGCCTCCTCGCTCTCTGCCCCCGGCCGCGCCAGCGGCGGCGCGCCCAAGTTCATCCGCAAGGTAACCCACGGATCATTTCTTCCCTTCCTTTTTTACTACTAGTATTTGTTTCTTTCCGTCCAAGCCGAATCGGTTGATCGATCGATACCACACGCCCCACGAGACGTAACATTTGGTAAAATGATGCGGTTAGGGAGGGAAATGTTACTATAATAGCAAAAAATAAACTGAATTAATAGAGAAGTGCTGCCTACTGTATATTTTATCCAGCGTCATTGCTTAAGTTTAAGTTTGCTCATGACCTGTGCTTACCGTAGTTGATAGTTTTGTGCCCAGTAGGGGTAATTTAAAGGTTTGTCTGATCATGGTTACTTCTTCAGTTGCCTGAGTGAGTTGGTTGTCTGGATCAACAATCTGGTGTATGTGATTATGTGCTTTGTGCTTTCTATTCATGTCCATGATCTGACTCTTCATGATCTAACACATCATGTTTACCTTGACAGTTTGTGGAGGGGATCGAAGACACCGTCGGTATCGGCAAAGGCGCCTCCAAGCTCTATGCCACCATTGATCTCGAGAAAGCTCGTGTTGGGCGTACCAGGATGCTGGGCAACGAGCCCGTCAACCCTCGCTGGTATGAGTCGTTCCACATCTACTGCGCGCACCTTGCTCACGATGTCATCTTCACGGTGAAGGCCGACAACGCCATCGGGGCTACCCTCATTGGGAGGGCGTACATGCCTGTCGAAGAGCTTCTGGGAGGAGAGGAGATTGATAGGTGGCTTGAAATCTTGGATGACAACCGGGAGCCTGTTGGTGAGAGCAAGATCCATGTGAAGCTCCAGTACTTTGGCGTTGAGAAGGACCGCAACTGGGCGAGGGGTATTCGGAGTGTCAAGTTTCCTGGTGTTCCTTACACCTTCTTCTCACAGAGGCAAGGGTGCAAGGTTACATTGTACCAGGATGCTCATGTCCCAGACAACTTCATCCCCAAGATCCCGCTTGCGGATGGCAAGAACTATGAGCCTGCCAGATGTTGGGAGGATATCTTTGATGCCATAACTAATGCTAAGCATTTGATTTACATCACCGGCTGGTCTGTGCACACTGAGATCACCTTGATTAGGGACACCAACCGCCCGAAGCCTGGAGGAGATGTCACTCTTGGAGAGTTGCTCAAGAGGAAGGCCAGTGAAGGTGTCCGGGTCCTTATGCTAGTGTGGGATGATAGAACTTCAGTTGGCTTGCTGAAGAGAGATGGTTTGATGGCCACCCATGATGAAGAGACTGCAAATTACTTCCAAGGCACGGACGTGCACTGTGTTCTGTGCCCTCGTAACCCTGATGATTCAGGCAGTATTGTTCAGGATCTGCAGATCTCAACTATGTTCACACACCATCAGAAGATTGTATGTGTTGACAACGAGATGCCAAACCAGGGCTCCGAGCAAAGGAGAATACTCAGCTTTGTTGGCGGCATTGACCTCTGCGACGGAAGATATGACACTCAGTACCACTCCTTGTTTAGGACACTTGACAGTGTCCACCATGATGACTTCCACCAGCCTAACTTCGCGACCGGATCCATCACGAAAGGTGGCCCAAGAGAGCCATGGCATGATATTCATTCACGTCTGGAAGGGCCAATTGCCTGGGATGTCCTTTACAATTTCGAGCAGAGATGGAGGAAGCAGGGTGGCAAGGATATTCTCGTGCAGCTCAGGGATCTCTCTGACATAATTATCCCACCTTCTCCCGTCATGTTCCCAGAGGACAGAGATACATGGAATGTCCAGCTCTTCAGATCTATTGATGGTGGTGCTGCTTTTGGCTTCCCTGATACCCCTGAGGAAGCCGCAAGAGCTGGGCTTGTAAGTGGAAAGGATCAAATCATTGACCGGAGCATCCAGGATGCATACATCAATGCCATCCGGCGGGCAAAGGACTTCATCTACATTGAGAACCAGTACTTCCTTGGAAGTTCCTACTGCTGGAAACCTGAAGGCATCAAACCTGAAGAAATTGGTGCTCTGCATGTGATTCCTAAGGAGATTTCCTTGAAGATTGTCAGTAAGATTGAGGCTGGGGAGCGGTTTACAGTTTATGTTGTGGTGCCAATGTGGCCTGAGGGTGTTCCAGAGAGTGCATCTGTACAAGCAATTCTGGACTGGCAAAGGAGAACAATGGAAATGATGTACACTGACATCACACAAGCTCTTGCGGCAAAGGGAATTGAAGCAAACCCCAAGGAATATCTCACTTTCTTCTGCCTAGGTAACCGTGAGGTGAAGCAGGATGGGGAATATGAACCCCAGGAGCAACCAGAACCTGATACTGATTACGTCCGTGCTCAAGAGGCTAGGAGGTTCATGATCTACGTTCATACCAAAATGATCATAGGTACTCTTTCAGTTCTACATAATCTGTCGGTTTTTCTACTTATATTTCAGTGTCAAGGTTTTGAGTAGATTGCATGATTTTTTATATATATCCAAAGTATGTTAAGGTAGCACATTATCTAATGTTTACACCTGTTCATCGATACACAGTTTGTTCATTGGGAGTAGAACTGATAGCAACTCAAATTCAGTTCCTTTCCTTCAAACTTCAGAGGCTTCAGTTTTTAACATTCACAAAGAATTGTATATCTAGAACATCCTTGTCTTATGCTTCTTCTTACAATTATATTGTCTTTGATGATTGCATTCTCGCTCTTGATTTTTCTACTAGAACTAGAATCAAACCAAAATAAACTATGGCTGATTAGTTACTCCTGTTTGCAAATCATTGAAGAACTGATTATATTGTTCTCTTGTGTGGATTGAAAGGATACAGTTGTTCGGTCAGGCTACTAACTTCACCTCATCCACTTTCAGTTGATGATGAGTACATCATCATTGGGTCTGCAAACATCAACCAAAGGTCAATGGACGGCGCCCGGGACTCGGAGATTGCCATGGGCGCGTACCAACCATACCACCTAGCCACCAGGGCGCCAGCTCGGGGCCAGATCCACGGCTTCCGCATGGCGCTTTGGTATGAGCACCTGGGCATGCTGGACGATGTTTTCCAGCACCCGGAGAGCGTCGAGTGCGTGCAGAAGGTGAACAGGATCGCCGACAAGTACTGGGACATATACTCGAGCGACGACCTGGAGCAGGACCTCCCTGGCCACCTGCTGAGCTACCCCATCGGCGTCGCCAACGACGGCGTGGTGACGGAGCTGCCGGGCATGGAGTTCTTCCCCGACACCCGGGCGCGCATCCTCGGCGCCAAGTCGGATTACCTTCCCCCCATCCTCACCACATAGATCCCCGCCGCAGCACTTTCTTGGTTTGTCCTGCATATCCTGTCTATTATGTGGAGTCAGTTTGGTGGTTCCTTTGGTGATTCAGAACTTGTGTTTAAGAAATAGCAGGCTGTTATAGTTGTGGGACAGTAATAAGCGCAGTGGTGTGCATGGTTGAGAACCACGGTAGTTACTTGACAGGGTTTCTGCTGTTTGTATTATTGTTTGATTATAAATTGTCAATGTTTAGTTGTTTATGCTTGTCACGCCTACCCTTGTATCATTTCAACTAGTTTTCTCAAAAGAAATTCAAGTTGAGTTCGCCTTTGGATTATCAAAGTCATCAACTGATCAGAATTACAATGACAACCAACAAACAAATAAACAAACCACACATCTGCAAGCTAAAAAGGTAGACAAAAAACATGAAGTTTGTAGACATCAAGGGCGTGTTTGATTGTCCGGTGGCTCCAACCTGCATTGCATGGGGCATCCTGGGTGAGCATGGCCTGCTTGAGCGGATGCAACATGCAATGCAAGGATGTGGTGAGATGTGGGTTTGCTTGGCTGCATGATACTGATGCACTATACACGACATATGTTGTTTGGTAGAATATTAGTTGGGTTTAATTCTGTAAAAACTCTTCTCTTCCAATCTACTGAGATGGAATAGATGGCCGTGGCTGAGAACAACCAGATGAACAGGTGGAGGGTGAGGAGATGTCAATGGCAGAGATGGCCTGCCGGGAGTATATGCCGGCGGCGGAGATGTGACTGCAACTGGATTGGTTGGCACAGTTCGAGGTGGAGAAACGCGACGCCGGTTGCGGCTCACTGCGCGCAGGTGCTCCCCTCCCCCTTCTTCCTCTTGATTGGCGGCGGCCGGCGTGGCCCCATCGTGGTCGTGGAGGAGCACCGGCGAGGGAGCACGGGCCGGTGGTGGACAAGGGATCCCGGACTGGTGGTGGACGGCGGAGCTCAGATGGCGGGGGCGGCAACGAGTTGCATGCTAGATCCAATCTGATGCTTGAGAGGGAGCAGGAGACACGCCAGGTTTTTTTTTAGGGGTCGGAGACACGCCAGGTGAGCATGCACACACGGGCCCAGCTTTTTTTTTTTTGACGTAAAACCCCTATCTTTATTAACCATCAAATAAACTTACATCGTTTGCTAGAAGAATAGAAAGATAGTCAGGCGGTGAGTCCACCCACACAGCCGGGGATCATCACGGCCTCGTTTTGCAAGCTCATGGGCCAATACATTTGTTTCCCTATTATAGTGTTCCAAGGAATTTTTTTGAAAAAAAAAAAAAAGCAGCCGGCAGTCTTGCAGGATTGGTGCAACAACCATTGAGTGTCCCATATCATTTTGCAGAGCTTCAACCACTGTCAAACAGTCCGACTGCATCAACAGTTTCTGGCACCCTAGCCCTAGAGCCAGTTTCATACCCTCACACAAAGCACCAACTTCAGCCGAGGTAACATCTGCAACATGTTCAAACTTTCCGGTACATGCAGCCACAAACGTCCCAGTGTGATCTCTTATAACAACTCCAAAAGATCCAGAACGCGAGTCCTCGTTGAAAGAAGCATCACAATTGAGAGCCAGACAACCCGATAATGGTCGTTTCCACCTCTCGGGTCTGACCTGGGGTACTCGTACATTCGCATCTCTAATGTAGTTCAGCGCCATTGCTCGAAGTGAGGCTACCGAACGAATAACACTCTGTACCTCTTCTTGGTGGACGATTGATCGACGTTGCCACCAGATATACCAACACCCAATCATGATCAACTCTCTAGCCGATACTTTGTCCAGTACACGAGCGTCAAACTCTTTTTCACAAAGAACCCTTTCCAACATCTCACTGCCAGATTGTTGCGGTTGCTTCACACGGTCTATTATTTCATGTACACCAATGGTCCTCCATATTGCATGCGCCCTTGTGCAACTGAACAACATATGATTCAGATCTTCCGCATGCCTCTCACATAATTGGCTCGAGTTGCCAATGTGTCTGTTAGCCAAAGTGCAGTGACAGTGGATCGCATCATGAAGACACCGTCATACAAAAATCTTGATCTTGCTTGGTACTTTCGACGCCCAAAGTTTCTTCCAGGCAGGATGGGGCCGAGAGCTTCCAATACCAGTATTTGGGGAGTACAGGTCCTCCCACTGCTTGTAATATGCGGATCTGACCGTGAACCCCCCAGAGGGAGTTAGATGCCAAGCCACAAAATCCTCCTGAGCATGATAGTTGATGGGAATTTCAAGAATTCTGTCCGCATCAATTGGCCAAAAAACATCTCGGATCAGATCTTCATCCCATCCACCCGTACTCGGGTCGATTAACTCATTAACCTTTGATAGAATAATTCTCCCCCGTACTGTGATGATTTAATGTGAGGGTGAATTAGGGATCCAGCTATCATTCCATATATCAATCTTCTCTCCATTACCGACTCTCCAAATACAACCCTTCTTGAAAGTTTGCACACCAGCCCAGATGCTCTGCCAAGTATAGGATGCACCTTTCTTGAGTGTACAATTTAAGAGGTCTCCTGTAGGGTAATATTTGGCTCTCAGAACTTTAGCACATAGAGAGTCATAGTTCTCCACTAGTCTCCAAGCTTGTTTGGCCAACATAGCCATATTAAAGCTGTGAATATCACGGAAGCCCATGCCTCCATATTCTTTCGGGATACACATTTTCCACCACGCAAACCAATGCATTTTACGTTGGTCCTCGCCGTCTCCCCACCAGTAATGCGATATTGCGTCAGTGATCCCCTTGCAGATTTTCTTTGGGAATTTAAACACACTCATCGCGTAGGTAGGAATAGCTTGAGCCACCGCTTTGATTAGCACCTCTTTACCTCCATAGGAGAGAGTTCTCTCCTTCCAGCCCGTCACCAATTTCTGGATTCGTTCTATGAGGTGTTTGAAGCAATCCACCTTGTCCACTCCCAACATAGCGGGCAACCCCAGATATTTATCCGAGAGGGACTCTGTCATGATGTCCAGAATTTGGCATACCGCAGCCCTGGAATCCACATCAGTATTAGGACTGAAAAAGATTGAGGATTTAGCCGAACTCACCAACTGTCCAGACGCGGAACAATAATCAGAAAGAATGCCTTTGAGACACAAAGCATTAGCTTCATCCGCTTTCATGAGAATCAGGGAATCATCCGCGAACAGCAAATGTGAAATTGTGGGTGAATTCCTGCAGACCTGGACTCCATTCAACTTCCCTGCCTCTTCCTCATGAGCGATTAAGGCCGAGAGGCCCTCAGCACAGAGCAGAAATAAATATGGCGATAACGGGTCGCCCTGCCTCAGTCCTCTCGTTGGTGAAAAAACCTCTGTCTCATTCGAGTTGAACCGGACCTTGTATCTCACAGAGGAGACACAGGCCATAATCATCTGCGTCCATTGTGGGGCGAAGCCCAACTTGAGCAATATAGCTTCAAGGAAAACCCATCCAACTCTGTCATACGCTTTGTGCATATCCAGTTTCACCGCACAAGTTCCTAATTTCCCTGATTTCTTCTTCTTCATTGTATGCAGACATTCATAGGCAACAATCACATTATCAGTAATTATCCTCCCGGGAACAAAAGCGCTCTGGTTTTCGCTAATGATTTCCGGTAACAACATCTTGAGTCTGGAAGCTAGCATTTTTGCAATGACCTTATACGTCACGTTACAAAGGCTGATTGGCCTGAACTGGGTGACTTTCTCAGGAGTCTCCACTTTCGGGATAAGAACAATTGTAGTAAGGTTCTAATCATCGGGTATGATTCCAGAATTTACTGCGCTAAGAACTTCTTTTGTGAGATCATCCCCAACCAGATGCCAGAATTTTTTGAAAAAAATTGCATGGAGACCATCTGGCCCCGGGGCCTTCAAATCACCTATGCTGAAAAGAGCTCGTCTCACTTCATCGGCAGTATACGGGGCGAGCAAAGATTCATTCATGTAAGAAGTAACCTTAGTTTTCACTTTATTGAGGACACCTAGATCAGGTGCCGTTACCTCAGAAGTAAAGAGCTGATGAAAATAAGACTCAATTAGCACTCCCATTGCAGCCGTATCTTCCTTCCATAACCCATTATCATCCATCAGGCGTTTGATAAAATTCCTCTTCTTTCTAGCTGTAGCAAAGTTGTTGAAGAAACTGGTATTTCTATCCCCGTTTTTCAACCAATTCGCCCTGCTGCGTTGAACCCAGTATATCTCCTCTTTCTCCAAGTTCTCTTCGATCTCGATTAGTACTTGTCGTTGCCGATCTGCCGCCTCATCAGTGAGGGGGCCCAACCGCAGATTTTCCAACTCCTCCTTTAGCTGCTTTAGACGACGATGCGGAGATTTAAGGGTTTCTTTATCCCACACATGAAGCTCCCAGTTAACCGAAGCCAGGCGGTCAGCGAACCTGGCAGTCCTGGGTGTCCGCTCCCAAGCTTCAGTAACTTTCTCCACAATATCATCCTCCTTGAGCCACCTGGCCTCAAAGAGGTTACGTGGAGGACCTGAGTGTGTCACAGATAAATCACCTTCCAGGTCCAAGATCAAGGGCCGATGATCAGATTTTATGTGTCCTCCACTCGTAACGATGGCAGACGGGAACAATTGTCGGAAGCGTTCATTGCATAAACCTCTGTCCAACCTTTCTCTGAGCATGCGCCTCCTCCATGTGAACTGGTCACCTGAACAACCCATGTCGTCCAACTCACAATCGATGAGTGAGTCCCTGAAATTCTGCATCATCCTTGCCGGCCTAGCAGCCCCTCCCTCTTTCTCATGTGAGAACAAGATTTCATTAAAATCTCCAATCACGCACCAAGGCGCATCGGAGAGGGTGTGTAGATCTCTGAGATATCCCCATGAGAGGTGCTTGTCCTCCCACTTAGGTTCACCGTAGAAACCTGTTAGTCGCCATTTTTCATCGCTTGCAGCCCCTAGGCTTACGTCAATGAAGTTTTTTGAGGCATTTAACACCTCCACCACTTGTGGTTGCTTCCAGAACAAGCAAAGCCCACCACTAGCACCCACACTTTCCACCACCTCCATCGAAGTCATGCCCAACTTTTTCCTTAGTTTTTCTTCCTTAGCTGTGTTCAGATGTGTTTCAGACAGAAACAACACATCCGCCCCCATTGCTTCTGGACATCCAAAAGAGCTCTAACTGCCGCGGTGCTGGCCATTCCGCGGCAGTTCCAGGCTAGGATTTTCATTGCTCCCGGCGATCATCCTCAAGGGATGTCGCAGATTCATCTATTTCCGCATCCATGTTTACCGCCTCATCATTTTATTGAGCCTGCTGGTTACCATCTTGGGTCAACGCCAACGCCATTGTTTCAGTATCCATAGCTACCCCCTCATGAGCCTTTTGCCTTTTCTGGTCATGTATTTTCTGGGGTGTACTGAGGAGATTTTTATCAATCAGTTCTTTAGGAGACGCCTCCAGTAAGTTTATTTTTTCATTCACAAAACCAGGTGGAGGTGCGTTCGGAAGTACCAATCCCCCAGTGTTTATAGTGCCATCCTGCTCAATCAACCTCTTCCTCGTTGATGCTATAGTAGTATTCCCCCCAATAGGCACTAGGGCATTGCCATCCCCTTGAAGTTCCTTCGTCAGATCCACTTCACCTGATTCTCCCCTTATATCATCAGAGTCCCCTCTTCCTCTTCCTCTGCCGAACATGTTGTTTCGGCCTCCCATGCCCCCACCTCGCGGAGGAGCTCCACCAGCAGCATGCTCAGCAGGTCTATCATACCTCACCAGTAACCAGCTTCCCCATTGGCATTCCTCCGGAAGGTGAACTCCATCCCCGCATTCGTTCTGTACGTGACCAACGCACCCACAGAAATAGCAGAAATCAGGGAGTCTCTCATATTCAACCGGGCAATGCGTCCTCTCCTTCAGAGTGAGTGGAACAAATCTTACCAGGGGCTCATCCAGCAAGATGAACACCCGTGCCCTCAGATATTTTCCTGGGTTTAGCCTGCCCTCGTTAACAATGACTTGCACAGGTTCCACCCCAACCTTCTTCGCGATTTTCTTTGCTACCCGTCAGTTCTTCATCAGGCCTTCTGGGACACCGAAAATCCTCACCCAAACTGGGATTTGATCCAACCTATATTCATCGACATTTGTTATTCCATCATATTCCTCTATCACCATCGGAGCACGCCGGAACATCCACGGCCCCCTGTTGATGACTCTCTCCCAGTCACCTAAACAAGCAAACTTTGTCAGGAACAGATTGTCACCCTTGGCTTTGAAGATTACGCCTTGAGCCGACGCCCATGCGATCCGCATCTCCTTGAAAAGCGCCACATGACTAAAGGGTTTAGTCGTGTGAACCCTAAAAATTCCGATCCATCGAGTTTCAGCAATGAGTCCTTCAATCTCATCAGACAGATCTAGATCCTCTTCCTCCTCGCCATGCAGGTTCAAACAGCCAAGTCGATCCCCGAAATTGGGTACCTGATGATGGCTACCCTCCGCCGCCTCGTTACGTCCTGCTCCCGCCATTGACTGTCCAGCCATGCAACACCAACACTAGATCGCAGAGAGGAACTAGCAAAGATCGCCGCAGGCACGCTCGTGATCTATCGTAGGGAACGATCGGATCACAATAGTTTTAGATGTGTGGAACTCTAGCGCCGCCAGAGGATATCGGGAACCCTAGTCGCCAGAAGCTAGAGGATTTTTTTGACTTTTGGTTGGTCGCTTGAAAAAAAGAGTTTTTGCGGTGCAGAGGGCAGATTACGGGCTAGTGTTAAAGAAGCGGATTTGATTGGGCTAATGGAAAGAAGCGGGCCCCACCAGTGGGTTAAAAAATCAGGGGGAAAGGTTAAATTAGTGAAGAGAAGTCCGTAAAAACCTGTAAAACATCCGTATGTTTAGCATTTTTGCACACGGGCCTAGCCGAGAGGCTTCCTTTTGCATTTGTCCGGCCTGGGCCAGTGAGGCAAGCAGTGTACCAAACAACGGAAGTTTTAGCCGATAACACCACTTGTTAGGGTTTATTTTGCGCAGAACCATAACTCTTAAACTTTTTTTCAGAGAACACCACTATTTAGGATATTTACTTGCAGAACACATAACATGCTATTAACTCGTTTGATCCTAAATTAGCAAGTTGGACCTATCCATTAGAATCTCAAAATTTGTTAGTTCAAATTTAAAACTATCCTGTGTTTTCAGTTCATGATACTACCTCCATCACAGTTTATAAGGCTAGCGTACCTTAGGTACTTAATTTAACAAACATAACATAAGATATATATTATAAAAATCATATCATTAGAAACTTCAGATGCTATATTTTCAAATGATATAATTTTTATGTTATATATTTTATGTTATGTTGATTAAATTGATGACATAGTGGTACACGTAGGCCTTATAAACTGTTATGGAGGTAGTACATCTTTGTATGGTATGGTTTAAATAGCTATGTCTTGTGTATGTTTTCATTGCACAGTTTGATTATTTTTCAAATCAATACATCATGAACTGGAAACATAAAATAGTTGCTGGAAGTAGCCCACAAATTTGAACAAACAAAATTTGAGGTCCTGATTGATGGGCCCAGTTTGTTAATTTGGGATCATACGAACTAATAGTGTTTTATTTTTTCTCTGCAACTAATTACCCCAAATAGTAATGTTCTCTCCAAAAAAGTTCAAGAGTTGTGATTCTGCGCAAAAAAAACCCAACAAGTGGTGTTATCTGCTAAAACCTCCAAACAACGAGAAAAATGCATGGCGGGTTGATACGGTGATGATATTTCTCTCACTCCTCGTTGGTTACCCCAAGTGGAAGGTGAGATGTAGCGTAGCAGCAAATTTCCCTCGATGAAGATATCAAGGTTTGTCTCCAGTAGGACTCGCAGAAATACAAGAAGGTGACAACGGCGTCAGAAATTACTTCGGCTAACGGCGTCAGAAATTGGGAGGTTGTCGTGACCTGCACACAAAAACAAATAACTTTGCTCCCAACGAGTACAGAGGAGTTGTCAATTCTCCGGCCTTGCTGTTTACAAAGGATCAACGCAAAAGATAATAGTGCAACTGAAAATAAGAACTGAAAATAAATTGAAGGTGTAAACAATAGTGTGAATATGGACCGGGGTACCGTGACGTTCACTAGTGATGTCTCTCTCCCAAAAGACGATTAAAGTGCTAGCGAGGTAAACAAATCACAGCTGGGAAATTGACAGGATTATAAACGCACCACAATGCTAACTATGCTACAAAAAAAGGAAGAGGCTCCAAAGCAATGGGCAGTACGCCAAAGTAAGTAGACCAAAATCCATCTGCATCTACTACGAATCATCCACATTGAGATATCTATCCAGAACATCTCGCTGGTATTAAGTTGCGAATCCCACCCAAAGTGTAAACTCAAAGCAACAGACAACTGCATTAAAAGAACTATGCGTAAAGTAAACAATCCTTGCACCCGCAAGTACAAGCACCGTTGTTTTATCCCTGGTGGCAACAACACATCCCCTAGTCTCATGTTTCTGTCACTCAAGCTAGACATCAAGGGGCTGAACCCACAATCAAGCATAACGCTCCCTCTTGGAGTTGCAACAAATCACTTGGCCAAAGTAAAATACGACAACGGAGAACATGCAAGAATTTACTAAAGAACACAAATATAAAAGAGAACCAAATATATTACTCATCATCTCACAATCCATCAGATCCCAGCAAACTCAGCATAGCAACACAGAAAATTACAAAAGTGTCTCGATCATGTGAGGCAGCTCACGAGGTCTCGAAAGTGAAAGCACAAAGAGGGGAGGAGAACATCACATAGCTACTGGTCACGGACCCATGTTGTCGGGACCCGGGGTTAGCGTATGCAAGTACAGCTAAGACATAGTCATATGGAGAGCCGAGAACCGTACCCACTTGTCTAAGCAGACAAGGCCAAGCACAGAACGTTCTCGGAAAGCATCGTACGTGAGGGGCATCCCATCCAGGCCGGATGATCAACTGAGATGGGTCCTCATCGTCCGCACACAAGTCTAATGATATGGGTGGTGAACTCCCATATTCAAAGACAAGTCGCCTCAACCATACTATCGACTACCTCAAAACTCTTACATAGACTTATCCCAGCCCGATCACTTAGTCGGGGTCTAGGGCGGGCTCGATCATACCACAAAGTGTGCACGAGACGGAGTCTCGAACAATCGCATCGCGATGCCCCAAGCTGCGCACATCTAAGGGCCACTTGGTGTATGAAAGACCGCCAGCCAGAACACAACTAAGGTCTCAAAAACCCATACAAAGACATGCATGTTATAAACATACACGCAACACACATGCCTTGTATGAACAATAGGTACCATTGCAATTCTGTACAAAGTGTACAATTTTATTGATAACTCTTATAGAGTGCACACAGAGATCACATACATGTGATCCAACATTACATTACAAGCGGAAGCAAATTATGTCTGAGTACAGACAAGTTTAACAAATGGCTTAAGAAGCCTTATTTAAATACAAAGCCCTCCACGAGGGAACCAGTCGTCTGACTGGGACTAGACTAGTTGGTCTTCAGTCGTCCAGCTCGATGAAGAAGCCACCTTCGGGGTCAGTGGCATCATCTAAAACATAGATTAAGCAAACGTGAGTACAAAGTCGTACTCCGCAAGACTTACATAGGAACTATACTACTCATGCACATGTATCAAGGTAAAGGGAGGTGGGGTTCACTTGCAGAAGTGCCAGCTTTGACTTGGCTAGTCCTGAACTACGAGTACCAGACTTTGAGGTAAGAAGCGTACACGAGTCCACTACTTTCTCCAACCAATACACCACTATGGTGCCTTCCTCGACTTCCCCACGAGAAAGCACGCCATAGCACTCACACTTATCTTGGTGTGTTTTAGAAGTATCCGGTTCAAGTTATCTAATAATCAAGCTAAGCTTTCCAAGCAGTCCATAACCGCGGACGCGGCTATTCGAATAGTTTTGTTAACCTTGCAAGGGTGTACCGCTACACACACATGATCATCATTTACCGCCTTTGTACTCGACACCGTTCAAGAGGTGTCGGCGAGGATGCTCACCACAACTGTTACCTCATAGCCGATCTAGTCCGAGAAAGCCGCCTACTTGGGTTGGTTACCACAATCGTGAACCCGGCCGGTTTACCGAAGTGGACCCAAGTGATGTGTGCGTGGTGCATAAGCCGGTCTCGGATGAGCCGTTCTCTCACTTAGCATCCAGGCCACAGACCTACCAGAACTCCGAACTATTGCGACATCTGGACATCGAAAGGGATGAGTTAGTAAGTTGAGAGGGGTCAGTGAGCCCAATGTGTGGTTGTACTCTTCCTCTTGGATCACCACACAAGAACTCGTACTAGGGCGGTGTTCAACGAGACAACCCACGGTGTACTCCTACACAACCTCTCATCGTTCACCTTGTATTAGGGTCGATTCACCAACACTTTTCTACCATCATCAACATGATCATTCCCATCCCGACTCACATCATAGTAACAACATGGTATCATACTAAGCATGCAATAAGCAGTAACATTGCAGGGGCCACATGATATCAAACAACTCCTACATTTTCTAGGATTGTGGTTTGCTTACTACTGTGACAAAATGATAGGTCATGCAAAGGAATGGGTTCATCTATGCGGTAGAAACGAAGCATGGTGATCATCCTAAACAATGCATAAGCGAGACATGAGAGGGAAGTGGGATTTTATCGACATGATCAATGGGGGTTTGCTTGCCTTGCTGACGAGGTTCGGGTTCGGGGTCTTCAACGAAGGGGGTGACCTCGGGCTCCGGCTCCACGTCTATCAGCAACATGACAATCATAGGATCAACATGATGTACAATGCACAATCACATGAATAAGATTGAAAGGGTGATGTTCATGGTACTGATGTGTTGAGCATTCCATTTAAATGGAGTATATTGCAATTTGAATTGCAAATTCAAACTCCACATTTGAATTCAACATTTACCAAGTTGCATGTGACATTGATTGATCATTTTGAATTATTTTCAAATGTGTATGATATGCCTCTGAAGTGTGGTTGAATTGTATCTTAATTCCATGGTCCAAGTTGCAAGATCATTTGATTTGAATTTGAATTAAATTCAAATAAACCAAATGACATATGCTACTGGTCCCAATTTAAATTCAACTCAAACATAGTTGAAAGTTGCATATTTGGAAAGATAATTTTCTCCTGGTCATTTTTCATATATTATTTGTCCAATTTGGAGTTAATATGAATTTTCTATGAATTTCCAAAGTTTGGGGTATTTTCTGGAATTTCTGGAATTCTTTTAATTCAAATAATCTCTGGAAATTCATTTAAATGATTTATTGCGCAGGTGCTGACGTCAGGGGGGGGATGACATGTGGGGCCACCTTGTCAGTGGCTGGGTTTAATTAACCCGTGGGTTAAATTAATCCAGTGGCTTAATTAAGCCACTGGGCCCACTGGTCAGTGACCCAGGGGTCACTAACTGGGTGCTTAACAGGGGGGGTTAGAGGTGACACGCCGGCGACTGGACCGCGGCGGCGCTGCACGGGGAGGGCGAATCCGGCCATCATTTGGAGCGTGAAGACCACCATCTTGAAGCTCTTACTCGCGCTCGTCGAACGGGACCAAAACCAAGTACTGGGGTGCACCGTACGCTCGCCGGCGTCAACTTTTGCGGCGACCTAGCTACGGCCATGATCGAGATTTGGCTCCAGGGCACGACTCGAGGCGAGGCTAGGCTGGTTCGACGAGGAAGAATACGGGGAACAAGATGGACAACAAGGCGGGCTCGATTACTTAACGGGTGGACCTCGCCATGGATCCCGGCGGCGAGGAGCTTCGGCTCTCATGGCGGTCACGGCTACAGGGAGTAATCGAAGGGGAAAAGTGAGGGGTTTTGACCCCAAGCTCACCAGGAGCTCAGCAGAGGTGGTGGCGAGGGCTGAGGTGGCTCAACGGCGACGTAATCGACGAAGTCCTTCACGGCGGCCGGCGGGAACTCGAGGAAGAATCCGGCGTCTACGTGGGCTCCGGGCTCGATTCCTTCTGCAAGTCGGTGAAGACGACGACGACAAAGCGCTTGGACACAGTCTTGGGGCTTCTAGGCGTCAATGGCCACGCGTGTGCTCGACGGCGCTCCGGCGTGCTTCTCGGGCGGCGATGAAACGGGCGAGAGAGGAGAGGAGGGAGCTCCTGGAGGGGGGGAATGAACTGGGGCGGCTCCAGGATGCTTCCAGACGCGACTACGTGGACGGGGAGGGAAGCAGGAGGTGTCCAGCGACGACGGCATGCTCGCCACGGCGGCAGCAGCCTGCCTGGCGCGAGGAAGAAGACGACCTTGTCCCTGGGCCGGGCTGCCTCGGTGAGTTGGGCCCATTTGAGATCAGCCTTCTTTTCCCTTTTTTTTGTTTCTGTTTTTCTTTCTGTCATTTGTTCTGTTTAGCTAAAATAAATAGCTAGACATTTTATTAAATGCTGAAAACTTTTATGTGGCCTCATAATAATATAGACTAGCAACTCATAAACTTTCAACATTTTTAAAATTCAAATGATTTGAATTTTAAATCAAATAGGGGTATTTCTTTAATTCCAAGGCACTGTTTGAATATTTGAAAAATCTATGAGCATGGGGTGGGTCCCACATCACTTGATAGGTGATCACACTCATTTATAAGACTTTTCAAAAATCTAACATGAATTTTTGGAGAAGATTTTTATCTGGCCTTTTGAATTAATTCATCTGGGGGGTGTTCCTTCTCCCATTTGGATTTTGAAGTTGATTTCCTTTGAAAATTTGACATGATGCAAGGTTACTTGATCCTAGCACATGACCTAACAGAGGGTTCTGACACATGGTCCAAGGGGGACTACTCACGGCACATCCGGGAGGCGTCCATGGCGATGGATGGTCTCCCGGAGGGGATTCCTCCTTCCGGCAGGGTGCCGGGAAGGGTCCTAACGGTGCTCCCGATCTTGGAAGCGCGGCGGCGGAGGAACAGAGAGAAGAACGGGAATAGCAGATCGATCTTAGGGGTTTCCGTCACGGGGGGTAAATATAGGCCAAGGGGGCACCGAGAGGGGCCACAGGGCAGCTAGGAGGCCTCCTGGCGCGGCATAGGGTGGGGCCGCGCCAGGGACCCTCCTGGGGCCCTGGTGGGTCCACTCCCTTCCTTTCTTGATTATTCGGGAAGCTTCCGGGTCGCTGATTTTTTATATAATTTTTTCGGGATTTATTTGGCAGTTTTAATGGCCGGAAAACCTGAAATACAAAACAACAGAAAATAGGAACTGGCAACTGGGTGCACTGAGTTAATAGGTTAGTCCAAATATGATAAAAAGTGTATGAAAGTTCAAGCAAAACATGGCAAAGTCACACAAAACATGCATGGAGCAAGAAGAAATTATAGATACGTTTGGGACGTATCAACATCCCCAAGCTTAATCCTGCTCGTCCTCGAGTAGGGAAATGATAACAAGCATAATTTCTGTGGTGACATGCCACACAACCATAAAAGGACTTTTAAGTAAATCAATTAAAGCATGCAATTCAATTCAAGTCCTACCAAGCAAGAGTCTATATTGGCATTAACACAAGCAAAAGAAGAACAAAAGGTGCAAGAGCTCTCGCTTTCTGTGACTAGAATGTCTCCAAATGGTGTTTGTGTGCAATAAAGGGGATAGGGAATACGAGATAGAAAAAATAGTTGTTGAGAACCTCTATCTACTAAAGTTTAACACTTATTCTCCTTTGGATTCTTATCTTGACTCGTCCCCAGACCACTAGTCAGGTACAAGTCAAACTGATCCACTCCCTTTCGATATTTTGAGCACTCATGCAATGGATGAGCGTGAGCAAGAAAGTTGACACCTAAAAGGCGGAACAGAAAGAAGGTGGAGGAGGAAGACAAAAAAGGTGTGAAAGGCTCACATCAATGAGGACAATCATAGGCGAGAGAAGGCCATATGATAGATATGATGTGAGGAGTACGGATTGCCATGCAACGGATGCACATGTGAGCTAAAAGATCTCCAAGGGAACTAGTGGGGATGCATCCAACTTGCTTGCTCATGAAGACCTAGAGCTCTTTTGAGGAGGCTCATCATTGGAATATACAAGCCAAGTTCTATAGTGTGAAGGGTCCCCACATAGCTATAGGCATGTATGATGACCTCTATGGAGTACAAGGGATAGAGGATGACGTACTAGTGTGGATCTCTCAAAAGGAATAGTAGTATGCCCCCTTCTCTCTTTTTATTTTTATTTTTCTCTTTTTTTATATTTTTTTGTATTTTTTGTGGCCTCAATGGCTCTTTCTATTTCTCTCATTTGTCCTCTTTGGGATCTTTTGATTTGTCCTCTTTGGGATCTTTTCCTCACTTTAGGGTCAACACTCTATATTTTACAAGAATATAGGAGATCTTTCACACTTTACAAAGGTACTCACATAAAGAAGATATAACTATCATGATGCAAATGTATGCCTCTGCCAGGGTAGCAGGATATGCAATGATACTAGCGCGTCATGTAGCAATGATTAGGGCAAGGCCCAACTGCATGCGGCTCAAAGATCAAGCAAGTAGCATGTATGACATGAAGATCAAGTCATAAGAAGGTGGATGTTGCATGGCAATGTATCTCGGAAAGGCTATGGAAATGCCTTGATAGATAGGTATGGTGGATGTTTTGAGGAAAGATAAAAGGAGGTTTATGATGACAGAGCGTATCATGCCAATGGTTTGGATGTACCGGCGAAGGTGGACGCCAACTCTCGGAGTGAGAAGGAGGCAATGCACGACACAGGAGAGGCTAGAAAAAGTATAGGTGGGTGGAAAGTGTCAACTTTCGAATACTCACATTAGTCTGAAGAACTCATGCACTTATTATCGGTAACTCTCAATCTAATCAGGAGGTTCAAAAACAGACAAGTACCCCGAGGAGGAGTGTATGGGGGTTTGGTTATCCTTGCGCATCCTCGACCCATGGTACGTGAGTGTACTCTAATATTCGAACCCTCGAGAGGTTAGTGATCCATCTAGTAGGTAGAGTTCTCAACAGGGGTTTTGGTTTTCTAAAATCACACGGATTTCCCAAAATACGACATCTACCACTAATAGGCTCGAGCTCTTGACACCAAAAGTTCAAACATTACTCTAGTCAATACCTCAAAACTATTGCAAGTTACTACTACAAAGAGAATAGCAACTTCAACTACCTACTTTCTAGTCGAGACACAAAACTCAGTGCAACAGGCAAACTCTCTAACAAGATAAAACATGCAACCTATAGAAAGTTCAACCTAAGACAAAACAAAAAGCTCTAGAAGAAAACTAAAGCACAACAACTAAACAGGGCAGCAGCTAAGAAAAGAAAAAGAACAACTCACAGCTAAGAGAATAAGCATGCAAATCCTATGAGGAGTTCTAGTTCAAGCGGAGCGTGTTTCTCTCCCACACAAAAGAAAGCTGGGGTCTAACTTGTTATGAACAGCAAACAAAGCAAAAACAAACCTAAGAAAAGTAAAGAGCGAGACGCTCCAAGCATAGCACATAACGCATGAAGTGATAAAAATATAGTGCAACGAGGGACGGACTGATAATTGTTGATGAAGAAGGGGATGCACGGGGGCATCCCCAAGCGTAGACGCTTGATTCTCCTTGAATATTTGTTGGGGATGCATGGGGGCATCCCCAAGCTTGAGCGCTTGACACTCCAGGATCTTCTTTCATCATCTTCCATCGCACACTTGAAAACTCCCTTCATACACAAGTCATTGTAAATTGATTAGAGAGGTTAGTACCTTATTAAAAAAATACCCTTACTGGAAATAAAGATATTCTTGAAGAGCTACTGTTTCTCAAGATTGCCAGAAAGTTTTTGCAAAGAAAAAGCAAGCTTAAGGTTTGCAAAAGTAAGGAGAGACAAAACGTGGCAGAATCTGTGAAAAACAGAATAGCAGGTAGTAAAGAATTTTGTATACTTCTGCAACTCAAATCAAAAAACTCAGAACATACGAAAGTTCCGTGATTGTATAGAGCACGCTGTGTAAAAATTCAGGTCAAAAAGATGAACTGGTAATTTTCTGTGATTTTTCCCGTCACGAGGACAGAATCTGTTTTCTGGACAGCATGTCACAACTTTCACTTCCCTTGTCATATGAGGCTATAATTGGCACAAAGTTTGAAAAGTCAAAATACAATGATGTTGCTACAGTAGTAACAATCATCGAGACCACTAAGAACAGAAGAAAAACAAAAAGGAAAACCTAAATTCGTTGTGGGATGCCTCCCAAAAGTGCTTCTTTAAAGCCATTATTTAGGCTTAAAGCAAAAGAATCGGATCAAAGTTCTCCAAAATCATCGGAAGGTTCACCAAGAATTTCAAAAGGGTTGTCAATAAGATCATCCTTGTTCTTCCGGGGGAAGAGGTACGTACCTTTTGCTTTACTACGCAAGCGTATTTGCCCTTTACCTATATCAATGAAGCCTTTCATGGCTCGGAGGAAGTCCCTTCCAAGCACTATATTTCCTTGATTGGCTTTCACGATGGAAAAGACAATTTCTACGCTCATTTTAAGAAACAGGACTTGGACATCTTTTAATCTTCCCTGGATCTCAGAAATATCACCATTAGAATGTTCATGAAAAGATGGAAAATTTTCCATGCTTGCAAGGTACAAAGAATCATAAATAAAGCTTGGCATTATAGAAACTGTAGATCCAATGTCACAAAAAGCACGGAAGTTTTGATTAGAGATAACAATCCTAACAAAAGGCTCCTAGTCATTTTCTATTTCCAAAATCTCCTCTCTAGGAGGGTTTGGTTTTTCTACTCCTTTTAAGTCTAGAGCATCAAGCTTCTTCTCAATAATAGCAATTCTTTCTACAACAGTATCAAGACCATCATAAACAAAATAACTAGATAAACTATGTATAATTTCAAGAGCTCTAGCTTCATCACACTCTAAAAAGTCTTCTTCAGCTATAAGATCAAGAGAGTGCTTACACCACTTAAAAAGGCCAAAGTAAAAATTTCTAAGCACAATTCTTATAGGTAACGAAGGCATATTTGCCTTATGTGCTTCAGAAATTCTGTCCCATGCAATCTTCATATTTTCCCCGTTCCTTTGATGGAAATCCAAAACTTCGGATTCCCTCATAGTACCAACTCCTAACATACTTGACCACACAAGAAAGGTAATAGGTATTTTTGGTATTTTTGATAAGGGACACAAAAGTAAATTCTGAAAGATAAACTAGCAAGACTAAAAAGCAAAGATAAAAGATAGTGTGCAACTCCCCTATCTTGTAGACTGGAGTCCCCGGCAACGGCGCCAGAAATTAGCTTGATACGGTGAGGATAGTTCTCTCACTCCTCGTTGGTTACCCAAAGTGGAAGGTGAGAGGTAGTGTAGTAGCAAATTTCCCTCGGTGAAGATACCAAGTTTGTCTCCAGTAGGACTCGCAGAAATACAAGAAGGTGACAACGGCGCCAGAAATTACTTCGGCTAACGGCGCCGGAAATTGTGCGGATGTTGTGACCTGCACACAGAAACAAATAACTTTGCTCCCAATGAGTACAGAGGAGTTGTCAATTCCTCCGGCCTTGCTGTTTACAAAGGATCAACGCAAGAGATAATAGTGCAACTGAAAGTAAGAACTGAAAATAAATTGAAGGTGTAAACAATGGTGTGAATATGGACCGGGGTCCCGTGATGTTCACTAGTGATGTCTCTCTCCCAAAAGACGATAAAAGTGCTAGTGAGGTAAACAAATCACAGCTGGGCAATTGACAGGATTATAAACGCACCACAATGCTAACTATGCTACAAAAGAAAGGAAGAGGCTAAAAAGCAATGGGCAGTACGCCAAAGTAAGTAGACCGAAATCCATCTGCATCTACTATGAATCATCCACCTTGAGATATCTATCCAGAACATCGCGCTGGTATTAAGTTTCGAATCCCACCTAAAGTGTAAACTCAAAGCAACAGACAACTGCATTAAAAGAACTATGCGTAAAGTAAACAATCCATGCACCTGCAAGTACAAGCACCGTTGTTTTATCCATGGTGGCAACAACACATCCCCTAGTCTCATGTTTCTGTCACTCAAGCTAGACATCAAGGGGCTGAACCCACAATCAAGCATAACGCTCCCTCTTGGAGTTGCAACAAATCACTTGGCCAAAGTAAAATACGGCAACGGAGAACATGCAAGAATTTACTAAAGAACATAAATATAAAAGAGAACCAAATATATTACTCATCACAATCTGAACATAATCTCACAATCCATCAGGTCCCAGCAAACTCAGCATAGCAACACAGAAAATTACAAAAGTGCCTCGATCATGTGATGCAGCTCACGAGGTCTCGAAAGTGAAAGCACAAAGAGGGGAGGAGAACATCACATAGCTACTGGTCACGGACCCATGGTCCAAGGGGGACTACTCACGGCACATCCGGGAGGCGTCCATGGTGATGGATGGTTGATGACCCACAACCGTAAGGGGTCTATTGCAGAGTTTTCGATAAGTAAGAGTGTCGAACCCAACGAGGAGCTAAAGGTATTGATAAGTGATTTTGGACAAGGAAAAACTTCAAGGACTGAAAGATAACTTTTTAGGGGTTTTCGGTATAAGAAACAATAAGACAAAAACAAGCAAAGTAAATAGTGCTGAGGAGCAGCAGGTGGCCCAATCCTTTTGAGTAAAGGATAAGCCTGGAAACTGAACTTATAAAGACTAAAGCGTTCTTGAGGACACATGGAGAGGTAGTCATGTGCTTTCGCCATATTCCGCATTGATAACATATTTTGTGTTGATAAGTGTTGAGTGGGTGGATCTATGCTAGCACACCTTCTAGACTAAGATAAGTGTACTCTTATGATTAAACAACTTGCAAGCATCCGCAAATACAAGATAGAAATTAAGGCAAAGCCTAACCACAGCAATAAGATCAAGGATCCATTATTCCCTTGTGCAAAAGTGTGCAAACTAGGGTTCAGGTTTCTGTCACTCCTAGGTACTTAATAAGGCGAAGTGTTGAGTGTTCGACTCACACAACACCACTAGGAAAATAACAACACAACTTAAATATCAAACAACACATATTACTTCAACATCATATGACTACTAACAACAAGACTTCTCCCATGTCCTCAAGAACAAGACATAAAAGAGATCATGATCAGAGGTGATAAATATGTGGTAAACAATATGGTCATAATGATATTTCTCCAACAAAACTCAATAGAATTCACCACAAAGTAGTAATTGATGGCTTCTCGCCCCTCGTTGGTTACCCAAAGTGGAAGGTTGAGATGTAGACAACAACAAATTTCCCTCGGTGAAGATGCCAAGGTTTGTGTCCAGTAGGACTCCGACAACGACAGGAAGGTGACAATGGCGCCAATAATTAGGCGGTTGACGTGGACCTGCACACACAACAGATAACTTTGCTCCCAACGAGTTCAGAGAGGTTGTCAATCCCTCCGGCCTTATTGTTTACAAAGGATCAAACGTACAAGATAATAATGATAGCGATAGCAACAGAAAAGGAAATAAAGCATAAAATAAATAGTGGTGTAAACAGTGGTGGAAATATGGACCGGGGTCCCATGATGTTCACTAGTGATGTCTCTCTCTCAAAAGACGATAAAATAGCCATGCGAGGTAAACAAATTACAGCTGGGCAATTGACAGGATTATGTGCGCAAACCAATGCTAACTATGCTATAAAGAAAGGAAGAGGCTCAAAAGCTTGGGCGGTACGCCAGGACAAGTAGACCAAAATCCGTCTGCATCTACTACGAATCATCCACCTTGAGATATCTATCCAGAACATCTCGCTGGTATTAAGTTGCTGATACGTCCAAAACGTATCTATAATTTCTGCTTGCTCCATGTAGGTTTTGTGTGATATTGCTATGATCTAGATACACTTTCATACACTTTTGATCATATTTTGACTAACCTATTAACTCAGTGCACCACAGTGCCAGTTCGTGTTTTCTGCTGTTTTTCTATTTCAGTTTTCCCCCATATAAAAAGTGCTCCAAAAATTCGGGAAAATTCAGATAAAAAATCAGCGTGAAGGAACCTTCCGGAAGAAATTGGGTGGGGCCAGAGGGCCACCACCAGGGCCCCAGGCGCCCTGGTGGCGCGCCCTAGGGCTTGGCCGCGCCAGGGGGGCGCCTGGACCCCTGGTGCCCCCCTGGCTGCCCCCCTTCGCCTATATATTCTCCGTCACGGGAAACTTCCGAGAATAGAACCCTTTTTCGCGATCTCTCCTCTGTTCCGCCGCCGCCGTGCTTCCGAGATCGGTAACACGAGAAGACCTCTTCCCGGAACCCTGCCGAAGGGAGGGTCGACCTCCGGGAGTCTCCTCTCCACCATGGATGCTTCCCGGATGTCTTGTGAGTAGTTTTCCTTGGACCGTGGGTCCGTGATCAGTAGCTATGTGATGTTCTCCTCCCCTCTTTGTTCATCATGGTTTAGACCTCGTGAGCTGCCCTACATGATCGAGGCACTTTTGTAATCTTTCTGCTATTGCTATGCTGAGTTTGATGGGATCTGATGGATTATGAGATTATGTTCAGATTGTGATTGAGTAATATATTTGGTTCTTATCTCTTATATTTTTGTTCCCAAGTAATTCTTGCATGTTCTCCGTTGCTGTTTATTGCTTTGGCCAAGTAGTAGGTAGTAACCCCAAGAGGGAACGTTGTGCTCGATTGTGGGTTCATGCCCCCCGATGACACGCTTGAGTGACAGAAACATGAGTCTAGGGGATGTGCTGTTGCCACAAGGGGGAAAACAACGGTGCTTGTAACTGCGGTTGCAAGGATTGTTTACTTTACGCAAAGTGCTTTTTAATGCAGTTGTCTGTTGCTTTGGGTTTACACTTTGGGTGGGGCTCGCAACTTAATACCAGCGAGATGTTTTGGATAGATATCTCAAGGTGGATGATTAGTAGTAGATGCAGTTGGATTTCGGTCTACTTATTTTGGCGTACTGCTCGTGCTTTTGAACCTCTTCCTTTCTTTTGTACCATAGTTAGCATTGCGGTGCGTTCATAATCCTGTCAATTGCCCTTCTGTAATTTTTTCACCTCGCATAGCAGTTTTATCGTCTTTTGGGAGAGAGACATCACTAGTGAACATCACGTATCCCGGTCCATATCCTCATCACTGTTTACACTCTCATTTACTTTTCTGCTTTTACTTTCAGTTGCTATCATTATCCTTTGTGTTTGATCCTTTGTGAACAACAAGACCGGAGAGATTGACAACCTCTCTGAACTTCCTTGGGAACAATGTTATTTGTGTCTGTGTGCAGGTCCGCGTCAGTAGCGCCGCTGACACCTAGTTATCATCTCCGGAGTCCTACTGGAGACAAACCTTGGTATATTTACTGAGGGAAATTTGCTGCTGTGCTACATCACGCCTTCCACTTGGGGCTCACCAACGAAGGGCGAGAAATCACTATCAGTACCTCGCACATCAAGCCAAATTTCTGGCGCCGTTGCCGGGGACTCCGAGTGCTAAGATAGGGGAGTTGCACACTACCCTTTACCTTTGTTTTTTTAGTCTTGTTAGTTTACCTTTCAGTTTTTATCTCAGCGTCCTTTATGAAAAACCTCAAAAATAGTTGCTACCTTTTGCCTTTGTCTTGCTTTGCCTATTTATGCTATCCTCACCATGGGTGATGAACCACCCAAATATGGTAGGATGGACATGTTTTACTTGGATCGTCTTCGATCAATTTGTGCTCGCGCTAAAAACCCGACCGACTTGGTTGAGGGAAAATCATTGGATGAGCATGCTCATTATACGCGACACCACCTATCTGAGAAAGGGAAAAACTTATGGGACCAAATACAAACTTCTTATTGCCATGCTAAACTTTTGTGCCACATTTATGATTTTACTTGCTGTTCTAATATAGATCATAAACACCTCCCTTTCCAATGTGAGTTTAATGAAAATGAGATCTTATCTTCTTATGCTAAAGGTGTTTATGATTACTTTGATGTTGAAAAGATTGAAGAGTTTGTTGCTTTTAAAGGTGCCTATGAGATTGCTTCTTTGATTGAAAAATATCACGATGCTATTTTCGAGTCTGAAAACTTTGCAGTTCTTGCTTATTGCTTCGAGAATTATACTTCCAATTATTATATTGAGGATTTTAAAAATAAAATGTTTGCTGCCCAAGAAGAGGCCAATGATTGCATTGAGGAGGAATCCCATGATTCCGAGGACTCACTTGAAATATCCCTTTCTGAAATTTTTGATACTTGCTTTGTCGATGGCCAAGATGCCACTATGGATGATGCTGACAAAAATGAACTCTCTATAGTTCCTTATGTTAAGCATGAAATTGTTGCTATTGCACCCACACTTGATTGTCCTATTATCCTTTTGAAATCTCCAATTCCGGAGAACTTTTCTCTTATCAAAGCTCAATGTGATGGGTTGCATTTATCTTATAATCCTAAAAACCGTGTTGAAAACAATACACGTGTGCTTGTATGTCATGAACAACATGATTTATGTGATAGTTATATTCTTGATGTTGTTCATGATACTACTGAAAATTATTTCGAGAGAGGGAAGTTTGGTTGTAGAAACTTCCATTTTACTAAAATACCTCTCTTCGTGTTGAAAGTTTTGAAGTTGTTCTTTATCCACCTTCCTATGCATGTCACATTGTGCTTCTTTGATTTATTTTCTTACAATATGCCTATGCATAGGAAGTGGGTTAGGCTTAAATGTGTTTCATATTTGCTTCTTGATGCTCTCTTTTGCTTCAAATTCTTATTCTTATGAGAGATCTTCTATAATTTTAATGCCTAGCTTAAAGGCATAAAAGAAAGCGCTTTCGGGAGGCAGCTCGCAACGAATTTAGGTTTTTATTTTTGCTTTTGTTGTGTCTTGATGTTTGTTACTACTGTAGAAACATCATTGTATCTTTATTTTTCAGCTTTGTGCCAAGTTATAGCCTCTTATGATAAGGGAAGCAAAAGTTGTGACATGCTGTCCAGAAAACAGATTCTGTCCCTTGACCGAAAAATTCGAATCAAATCACCAGATAATCTTTTTGATCTGATTTTTTTGACAGCGTGCTCTATACAATTTGGAAACTTTCGTATGTTCTGAGTTTTTTTATTTGAGTTGCAGAAGTACCCCTAAAAAATCCTTTACTACCTGCTGTTCTGTTTTTCACAGATTCGTCCACGTTTTTCCTCTCTTCACTTTTGCAAACCTTAAGCTTTCTTTTTCTTTGCAAAAACCTTTTGGCACTCTTGAGAAACAGTAGCTATTCAAGAATATCTTTATAGCCAGTGGGAAAAAATTATTTTATTAAGGGTACTAACCTCTCTAATCAGCTTATGATGAGTTGTGTATGAAGGGAGTTTTCAAGTGTGCGATGGAAGATGATGAAAGAAGATCCAGGAGTGTCAAACGCTCAAGCTTGGGGATGCCCCCATGCATCCCCAATAAATATTCAAGGAGACTCAAGCGTCTAAGCTTGGGGATGCCCCCGTGCATCCCCTTCTCCATCAACAATCACCAGTTCGTCCTTCGTCTCACTATATTTTTATCACTTCATGCGCTATGTGCTATGCTTGGAGCGTCTCGCTCTTAGGTTTTATTTTTAGTTTTATTTATCTTTGCTTTCTGTTCATAACAAGTTAGATCCATTCTTACTTTGTGTGGGAGAGAAACACGCTCCACTTTCAAAATCTAGAACACATCATAGGATTTTTCCTGCCTATCTTTTTGCTGTTGTGTGTTCTTTATCTTTTCATAGCTACTTCCATGTTTAGTTTTAGTCTTAGTTTGTCTTTAGCAAGAGCCTTGGCTTTTGTTTAGCCTGTTGCTGGAACTCTTTTTAGTTTTCATTATTATCTTGTTAAAGAGAGTTGGTGGTTGCACTGAGTTGTGTTTTGTCTTGGAAGTAGGTAATTGAGGTTGCTATTTAATTCTAGTAGTAACTTGCAATAGTTTTGAGGTATTGTTGTGAGTAATGTTTGAACTTTTGGTGTCAAGAGCTCTAGCGTATTAGTGATAGGTGTCGTATTTTGGGAAATCCGTGTTTATTTTCAAAACCTACAAAACTAGTTGAGAACTCTAGCTACTAGATGGATCACTAATCTTTGGAGGGATCGAATATTAGAGTACACTCACGTACCATGAGTCGAGGATGCGCAAGGATAACCAAACCCCCATACACTCCTCCTCGGGGTACTTGTCTCTTTGTGAACCTCCTTATTAGATTGAGAGTTACCGCTAATAAGTGCATGAGTTCTTCGGACTAATGTAAGTATTGAAAGTTGACACTTCCACCTTCCCATATTTTGCTAGCCTCTCCCGTGCCGTGCATTGCCTTCTTCTCACTCCGAGAGTTGGTGTCCACCTTCACCGGTACATCCAAACCCTTGGCATGATACGCTCTGTCATCATAAACCTCCTTATATCTTTCCTCAAAACATCCACCATACCTACCTATCAAGGCATTTCCATAGACTTTCCGAGATATATTGCCATGCAACATCCACCTCTTCATGACTTGATTTTCATGTCATACATGTTCCTGCTACACTGGCAGCGACATACATTGCATACATCATGTTAGTTACATCTTCTTTATGATTTTGAGTACCTTGTAAAGTGTGAAAGATCTCCTTTACCTTCTTGTAAAATAGAGTGTTGCCCTTAAGTGAGGAAAAGATCCCGAAGTGGACACAATAAAAGATCCCAAAGAGGACAAATGAGAGTTAAATAGAAAGAGCCATTGAGGCCACAAAAAATAAAAAAAATAGAAAAAAGAGAAAAAAAAGAAAAAAAAAGAGAGAAAGGGGCAACACTACTATCTTTTTGAGAGATCCACACTAGTACTCCCTTTATATCCTTGTACTCCATAGAGATGATCATTATGCATATAGCTATGTGGGGACCTTCACACTATAGAACTTGGCTTGCATATTCCAAGGATGAGCCTCCTCAAACGAGCTCTAGGTCTTCATGAGCGAGAAAGTTAGATGCACCCCCACTAGTTCCATTAGAGAGCTTCCTAGCTCGTATGTGCATCCGTTGCATGGCAATCCCTACTCCTCACATTATATCTATCATTTGGCATCTCTTGCCTATGATTGTCCTCATTGATGTGAGCCTTTCTCCTCTCTCTTTTTTGTCTTCCTTCTCCTCCGTACTCCTCTCTTTGCCATCCCAAGTGTCAACTCTCGTGCTTACGCTCATCTGATGGCGCGAGAGTTGACGGGTGTAGTCTTCTCGCCCTTCGTTGGTGAGCCCCAAGTGGAAGGCGTGATGCAGCACAACAGCAAATTTCCCTCAGTAAAGATACCAAGGCTTGTCTCCAGTAGGACTCCAGAGATGATAAGTAGGTGTCAGCGGCGCTACTGACGCGGACCTGCACACAGACACAAATAACTTTGTTCCCAACAAAATTCAGAGAGGTTGTCAATCTCTCCGGTCTTGTTGTTCACAAAGGATCAAACACAAGAGATAATGATAGCAACTGAAAGTAAAAGAAGAAAAGTAAATGAGCGTGGAAACAGTAATGAGGATATGGACCGGGATACGTGATGTTCACTAGTGATGTCTCTCTCCCAAAAGACGATAAAACTTCTATGCAAGGTAAACAAATTACAGAAGGGCAATTGACAGGATTATGAACGCACCACAATGCTAACTATGCTACAAAAGAAAGGAAGAAGCTCAGAAGCAATGGGCAGTACGCCAAAGTAAGTAGACCAAAATCCATCTGCATCTACTACGAATCATCCACCTTGAGATATCTATCTAGAACATCTCGCTGGTATTAAGTTTCGAATCCCACCCAAAGTGTAAACTCAGAGCAACAGACAAGTGCATTAAAAGAACTATGCGTAAAGTAAACAATCCACGGTGGAGAGGAGACTCCCGGAGGTCAATACTCCCTCCGGCAGGGTGCCGGGAAGAGGTCTTCTAGTGCTCCCAATCTCGGAAGCGCGGTGGCGGAGGAACAGAGGCGAGATCGCGAAAAAGGGTTCTCCTTTCCGAAGTTTCCCGTGACGGAGAATATATAGGCGAAGGGGGGCAGCCAGAGGTGGACCAGGGGCCCCAGGCGCCCCCCTGGCGCGGCCAGGGGTGGGGCCGCGCCGGGTGGCCGCCTGGGCCACCCCTGGCTCCCCTCTGTCCCCACTCGGGCTCTTCACGAAGCTTCCTGTGCGCTGATTTTTCCTATATTTGTCCCGGAATTTTTCTGGCACTTTTTATATGGGGGAAAACTGAAATAGAAAAACAGCAGAAAACAGGAACTGGCACTGTGGTGCACTGAGTTAATAGGTTAGTCCAAATATGATCAAAAGTGTATGAAAGTGTATCTAGATCATAGCAATATCACACAAAACATGCATGGAGCAAGCATAAATTATAGATACGTTTTGGACGTATCAACACCCCCAAGCTTAATTCCTGCTCGTCCTCGAGTAGGTAAATGATAACGGCATAATTTCTGTGGTGACATGCTAGCAACCATAAAAGAACTTTGAAAAGTAAAGCAATCAAGGTTAGAAACTCAATTCAAGTCATAACAAGCAAGAGTCTATATTGGCATTGAAACAAGTAACAAAAGAACAAAAGGTGCAAGAGATCTCGCTGTCCGTGACTCGAATGTCTCCAAATGGTGTTTGCGTGAAAGAAGGGGGATAGGGAATACGAGAAAAATATTTATTTGTTGAGAACTCAATCTACTAAAGTTTCACACTCGGTCTTTTTCTGGAATCTTATCTTGACTCGTCCCTAGACCACTAGCCAGGTACAAGTCAATTTGATCCACTCCTTTTTCAATATTTTGAGCACTCATGCAATGGATGAGCGTAAGCATGAGAGTTGACACTTAGGATGGCAAAGAGAGAAGTACGAGGAGGAAGACAAAAAAAAGAATATAAAGGCTCACATCAATGAGGACAATCATAGGCAAGAGATGCCAAATGATAGATATGATGTGAGGAGTAGGGATTGCCATGCAACGGATGCACATACGATCTAGGAAGCTCTCCAATGGAACTAGTGGGGGTGCATCTAACTTGCTCGCTCATGAATACCTAGAGCTCGTTTGAGGAGGCTCATCCTTGGAATATGCAAGCCAAGTTCTATAGTGTGAAGGTCCCCACATAGCTATATGCATAATGATCATCTCTATGGAGTACAAGGATATAAAGGGAGTACTAGTGTGGATCTCTCAAAAGGATAGTAGTGTTGCCCCTTTCTCTCTTTTTATATCTTTTTCTCTTTTTTCTATTTTTTTAGTATTTTTGTGCCCTCAATGGCTCTTTCTATTTAACTCTCATTTGTCCTCTTTGGGATCTTTTATTGTGTCCACTTTGGGATCTTTTCCTCACTTAAGGGCAACACTCTATTTTACAAGAGGGTAAAGGAAATATTTCACACTTTACAAGGTACTCAAAATCATAAAGAAGATGTAACTATCATGATGTATGCAATGTATGTCGCTGCCTGTGTAGCAGGAACATGTATGACATGAAGATCAAGTCATGAAGAGGTGGATGTTCCATGGCAATATATCTCGGAAAGGCTATGGAAATGCCTTGATAGGTAGGTATGGTGGCTGTTTTGAGGAAAGATATAAGGAGGCTTATGATGACAGAGAGTATCATGCCAAGGGTTTGGATGTACCGGCGAAGGTGGACACCAACTCTCGGAGTGAGAAGAAGGCAATGCACGGCACGGGAGAGGCTAGAAAAATATGGGAAGGTGGAAGTGTCTGAAAGTGCAATCTTGCCCTTAAGCATATTTTGTTGTTTGATGACAATATACATATAGGGAACTAACTGTGTTTGCTAAGTGATACACAGGAAACTGTTAGTTCTCTGGACATCAGCGTGTAGGGATCATGGGCTAAACTTCAACCGCTCTCAAGAAGTCTACAAAACGATTGAAGATGACGCTAAGTCCTCTTTTCTACTACCTCTTGAGTCATAGGGATCCCCGCACTATTAAGAGGGGATCATGTGGTTTAGTTAAAGTCTTGCTCAAGTCAAAATAACTATATCATGTAAAATACACGTCTCTACAACCCATGGAAATCAATGTAGTTGTGTAGGATTTTCACTGCTCTCTCAATGCACATCATCTGGGGATGTCGGACCGTCCGGGTATCAGGCCGGACCGTCCGGGTATCAGGCCGGACCGTCCGGGTCTGTCCCGGACCGTCCGAGCTGCACCTCGGACCGTCTGAAAAAGGGGACCCCGAGGTCAGTAGCTTATGCGTTCATTCCGGACCGTCCGGGCTTCGGTCTCGGACCGTTCGGGCTCAGCCCGGACCGTCCGGACTTCGGTCCCGGACCGTCCGACCCTCGGTGCCAATGGTCAGTGGCTTTTCCTCTTCAGGTCGGACCATCCGGCGTATTGGTCGGACCGTCCGGGCCCAGCCCGGACCGTCCGTTCTCATCCCCGGACCGTCCGACACGAGTGTGCTATGAGGACAGGTGGTCTGATCTTTTCGGCCGTCCGGACTATAGGTCGGACCGTCCGGGCTCAGCCCGGACCGTCCGGCATGTAGCCCGGACCGTCCGACGTCCGTATGACTGCACCAAAACGGCTAGTTCTTGGGCATCTATAAATATCCCCTACCCACTTCGAATTAGGGTTGACCACTTCATTTATTTCACTCAAGAACACAAAGTGCTCCCTCTCTCTCTCATCTCCTACACTCAAACCAAGATCCCAGAGAGATTTATGAGAGTTCTTGTCGGATCTTTCACCCCGTGTTAGATCCGTCCCTTCCCCATCTTCCGACCAAAGCAAATCGTGATTTGAGTAAGTCTTGAGCTTTTCCCATTGATCTTGTTACTCTTGGAGGTTGGAGACTCCTAGGCGGGTAGGAGTTCTTCGGAGAGGAATCGACCATTGTGATTACCCCCGTTGAGTTTGTGAGGGTTTGGTGACCACCTTTAAGGTCAACCGGTAGTGTTTGGGAATCGCCTTCGTGGTGATATCTCAAGGGGAATAGAGTGAGCCTTCGTGGCGTTGGTGTGCCTTCGTGGTTTCACCCACTCTCTCTGAACGGTGAGTAGCTTCCCTCCAAGGAAGTGAACATCGGGATACATCGTGTCTCCGTGTCATTCGGTTATCCCTACTCTTTTCCCTTACTACTTGTACTACCGTATTATTTTCCCCTCGCTTGCTTGTGTTTATTATGCTTATTGTTTATCTTGTCTTTGCTAAATAGAACTTGCAATTATTAGGCACACCTTGTTTTCCGCACTATTGCTTAAAAATTGCTAAGTAGTGATAAAATTTGTAATAAGACCTATTCACCCCCCTCTAGGTCTATCTCGATCCTTTCAATTGGTATCAGAGCCTCGTGCTCTATTCTTGTGGCTTAACCGCCCTAGAGCGAGATGACCAAGAACGGCATCCCCGAAAGCTCGGGTGCCAATGTGGAGGAGGTTGCAATTGCTGCGGATGCCGCGCGTTCAGAAGCTGAGAGATTGGCTACCAACAAAGGGACACCGCACAAGCTACGTTGCCTCCCTCCACGGGGCATGTTAGTTATGAGATTGAGGACCCCAAGCTATTCACCTCCGGAGATATGGAAAAATCCTTGCAAAAGGCTTTGGACAATCAAAGGAAGGAAATGGAAGCCTCCTTTGCTAGATTGAAGGCTTCGACGTCGGAGTCACAAACGTCAAGTGGTGCGGCCCCTAGGTCCCCACAAACGACCTTTGTGCACCCCGGTTCCGAGGCTCCCTTGCAAAGAGGTGGTCCCTACCAATGGGACTATCCGGCTCCTAAGCTTGTGGAACCTAAGTATAATTTCAACGGCAATCCGCCGGTATTAACTGAGAATACTAACTTCTTGGATTGGAAAAGTCTTATGGCAGATTATCTTAGGTTTGTGTGTGAACCAATGTGGAACCTCATCGACTCCGGAAAATGCTATTATCCTGTTGATCCGAACAACCTTACTCCAAGTGAAGTGTTTGATCGACATCTCAACCTTGCGGCTATTGGGTTCTTGAAGAGAGGAATGGATGAGTTGACACGTGCACCATTTCTTCATATCACCAATGCCAAGGAAATGTGGGATACTCTTCTCATTGCCAAATCCGGCACCGGGTCTCTTCAAATGACAAGATACGAGACCGCAAAGAATGCAGTGCACAACCTTCACATGAAGAAAGATGAGACGCCCCAACAACTTCATATGCGTCTCAAGGTTCTCTCTGCTCATGTCCAGTCCTTCACATGTGAAAAATCTTTGGATGGATATCAAATCACCAACCGTTACCTTGTGGACAAAATGTTGAATGCTCTCATGGTTTCTCATCAAATGGTGTGGGAATTGAGGCGTATGCCCGACTTCTTCAAGATGACACCGGATGATGTGATTGCCACCTTCTTGCAATATGAAGAGCACCTAAAGGAGTCCAAGAGGCTTCTTGCCACATACGGTGGTCCGTCCTCAAACCTTGCTCTCAAGGCTAGGCTCGAGGAGTTTGATGATGATGAGGAAGAAGATGAGTATGAAGACGATGATAACTCCGATGATACTCCCTCATATGATGATATTGCTCTCTTTGTGAAGAAGTTCACCAAAGGGGACTTCAAGGGAAGATTCCAAAAGAAGAAGACAAGAAACTGCTACAACTGTGAGAGACCGGGACATTTTGCGGAGGAGTGTCCATACGAGAAAAGAGAGGAGAAACCTCGATTTCTTCGGAAGGATGTCGCCAAGAAGCTCCCAAACCCTCTCAACAACAAGTTCAAGAAGAAAGCATTGTTGGCTCTTCAAGGGTCCGATCCCGAGGATGTTGGTGGTGTGTCCGGAGTTTCTCAAGATACACAAAAAACATTGAAGCTCCTCAACAAGGAAGGTGAAGTTGTAAACTACAACTACATGAGTGACTACGCCGGCAATGCGCACAAATGTCTTATGGCCAAGTTGGTTGACGATGACACTCCCTCCTCCCCGACCAAGATCAAGGTAACTCCTATTGATGAGTCCTTCATGTTCTCCTCCGAATCTCATGATGAATTTCATGATGCGGAAAGTGATGATGCACATGCTATATGTGAAGATTTGTTGTTTGCCAAAGTGAACAAAATGATGAGCTCTCTCAAAGGCAACAAGATCAAAATGTTTCAATTACTTATGGATGTGGTGGGTAAGCACTCCACAACCATTAAGGATCTTGAAATCCTCCTCACCGAGGAAAAGGAGAACTATACTCTCCTTGAGCGAAAAATTGACTTTGAGGAAGCTCGAAATGACAACTTATGCAAAGTGGTTCACGCATCAAACGACTTAAATGACAAGCATGTTGCCTCCTTGAAAAAGGCTAATGAAATATGTAAAGAGCTTGCTAATGATATGAGCAAACTTGTGGAGCTAAACACCTCCCTTTCTAAGGATGTTGAGGTACTCACCGTGTCCCTCAAGACAAAAGATGAGGAACTCACCATCCTTAAGAAAAATCTCGAGGCCCACAAACTTGCTCATATAAAAACACTTAAGAAGATGGCTCCTCCAACTATGGTGCATATTGATGCTTGTGCTACTAACTCTACTCTTGATCAAGCATCTCTCATTGAGGAGAACTTAGCTCTTCATGCTCAACTAAAGAAGGGTCTCTTGACTTGTGCCCAAGGCGAGAAGAACCTAAATGATGTACTAAGTCATCACAAGGAGTCCTTTGCTAAGGAGGGACTTGGTTTTGATCCAAGTACGAGTGTGACAAAGGATGTCACCCTTAGCAAGGGATCAACTCCTCAAAAGGTGATCTTTATTCGTGAAGGGCACAAGGACAAAGGTAAGAAGAAAGTTGATGAGGTTGGTGTTGGGAGTGGGAAGGCCACTAGGGGCAAGTCCATTCCCAACAAGAAGAAAGAAAAGATGCCCCCATCCTATGTGCTCCGTAAGGCAAAGGATGGAGATGTGTATGTCAAATTCATTGGACCCCGTAATGCTTTTCGTTTCTATGCTATTTGGGTTCCAAAGACCCTTGTTACTAACCTTAGAGGTCCCATTGCGAAATGGGCACCTCTAACCAAAGCCTAAACGTGTGTGTAGGGTGCTTTCTCCGGTGGAGTCAAATCGGTGATTGATAGTGGATGCACAAATCATATGACCGGAGAAAGTCGTTTGCTCAAGGACTTCATGGATGCAATACAACCATATATGAGCATTGTCTTTGGTGGTGGTTCCAAGGGAAAGGTACTTGGGTTGGTCAAGGTGGCTATCACTAATGACATGTCACTTGCTAATGTCATGCTTGTCCAATCCCTTCAATACAATTTTCTTTCCGTTCTTCAATTAGCTCCCGTTGGTTATGATACACTATTTGGTCTAACAAGTGTGAAAGTCTTTTGGAGAGATACTCTCGAAGTGGCCTTTGTTGGAGAGTTGGATGGAAACCTTTATACGGTTGATTTCTCGAAAGAGAGCACGTACCATGCAACTTGTCTAATGGCCAAGGCCGACAAGGGGTGGCTATGGCATCGCCGGCTAGCCCATGTTGGCATGAGAAATCTAAAAGATCTCATAAAGGGTGAACACATCCTCGGACTAACAAACGTGTCTTTTGAGAAAGATCGTATGTGTAGTGCGTGCATCGCCGGGAAGCAACATCAAGCAAAGCACACCCCCAAGAATGTTGTGTCAACTTCAAGGCCCTTGGAGCTCCTTCATGTGGATCTCTTCGGGCCTCCATCATGGGATAGTCTTGGTGGAAAGAAATATGGTCTTGTCATTGTCGACGATTACTCAAGATACACGTGGGTGTTCTTCCTCAAGTCCAAGGATGAGACGAAGTCCACCTTCATCGAATTTGCCAAGCAAGGCCAAAGAAAATACAACATGACTATCTTGGCAATAAGAAGTGACAATGGCTCCAAGTTCAAGAACTACACCTTGGAAGAATTCTTGAGTGATGAGGGGATTGAGCACCAATATTCTGCACCATATACCCCTCAACAAAATGGTGTAGCCGAGAGGAAGAACCGCACTCTTGTGGAGATGGCCCGGTCCATGTTGGATGAGTACAAGTCTCCTTATAGCTTTTGGGCCGAAGCCATCAACACCGCATGTCATGCGTCAAACCGGCTCTTCCTTCGCAAGATATTGATGAAGACCCCATATGAACTTCTAACCGGACACAAGCCAAACGTCAAATACTTCCGTGTATTCGGTTGTAAGTTTCTCAATAAGAAAGATAGGTTAGCAAAGTTTCAATCCAAAACAATTGAGGATATATTTGTTGGGTATGCTTCAAACTCTCACGCCTATAGAGTCTACAACAAATCCACCGGATGTGTTGTGAAAACTTGTGACGTGGAGTTTGATGAATTTAATGGCTCTCATGGGGAGCAAGTTGATCTAAGTGATGTAGGTAATAATGAAGATTCCTCTCAAGATATTTTGGCTATGGGCATTGGAGATCTTGTGCCCATAGCTCAAGTGCCTAGAGATGATGAGGTTGGTGATGGGCCAAGTGTTTCCCCAACACAAGCACCTCCTCCTACCACTCAAGATCCAATTGCTCATGATGAGCCCATTATCCAAGAATAAGAACAAGACCCTCCACAACCCGATGTGTCCACTGAACCACAAGTTGTGGGTGCGGTTGATCCACGTGATCGACTTGACCGTCTTTGCTTTGCAGAAAATGATGAAATTGAGGATGGCTCCGCCCTTGATGATGAACCAAATGTTGCCCATGAGCCCGAATGGGTAGATCCTATTGAAACTCCAACTTCCATCATGCCATTGGGGGCTAGACGTGTTGATGTTGACAAGATCCTCACGGGATTGGGGCAAGGTATAGTTACTCGTCGTCAACTTATGAACTTTTGCGCTCACTTCTCGTTTGTGTCGTGTATTGAACCACTTAGGGTCGAACAAGCACTTGAGGATGCGGATTGGCTCATTGCAATGCAAGATGAGCTCACTAGCTTCACCCGGAATGAAGTTTGGTCTCTCGTGGAGAGGCCTTCCGGTTATGATCATAACATCATTGGAAACAAGTGGATCTTCAAAAACAAGCAAGATGAATATGGTAATATCATTTGAAACAAGGCAAGACTAGTGGCTCAAGGGTACTCCCAAGTTGAAGGCTTGGATTTTGATGAGACCTTTGCTCCCGTTGCTCGCCTTGAATCTATACGCATGTTTCTTGCTTATGCCGCATTCAATGGATTTCCATTATTTCAAATGGATGTGAAAAGTGCTTTTCTTAATGGTCCTCTACAAGAGGATGTATATGTAGCTCAACCACCCGGCTTTTTTGACCCTCATCACAAGGACCACGTGTACAAACTTCATAAGGCATTATATGGTCTTAAGCAAGCTCCTAGGGCTTGATATGACCATCTTAGGAAGTTTTTACTCGAGGAAGGATTTGTGAGGGGTGTCATTGATGCCACTCTTTTTACCAAGAGAACCAATGGTGAATTTCTCATATGCCAAATCTATGTAGATGACATCATATTTGGCTCTCCTAATCCATCTTTGTGCAAGTGGTTCTCGGAAACTATGACCAAGAACTTTGAGATGTCCATGATGGGGAGCTTGAAGTATTTCCTTGGATTTCAAATCGAGCAATTTGCCTAAGGAACCTTCATCTCTCAAACAAAGTACATTCAAGACATTCTCGTGAAGTTTGGTATGAAGGATGCCAAGCCATGCAAGACACCCATGCCAACCAAGGGATATCTAGATCAAGACCTTTCCGGTATTCCATTTGATGCTACTCTTTATCGTTCTATGATTGGGTCATTGCTTTACCTTTGTGCATCTAGACCGGATATCATGCTTAGCGTAGGAATGTGTGCAAGATATCAAGCCTCTCCCATGGAGAGTCATCATTTGGCGGTTAAGCGCATTCTTAGATACCTTGTTCATACTCCTTTGTTGGGCCTTTGGTACCCCAAGGAAGCCAAGTTTGATCTCTTGGGGTACACCGATGCGGATTGGGCAGGAGATAAGGTGGATCGGAAGTCAACATCCGGTTGATGCCAATTTCTTGGGCGCTCATTGGTAAGTTGGCATTCCAAGAAGCAAAATTGTGTCTCCCTCTCCACCGCTGAAGCCGAGTATGTGGCCGCCGCAAGCTTTGCTACTCAAGTTCTATGGATGAGGCAAACCTTGAAGGACTATGGCCTCACCTACAAGAAGGTACCCATCTTATGTGACAATGAAAGTGCTATCAAGATTGCCAACAACCCTTTTTAACATCCCCGCACCAAGCATATTGACATTCGTCATCACTTCATACGGGATCATATTCAAAAAGGTGATTGTTCTTGCACATGTGGGAACCGACAAGCAACTTGCCGACATCTTCACCAAGCCATTGGATGAAGCAAGGTTTTGCCAACTAAGGGGTGAACTTGGTATCTTGGAACGTTATAGCTTTACGGCTTAGGGGTATCTTGCTCTCATTCGTACACATTACGCATATCCTGTCTAGATGTAGGCATGTATGTAGGGGGAGAAGCTCAATTCATGAGTTCTCATCCCTCTACGTGATGCATAAATAGACACAAACATCAACAATCCGCATGCTCACTTCGGTGAACCCATGTGTAGCGGTTAAAGATGGAGTGGTGACTGTTGGACCCAAGATACATCTTCGCGGTGTCAACATCACATATACTCACACATGGTGGCCACGACCACCGCCGACTCCTTCATAAACATCTTATGGCCAATGGTTTCTTTTATGCTCTTGTTATTGATTATGTTTTATGATGTTCCCTATATGTATCTATCTCAATATTTATGCCATTCAGCTAGATCACCTCCATTTTTCCGTCGTGCCACCCATTGGACTGTCAGTTTTGCCCACACATCACATATATCGGACGGTCCGGACACGTGCCCGGACGGTCCGGGGTCTGCCCGGACGGTACGGCCTGCATCCCGGACGGTCCGGTCTAGCCGGAAAATACTACTGATGTCCTGCACCACAGCTCGGACGGTCCGGAACAGTTCCCGGACGGTCCGGGATATCCCCGGACGGTCCGACCTGCATCCCGGTCGTCCGGTCTCACACGTATGCTGTGCTCTCACGGTACCCCGTGTCGGTCGTCCGACCTTCAGTCCGGACCGTCCGGCACCTCGTCGGACCGTCCGACTTGGAGCCCGGTCGTCCGGCTTTCCTGATCTATAAAAGACTCGGGGCCGCGCCACACACACCTGTTGGCAGTTTCTCTTCTTTCCCTCCGCCCTTGCTCCTGACCTAGCGCCGCCACCGCCCCTGTTGCGGTCTCCCCCGTCCGGCCCCGCCCTCCGGTGAGTTCCCCTGCTCCATCCCCGGATTCCCTTCCTCCCGATCTACGTTTTGACCGGTCAATCTTGCGTTTTGGGGCATATTGTCTTTGGAGTGGGTTCTTCGTTTTGCTCCCGGATTCGTGCCCTCATGCCTCCCAAAGGAACGGCTCGTGCTCCGACTCGCCGACAGGGCTCTGATTATTCACAAGATGCTGCTCGTCCTCGTCGCCGTCTTCGTGGTGGTAGTGGGGACGGTGCCGGGGGTAGCCATGTCCGTCTTGAATCTGACTATGAGGATGATGATATGGAAGAGGAGGAGCTGATTCGCTCATCTGCTCCCAAGCCCAATACCCGCAAGAAGTCCCTCCCGAACCGTCAACGGGAGCCTCCCTCGCCGGCTGTGAGGCGTCCGGTCCCTCCCCCACGGAGGGAACCTCTTCTTGGTGTGGATATCTCTGTGGCTCCTCCCAACATGCGTGGTCGTGTCCCGGTGGACTACTATCGCATGGATGCCAAGGTGTACGCCAAGATGCGTTCTGAAGAAAATGAGTTCCTTCTCCCCGGTACTGCCACCGATGTCCGTTTTCACATGCTTGTGCAACAAGACATTTATGCGACCGTATGCCTCGAGATCAATGCCACCACCCCCCAGAAGTTCATCAACCTGGAGTACTTTGAGCAGCATCCGGCAAAATTTGGCACTCTGATCCGTCTGGTGGATGCCATGGGGCTGCGTCATGCTTTGACGCTCAAATGTGATTGGAGTCATGGAGCGATTCTTCAGTTCTATGCCACATGCACTTTTGGCATCGATGACTTTCTTTCATGGAAGACTCACCAGCAGACCATCTCCATCTCCTACGACCAGTGGTGTGAGGCTCTGGGTATGCCTACCAGATCTGATGCTCTCTACCGGATTCACAGTCGCTCCAGTGAGTTTGAGTCCATGTCCATTGAGGCATGAATGGGCTGTCTGCTGCGACCTGCTGATATCCCCCCAGGAGAAATATGGCTGTCAACAATTCCACAATGTTTCAGCCTCACTATCTGCAGCTATATCAGTGTCTTCTGCGCACCTTGGTACCCAAGCATGGTGACAAGTTGATGGTCCGCTCTTTTGCTATTGATCTTATGGCATGTGCCAAGGGGGCCTTTGACCAAATGGAGTTGAACCATGCGCCCCGTCCCATTGATGTGGCTGACTTCCTCTGGCATGAGGTGTGGCTCTTCTCCCTCACGAAGCGCGGTCATTTCCCCCTTGCTCCCTACATTCAGCGAGTCATTGACCATTTCTCCACTGTTCCGATTCAAAAGCCCGTGGTTCACCAAGAATGGGTGCCCAAGAAAGGTTCTGCTCTCTATGCCGGTCCCACTCGTCCGTCTGCGACTGCCGCCTCCACCTCTCGTGGGTCTCGCCGTGCCAAGACCATGGTGGAACCCCTTCGACGCATTGCTCGCTTTCTGGGCAAGTCTCCGCAGGCGATCTTCAAGGCATGCACTACCCAAGACACGGCTACTCACGAGCTTGAGTCTCGCCGTATCTCTCAGGCTAATGCACTTCGGGCCCGTCTTCGTGCCCGGCCAGGGAGCCCTGTGAGTGCTGATGAGGAGCCCCCTTCCGCTCCTCGGGCTGCTGATTTCGGCTTCCCCACGGCTGCGGACTTCCCAGAGTTCTTCACTGACGAGCTCGACGATCTTGATGACAAGGAGTAGCTGTCCATGTCGTGCTATTTGTGTTGGCTCTGTGTTCTGCCCCTTTTTGGTACTTGGTGCCAAAGGGGGAGACACCTATCTATCCTAGGTGTAGTTTTCATTATCAGGATATAACCCAAACTCTAGTGGTGATTTATGCTGCATGGTTGTTATGTATTATGACATATTTTTATCTATCGTGGTGGTACTTGTATTAAACTTCATGGTTTATCTATCTTGCATGTCAAATGGTGTCCTGTATCATGATGAGTGATATGTGTGTTACTATGGACCATCTCTTCGCAGTTGTCACTTCATCATGTATTATTGGGTCGTAAAACCACTGCTTTCCCATATTAATTTGTATGGTTTATATGATCATGGGGGAGACTCCTTCTTATGTGCTATGCTTAAAAGTTAAGATCACCATGCACATGTTGAGGGGGAGCCTCCCTCAAATAAATGAAAATTGCTCTCCAAATCTTAATATGAATATTTTTGAGAGCTATATGTGTATTGTCATCAACTACCAAAATGGGGGAGATTGAAAGTGCAATCTTGCCCTTAAGCATATTTTTTTGTTTGATGACAATATACATATAGGGAACTAACTGTGTTTGCTAAGTGATACACAGGAAACTGTTAGTTCTCTTGCCATCACCGTGTAGGGATCATGGGCTAAACTTCAACCGCTCTCAAGAAGTCTACAAAACGATTGAAGATGACGCTAAGTCCTCTTTTCTACTACCTCTTGAGTCATAGGGATCCCCGCACTATTAAGAGGGGATCATGTGGTTTAGTTAAAATAACTATATCATGTAAAATACACATCTCTACAACCCATGGAAATCAATGTAGTTGTGTACGATTTTCAATGCTCTCTCAATGCACATCATCTGGGGATGTCGGACCGTCCGGGTATCAGGCCGGACCGTCCGGGTCTGTCCCGGACCGTCCGAGCTGCACCTCGGACCGTTCGAAAAAGGGGACCCCGAGGTCAGTAGCTTATGCGTTCATTCCGGACCGTCCGGACTTCGGTCCCGGGCCGTCCGACCCTCGTTGCCAATGTTCAGTGGCTTTTCCTCTTCAGGTCGGACCGTCCGTCCTCATCCCCGGACCGTCCGACACGAGTGTGCTATGAGGACAGGTGGTCTGATCTTTTCGGCTGTCCGGACTATAGGTCGGACCGTCCGGGCTCAGCCCGGACCGTCCGACGTCCTTATGACTGCACCAAAACGGCTAGTTCTTGGGCATCTATAAATATCCCCTACCCACTTCGAATTAGGGTTGACCACTTCATTTATTTCACTCAAGAACACAAAGTGCTCCCTCTCTCTCTCATCTCCTACACTCAAACCAAGATCCCGGAGAGATTTGTGAGAGTTCTTGTCGGATCTTTCACCCCGTGTTAGATCCGTCCCTTCCCCATCTTCCGACCAAAGCAAATCGTGATTTGAGCAAGTCTTGAGCTTTTCCCATTGATCTTGTTACTCTTGGAGGTTGGAGACTCCTAGGCGGGTAGGAGTTCTTCGGAGAGGAATCGACCATTGTGATTACCCCCGTTGAGTTTGTGAGGGTTTGGTGACCACCTTTAAGGTCAACCGGTAGTGGTTGGGAATCGCCTTCGTGGTGATATCTCAAGGGGAATAGAGTGAGCCTTCGTGGCGTTGGTGTGCCTTCGTGGTTTCACCCACTCTCTCCGAACGGTGAGTAGCTTCCCTCCAAGGAAGTGAACATCGGGATACATCGTGTGTCCGCGTCATTCGGTTATCCCTACTCTTTTCCCTTACTACTTGTACTACCGTATTGTTTGCCCCTCACTTGCTTGTGTTTATTGTGCTTATTGTTTATCTTGTCTTTGCTAAATAGAAATTGCAATTATTAGGCACACCTTGTTTTCCGCACTATTGCTTAAAAATTGCTAAGTAGTGATAAAATTTGTAATAAGACCTATTCACCCCCCCTCTAGGTCTATCTCGATCCTTTCAGTGTCAACTTTCAATACTTACATTAGTCCGAAGAACTCATGCACTTATTATCGGTAACTCTCAATCTAATAAGGAGGTTCACAAAGAGACAAGTACCCCGAGGAGGAGTGTATGGGGGTTTGGTTATCCTTGCGCATCCTCGACTCATGGTACGTAAGTGTACTCTAATATTCGATCCCTCCAAAGATTAGTGATCCATCTAGTAACTAGAGTTCTCAACTAGTTTTGTAGGTTTTGAAAATAAACACGGATTGCCCAAAATACGACACCTATCACTAATAGGCTAGATCTCTTGACACCAAAAGTTCAAACATTACTCACAACAATACCTCAAAACTATTGCAAGTTACTACTAGAATTAAATAGCAACCTCAATTACCTACTTTCAAGACAAGACACAACTCAGTGCAACAACCAACTCTCTTTAACAAGATAAACATGAAAACTAAAAAGAGTTCCAGCAACAAACTAAACAAAAGCCAAGGCTCTTTCTAAAGACAAACTAAGACTAAAACTAAACATGGCAGTAGCTACGAAAAGATAAAGAACACACAACAGCAAAAAGATAGGCAGGAAAAATCCTATGATGTGTTCTAGATTTTGAAAGTGGAGCGTGTTTCTCTCCCACACAAAGTAAGACGGGATCTAAGTTGTTATGAACAGCAAGAAAAGCTAAAGAAAACTAAAAAAACCTAAGAGCGAGACGCTCCAAGCATAGCACATAACGCATGAAGTGATAAAAATATAGTGAGACGAAGGACGAACTGATGATTGTTGATGGAGAAGGGGATGCACGGGGGCATCCCCAAGCTTAGACGCTTGAGTCTCCTTGAATATTTATTGGCGATGCATGGGGGCATCCCCAAGCTTGAGCGCTTGACACTCCTGGATCTTCTTTCATCATCTTCCATCGCACACTTGAAAATTCCCTTCATACATAACTCATCATAAGCTGATTAGAGAGGTTAGTACCCTTAATAAAATAATTTTTTCCCACTGGATATAAATATATTCTTGAAGAGCTACTTTTTCTCAAGAGTGCCAAAAAGTTTTTGCAAAGAAAAAGCAAGATTAAGGTCTGCAAAAGTTAGGAGAGACAAAACGTGGCAAAATATGTGAAAAACAGAACAACAGGTAGTAAAGAATTTTTTAGGGGCACTTCTGCAACTCAAATCAAAAAACTCAGAACATACAGAAGTTTCAAAATTGTATAGAGCACGCTGTCAAAAAAATTCAGATCAAAAAGATGATCTGGTGATTTGATTCGGATTTTTCTATCAAGGGACAGAATCTGTTTTCTCGACAGCACGTCACAACTTTTGCTTCCCTTATCATATGAGGCTATAACTTGGCACAATGCTGAAAAATAAAGATACAATGATGTTGCTACATTAGTAACAAATATCAAGACACAACAAAAAGCAAAAATAAACCTAAATTTGTTGCGGGCTGCCTCCCGAAAGCGATTCTTTAGAGCCATTAGCTAGGCTTGAAGATTATGAAAGATGCTCACAAGAGAATAAGAATTGAAGCAAAAGAGAGCATCAAGAAGCAAATGTGAAACACATTTAAGCCTAACCCACTTCCTATGCATAGGAATCTTGTAAGAAAATAAATCAAAGAAGCACAAAGTGACATGCATAGGAAGGTGGAACAAGAACAACTTCGAAAGTTTCAGTTTAGAGAGAGGCGTTTTTGTCGCATGGAAGTTTCTATAGCCAAACTTTCCTCTCTCAAAGTAATTTTCAGCAATATCATGAACAACATCAAGAATATAACTATCATATAAATCATATTGTTCATGACCTACAAGCACACGTGTATTTTTTTTCAACACGTTTTTTAGGATCATAAGATAAATGCAACCCGTCACATTGAGCTTTGATAAGAGGAAAACTCTCCGGAGTTGGAGATTTTAAAAGGATAATAGGACACTCAAGTGTGGGTGCGATAGCAAAAATTTCATGCTTAACATGAGGAACTATAGCAAGTTCATCTCCGTAAGCATCATCCATAGTGGCATCACGGCTATAAGCATAGAAGGCATCAACTTCATCAAAAAGGGATATTTCAAGTGAGTCCTCAGAATCATAAGATTCCTCTTCATAGCAATCATTAGCCTCTTCTTGGGCAGCAAGCATTCTATTTTTAAAATCCTCAATATAAGCATTGGAAGTATAATTCTCAAAGCAATAAGCAAGAACAGCAAAGTTTTCAGACTCGAAAATAGTATCGTGATACTTTTCAATTAAAGAAGCAATCTCATAGGCACCTTTAAAAGCAACAAACTCTTCAATCTTTTCAACATCAAAGTAATCATAAACACCTTTAGCATAAGAAGATAATATCTCATTTTCATTAAACTCACATTGGAAAGGAAGGTGTTTATGATCTATATTAGAACAGCAAGTAAAATCATAAATGTGGCACGAAAGTTTAGCATGGCAATAAGAAACATGTATTTGATCCCATAAGTGTTTCCCTTTCTGAGATAGGCGGTGCAGCGTATAATGAGCATGCTCATCCAATGATTTTCCCTCAACCAAGTCGGTTGGGTTTTTAGCGCAAGAACAAATTGATCGAAGACGATCCAAGTGAAACATGTCCATCGTACCATATTTGGGTGGTTCCACACCTATGGTGAAGATAGCATCAGTAGGTATTTTTGGTATTTTTTATAAGGTACACAAAGGTAAAAACTGAAAGGTAAACTAACAAGACAAAAAAACAAAGGTAAAGGGTAGTGTGCAACTCCCCTATCTTAGCACTCGGAGTCCCCGGCAACGGCGCCAGAAATTTTGCTTGATGGCGCGAGAGTTGACGGGTGTAGTCTTCTCGCCCTTCGTTGGTGAGCCCCAAGTGGAAGGCGTGATGCAGCACAGCAGCAAATTTCCCTCGGTAAAGATACCAAGGTTTGTCTCCAGTAGGACTACAGAGATGATAAGTAGGTTTCAGCGGCGCTACTGACGCGGACCTGCACACAGACACAAATAACTTTGTTCCCAACGAAGTTCGGAGAGGTTGTCAATCTCGCCGGTCTTGTTGTTCACAAAGGATCAAACATAAGAGATAATGATAGCAACTTAAAGTAAAAGCAGAAAAGTAAATGAGCGTGGAAACAGTAATGAGGATATGGACCAGGATACGTGATGTTCACTAGTGATGTCTCTCTCCCAAAAGACGATAAAACTGCTATGCAAGGTAAACAAATTACAGAAGGGCAATTGACAGGATTATGAACGCACCGCAATGCTAACTATGCTACAAAAGAAAGGAAGAGGCTCAAAAGCACGGGCAGTACGCCAAAATAAGTAGACCGAAATCCAACTGCATCTACTACTAATCATCCACCTTGAGATATCTATCCAGAACATCTCGCTGGTATTAAGTTGCGAGCCCCACCCAAAGTGTAAACCCAAAGCAACAGACAACTGCATTAAAAAGAACTTTGCGTAAAGTAAACAATCCTTGTAACCGCGGTTACAAGCACCGTTGTTTTCCCCCTTGTGGTAACAGCACATCCCCTAGACTCATGTTACCGTCACTCAAGGGTGTCATCGGGGGGCATGAACCCACAATCTAGCACAACGTTCCCTCTTGGAGTCACTACCTACTACTTGGCCAAAGCAATAAACAGCAACAAAGAACATGCAAGAATTACTTAGGAACAAAAATATAAGAGATAAAAACCAAATATATTACTCTATCACAATCTGAACATAATCTCATAATCCATCAGATCCCTCCAAACTCAACATAGCAACAGCAGAAATATTACAAAGGTGCCTCGATCATGTAGGGCAGCTCACGAGGTCTAAACAATGAAGACCAAAGAGGGGAGGAGAACATCACATAGGTACTGATCGCGGACCCATGGTCCAAGGAAAACTACTCACGAGACATCCGGTGAGCATCCATGGTGGAGAGGAGACTCCCGGAGGTCAATCCTCCCTCCGGCAGGGTGCCGGGAAGAGGTCTTCTGGTGCTCCCGATCTTGGAAGCGCGGCGGCGGCGGAACATAGGCGAGTTTGCGGAATAGGGTTCCTCTTCTGGAGTTTTCCCGTGACGGAGAATAAATAGGCGAAGGGGGGCAGCCAGAGGTGGACCAGGGGCCCCAGGCTCCCCCCTGGCGTGGCCAGGGGTGGGGCCGCGCCGGGTGGCCCCTGGGCCCCCCCTGGCTCCCCTCTGGCCCCTCCCGGGCTCTTCTCGAAGCCTCCTGTACGCTGATTTTTCCTGTATTTTTCCCGGAATTTTTCTGGCCCTTTTTATATGGGGGGAAACTGAAATAGAAAAACAGCAGAAAACAGGAACTGTCACTGGGGTGCACTGAGTTAATAGGTTAGTCCAAATATGATCAAAAGTGTATGAAAGTGTATCTAGATCATAGCAATATCACACAAAACATGCATGGAGCAAGCAGAAATTATAGATACGTTTTGGACGTATCAACGACCCCTGCGACTGTAGGTGTGGAGGGAACCTCTGCGACTGCTCCGTCTGGGGGGTCTGCTTCGACTGCTGCTGCTCCTGAGGGTGATTTACCTCCGGATGTCAAACCAGTGATCCCTGAGGAGCATTTTTTGGAGAGGAGGGATCTCTCTATTAAGGATAAAGCGAAGTTCTTTGATCGCATGGCGGAGCAGGTACGTAATTTCTTTGTCTTTCTGTGCTTTGCTGTAGTAGTCCCCGAGGCTGCAAATGGTCACTTGAGGGTGGTTGTAGTCTATCATTTAGGTCTTCCTTCTATCGGTCTGGTACATATTGGGAGCACGGCAGTGCTCCCAATGGGAGTAGCCCCCGAGGCTGCAAGCAATCATTTGTGATTGGTTGTAGCCTTTGATTTTCTTCTTTCCTATGTTTTGACTTTGTGTATCTGCTTGGGTGCGGCCTTTATTCCGGATGTGCGAACGTGTGCTGGCTGAGACTGATCGGTGGCGACGTGCTCATGACTCGGTCCAGGGGAGCTTAACTGCTATGACACGTGAGATTCTGGTTCTTGGTCTTTGTTTCTTTTGCTGATTGGTTCTGATTTGTGATTGTTCCGTAGGTCGCAAGAAGGGTGCTGACAGGCGGGCGGAGGCTGCAAAGAAAGAACTTGCTGAACTTCGAACTGTTCTGGAGTCCAAGGAGAAGGAACTGCAGGCGCAGCACGGTGAGCTCAAGCGGTTGCGGCGGCTGGAGGAGCAGTTTCTCTAAGTCGAGAGGGTTGAGTGCGAGCGTCTGCAGGAATTGACGAGTTCGTTAATTGGTTAGTGGACTCCTCTTATCCTCCGTCTTTTTGCGGTTTGTTTTTCTCTCTGATTGCTGGGATTTTAATATGTGGCCTTCTTCCAGGTTTCGCGGGTATTGGAGCGGTGGATGTTGTTGCTGCTGGTTCGGGCGTTCTCCATGGATCTGTAGATGCTGTCTCGGGCGCTGCTGTAGCTGTTGGGGATGTCTGCGATCGGGCTACCATTCTTCTGAAGCTTCTCCATGAGCACATGTTCCCCGATGCGGAGAAGCGTCCTGAGGGTCTTGATGCACTAGTTGCTACTTTCGGTCCGGATGGGGATCGGCTGGAGGACTTGCTTCGTGAGAACGTGGTGGCTGGACTTGCCACGTCTATTGTTGTTCTTCTGGGCCATGGTCTTCCTATTGAGGATTCCATGGTGGATACTTTTCCTGCTTACACGGACGAGCAGAGTGCTCGCGCTACTCGACTGACCCGCCAGCTGCAGCTGGTCGTAGAGGCAAACAATTCTGCAGTCGAGGAGTAGCGTGGTCCTTTTTTGAGTGTTGAGAACTTTCAGTTGTAATGTGCCTCCTGCGGGACGGCGGATCATAATTCATGGACCCTCTTTGCTTTCTCGTGCTGCTTGTTGCCTTGCTTCTTTTGACTTATTTCTCTTTGCGGTAGGCCATCCCGGGCGTTTCTCGGGCTTGGAATTTGTTGAAGGAGGATGTTCGCGAAGGTGCTTACGAGTCCGTTTGCTTGAGGCTGAAAGAGGCCGAACGTGAGATCGTTCGACTGAAAGGTTTTGTTGCGGTCCATCGCTCGAAACGCGGGCGTGCTGAGGCTGTCTTGGATGGCTTGGCAACTTGGATGTGGAAGTTGTCTGACTTTCTGAAGGGTGAGCTTGCTTTTTTCTTCGACCTCTTGGCTGCGCGGGTTCTTTCCTTTGTGCTTTGCCGCTGACCTTTTTTTCTTCGTTGCGAAGTGCTTGTTGGGCGTTCTCGCGAGGAGGAGGAGGCAGTGCAGTCTGAGTTACTGCGGCTGGAGGACCTGGTTGTGCAGGCGAACAATCCTTTATGGATTGACAGGGCGCGTGCTCGGGCATTTGCCGTTTTGCGGATGCGGGTTGAGAGGGTACCCCAGGCTCTTGAGTACTGCCGCGGAGTTTTTGGCAGGATTTTTGCTGAATTTTACCCTTTGGGTCATGTCCCTTCATCTCTTGAGAAGCTTTGCCGGATGTTCTCCCGGCCTGCGGATCTTCGGCGCGTAGTTAATCACCAGATTTATGCAGGTGCTCACTGTGCTTTTGCCTTCGTCCATAGTCATTGGCCGGGGGTTGATATTATGTTGGCAGCTCGAGGTCCTCCTGGTGGTCGAGCTCGGCCGATGGACGATCATTACGCCGTGGCGGATGAACCTGCAGGTGAAGTTGTGAAGTGGGTGGTCGAGGATAATGACCGTCGATTGGGTGATCTGTGTAAAGTAAAGTCAGAGCCTGGGGATTAGCCCTTGCTTGGCGCTCTATCCTTTGCTGGGCAACGTTTTGTTGTTGTTCTATTTGAATTACTTTGTTCGTCTGTTGTAGATCAAACTTTGCATGGTAGGATTTGTCTTGTTGGCTGCTGAGTTTTTAGAGTCGCGTTGCGAAGACGCCTCGGGGGGTGGCTGCTTCGGCGAGCCCCCGAGTGCCGATTTTTTAGAGTCGCATTTTGCGAAGAACGCCTCGGGGGGTGGGTGCTTCGGCGAGCCCCCGAGTGCCAATTTTTTGGAGTCACGTTTGCGAAGAACGCCTCGGGGGGTGGCTGCTTCGGCGAGTTCCCGAGTGCCAATTTCCTTCTAGGTCGCGTTTGCGAAGAAAGCCTCGGGGGGTGGCTGCTTCGGCGAGCCCCCGAGTGCCAATTTTTTAGAGTCGCGTTTGCGAAGAACGCCTCGGGGGGTGGCTGCTTCGGCGAGCCCCCGAGTACCAATTTTTTAGAGTCGCGTTTGCGAAGAACGCCTCGGGGGTGGCTGCTTCGGCGAGCCCCCGAGTGCCAATTTTTTAGAGTCGCGTTTGCGAAGAACGCCTCGGGGGGTGGCTGCTTCGGCGAGCCCCCGAGTGCCAATTTTTTAGAGTCGCGTTTGCGAAGAACGCCTCAGGGGGTGGCTGCTTCGGCGAGCCCCCGAGTGCCAATGTGTAGAAATAATTTTTGGGAGAATATTTCCAATATTTTCCCTTTTTGTTTCTTACACGAGGGGGGCTGCTGTTTGAAGGCAACCCCTTTATTTGGATCGATGGCTTAGTAGCCCTAAGAACAAAAAACTGTTGTGGCTCCATTTTGCTTCTATGGTTGAGCCTCTTCTTCTGGGGCTGCGGCTCCGCTGGCTTGGTGTGCTCCAAAGGTTTCTGATATTTTGTGGAACTCCTTGTCGCAACGGTCAGATCGTACGAAGCTGCCGCTAACTATGATTACTCCTCGCGGGCCTGACATTTTCATCTTGAGGTAGGCATAGTGTGGTACTGCCATGAAACGCGCGAAGGCTGGGCGTACTAGGATGGCATGGTATTGTGATTTCCAGTTGACCACTTCGAAGTCCAGTGTTTCTTTGCGGAAGTTGCTCGTGCTGCCAAAAATCACCTCAAGGCTTATTTTTCCGAGGGGATAGACTGCTTTCATTGGCACGATTCCGTGGAATGTTGTGCCTGAAGTTTTCAGTGCTGAGCTTTGGATGAGCATTTCTTCCAAGGTTCTGGTGAATATGATGTTGATTCCGCTGCCGCCGTCCATGAAGACTCGTGACATATCGTAGTTTCCGATTCGTGCTTCGAGTACTAGTGCGGCATATCCTGGGCGCGGGATGGATGGCGGGTGATCTTCTCGGGAGAAGGTGATTTCCGTCTCGGATCCGCGCAAGTATTCTGGGACAGCCGGGTGCGAAGAGACTGCGAGAAAAACTTGTCTGGTGACTTGCTTCTGCTGCCCGTTTGATGGTCTTCCTTCTTGTATCATGTAGATCCGACCGTGTGCTTCCGGGTATTTTTCTTCCTCGGGTGTCGTGCCCCGTTCTTGGATTACTGCTACCTGCCTTGTTGGTATGGCAGGTGCTGGCTGAGCGTCGTGGGCTATGGTCCCGACTGCCACGGTTGCGATAGGTCGTGCTGCTGCTGTTGCGGATCGACTTTTTTCTTTGGAGAGTTCGATGAATCGCCTGCAGTTCCTGAGGGTGTGCCCTGATCTGAGCTCTCCGCGCTCGTTTCTGAACTCGTGTATTGTGCATGGTCCGTCGAGCTGCTATTTGGCCGAGCGATATGCTCGGGCGTCGTCCCGTGGCTGCCTTGTTCTCCAGTCTCGTTTTTGAATTTGGGGTGTTTCTTTTTGGTTGTCCCTGTGTTGTATTCTCCTGTCGTCGCGATGTCTGCCTTCTCTGTCATTTGGGAAGCCGACCGCGACCATGTCGGGTCCTCTGTCGTCGTAGAAGTTACGCCTCGGGCGTTTTCTTCTTCTGTCGAGTCCTCTGTCGCTGCTGTGGTAGTCGTAGTCACGTTCTGAGCGCGTTGTCTGGATCTCTGATTCATTCCGTACGGAGTCTTCTCCATCTTCCCAGTTGTTGGCTTGCTCGAGCAGTCTTGCGAGTGTTCGGACTTTCGTCTGCCCGAGCTGCTCCTTGAAGTCGATGCGTTGCAAGCCCCTCCTGAATGCATCGATTGCGCTTTCATCTGAGATGTCCTCGACTGAGTTTTTGAGTATGGTCCATCGCTGGATGTATGCTCGTAGGGATTCTCTTGAACCTATCCTGCAGGCCCTCATCTCCTCGAGTGATGCCGGTCGTTTGTAGGTGGACTTTAAGTTCTCGATGAAGGCACTGCGGAACTTCCTCCAGGAATCGATTGATCCTCGTGGTAGGTTTTTCAGCCAGTGTCGTGCTGAGCTCTCGAGCATGAGTTGTATGTACTACATTGCTGTGATATTGGTTCCGCGCTAGAATTTTACGGCCGTTAGGTAGTCGTCGAGCCATGCTTCTGGTTCCTCCAGCCCGTCGTACTTGTGCGTCGTGGAGTTTAGCTTGAAACCTTTCAGCATCCTTGTCTTCCGTATGGACCGTGTGAAGCACAGTGCTCCGCATGGTTCTACGTTCTCGTCAGAAGCTTGCTCATCCGAGTACTCTTCGCGGGCCGCTCGCCGTCGTCTTCCACGGTTGACTTTGCTTTGTGTTATGTTGTCGCGTGCGTCTCACCGATTGTTGTTGCGTCTGTTGCTGTTGTCGTCGCTGTCGTGGTTCTTTTTTTTGTTTGGGCGCTTGCGCCAGTCGTCGCTGTTGTCGTTGTCGGATGAACTGGGATCCCTGTCCGGGGTCTGCTCGCAAGGAGCCCGTCTTGCGCCTGTTCTTTTGGGGGCTGAGATGGCGTCTTTCATTATTTTGAGTGCCATCGTCATGTTGTGATCTAAGCTGCCTTTCTTGCTTTTCTGAGCACGAGATAGGTACTCTTGGGCAGTGAAAAGGGCTTCGGTTGGCGTGAGTTGTTCTTCCTTGTCTTCGTCCTCTTCTAGCTTGAAGTCGTCATCTAGCTTGCGGGCCACCTTCTTCTTGTCCGTGCGTTTCAGATTGCTGAATCTGGATCTGTCTCGGATGGGGGAGTCGTAGTCGGAGGAGTCGCTTCTGGAAGGTGATCTGCGGTTGCTCCTTGAGTCGATGGCGATCTTTCCTTGCTTTTCTAGTTCTAAGCGTTGTTGTCTTTCTCTCTTGGTGGCGCCACTCTCCAGCTTGTTGTATGCTCTGAGCTCATCTCGTGTTGCGTTCTTCGGGAGTAGTTTGCCGCGCTTCACTGTGTCCCTTATTCTGGCGATTGCTTCCTTGGATAAGTAGATATTTTCTACGTGGTGGTCCTCTTTCGCTATTCCTGGAGTCTGATGCTTGCTGCTTTCTGGCTCATCGGTCCTACGATTGCTATGCTCCACTCTTTGGTATATTTTCTTTGGTATAGTTCCTGGTTCTCCAAGCGTGACGGTGACTTGGCTAGTGTTGTCAGGATCACTGTCTTTGCTATTCGAGTGGTTGTCCCGGCGACTGCTCGGGTCGCCATCTTGGTTTTTGCCATCTGTGGTTGGCTCGTGGATGTCTGCCATGAATACTTGGGACAACGTCTTGAATATCGTCTTGCTTGCGCGCACGATGCGCTTCTTCCGGGGACCACTCGAGTAGTCAGGCTGGGGGTCGTGGCTGACTCGCGGAGTCATCACGCGGGCGGGAGCTGCTTCGATTGTTGATGTAGGATCTGTTGTCGCGGGTGCTCGAGCGCGGTCCGTGAGACGGAGGGCTCCCCAGTGGTTGATGTAGATTTGATATGATGCGAAAATCAGGTTGACTCCAGTGCGCAAGTCGGCGAAGGCTGGTCGAAAGGCCGGGAGGTGAGCCATGAAACCGAGGGATCCGAACAGATCGGAGTCTGCCCGGATTGTAGGGTCGATGAGAGCTGATGAAGTCGTCGCCTTGACGAGTGTCGATGATGAGGCCGCCGAGATCGCGATTCCAACCTGCGGAGTTCCCACATACGGCGCCAATTGACGGGGATCAACCCCGGAAAATCCCATGGTCAGGGACCGTGGGTTAGTCATAGAGATGGCACAGGTTGGACAATACTCGTCGGCTAACAGGAGAAGCACTTCCTTCTCGATATTATTACGTGAGGGGGAGATTAAAGTGGAGGCCAAGGCGAGTTCTCGCAAGGCTAGGATGAGTAGATGCGTATTGAGATAAGATAGACGTCTCCCCTCCCAGCCTTTATATACTAGGCCAGGTCTCGGGGAGTCCGTGCTAGGTTACATATGTAGTTTCCTAATCCTAGTTCTGCCTTGTACGCCAAGTTGCACCTTCCATGTTAGTCGCGGACTCCTACGTCGGTGCTTGGTTGGGCCAATCGTGGGCTTGTCGCAGCTTCCCAACAGGCCTTCTGTCTTCATACGCACCAGGTAGCCTCACACGTAGGAGTCGTGGGGTCACCCCCTCGTCAGCTTCCATGGCAGCGGTTCTCCAGTCTCAAAGGACATTCCCGTCTCCAGGATCCTGCACTCAGCACCCAAACCCATGCGCAGAAACTTTAGTTCATACTCACAGTTCTGGTTCTGCAGATCATAGATCTGTGCTTGAAGCTCATAAACTTTTTCTTCTAGTGCGGCCAAACTTGACCACATCTCCTTCATCTCCTTCTTGTGGGAAGCCTCTATTTTGTTCATGATGTCGAAGTTAGCTTCAACACCACGCTCCACCATCTTCTTGAACTTGAAGACCTCATGTTCCATCTCCTTCAGCCGCTCCTCGGTGCTCCCTTCCTTGACAGGTCCCTTCAGATCCTCCTTGTGGAGGACACCATCCTCCACATGAAGGATCTGGGGGTGCTTCTTCACCTCAGCGAGGTAAGGTTTGATGACGTTGACGACGAACTTGTCCTTGGGTGAACTTGGGGAAGCCATGGCACCTAGGTCTAGCTGAAAGATTTTTTGGCAGAAACAGATCGAAAAGAAAACACACGAAATCGCGAGATACGTTGCTGGAACAATCCAGGCAAATATATAGCAAAAATTTCTGCACATAAAGGAAGGTAACGAGCCAAAGTGGGGTCGAAGACGGACTCCTAGGTGCCTAGGCGGCCTCCCGGCGCGGCCAGGGGGTAGGCCGCGCCAGGGGGCGCCTGGGCCCCCTGGAGCTTGTCTCCGGCTCCACTTAGGCCTCAAATTTTCCTAATTTTACAAAAACTCATAATGCGGGATTTTTATGGCGGTTCGCGATGTTTCCTTACCGTAATACATATATTTCCTTATTCTGCTTCTGCTGGTGTCTGAAACAGGGCTGCAACATGTTCTTCATGAGTTGTTGTGTATACCAAATCCACATCAACATTGACAGGGTCTCCAGCTATGTAATGCTTAAGTCTCTGCCCATTCACAACTTGAGGTTTGGTGCCTTCGAAATCGTTAATCTTGATTGCACCCGAGTGGTAGACTTCCTCAATATGAAATGGCCCTTTCCACCTGGAAAGTAGTTTACCTGGAGAAAACCTGAAACGGGATCTAAACAAAAAAACTTTATCACCAACATTAAATTCACGTTTCAGAATCCTCCTATCGTGCCACTTGTTTACCTTTTCCTTGAACATTTTAGTGCTCTCGTAAGCTTAACTTCTCCACTCATCTAGAGAAGTCAAGTTCATGAGACGCTTTTCACCAGCTAATTTCAGGTCAGCATTAAGCTCTCTAATAGCCCAGAAAGCTTTGTGTTCTAATTCTAATGTCAGATGGCAAGCCTTGCCATAGACCATCTTATAGGGAGACATGCCCATGGGGTTTTTGTAAGCAGTTTTATACGCCCACAAAGCATCTCCTAACTTATTTGACCAATCTTTCCTGTTTCTATTAACTGTCTTCTGTAAGATCAACTTGATCTCGCTATTGGTGAGCTCAACTTGCCCACTAGTTTGAGGGTGGTATGGTGAAGCAATTCTATGATTGACATCATACTTGGCTAAAGCTTTTCTAAAAGCTCCATGCGTAAAGTGTGAACCCCCGTCGGTCATGAGGTACCTGGGTACTCCAAACCTAGGAAAATTACATCCTTTAGCATTTTCAAAGATGTCTTGTGATCAGCACTTTCAGTGGGGATTGCCTCTACCCACTTGGTTACATAATCCACAACAACTAAAATGTGAGTGTACTTGTGCGAGGGAGTAAAAGGACCCATAAAATCAAAACCCCAGCAATAAAAAGGTTCAATCACTAGAGAGTAATTCATAGGCATCTCATTCCTTCTACTAATATTACCAACTCTCTGACACTTATCATAGGATAAGACATAATTTCTAGCATCCTTAAAGAGAGTAGACCAATAAAAACCTGATTGAAGAACCTTATGTGCGGTCCTCTCACCGGCATGATGTCCTCCATGTGGACTATCGTGACATTGTTTTGTAGGGGAACGCGGCAGAAAACAAAAAATTTCCGCACTACGAACAGCCCAGGACCACTATGGAGACTGCATACAAGGTTTTGATCTGATCGTTACCGACTCGTAGCGCAGCGGAAGTAGAGTCGATGTAGATCGTTGGTGCAGACCCCCGCAGCTAGGATTTACAACCTCCCAACCGCGAGGATGTCCTCCCTCGTCTGCTCCTCGGACAGCGCTCCGAGAGGCGGTCGGACAGTCCCTCGGACGATGTCACGGACAGCCCTTCGGGAGGCCCCTCGAAACTCGATCGGTAACTCGGACAGCCCTTCGGGAGGACCCTTGAAACTCGAACGATAATTTGGACAGCCCTTCGGGAGGACCCTCGAACAGCCCCTCGGGCAAAAGATCGAAACTACGACCTCTCTACGGGGTTGCACACATTCGGTGTCATCTATCCGGCAGGGCTTCGCCGTCCAGAACTAGTTCCTACCGGAACCCAGACAGCCTTTCGGCTCTACGAAACTATTTCGTGGGAGGGAGAGAAGAAAGCTAGATCATGCAATGGCACTTGTTGAGAGTTCAAGTGAGAACTTGGATCAGATTTGAGAGACCCCTCTCCACCCCTATTTATAGGGTGAGAGGCTATGGGGAAAAACCCAAAATGCCCTCCAAACTGCATCATTGCCTGCATCATCATGCAAGCTGCATCATCGCCTGCATCATCATGCAAGCTGCATCATCGCCTGCATCATCATGCAAGCTGCATCATCGCCTGCATCATCATGCAAGCTGCATCATCGCCTGCATCATCATGCAAGCTGCATCATCGCCTGCATCATCATGAATAGTGTATCCACTATTCATGAAGACATTTATCTGCGACCGTAAAATCCGAAACTTTTCTGTAGGTCTTAGAAAAATTCCAGTACCCACTAAAAGGATTTTGGACGCGTTCCGAAACAATTCCGGATTAGTGATTTTCATCTGCGAAAAGCAACCAAAGCGGTTCCGGCAGCTCCGGAACATTTCCGGTTTTCTCTCTCTGGAAAAATCCCAGAAGTTCCCAGAACAATTCTGGCACCCTCCAAGAATTTCCAGGCGTGTGCCGAAACCATTTTGACTTAATGATATATTCCGAAACAACTTTTCGGTTTTACCGAAATTATTCCGGTGTTCTCTTTCCGGAACTTTTCCGTTTTCTCCGAAACCTTTCCGGTGACTTTCTCTCAGACTCCCTGTCTAGTATTCAGCAGATAGATGGCCCTTAAGCGTGTGACCCTATAGGTTCGGTGAAGTATAGACATGACCCGGAACACTTTCCGATCAATGATCAACATCGGAGCCGTGGACACCCATATTGACCCCTATACCCACACGAATAAATATTCGAGTGAACCTCCAGTTGCCGTGTGCTATTCCTGTTGCTTCGTGATATGTTACAAATACCCGAGGTGAGACTTATCGGCATCCCCGTGGATCAACACTTGTCCACTATGCCAGTTACCTCGTTACTAGTATTGTTCTCTTTTCTCGTTCCCGCGTTCCGGCATCCCTGTGATCAAATCACACTGTGTCTGGCCAGACGATGGTGGATACCGTAACACCGAGAGGGCCCGAAGAATATCTCTCCATCGACGGAGGAGCAAATCCCAATCTTGAGCTACCTAGTTCCTTGTCATACTTTTCCGTGAACCCGTAAGCCGCCGTAATAGCCACCCTTTTACAGATGACGTTTAACAAACCCCAAAGTTCACGAAGCAAGTACGAAGGAACTCGATACTCTCATGGTCTAAGGAATTATGCAAACGCTCAACTTTCTCTGTGTTATAATCCATTAACTGGTGACGAATGTATCTCATAGCATAACATCAATCTGGGTCGATTCAACACAAATGTTCTTCTAACATTGTGCCCTCAAAATTGCCGGCATAGTCATGCCCATGATCAGGAAAACAGAACCATCATGCAACACTTGAGCTAGTCTTAGAGGCGAGACTAGGAATATATATTTTTTATCCGTTTATTATTCCACACGTGCATATGAGTCTTCCTCCGAGCCTCGTGGTTATTGCAGACTCGAGAACCATAGCAGTTATAGCATGGAATATAAACATAATTAGGAACATGGGGATAAATAATAACATTTATTATTGCCTCTAGGGCATATCTCCTACAGACTCCCACTTGCACTAGAGTCAATAATCTAGTCAATGCTAATGCACTTTACACCTACGGCATACTGGTGTAAAATATGCTTCACATGTGGTATAGCCTGATGTCCAACGGATCTGACAACTTCAACTCCGTGTGTATCTTTGCATATCCTCGCGTTTTCACGCTTTCACAAAATTCATATTTTGTGTGGACTTGGCTTTGTATATATGCGAATCACTGGTCGAACCTTGATTCCTCAGACTGAGCTATGGAGCAACTATCTTCAATAGTGTTCCATTGACCAAAGCCATATTGGAACCATACTAAGTTCATGAATGAACTATATGATTCAACATTTTCTTTGTTGCTTCTAAAGCAGCAACATACATAGCCATTTGTTATAGAATTTCGCCACAGTAACCTGTTATGAACAATTCCAACTTACTGTGCCACCATATTGTGTATTACACACACAAAAACTTTAACTCAAATCGAAAATCGCATGGAGCATTGATGAAAACCGTATCGATGTAATTACTTACAACAAGTTCTTCATAATCTCTTCTTGCGAGAAAACATGTCATCAGTGCTACTTTAGTACTCAATGACATTTTTCACTGTTGTCCCACGATCAGTTCTTTGATCACTTTGGTATCTATACTCGCAACAACTTTGGAGTATTGGACATATCTGGTTGTTTTACATACCATGGAATACATGATTAATCCCAACACGAAGGTGTGTGGAATCTCCATTATGTAATTTGCTCATCAGTGTTTTGGGACACTGAGTCTTGCAAAAACTCTTTCCATGTGACTTTGGCAAGAATCACTCCTTGTCGTTTTTAACGCTAAACTGTTTTAGCACCTTGTCAATATGTATTTTGGCTTAGCCCTATTAGGCAATTATATCTCGTAGATAATTATGCCTAATATCAAGACAACTTAGCCCAAGCACTTCGTTGAAAAACTATTTTCAATGAAGTCTTAATTTGTGTCAAGAAATTTATATTATTTCCAATTAACAATGTGTTAGGCACACAAGGTTTTTAGAAATATTATTATGCTCCCACTTACTTTCTTGTAGCCACAAGCATCTTCGTTATCCATCGATGAAATCAAACTCTTTTGATTATTTCATCAAAAACGAAGATTCCAACTCCATTATGCTCTCTTTTGTCCATCGCAGGAACTCTGAAGTTTGCATACTTACTAGCATCCTCTGGACTGACAAAATACCTTGGACTGTATCTCCAAGGCAGTATTTCCATCTCATGGAAATCCTTTTGGCATCCATGTTTCATATCTCATGAATGAAATACGTATTAATTGCTAGTTTAACCCGAACCGACTTTAAGCATCGCTACGGAGAGACAATCTCGCCGTAGTTAATTCCTTGAAATTGTTATAAGCAACAAGTCGAGCTTTATGGATAAAACATTTTTATCCGTATCAGTTTATAGTTCCATTAATATTCGTTAGACTCTAAGTCTTCCGAATGGTCCATCAAGATACAATCTTGAATTACGTATATGGAAACTATCTCGGATTTGTATTGGCATTTAGCCAATTCCGGAGTCAGGGCCCATCATCGCTTCCTTGATTATCGTAGGTATGCTGTTGTCTAACAACAATATCTCGTTTGCGCACCTGAGAGGTTTGCACGAGTTTTGCCTACGTGGCTCAGTTGCAAGTTTGACCGAAGTCCATACATCTCATGTAGAGGCTTCCGTATCAGTTGCAGTAGGAAACTCTGGAATCACTTCCAAGGTTCCTTTCCTTTGATCTGATGACGAAGATACTGTTATCTCGTCGAGTTGCACTGTCCTCCCACTCACCTTTTTTCAAGAACCATTCTCTTTAAAAGCATACCGTTCTTTGTGGCAAAACCTTTTGCCTCGGTATAGTGGTGGAGGAATTCCCAATAATTTGGGATAACCTACAAAGTAGCACTTGTCTGATTTGGAATAGGTTTGTAAACAGTTTACACAATCCCCATATTCCAAATGTTAAGAAAAGATAAAACATGGTTGGGCGTACCATACCATGGCGTCATTTCAACAGACCTGATGGCGCTCCTTTAAGTGTAAAAGCCGTAGTCTCTAAAGCATTACATTAAAAGGGATAATGGCAAATTGATTTATGTCATCTTTGATCTTACCATGTCATAAATGGTTTGATTACATCTTCAAGGACATTCCACTTGCAGTGGTGTTCCGGGAGGTGCAAGTTATGAAAACTCTTTTCACAACTCATCAGACATTGGCTAAACTTGTAACTCAAAAATTCCTTTCTGCAATCAAATTGTAGAAACATAATTTTCTTGTCACAATAACTTTCACTTCATTTTTGAAAACCTTTCGAATGATTTCAAAAGATCCAGACTTACGTCTCATCAAGTAAATATCCATATATCTACTTGAGTCTTTTCTGAAGATAGATAAATCCACTACTAACAACATTTATCGGACTACACACATCAAATGTATGATCACCAATAAGTTTGTTGTTCGTTCCTCATGGCCTGTGAACAGTATTTCAGTCACTTAACTTTTCGGACGAAAGTTGCAAGTGTGAGATGATTCATAATCAAATGACTTCAAAATCCATCATTATGGAATTTCTCCATGCGGGTTTCTCCAATGTGACCAAATGCAGTGCCACACATATGTGGTATTCTTTTAGTCTTTCGACATTTAGCGTCATTGTTATGGATGTATCATATTACCATCAATATTCGTAACATACATCCCATCCCCGATGGAAGCATGGCCCTTTATGTTATTCATAATACTGAACAACAATTGTTCTTTTATGAACAACCTTCTTGCAACATACTTTATGCAATGGGCTAGAGTGTATAAAACTCTAAAACGAATTATGAAAATAAATACAGATGGTGATACACCGATGGAAGGTATAGTAACTTTTACTATGTTCCCAGCGCGTATCTAAAACTCATTACTGGCAAGTCTTTTAGGCCGTAGTGGTTCTTGCATCGAGTTGCAACAGAATGCAATCGAGCGGGTATTCCTGTGATCAACTTTTAATCATAATACCCAAGAATTATGGACTAACTGTTTAATCACAATTCCCAAGAACTATTTATTTTTGACCAGCCTTCCATACATCAATAACTTTCATGACTTTTATACATGAGCTGGACATTCCAGTCTTCTTTCTTTTTGCCCTTATACTTTTAACAGTTTAACTTTCAATATATTTCTCCTACTCTCAGAAGAAGCACCCAACTTTAAGAGTGGCGTTAGCCCCGGACTTCCTAGGCGTGTGAGTCATACTAACACCCTTTGGACATTTCCTTTCTCTTTAAGTTGTTTGTTTTATTCACCTTCATCATATGACAGGCGTTCTTCTGGATCCCTCTCTTATCAGTCAAATGCCCAGTAAACACTGTACTAATACTTTGCAAACAGATATTGCTTTGGATATCTCATATCTTTTAGCCTTTGTCTGTATCTGAAAACAATTTTCAGTTCCATGAATATTACATAACTATCCCAAACTTGTGAAGTTCGGGTCTTATGGAAGCAAACGTATTGCACTTGACCACAATGGAATTCTAGCTTTTGGATCGAAGGACGAGAGTCACATCATCCATAGCATTAGCGGGAGGACACCGAAAGCATGCGATAGGACAAAATCCTTCTCGGCACTCTTGAGGACAATCCTCGCATTACGTTACCAACCGTAAAGTTTTAACCAGATATTTAACAGCTTATTCAATTTTAATAGGGAAGGTGGAAACGCGAGCCATTATTCTACAACTATTAGCAAATTATACTTAGACAGTGTTCATAATTAATTGCACTCAGAATTAAACAAGTTAATTCTAAAATGCGCTCCCACTCAAATCAATATCTCTCAAAATTGATTATGAGTGATTCAAGATCCAAATATCAATACAACGCCATAGAATCATCATCTCATGACGAGGATTTTGATTTGGTAGGCCAACTTGCCGATCACATCTCTATGTCACTCTTGTTCATCTTTCGATGCATGTGTTCCGAGCTCAGGACGATCCTGCCATGAACGTCAAGACAACCAAGTGATCTTGCTGCGAGGTCTGACCTCACCCGCCTTACATTTCTCCAATCGTTCGTACCCATGCATCCATGGCGCACCCCGAAAGGATAGATGCTGTGACGGTGCTACATTTGGGAGAACACTAACTACTTGATATTTTAAGTGAGAGATCACCCTAATAAAAAGCGACTACCGCGCAATCAAGAAGGGTGCAACTTAAGGGATAAACATCTCAGGTAATTTATAATTGCATGATATGGTATAGCCCCTTCTGACGGAGAAGTCAAGTATTTCTTCGTCTTTGGCATTTGCGTCGGAGTTCACCTTCGCGAAGTTTGCCACCACCTTGTCGATGCACCAAATAATATTGCTATCTCTATAGCTAATAAAATAAGTGCATTACATAAGGTTGACTCGCAGGTCATTAAAGTGACAATCATATGGCTCCAGCCATCATGCCAAATCATGACACGCAGGTCATGTTAATAAATTTACATTATATAGTCATCTCATACATAATCAAATTAATATGAGCTTTGCTATACCACATCACATGCACATCCTGCAAAACCAAGTTAGCTGCCTCTAATCGGTTTATGCAAAATTTTATTTTACGTGGCTTCTAAGGTTTTGACTTAAACCGCAGCTACCAACGTTTATCATCAAGCATGATTATTCAAGTCGCTAGATTAACTTTGCGGGGTGTATGAAACACGAGATAATAAAATCTCGAGCCCCATACTGAACTTCGTCATACGCGTGATCCCCGTGCAGATCATATCTGCATTGCCCTTTAGTCTGCAGAATTTCTTCTTTCTCTAACTATGGTGGAATTCAACGAACTGTTAGCACTTCTTTGATCAATCAGGATCGCAGATTGCCAGAACTTTGAAACTCCACCATACTGTTATTGAGATCAGAAATACACAAATTCCAGGGAAGCAACAAGAACATCGGGTAACAGATTTCATCTGCCACCCGCATAAATAATTTTCAGCAATAGATCTGATCTACTCTAAAAATATATTATGCAATACCCATACATCTCTATGTATTCTAGATCGCAACATGCATCTACGCATAGCACGGCTCTGATGCCACTGTAGGGGAACGCGGCAGAAAACAAAAAATTTCCGCACTACGAACAGCCCAGGACCACTATGGAGACTGCATACAAGGTTTTGATCTGATCGTTACCGACTCGTAGCGCAGCGGAAGTAGAGTCGATGTAGATCGTTGGTGCAGACCCCCGCAGCTAGGATTTACAACCTCCCAACCGCGAGGATGTCCTCCCTCGTCTGCTCCTCGGACAGCGCTCCGAGAGGCGGTCGGACAGTCCCTCGGACGATGTCACGGACAGCCCTTCGGGAGGCCCCTCGAAACTCGATCGGTAACTCGGACAGCCCTTCGGGAGGACCCTTGAAACTCGAACGATAATTTGGACAGCCCTTCGGGAGGACCCTCGAACAGCCCCTCGGGCAAAAGATCGAAACTACGACCTCTCTACGGGGTTGCACACATTCGGTGTCATCTATCCGGCAGGGCTTCGCCGTCCAGAACTAGTTCCTACCGGAACCCAGACAGCCTTTCGGCTCTACGAAACTATTTCGTGGGAGGGAGAGAAGAAAGCCAGATCATGCAATGGCACTTGTTGAGAGTTCAAGTGAGAACTTGGATCAGATTTGAGAGACCCCTCTCCACCCCTATTTATAGGGTGAGAGGCTATGGGGAAAAACCCAAAATGCCCTCCAAACTGCATCATTGCCTGCATCATCATGCAAGCTGCATCATCGCCTGCATCATCATGCAAGCTGCATCATCGCCTGCATCATCATGCAAGCTGCATCATCGCCTGCATCATCATGCAAGCTGCATCATCGCCTGCATCATCATGCAAGCTGCATCATCGCCTGCATCATCATGAATAGTGTATCCACTATTCATGAAGACATTTATCTGCGACCGTAAAATCCGAAACTTTTCTGTAGGTCTTAGAAAAATTCCAGTACCCACTAAAAGGATTTTGGACGCGTTCCGAAACAATTCCGGATTAGTGATTTTCATCTGCGAAAAGCAACCAAAGCGGTTCCGGCAGCTCCGGAACATTTCCGGTTTTCTCTCTCTGGAAAAATCCCAGAAGTTCCCAGAACAATTCTGGCACCCTCCAAGAATTTCCAGGCGTGTGCCGAAACCATTTTGACTTAATGATATATTCCGAAACAACTTTTCGGTTTTACCGAAATTATTCCGGTGTTCTCTTTCCGGAACTTTTCCGTTTTCTCCGAAACCTTTCCGGTGACTTTCTCTCAGACTCCCTGTCTAGTATTCAGCAGATAGATGGCCCTTAAGCGTGTGACCCTATAGGTTCGGTGAAGTATAGACATGACCCGGAACACTTTCCGATCAATGATCAACATCGGAGCCGTGGACACCCATATTGACCCCTATACCCACACGAATAAATATTCGAGTGAACCTCCAGTTGCCGTGTGCTATTCCTGTTGCTTCGTGATATGTTACAAATACCCGAGGTGAGACTTATCGGCATCCCCGTGGATCAACACTTGTCCACTATGCCAGTTACCTCGTTACTAGTATTGTTCTCTTTTCTCGTTCCCGCGTTCCGGCATCCCTGTGATCAAATCACACTGTGTCTGGCCAGACGATGGTGGATACCGTAACACCGAGAGGGCCCGAAGAATATCTCTCCATCGACGGAGGAGCAAATCCCAATCTTGAGCTACCTAGTTCCTTGTCATACTTTTCCGTGAACCCGTAAGCCGCCGTAATAGCCACCCTTTTACAGATGACGTTTAACAAACCCCAAAGTTCACGAAGCAAGTACGAAGGAACTCGATACTCTCATGGTCTAAGGAATTATGCAAACGCTCAACTTTCTCTGTGTTATAATCCATTAACTGGTGACGAATGTATCTCATAGCATAACATCAATCTGGGTCGATTCAACACAAATGTTCTTCTAACATTGTGCCCTCAAAATTGCCGGCATAGTCATGCCCATGATCAGGAAAACAGAACCATCATGCAACACTTGAGCTAGTCTTAGAGGCGAGACTAGGAATATATATTTTTTATCCGTTTATTATTCCACACGTGCATATGAGTCTTCCTCCGAGCCTCGTGGTTATTGCAGACTCGAGAACCATAGCAGTTATAGCATGGAATATAAACATAATTAGGAACATGGGGATAAATAATAACATTTATTATTGCCTCTAGGGCATATCTCCTACATGTTTGAGAATGTCCTTCTTCTCGTGTTCCGCTATGCATCTCCTCACGATCCCATCTGGACCTTCTTTGAAAAGATGTGGGTCATTGGTGGCAAGAGAGTGTTATACTCTTCAAGCCCTCGTTGATTACCCCAAGTGCAGGGTTGGATATAGTAGAGTAGCGGCAAGTTTTCCCTTGGCAAAGATACCAAGGTTTGTCTCTCGTAGGACTTCGAAGGATACAAGAAGGTGGTAAAGTGAACAGTGGTGCCGAGGTTGCTACTTCACCTGGACCTGCACACAGATACAATGTCACAACCCCAACTAGGGTAAGTGCTAGGGTTTGAGTGCCCCTTTGCATCATGTGAAAATTTCAAAAGAAATTCAAAAATGGGGAAAAGAAAAGCCCTGAGAAATTAATTCAAATGTCTAGATAAATATCTTTTTCCAAAAACCATTTGAATATTTGGAAAATTCCTATAAATGATGGTGATCATTTTAAAAGTGGTTTGGGTTCATTCCCATGCCCATGGAATTTTCTAAAATTAAAAATGTGCCATGGAAATTAAATATGACCCCTATTTGAATTGAAATTCAAATGTTTTGAATTTCAAAAATGCTCAAATAATACAAGTGACTTGCTACTGGTCACCTAGGATTTATAAAAATGTTTGGGCATTTTACAAAATTTCCTAGCTATTTATTTCTAGGCACAACAGAATTACAGAAAAGAAAAAGAAATAAGAAATAAAGAAAAGAGGGACAGAGAGGCTTCTGGCCCAACTTAACCCCCCAGCCTCCAGGACGGCCCAGTCCAGCCCACCGGGTGCTTGTCGTCTACCTCAAGCACCTCGGTGGCGCGCTAGGAGCGCTCGGCCGACGCCCCCGCAACGCCGGCGAGGTTCTAGGCCCTCCCCTTGGCCCTCTGCACGCCACGAGGACCCCCAACTCACCCCGCATCCTTCCCCTCACTCGTCGCGTGCCCTCTCCCTCTCTCTCTCGCGATTCCTGCGTCGTCCGAGAGCCGCCGCGGAGCGCGCCGCCGTGCCCTCGTGGCCAACGGCCCTCTCCCGCTGCGCCGTCGTGTCCTTCCGCATCAGCACCGTCATCCCCGTCTTCAACCGCGCGGAATCGAGCGTGGAAGCTCCATAGACGTCGCCCCCTTCATCGATTCGCCACCGGCCGCCGTGATCCACAACGCCGATTAGGTCGCCGCCGTTGCTCCTCCGCCTCTCCCATCCTCTCCGTCGCATTCGGGGTAAGCTCCTCGCCATTTCCCCTCTTCCAGCTGGCCTCCCCGTGCTCTGTAGCGTAGCGCCGCTGTACCCGAGCTCCAGCAGCCGCCCGAGCTCGACGCCGGCAACGCTACGGCGCCCCCCTTGCCTCCCCGTGGGCACCAGAAGACGCGGACGAGCACGAGGAGCGTGCTGGTGGTCTCCCCGTGCTCTCCCATGGCCGGAGACGCCGACATCAGTGAGCGCCGCCGCGCAGTTTGGTCGCCGCCGGCCAAACTCCGGCGAGGCCCACGTGGCCTAGTTAATTAGGGGCTAACCCCCCTGTTAGTTGACCCCAGGTCAATGACAGGTGGGGCCCTGCCCTAATTAACCCCCTTGGGTTATTTAATAACAGAGGGATTAAACCCCTCTGTCACTGACATGGCTGGCCCATCAGTCAGAAGCCCCCCCCATGTCACCCTGACCTCAGCATGACGCAGTAATTCAATTTCTGAATTAAAAGAATTCCAGAGAAAATACAGAAATATCAGAAAATAGCTAAAACTTCATAAATTCATAGAATATTCATTTTAACTCCACATTAAACATATAATATATGAAAACTTATCAGAAAAATTCACGGATTAAGAATATGCAATTTGTTTTTATGTTTGACCATTTTAAAATGGGTGAACAGTATAAAACATGCATATGGAATCATTTGAATTTGAATTTGAAGTTTGAATTTTCAATTCAATTGAAATACACTTCAATTAAATTGAATTTGCCACAAACCAGTACCCTTTACATCATGTCACAACTTATCATGTGCTTGTGCATTTACTTTCGATGTTGCCCCCCTTTGTTGATGATTGCTCCGGTGACAGACGTTCCGAGACGGTGATCACCCCCGACGAAGAAGAAGATCCGTAAACCCCGTGTATCGAAGGCAAGGCAAGCAAACCCCCATTGATCATATCTATAAAATCCCACTTCCCTCTCAGTCTCGCTTATGCATGTTTAGGAGATCACCGAGACACATTCTTTCGCATAGTTGAACCCATTCCGATGCATGACCTATCATTTTGTCACTGTATTAAGCAAACCACAATCCTAGCAGATATAGGAGTTGAATGATGAGCATGTGGCCCCTGCAACTGTTACTGCTTATTGCTGCTTAGTGATACAATGAGGTTACATTGTTTGTGAGTCGGGATGGATGATCACAGTGATGCTGATGATAACGTGTTGGTGAATCCACCCTAATACAAGGTGAACGATGAGAGGTTGTGTAGGAGTACACAGTGGGTTGTCTCGTTGAACACCACCTTAAGCATAGAGTTCTTGTATGGTAATCCAAGACAAAGAGTACAACCACACATTGGGCTCACTGACCCCTCTCGGCCTAGTACCTTGATCCGTGTTGACGTCCAGGAGTCACATTAGTTCGGGCTTTCCTTTTGGCATGTGCATAGAAAAAGAATGAAGGAATGGTTGCATCATATAGATATGTGGGTGCACCTATGAGGCAGGAAAACCATCTGCCAAAGGTGGCGTCTCGGTCACTTGCATTGTTTGAGTCCGTTTCGTTGATCCGGTCGGGCTCTCAAGCGGAGGCAACTCAGATAGTCGACTCCTGGAATAGACCGGTTGTGAGCGAAGTGTCGTGGTGAACATCCTCGTTGTCACCTCTTGAACGGTGGCGAGCAAAAGGCGGTAACCGATGGTCATGTGTGTGTAGTTTACACCCTTGCAAGGTTAACAAAACTATTCGAATAGCCGCGTCCGCGGTCATGGACTACTTGGAACCTGTACCTGATTATTAGACAACTTGAATGGATACTTATAAAACTCGCAAGATAAGCGTGAGTGCTATGGTGTGCTCCTCGTGGGGAAGTCGAGGAAGTAACCATAGTGGTGTATTGGTTGGAGACTTGGTAGTGGACTCGTGTACGCTTCTAACCTCAAGTCTGGTACTCGTAGTTCAGGATTAGCCAAGTCAAAGCTAGCACTTCTGCATGTTAAACCCCACCTCCTTTACCTTGAAACTTGAGCATGAGTAGTGTAGTTCTGATGTAAGTCTTGCTGAGTACAACTTTTTACTCACGTTTGCTTATTCTATGTTTTAGATGGAAACCCAGACCCCGATGGAGTCACCGACCTGAAGCTCGACGTTGACCTTGGTAGTATAGTTCCAGACAGCAGTCTGGTCCCTCGTGGAAGGGCATGTTTGTTGAACAAGGCTTCTCTAAGCCATTTGTTAAACTTGTCTGTACTCAGACCTAATTTGCTTCCATTGTATGATGTAATGTTGATCACAGACATGTGATCTTTGTATGCTCTATGTGTAAGTCAATAAAGAAGTACTTCGTAGATTATGTGATGATACCTGCTGTTCATACTAGACATGTGTGCTGCGTGTATGATTATAACATGCATGTCTTAGTATGGATTTCGAGACCTTAGTTGTGATCTGGCTGGCGGTCTTTTATACACCAAGTGGCCCTTAGATGTGCGCAGCTTGGCGCATCGCGATGCGATTGCTCGTGACTCTGTCACGTGCACACTTTGTTGTATGATCGAGCCCGCCCTAGACCCTGACTAAGTGATCGGGCTGGAGTCTGTTTATGTAAGGGTTATGATTCAGTCGATAACATGGTTGAGGCGACTTGTCTATGAGTATGGGATTTCACCACCCATAATCATTTAGACTTGTGAGCGGGCGATGAGGACCCATCTCAGTTGATCATCCGGCCTGGATGGGATGCCCCTCACGTACGATGCTTTCCGAGAGTGTTCTGTGCTTGGCCTTGTCTGCTTAGACAAGTGGGTACGACTCTCGGCTCTCCATGTGATTGAGTTGTGACTGGAATTACATACGCATATTCTGGGTCCCGACAGACTTGGTATCAAAGCAGGATTGTCTGTAGGATTATCAATCCTTGGTCGAAGTCGAGTCTAGCATTCTATAGTTATATAGTTACTCTGGGTATAAGGGAACAACGTAAGGCTTCTTTTTCTCCTTACCCTCATCGATCTGAGTTCTGAGTCACCCTTATCTTTTCTACGGGACGATAGGACTAGGCTCATCTATGTCTTACTAGAACATCTCGTTGAGTGCTTCCTTGTAGCCGTAGGATTGTTGTGGTCGTCCAGAGTCTCTGTGTTTTAAGTTCCTTGAAGAAGTTATGTCCAATTTCTTCGAGGTTGTTTCGTTTTCCATCCCGGTACAGCCGTTATGTTGTCCGAGTCATTCCAGATTTCTTCATAATCTGATGCATTTGCAAAATCCTTCTCTCCATTCGGTTGTCTTTCCAAAAGATTTGATAGGTGGCATGTCCGACAGTTTTCTAGAGTTTGTTGTAGGTTTTGTTCTAGAAACCTATAGTGATTGATTTGCAGTTCTTCCTCCCACTTTAGATGTCTTCTAGCCAGAGGAACCACACTAACCATCAAGTTAGGGTACATTGCTACTTTGACATGTCTGTTGTTACCCCTAGTAAGCCGTGGTCATCCTCTAGAAAGCTATCCAGAGATCCAACCCCTTAAACCTACTCACCCGACAGATGTGTAGAATTCATCGTAGACCTCATACCAGGCACAACCCCAATTTCCAGACGCCCATATAAAATGGCCCCACATGAGTTAGCTGAGATAAAAACCCAACTTGATGCTTCATTGGCAAAAGGCTTCATCCGCCCTAGCTCATCGCCATGGGGTTGCCCCGTTCTGTTCGTAACGAAGAAAGATGGAACAGAAAGGATGTGCGTAGATTATCGCCCGCTAAATCTAGCGACGATAAAGAACAAATACCCACTGCCCAGGATCAATGATCTTTATGATCAACTTACCGGATCCTCGGTCTTCTCCAAGATTGATTTGAGATTAGGCTATCATCAAATCAAGATCCGAAACGAGGACATTCCAAAAACGGCTTTCACTACTCGATATGGTCTTTACGAGTACACCGTCATGTCCTTTGGTTTAACCAATGCCCCGCCACTTTATCGTGCAGGATGAATTCGATCTTCATGGAGTACCTCGATAAACTTGTTGTGGTTTATCTTGATGACATTCTCATCTACTAGAAGAACGAAGAAGAACAGCTGGTATTGATGAAACTTTGAGAGCACCGCCTTTATGCCAAGTTCTCCAAGTGTGAATTTTGGCTACCAGAAGTGACCTACTTAGGCCACGTGATTTCTGCCAAAGGCATTGTTGTCAATCCCGAGAGAGTTCAGGCCGTCCTTGACTGGACTCCACCTGAATCGGTTAAGCAAGTTAGGAGTTTTCTTGGCTTAGCAAGCTATTGCCGCCGCTTCGTCGAGAACTTTTCTAAAGTTGCAAAGCCTCTGACTGAACTCCTCAAGTGCGAGGAAAGCTTTCAAGAGCTAAAAAGAAGATCGACTTCTGCACCCGTACTTGCGCCTCCAGACACCAAAAAGTATTTCGAGATCTATTGTGATGCTTCACGGCAAGGGTTAGGATGCATACTTATGCAAGATAGACATGTGGTACCTTTGTAGAAATAAGGTTGTTGAGAACAACTATCTACTAAAGTTTCACACTTGGTCTCCTTTGGATTCTTATCTGGACTCGTCCCCAGACCACTAGCCAGGTACAAGTCAAACTGATCCACTCCCTTTCGATATTTTGAGCACTCATGCAATGGATGAGCATGAGCAAGAAAGTTGACACCTCAAAGGCGAAACAGAAAGAAGATGGAGGAGGAAGACAAAAAGGTGTGAAAGGCTCACATCAATGAGGACAATCATAGGCGAGAGAAGGCCAAATGATAGATATGATGTGAGGAGTAGGGATTGCCATGCAACGGATGCACATGTGAGCTAAAAGCTCTCCAAGGAAACTAGTGGGGGTGCATCTAACTTGCTTGCTCAAGAAGACCTAGAGCTCGTTTGAGGAGGCTCATCATTGAAATATACAAGCCAAGTTCTATAGTGTGAAGGGTCCCCACATAGCTATATGCATGATGATGATCTCTAGGGAGTACAAGGGATAGAATATGAAGTACTGGTGTGGATCTCTCAAAAGGAATAGTAGTATGCCCCCTTCTCTCTTTTTATTTTTCTTTTCTCTTTTTCTCTTTTTTTATTTTTTTGGTGGCCTCAATGGCTCTTTCTATTTAACTCTCATTTGTCCTCTTTGGCATCTTTTGATTTTGTCCTCTTTGGGATATTTTCCTCACTTTAGGGGCAATACTCTATATTTTACAAGAATATAAAAGATTTTTCACACTTTTACAAAGGTACTCACATAAATAAAATGTAACTATCATGATGCAAATGTATGCCTCTGCCAGGGTAGCAGGATATGCAATGATACTAGCGCGTCATGTAGCAATGATGAGGGCAAGGCCCAACTAGCATGCGGCTCATCGATCAAGCAAGTAGCATGTATGACATGAAGATCAAGTCATGAGAAGGTGGATGTTGCATGGCAATGTATCTCGGAAAGGCTATGGAAATGCCTTGATAGGTAGGTATGGTGGCTGTTTTGAGGAAAGATGTAAGGAGGTTTATGATGACAGAGCATATCATGCCAATGGTTTGGATGCACCGGCGAAGGTGGACGCCAACTCTCGGAGTGAGAAGAAAGCAATGCACGGCACAGGAGAGGCTAGAAAAAGTATAGGTGGGTGGAAGTGTCAACTTTCGAATACTCACATTAGTCCGAAGAACTCATGCACTTATTATCGGTAACTCTCAATCTAAGCAGGAGGTTCACAAAGAGACAGGTACCCCGAGGAGGAGTGTATGGGGGTTTGGTTATCCTTGCGCATCCTCGACTCATGGTACGTGAGTGTACTCTAATATTCGAACCCTCCAGAGGTTAGTGATCCATCTAGTAGCTAGAGTTCTCAACTAGTTTTGTAGTTTTTGAAAATAAACATGGATTGCACAAAATACTACATCTATCACTAATAGGCAAGAGCTCTTGACACCATAATTTCAAACATTACTCACATCAATACCTCAAAACTATTGTAAGTTACTACTACAAAGAGAAAAGCAACTTCAACTACCTACTTCTAGTCAAGACACAGAACTCAGTGCAACAGGCAAACTCTCTAACAAGATAAAACATGCAACCTATAGAAAGCTCAACCTAAGACAAAATAAAAGCTCTAAAAAATCTAAAGCACTACAACTAAACAGAACAACAGCTAAGAACAGAAAAAAGAACAGCTCACAGCTAAAAGAATAAGCATGCAAATCCTATGAGGAGTTCTAATTCAAGCCGAGCGTGTATCTCTCCCACACAAAAGAGTAAGTAAGCTGGGATCTAACTTGTTACTACAGCAAAGAAAGCAAAGCAAAACTAAAAACTAAACAAAACCTAAGAGCGAGACGCTCCAAGAAAAGCACCTAACGCATGAAGTGATAAAAATATAGTGCAACGAGAGACGAACTGATAATTGTTGATGAAGAAGGGGATGCACCGGGGGCATCCCCAAGATTAGATGCTTGATTCTCCTTGAATATTTATTGGGGATGCATGGGGGCATCCCCAAGCTTGAGCGTTTGACACTCCTGAATCTTCTTTCATCATCCTCCATCGCACACTTGAAAACTCCCTTCATACATAACTCATTGTAGACTGATTAGAGAGGTTAGTACCCTAATAAAATAATTTTTCCCTTACTGAAAATAAAGATAAACTTGAAGATCTACTGTTTCCCAAGATTGCTAAAAAGTTTTTGCAAAGAAAAAGCAAGCTTAAGGTTTGCAAAAGTAAGGAGAGACAAAACGTGGCAGAATCTGTGAAAAACAGAACAGCAGATAGAAACGAATTTTTTAGGGATACTTCTACAACTCAAATCAAAAAACTCAGAACATACGGAAGTTTCGTAATTGTATAGAGCACGCTGTGTAAAAATTGGCAGAATCTGTGTAAAGATGAACTGGGATTTTTCTGGAATTTTTCTGGTCACGAGGACAAAATCTGTTTTCTGGACAGCATGTCAAAACTTTTACTTCCCTTGCCGTATGAGGCTAAACTTGGCACAAAGCTTGAAAAATAAAGATACAATGATGTTGCTACAGTAGTAAAAATCATCAAGACCAATAAAAACAGAACAAAAGCAAAAAGAAAAACCTAAATTCGTTGCGGGCTGCCTCCCGAAAGCGCTTCTTTAGAGCCATTAACTAGGCTTAAAGCAGAAGATCAAGTCTTTTCAAGAGAATAACTAGCCCGTGTGACGGACTCAAAAGGTAACTTAATCTTTTTACTAGGGAAATGTTCCATCCCTTTCTTGAGAGGGAATTGGAATTTGATAGTTCCCTCTTTTATGTCAATGATAGCACCAACTGTGCGAAGAAAAGGACGTCCCAAAATAATTGGACAAGAGGGCTCACACTCAATGTCCATAATAGTAAAATCAACGGGCATAGTTGTCATTGACAATGATAAGAACATCGTCGATCTTCCCCAAAGGTTTCTTTATGGAAGAATCAACAAGACAAACACCAAAAGAACAAGGATCAAAAGGTTTCAATTCAAGCATAGCATACATTCTTTTGGGCATAACAGAGGTACTTGCTCCAACATCACAAAGAGCATAACAAGAGAAGTTATTCAATTTAATTTTTATCATGGGATCCCAACCATCTTCTAGATTCCTAGGTATGGAGGCTTCTATTCTAAGCTTCTGCTCCCTAACTTTGATTAGAGCATTGGTGATATGCTCTGTGAAGGCAAGATTGAGTGTGCTAGTGTGGGGGTCTCTAGACATCTTGTGTAGGAAACCAATAACTTCTGGTAAAGTGCAGTTGTCAAAGTCTAAGTCACTACTATCTATCAAGGAGGTAGTGATATCATTTAAGCTTACTTGGTTGAAAGCCTCTATGTTCATAGAGTTTTCCTCTTCCAAGGCTGAGGTGGTAGCATCACCATTGATAGGTCCAGTGGGACTAGGGGTGCGATGGGTGCTAGCAGTTTGGACATCCTCAACTACTTGGATAGTGGCTACGGTGTGGTAGGTAGGAAGGCTCTTAATTCTTTCCTCTTCCTCTTTTTCTCTAGCCCATCTTTCTTTGAGTTTAGCCATCATCCTAATATTTTCATTGATTTGTAACTGGACAACATTAATAGGAGTGACCTTACTCTCCTCAAGGGGAGAGGTTCTAATTTTTAACATCTCAACATCAAGGGCTAAGTTGTCTACCTTCAAACAAAGATTATCTAATTTAATTAGTTTTTCTTCCACATTCTTGTTGAAGGCCTTTTGGGTAGTGATAAAGTCTCTAAGCATACTCTCTAGTTCTGAAGTGGAGTTTCTGGTGGTAGGATAAGTGTTGTTCCCATAGTTGTTGGATGGGAAAGGCCTATGATTGTTGCTACCAAAGTTACTCCTGTAAGCATTATTGTTGAAGTTGTTTCTAGAGACAAAATTAACATCTACTTGCTCCTGAGCAACCAAAGAATTTAAAGGAACATCTTGAGGATCAATAGAGGGTTGCTTGGTAAGTAGAGACATGATAAGGTCAACCTTTTCATTTAAAGAGAAGATATCCTCGACAGAATTTACCTTCTTACCAGTTGGAGATCTTTCGGTGTGCCATTGCGAGTAGTTCAACATCATCTCATCTAGTAGCTTTGTGGCAGCACCAAGAGTGGTTGACATAAAAGTTCCTCCCGCGGCCGAATCTAACAGGTTCCGCGAGGTGAAGTTCAAGCCTGCATAAAAAGTCTGGATAACCATCCAGGTAGTCAGTCCATGTGTGGGGCAGTTCTTGACAAGCGTCTTCATACGTTCCCAAGCCTGGGCAACGTGTTCATTATCCAATTGCCTGAAATTCATAATGTTACTCCGTAATTGAATAATTTTAGCAGGGGGATAGTACTTCCCTATAAAAGCATCTTTGCATTTACTCCAAGAATCGATATTGTTCTTGGGCAAAGATTGTAGCCACTCCTTGGCTCTTCCTCTCAAAGAGAAAGGAAAAAGCTTCAGCTTGACGATGTCTCCATCCACTTCCTTGTACTTCTGCATGTCGCAGAGCTCGATAAAATTGTTTAGGTGCAAGGCAGCATCTTCTCCTGCTCCTGAGAATTGATCTTTCATGACAAGATTAAGCAGTGCAGGTTTAATCTCATAAGAAGGTGCTGAAGTGGCAGGTGGAGCAATAGGAGTGCAGATAAAGTCACTGTTGTTGTGACTAGTGAAGTCACACAACTTAGTGTTTTCATTGGAACCCATAGTAGCAGCAGGTATTTTTGGTATTTTTAATTAAGGACACAAAAGTAAAAACTGAAAGGTAAACTAACAAGACTAAAACACAAAGATAAAAGATAGTGTGCAACTCCCCTATCTTGTAGGCTGGAGTCCCCGGCAACGGCGCCAGAAAACTTGCTGGTGGCAAGAGAGTGTTATACTCTTCAAGCCCTCGTTGATTACCCCAAGTGCAGGGTTGGATATAGTAGAGTAGCGGCAAGTTTTCCCTTGGCAAAGATACCAAGGTTTGTCTCCCGTAGGACTTCGAAGGATACAAGAAGGTGGTAAAGGGAACAGTGGCGCCGAGATTGCTACTTCACCTGGACCTGCACACAGATACAAATAACTTTGCTCCCAACGAGTACAGAGGAGTTGTCAATTCCTCCGGCCTTGCCGTTTACAAAGGATCAACACAAGAGATAATGATAGTGGCTACTGAAAGTAAAGACTGAAAGTAAATTGAGGGTGTAAACAATGATATGAAGATGGACCGGGGTCCCGTGATTTTCACTAGTGATGTCTCTCTCCCAAAAGACGATAAAAAATGCTAGCGAGGTAAACAAATCACAGTTGGGCAATTGACAGGATTATGAAGGCACTGCAATGCTAACTATGCTGCAAAGAAAGGAAGGGTTCAAAAGCAATGGGCAGTACGCCAAGGTAAGTAGACCGAAATCCATCTGCATCTACTACGAATCATCCACCTTGAGATATCTATCCAGAACATCTCGCTGGTATTAAGTTGCGAATCCCACCCAAAGTGTAAACTCAAAGCAACAGACAACTGCATTAAAAGAACTTTGCGTAAAGTAAACAATCCTTTCACCCGCAAGTACAAGCACCGTTGTTTTATCCCTGGTGGCAACAGCACATCCCCTAGTCTCATGTTTCTGTCACTCAAGCTAGACATCAGGGGGCTGAACCCACAATCAAGCATAACGCTCCCTCTTGGAGTTGCAACTAAAATACTTGGCCAAAGCAAATACCGCAACGGGGAACATGCAAGAATTTACTAAAGAACAAAATATAAAAGAGAAGAACCAAATATATTACTCATCACAATCTGAACATAGTCTCATAATCCATCAGATCCCAACAAACTCAGCATAGCAACAACAGAAATTACATAGATGCCTCGATCATGTGAAGTAGCTCACGAGGACTCGGAAGTGGAGGCACAAAGAAGGGAGAGATAGATCACATAGCTACTGGTCACGGACCCAAGGTCTAAGGGAAACTACTCACGGTACATACGGGAGGCGTCCATGGCTATGGATGGTCTCCCGGAGGGGGTAGCTTCTTCCGGCAGGGTGCCGGAGCAGCTTCTCCAGGCAGCCCCGATCTTGAAACGGCGGCGGCGGCGGAACAAAGGCGAGATCGCGAAAGAGGAGTCTGTATTAGGGGTTTCCACCCTGAGGGGTAAATATAGGAAAAGGGAGGTGTCGAGGGGACCCACAGGGCAGCCAGGAGGCCCCCTGGCGCGGCCTAGGGTGGGTCCGCGCCAGGGACCCTTCTGGAGTCCCTGTGGTGTCCCCCCTCCGCTTCTTTGGTGTTTCCGGAAGCTTCCGCGACGCTGATTTTTTATCTGATTTTCCTAGATTTTTTGGAGCACTTTTAATGGCCGAAAAACCTGAAATACAAAAACAGCAGAAAACAGCAACTGGCAGCTGGGTGCACTGGGTTAATAGATTAGTCCAAATATGCTCAAAAGTGTATGAAAGTTCAAGCAAAACATGGCAAGGTCACACAAAACATGCATGGAGCAAGCAGAAATTATAGATACATTTGGGACGTATCAGTCATCCCAAAAATAATGCCTCAAATCGTGAAAGAACTTCTTCCTTTGCTGAAATGTTAAACCTGGAGGCAAAAACTTTGCAACGATAAAGTTAGCATAATCTGCAAACCAAGGATCAGAGAGAGATTGTACTTTTACAACAGCTAGTTGTTCGTCTGGAAAACTGTCGTTGACTGGAATGGGATCATGCGGTATATCTTCCATCCTTGAAAGATTATCCACCACCGGATTGTCTGCTTCTTTCCTATCAACAATCTGCAAATCAAATTCTTGAAGAAGGAGTACCCATCGGATGAGTCTGGGTTTGGCATCCTTCTTCTCCATAAGATACTTAATGGCAGCATGGTCAGTATGAATAATAATCTTAGAATCAACAATATACTGCCTAAACTTATCACAAGCAAACACTACTGCTAAGAATTCCTTCTCAGTAGTAACATAATTCTTTTGAGCACTATCAAGGGTTTTGCTAGCATAATATATAACATTCAATTTCTTATCAACCCTTTGCCCTAAAACATCTCCAACAGCAAAATCACTAGCATCACACGTAATTTCAAAAGGTAAATTCCAATCAGGTGGCTGTACTATAGGAGCGATTATTAAAGATTTCTTAAGAACTTCGAAGGCTTCCTTACAATCTTCATAAAAACAAAAGGAACATCCTTCTAGAGAAGATTAGTGAGGGGTCTTGAAATCTTAGAAAAGTCTTTAATAAATCTTCTATAGAAACCAACATGACCGAGAAAACTACGAATACCTTTGATGTCCCTTGGATAGGGCATCCTTTCAATTGCTTCGATCTTGGCCCTGTCCACCTCAATTCCCCTCTCAGAAATCTTGTGGCCAAGAAAAATTCCCTCATTGACCATAAAGTGGCACTTCTCCCATTTAAGCACCAAATTTGTCTCCTCACATCTCTGCAAAACTTTATTAAGGTTGTGGAGACAATCGTCAAAAGAGGTTCCATAGATGGAGAAATCGTCCATGAATACCTCCACAATTTCTTCAAAAAACCCATGAAAGATAGCAGACATACACCTTTGAAAATTAGCAGGGGCATTACATAAACCAAAAGGCATACGCCTGTAAGCATAAGTACCATAGGGACAAGTAAAAGTGGTTTTCTCTTGATCAGCAGTGTTAACATGAATTTGAGAGAAGCCAGAATAACCATCAAGATAACAAAAGTGAGTATTTTTGGATAACCTTTCAAGCATTTGGTCAATGAACGGCAACGGGTAATGGTCCTTCCTGGTTGCCTTGTTCAGCTTCCTGTAATCAATACACATTCTATAACCAATAATAATTCTCTGAGGTATTAGTTCATTCTTATCATTAGGAACCACAGTTGTACCTCCTTTCTTTGGAACACAATGAACCGGGCTTACCCACTTACTATCAGCTATAGGGTAGATAATACATGTGGCTAGAAGCTTGAGAATATCAGTCCTTACAACATCCATCATCTTCGGATTCAACCGTCGTTGATGATCAACAACTGGTTTAGCATCAAGCTCAAGGTTGATGGTATGTTGACAAATAGATGGACTAATCCCCTTAAGGTCATCAAGGGTATAGCCAATTGCACCTCGATGTTTGTGAAGTACTTCCAATAGTCGCTCTTCTTCATACCCTGAAAGGTTAGAATTGATAATAACATGATATACTTTCTTTTCATCTAAATAAGCATATTTGAGCGTATCAGGAAGAGGTTTAAGATCAAACACTGGATCTTCTTTTGGTTTTGATAAAATTCCCAAAGGCTCAACTGGAAGGTTGTGTTTTAGGATAGCAGGTGGTCTTAAGAATATTTCGTCCACCTCATTTCTCTCCCGCATATGCAAATCATTCTCGTGGTCCTCCATATATTGTGTCAAAGGATCATTAGGAGGAATAGCAATGGAAGCAATATCTTCAATAATCTTATCGTTACTAGGCAAATTAGTACCACGAGGCTGCTTAGAGAACTTAGAAAAGTTAAATTCATATGGCTCACCATTGAATTCAACAGAAACTTTACCTTTCTTGCAATCTATTATAGCTCCACAAGTTCTGAGAAAAGGTCTACCGAAAATAATAGGACTAAAATTATACCTTACTGAACCAAGTACTAGAAAGTCGGTAGGATATTTTACCTTTCCGCACAAGACTTCAACGTCTCTCACAATTCCGATAGGAGAGATAGTTGCTCTGTTTGCAAGATGAATAGTAACATCAACTTCTTCAAGTTCACAAGGTGAAATCTCACCTATGATCTCTTGATAAAGTGAATACGGGATAACACTAACACTCGATCCCAAATCGCATAGCCCATAATAATTGTGATCTCCTATTTTAACATATACTATCGGAGTACCTGAAATTGGGCCTTTATTCTTGGTTGTGACAAGGTTAGTGGAAACAACACAACAATTTATATTGGAATCTAAAGCATCATTAGTAACAAGATCCTTAACCAATGCAACTTGAGGATTGACCTTGATCTGGTCCTCAGGCTCATCAATTCTTCTCTCACTTTTATTTATTATGCCTGTCACAAAAGAGTGCTCCCTTATCCTTGCGGGAAAAGGTTTTTTTTCATATATAACTGTAGGCAAAATAGGATTAGCAACATGAATATCAATAGGTAACTCTTTGAAGGGTTTATGATGTTGACACTTCTTCTTCCTAGAAGAGTTAATATGAGAGGCAAAGTCCTTACAAAAATCAATCATTAGATGGGGATCAAGACCAATCTTAGAGCAAAAGGTATTAAAGTAATCAGTTTTCACATAGCTCTCTATACAATCATGCTCATAATTTATAGTAGGTTCAATACCTTTATCTATTTCCCAATCTTTGGTATTCTTCTGGATCCTTTCAATGAGATCCCATCTTTCTTCAACGCTTTTCGTCTGAAATACCCCACTAGAGGAGGCATCCAGCATCTCCTTATCCTAACGAGAAAGTCTAGCATAAAAATTGTAAGTATAATTTCCTTGTGGAGCTCATGAATAGGACATTTGAGCATTAGGGATTTCAATCTCCCCCAAGCTTGAGCGATGCTTTCTCCGTCACGAGTCCTAAAGTTATAGATATAATTTCTGTCTCGGTGAATTTCATGAAGAGGATAAAACTTGGTATAAAAGAGAGACATAAGCTCTTGCCAATCAAGAAAATGTGAGTTATCGAGAAGCTTATACCAATCTGAAGCTTTATCTATAAGCGATATGGAGAACAATTTCCTCATGACAAACTCCATTGATACACCTGCAATCTTAAATAGTGAACATAGTTGTGACAAATATAGCAAGTGTTCACTGGGATGTTTGTCTCCTGCATAACGATTATCCAAAACACAATCGATAATACCAACTGGTATTTTATAAGGCACAATTTCAGTAGGGGGAGGAACAACCACCACAGATGTGGGGCGTTTCCCCGCAAGCAACAACCCAATAGCTAGGTTGTCCATATGGACAAAGAGCAGCAACGGCAAAATAAAAACAACAATATAAAAATTTCCTTACCAGCTTCACTTACCAATAACGCTATGCTCCCCAGCAACGGCGCCAGAAAACGGTACTTGATGACCCACAACCGTAAGGGATCTATTGCAGCATTTTCGATAAGTAAGAGTGTCGAACCCAACGAGGAGCTAAAGGTATTGATAAGTGATTTTGGACAAGGAAAAGCTGCAAGCACTGAAAGATAACTTTTTAGGGGTTTTCGGTATAAGCAACAATAAGACAAAAACAAGCAAAGTAAATAGTGCTGAGGAGCAGCATGTGGCCCAATCCTTTTGAGCAAAGGATAAGCCTGGCAACTGAACTTATAAAGACTAAAGCGTTCTTGAGGACACATGGAGAGGTAGTCATGTGCTTTCGCCATATTCCGCTTTGATAACATGTTTTGTGTTGATAAGTGTTGAGTGGGTGGATCTATGCTATCACACCTTCTAGACTAAGATAAGTGTACTCTTATGATTAAACAACTTGCAAGCATCCACAAATACAAGATAGAAATTAAGGCAAAGCCTAACCACAATAATAAGATCAAGGATCCATTATTCCCTTGTGAAAAAGTGTGCAAACTGGGGTTCAGGTTTCTGTCACTCCGGCAACCCACCGTAACCATTCTTTATACACAGTGTATTCCCCTAGGTCCTTGATAAGGCGAAGTGTTGAGTGTTCGACTCACACAACACCACAAGGAAAATAACAACACAACTTGAATATCAAACAACACACATTACTTCAACATCATATGACTACCAACAACAAGACTTCTCCCATGTCCTCAAGAACTAAGGTAACTACTCACAAGACATAAAAGAGATCATGATCAGAGGTGATAAATAGGTGGTAAAAAATCTGGTCATAATGATATTTCTCCAACAAAACTCAATAGCATTCACCACAAAGTAGTAATCAACACCGGTAGAGTAGAGAGGATAGATAGTACGAGTTACAACGCAAGTTGCAATTGTGAGATGAGATTGGACAAAGATGAAGATGGTGCTGATGTTGGGGATGATGTTGATGATGATCTCGATGATGCCCGTGACGATGGTGATGACGATGGCGATGATCTCCCCTTCCGGGAGGTGATCTCCTCGGCGGAATCTGCCCGCCGGAGAGCCCTTTTCTTCTCTGAAGGTTTCCACCACGGAGCGGCGGCGGAACTACATAAAAACTCTTCTTTTTAGGGTTTTCGGATGACGAAGAGTATATAGGCCAGAGGGGGGATCCTGGGGTGGTCCCAGGGCTCCAGGCGCCCTTCCGCCGCGGCCAGGGGTGGGGCCGCGCCGAGTGGCCTCCTGGACACCCTGTGGCCCCCCTCTAGCCCCTCTTCGGCGTGTCTTCGTTAATCTTCTGAAAAATACCCTCCGTCGATTTTCAGGTAATTTGAAGGTGTTCTTCTTCAGCAACTCAGCGTCCACTTTTTACCGCTGAATCCTGCGTCTGCTGCTTCGGCACCGGAAAGTTGCAAACTGTGTAAAACAAGCCAAAGCAACATAAGAACATCATCGTAATGTGAAATATATCAATGAATAAGGACGAATTATGATATAAAATAGTGATGCATTTTGGACGTATCAATGGTCTCCCGGAGGGGATTCCTCCTTCCGGCAGGGTGCCGGGAAGGGTCCTGGCGGTGCTCCCGATCTTGGAAGCGCGGCGGCGGAGGAACAGAGAGGAGAACGGGAATAGCAGATCGATCTTAGGGGTTTCCGTCACGGGGGGTAAATATAGGCCAAAGGGGGCACCGAGAGGGGCCACAGGGCAGCCAGGAGGCCTCCTGGCGCGTCCTAGGGTGGGGCCACGCGAGGGACCCTCCTGGGGCCCTGGTGGGTCCACTCCCTTCCTTTCTTGATTATTCGGGAAGTTTCCGAGTCACTGATTTTTTATATTTTTTCCGGGATTTATTTGGCAGTTTTAATGGCCGGAAAACCTGAAATACAAAAACAGCAGAAAACAGGAACTGGCAACTGGGTGCACTGAGTTAATAGGTTAGTCCAAATATGATAAAAAGTGTATGAAATTTCAAGAAAAACATGGCAAAGTCACACAAAACATGCATGGAGCAAGAAGAAATTATAGATACGTTTGGGACGTATCACGAGTACGAGCCAGATGGGAGCCATGAAACCAAACACGCCCCAAGTAACTGAGCCCGCTGCATGAAATGGCCGTTTTCTGATCACCGAAGAAGTACCCTATCTCCTCACCTTGGCTCGGAAGGCACCCTTGAGCATGGACGAATGCCACAACTAGTGTGGATTGGGGGTTGAAAGTACTAGAAAGAAGAGCTCGCAGATGATTTACTTGGGTTTGAACCCTCATGGTAGATACAATACCCTACTTCTGCTTTGCTTTGATTATGGTGGGCGAACTCCTCATGAGAGGGGGTTCAATTGTGTCTAAACAACTGAGATTTATGAATAGATGACAATCTCTCAAGCTATCCTCGACCTCAACTTATATATGGGGGTGAGGCCTAGGGTTATATGGTCATGTTGACCTGCAATTATGGAATATCAGAGAGTTCTTGTCTTGTGCATCAAGTTGTCGTGCAGCCCGACTAAGCCTTACATGGGCACCCCTAGCTATAAGCCTATAACACATCATCAGTAGCTCATGAGCTTGTCTGAAATTTGAATGCACTTACATCGAGATTATGTTTTCTAGAGATGCGAAGTCCGGACAAACTCTCTCCTTCTTGTTGAAGAAGTTCGGGCTCTGCTGAAAACCCGGGCTCCTTTCTTCTTTGCGCCAGGGGACGTGGGTCGACCTCTATTGACGGTCTTCTCTTCTTATTCTCTTATAAAGCACTAAGTCGGACTCTAGTTCTAGAACCGTTTGGATATGTTCCAGGGCATTCGAGTTACAGGCTAAGACATTCGACGACTAAGACCTTTCCCAGGATGCCCAACGATTATGAGGAAACAATTCTAGAAGATATAGGCCTTCTTCAATACCATTTCTCCTATGCTTTGGAACCATCCAAGACCATTTTTGAATGCTCCAGACATATCCTGAAACACTAGGAACAACTTTTGGAGCCCTTTGAGGGGCAGTGTTTTTTGATGCGATTATGAATCACGGTTTGGAAATCAAAATCGCACAAGAACTCATCTCTGCCTCAGGAATCATCTAGAATCGACACATAATCGCAGTGCAATCTAGAATCGGGGAAACTTGGCGATTCTAGTGACTCTAGCCAACCCCTCAAAGAAAAATATTTTGTTTTGAACTAGTACCCCTATTGGATATGTTAGTTATGACCACAATGCCACTTGGGACAGTAGACCTACAGAGGCCCAAAACTTTTCTTACCCGAATCGGTCGTACAATAATCACAGAAAAGAACAGGACGGTTGATTCTGTGGGTAGTTTCCTAGAATCAGATTCTAGAGAATCATGAAGCGAAAAAGAACTGGTCCTGAAACGTCTCTAGAACCCCGTCCACTAATCTCTTCTTCATTCTAGTGATCTAACAGACTACTACCCATTGAGTGTGTGACCCAATAGGTTTGGTATTATGCGGGCATGATTCAGACCACTTTCCTGGCAATAATGAATAGTGTGACCTGGCCGCCCATATCGACTTCCACACATACACGAATAAGTTTTGAGTGAACCTATTTGTTATTCATGCACCATTCCTTTTGGTTCGCGATATATAACAAAATCCGAGGCAAGAAATTGGCATTCCATGTGATGCAACACTTAATCACAAAATCTTGGTAGCCTCTATACCGGATTGTTCTATTACTCGTTATCATATTTCGGTATCCTTGTGAATAAATCACACTACGTTTGGCCAGACTATAATAGATACCATAATACCGAGTGAGCTTGAAGAAATATCTCCTCATCCTAAAGGAGAAAATCCCGGTCTCGAGCTATCACAGTTGCTAGCTTAATGACCCACAAGTATAGGGGATCGTAACAATCTTCAAGGAAAGTATTTCAATCCAAATTTATTAATTCGACATAAGGGAAGTCAAAGAATATTTGTAAGCCTTAGCAGTTGAGTTGTCAATTCAACCATACTTGAGAAATAGTTTCTTTGTATCAATCTATTTGTAGCACGGTAGTTTGGTAGTAATAGTAATAGTAACAATAATAATATTAATAATATAGAAGAGTAGTAGCAAAGTGTGACAATTGTAACTTTCATCAGTAGTAACTTGTAGTAGTGACTAATAACAACACAACGTAGTCATGGAGTAAACGACAACTATTTGGATGAGATTCAATATGCAATGTTCATAACCTAGAGCGATACAATAGCTCTACTTCATCAATCATATGTAGGCATGTGTTCCTTAAATAGTCATACATGCTTATAACAAAACTTGCATAACATATTTCCCCTACCCTCCCGTGGCAGCGGGTTCCTAATGAAAACAAAGGATAATTAAGGTGCTCCTTTTAATAGAGAACCGAAACAAAGCATTAACATATATTGAACACATGAATCCTCAAATTACAGATATCCCCTTCGGTAGGACCATAACAGGTGCATTCAACGTGGAAGATAAGATCAATAACTCATATATATTCATGAAGACATAGAGGGTTCAGATCTGAATCATGGTACTCGGGCCCTAGTGATAAACATTAAGCACAACAAAGTCATAGCAAGATCATTCAAGTAACATAATGGACACTAGAGATTAGACCCTAATAAATCTGACAATGATTACACAAGAAATCTTATCAAATCTCATCTACCTCCATATGACCACGAAGAAATTACTCACACACAGTTGTGAGCATCATGAAATAAGTGATGGACAAGGATTGGTGATGCCGGTGGCAACGAATCCCACTCTCCGGAGCCCAAAACAAACTTCAGGTCTCAGCACCATGAAGAACAATAGGTTCAGCGGTTCCACCTCAAAAAATGCGATGAATATTTTATGTGATATTTTTCTCTACGGATGTGAATTTATGGAGAAAGAATCGACAGAAGGAGGTGGCCAGGGACCCCACATGGGCAAGTGGCGCGTCCTAGGGGTGTGGCCGCGCCACCTGGCCGTGTGCCCCGAAACTCTTCCCCTACCCTTCCGTTTTCCTAAATTCCTGATAAATTCCAGAATAAATCCTAAAAAATCCCCGAGCCATCCTGTTTTTTTATTTCGGCACAAAAATAACACTATGACAATTCTGATGAAAACAACGTTAATCCGGGTTAGCTTCATCCAAATCATGCAAATTGGAGGACATAACAAAAGCATAAGTGTTTGAAAAAGTTAATACATTAAAGACGTATCATGGCCACACTTTCTAATACACCTGGAACTTACCGTTATAATCACCTAGATATGGGTAACGTTTTATATGAACAAAAGTATATCTTTCGGTGTGAAGTAACTCGACACTCTCTTACTCTAAGGAATTCCGTATATGATAACACATTTTGATATGACTTATAACGTTGTTATGATGTGATCTTGAAGTATATAATTAATAGAGGTTTTTACAATATCATTATTATGCTAGCAATATGTTCTCATTGTTGTCGGCATCCTTGTCATATTGACAATGCTCTATGATCAAGAAAACATAATCATCATGCAACACATGAGCTAGTCTTAGAATTTAGACTTGAAACTCTTTTGTGTTCATGTTTCCATACATGAAAACGAGTTTTCTTCTAAATCTTCAATTCACGGTCTTTGCAATTATAACACAGAAATATAAATATTTATTACGAACGTAAAAATATATAATACAAACTATCGTCGGCCTAGAATTCATGTCATCCGGGACTACCCCATCATTGTGTCACAGTGAGCGAACCGCCTCCTCAGAGCCCTCAGTCGAGTCATCGTCCACATTTTTTCATCACTTGTCCCATCTCCCCTCACCATTTTCACACTTCCCGTGTGATGCCTGTTTTTGGAAGAACTTGGTGTTAAGGTCACCCCACTTAAACCAATCAATTTGTGAACACTGCTTATAGTAAATATATTCCCTCTCATAAACCTTGTGCAATTGATGTTCAATATTTTTAACTTCCTGTGTATGTAGCTCGTGTGAAGAGACCGTTCCTTGTCATCTTAGAATTGTTCCTTTAGCTTGTTAATTTGCTTCCTCGTCGACCCAAACACCTCTCTAATCCACTTCTGCATATCTTTTGTGACCTTACTCAATCTAGAGCAGACCTTGTCAATACCCCCAACCCCAGATTAGTTGCATGTCAAGCACCAATAACCATGCATGGTGTCCTATTACTCATGTCTGGTCCATGCTTCCTTAAATCTAAACATGTATTCTCTTTTCGAATTAGTGATCGGTGTCGCCATTGCACGAATGAGCAAGTCAGCATGATCCAATTCCCTAGCTAAAGCGTACTCGACCGATGTCCCCGGGAACAAATGCAATAAACTTTCATTGCGTATGGCTCGATTAAGTTAGACTTGTATATATTTTCCCTCCCCTCTCTTCTGTTATCCCATGTAAAAGGATAGCCAAATAAACCAAGATCTTCTAAGCCGCTGTCAGCCAGGCAATCCCGGAACCCCTCTAGGATTGCCCCCTCCCTTTGATACATTTGAAATGAAACTTCATTATAAAACCCCGCACAAAACCACAGAAGGTTGTCTTGCTATGGTAGAGGTAGATATCTAATAGTATCACACATGTTATGGATTGGCCGCATGTTGAACATTTGCCGCTTTTTGGTTGTGATTGTACATGTGATGGACAAATTGTTCAAATTGATATTGATTCAAATATCCATGCCAAATGTTAAGGAAAAAGATAAGTGCCACATGTCAGGGCGGAAGCCCCCCCCCCCTTGCCTTGATGTTTTTAAAGCTAAAGTTGCCATCTAAAAAAAAGGAATAAACGAAAATTACCATGTGATAGAGAAATTGTCATACACAAATAACTAAAGTTATTATGCACGCTATATTAAAGTTGCCAGTGAAAACGTTCAGAATTGTCATGCCTTCGCGCCACACGTGTAACACTTATCCGCGTCAATGTTAAATACGGTTGGAGGCTGATTCTTTTAGTTTGCAAACGCTTACAACTATGTACATACAACCATTCTTATAAGCGCACACGTGCATACCCTATCCTATATAAGCATTTATGAGAGATTGATCTTGATTTGCTAAATCTTGAGATTTAACGTAATCATCGCCTCGTTGTCGATGGAAATATCTTCTCCCTCTAAAAGAATGCCCGTCATTAATAAGACAACAGATTATCAAACCTTAGGTTTCATCCTTAATGGATTAGAAATTCAAAAATGCTAAACACACGAGCCTGTGACAGACTTTTACAGGGACTTGCTAAACTAATTTCATCCCCCCTATTTCAACCCGGGTGGGACCCGCGCATGACCATTGGCCCAATCAAATCAAGCTAATTATCACTGTCCCCGTAATCGTTCGTATTAGTCCTTGCGTGTAGCAAAACTCTTAAAAATTTCACGAACTTTTAACCATTTCACCACAGGTGAATTCTCGACACGTCCGAAATTTCGATGTGTTGATTTGATGATCCGGTTAGAGTTACCTAAGAAAACCTTTCCGCGCGAAAAAAATCCTCTTGAATCGCTTTGTCCCCTTTGCTATTTGCCTCTACTGGTAGTCGGTCCAATTGGTCGAAGAGACGGGCCATGTGGAAATTGCGACGTGCGCTGCCATGGAGATGGGAATGGTCGGCCGAAAGCGAAGTGGCCAGCCGAGCCAAGATGCAAAACTCCAAAAGCACAACGCACTGTCGTCGATTCGCGTCATCGTCATCCACCACCCGTGCAATCTTCTTCTTCGTCAACCCCACCACCCGGCCCCTCCCCTCTCCCCTTCCCTTATCCCGAATCGCGCCCACACCCAATCCGCCCGTCCCTCCCTCATAAATCGCCGCGGTCGGTGCCTCGCCGGAACCCGATCCCATTCCGTCCCCGTCCGGAATCGTGAGCTGCTGCGGGGGCGCGCGCCATGGCGACGGCACGCGGCGGCGGATCGGCGGCGAGGGTCGGCGACTGGGACGTCGACCTGGGCCCGGGCTGGGACTGGCGCAACATCCCGCAGCTGCTCTCCTCCGCCTGCATCTTCATCTGCTCCGGGTGGGCTCCCCTGCCGTTCCCCCTTCCTTCGTCCGCATCTGCTTAAATTCCTTCCGATTCTAGCCTGGTGATACGTTTGTTGCCAGCGTCATCCTTACTCTCTAGCTTACTCGTGTCCTGCTTGTACTGGTAATTTTTCTCATGGAGTATTAGCGTGTAGGCTAGAGGTGGTGCTTGATCATTTTGTCTATTTGTGAAAATGAAACCTGTTGTGGCTTCCTGGATTACTTCTTCATCTTGTTGTTTGTGTGACTGTTGATATAGTGAGTGGTTTTATCCTAATCGTCGATATGTTCAAACTCCTTGCAAACAGAGCAGAGGCTGTTTTGGATGCTGTGAGAAGGCCGCAAGACACGTAGGCGAGCTTTCCAAGAGCTTAATGGCCCACGCCCAGAATCCCACAGTAGGAGAGGAGTTCTGGAGTACGACCACCATCGAGGTTGATCCGGCAGATCTACGAGCACCAATCAACACATCCTCTTGGGACCTTGATCCGCATGGAGTCGGCAGCAGTCATAACCCCTCTGAATTTCCTAATCATGGTAATTCCTTTTCCAACTAACACACGTGCTCAACACCAGTGTTTTCATTACATGTACTATGCATTTTCCAGACCTTTGCAAACATCAAGCTTGATTTTGGCAGAATCTCCTGCCTATGTTTTTGTTCAGTCTATCTTAAATTATCCATATGTTGTGATTTCAGCTGAGTACAAAATTAGCTTGATAGCGCATTAGAAAGATCCAATACATTAATAACACTGCTCACGTCCAACAGTCAAATCTTATTTGGTAGTCGGTTACCTATTGGCTTAGCCTTTCAGTCCCAAATAACTCAAGACCAAACAATCGGTTTACTGTTTTTTCTTAGTTGTTGTGGAAATTTGGTTCTAAGCATGAAAGTTAGTTATGAACTTTGTGTTCACACTGGTTTAGTTGTGGGAAATCACTTTCTTTTCATGTGTGAGTTGAGTTTCAGTATGGTATTTGTTTGGAAACTTCGAGTTCATACTTTATTTTGCATGACGTCATATTTTTGTACTAATTTTGGACTGTAATGGATTTGTGTAATGGATGATTATAGGAACCATCACATGTGCCTGCTAAGAGTCTTGGACATGGTAATCTGACCCGATGAAAGTATCATTGCAGGTTTTTCTCTTTGGAAGCAATCTAGGGAGGAGTGGACTGAGAATGTAAGGTCAAGGCAACAGCCAGTGGTGAAGCAGATCCAGGAACCAGTGTTGAGGTATGAACATGGAATGTACAATCCATATGTGGAAGAAGGGGAAGACAAAAAGTTTTACATAATTAAACTGAATAATATGCATGCGCAACCTTTTCTCTGACTTTGAACAACAGTTTCTTTGCATCCTTCCTACTTTTGCGCTTAGTTGGGCTTATTCACACCCTTTCTTTGACTGAAGTTGGTAAATCTGAGTTATTGTGAGCACCTGTTTTTATCAGGGCAATTTGGATAGTACTGCCCATATTGGGTTTCATTTTGCTCTTAATGGTGCTCTATTATAAGGCTTGCCACTTCAATTCTTGTCCCATCCTATAATCATTTCTGGCACCGGGACCCTGCCATGTTCAGAGTATGATTGGGTTCCTTCTTAAAATCATTGTGAGTGGTTTTGGAAGAAAAAAAGGTCATTGTGAGTGTCTGAAGTGTTGTCTCTAGAATTACTGCACATTACTGCTGCATTTTCTTGCTGATGGATGGTAGATCCATAATGTGGGAGAGAATCTTAGCTGTCTCCATAATGTGGGAGAGTATCTGGAGTCCTACAAGCAACACACAAAGTATCTATGGAATCAATGACAATAACATTTGAAAGAAAGAGTCAGTGACAAGTTTCAACTCTTTATCTTTCAGAAGAGACGTTTAAGACCAAGTAAGATACCTAGATGCAAACATGTAAAAATATGGGGCGCTTGCTCTTGGTTCTCTTTTTCTTGTTCAAATCGACACCAGGTTTGAATTTTATCTGAATAAAATTCTGTAATCATATATCTACCGAAGCTTAGACTAGATAATATCATAATATTATGTTGTACCCTTTTGTTCAAGACATTATAGTATAACGTCCTCTGAATCTTCATGCTCAACCAAACCATTTGTTTATGCAGTTGGAATGCAGCATATGAGAGTTTGCTTGGATCAAACAAAGCATTCCCTCAACCTATCCCTCTACATGTAAGATCTAAATCAGTTCAATTAATCTGAAAAAGAAGATCGAAAGTAGTTTTATCTACCTTTCCATCTAAGGCATGTGGTTAACCCTATGGACTGTGGATTTGCAGGAGATGGTTGATTTTCTCGTGGACATCTGGGAGCAAGAGGGGCTATATGACTAGCGTGAATGTGTTTTGCAAGAATAACATAGATGTAGGTTTGATGTGGTAACGAGGATGTGGCCTGTCATACTTGTTTTTATGCATGGAGGCCTATTGTGCTTGCTGAATACAATCCTGTGGACTGTGGTGGTTGTATTGGTACTGTTGGTAGAAAGGACGGTCCATATTTAATCACTTTGCCTAAGGAACATAAATGTCAAAGAAAGCAGCAGGAGAGAAAGACGCGTGACAGCGATTTGTGAACATAAATGTCATCTGTATTGATTGAGAAGGAGAAAATAGCTTTTAACACTGATGTCTGATGATGTTGATTATTTATGGTTGAAACATGCTGTGAGTCCTCGTGTCTTGCTGACTTATATAACATGTAGAATTTCGTTCGATTCTACCAGGTTTGTATGCTTGCATTAGACAGCATCTTTTCTCATATTGCAATCGTGAGAGTGCTTCAACACTTTTATATACTACAAATGAAATATATAGAAATTGTGAAATGATCAAATGCGTATATGGTCAAAGGAACTTTATTTTTAATTTGCTGATTTTTTGAATACCTCACCCACGAGCCATGTGTCGCTCCCTAACCGGGCGCCGCCGGTGCACCTCCATCCTCCTCCCCTCGCCGCCGCCGGTGAGCGTTGCTGGGCAAAGCTTGTGTGGTTGTGGCGGTGACAGTCTCTCTCTCTCTCTCTCTCGCGCGAGGGGAGCTGCGCGGGGCAACTGCTCCAAGTGAAGGCGCGAGGACGCGGCCCGACGTAGCGGCGAGGTGGTTGGCGAGGACCGCCTGCGCGCATAGTCGTTGGGTCTGTCGTTTCCTAGTGGTCCTAGGCGGCGCGATGACGAGGGGATGGATGGCGGCGGGGCGGATCTGGTGAACGAGCGTGAGGGTCTGCGCGGCGTGGCACGGGCGCGTCCAGGTGCGTGCGAGGCCAGGCGCGGGCGCACTGGCAAGCGTGGTCGGCGCGAGACGGCGGTGAGCGGGATCTGGGCGGCCCTGCGGGGTCGTCGTATATGGCGTGGTGATGCGTGAGGTGGGGCGTGGTGGCACAACATGCGCACAGGGTGAGCCTTCGGCTGATTCGGTCTTCGACGGGCCCGGTACAACGCTACGGCTGGGAACCGTGGTGGTTCTCAGTCTCGGACAGTGCTCCATGGTTCCTCGTTGGCATGGTGCTTGGTAGGGCGTTGTGGATTGTCCTGCATCCGGTGGCATTGTTCTTGGTCGGCTGCGAATAGTGTTGTGCCCGTGGGCGTCGCGAGGGGCTCGGGCGCTGCAGATCTGGCGTCGAGCTATGGTGGTGGTGGTTGGTGGGTTTGCTGATCTCGAGGCGAGATGATGTGCGTCGGAGGTGGTATGGATGCTCGGGTGAAGACCCCTGTTGTGGCCTCGTGCCGCGGCCATCGATGGCGGCGGCCGCGGGCCGTCGTTGACCTTCCTGAAGGCATTGATGTGTTGTTGTCGCACCCCTCCCGTACGGATCCAGCCTTGTTGGCCTCTCCAGGGGAACCCCTTGATCTTATGATCAGATGATGGCGGCACATTGGTGTCATTTTCCCTCTTGGAGGATTCGTTGCGGAGCTCGACTTCAGCAAGCGGGGCCAGTGATTTGCGGTGGTGCGGCGGTCAGGCTTCTATGGGATGATGGTGAGAACGATATCTGTAGCGCGACAATGGTTGCGGTAGTCGGCTCTTCTCCGGCATGTCCACGATATTGCCTTGGTTTGTTTATTGTTGTGGAGTCAAAGCTGTGGCGGCGGGGCCTCGTGGTATACGATGACTGGCTACAGGTGACCCGTTCGGTGATCTTCCGTGGCGTCAGCCGTGCCTGGATTTGTTCTTCAAAGCCCCTCTTCAGAGTCGGAGTTGCGTTATCTGGCCGCAGGGGACTGAGCTTGGGTGTTGATCTTCATGTAGCTTCGCACCTCCAGTACACTGTGGGTTGAGTTCACGGTCACCATGGGTGAAGTCAGAGTCGTTTGCTCAAAGTTTTAGGGATGGCGAGGAGGCCTCTAGGGTAGAAGTGATGACGACGACGCTTGTGTGCTGCCTCGATGAGGTCCTCCGTGTAGTGGCATGTGTGGTTTTATTTTTTGTGTATCGCTCAACAGTTGTGATGGTTTTTGTCCGGTTCTCCATAATTAACCAGGAATCTGGTTTTCACTCAGTTTTCTCAAATTAACCGAGCAAAACTTTTCTTCTTAATGAATGCAGGATAACTTCAATTTTTTTTCTTCTGATTTTAACCATGATAGTGTACAAGTTTTGTAGAATTTTTGTCCAGAAATGTTCAGCTAAGTAGATAACAGATATTATATTGACATCTTAATCTCAATAAAAAAACATCTGCCCCTAACACCGGGCCCTTTAATTTCTCCATTGGTTATATCTACACCTACTACTTGGCCAAAACAATAAATTGCAATTGACAACATGCAAGAACAACCAAGAACAGAATATAGAAGATGATCAAATATATAACTTTCACAATCTAAACATAATCTCATAATCCATCGGATTGCAGCAAACGCAACATAACAACATGGTAATTATAACACACGTTCCTTGATCATGATAGGGAGCTCAGATGGACTAAACATTGAAGATCAAGATTGGAGATAGATGGATCATCTAGCTACTGACATTAACCCTAGGTCCAAGGCAAAACTACTCACGGCTCATCTCAGAGGCAAGCATGGGTTGTGAAGAAGCCTCCAAAGATGAATCTTCTCTAAGGAAGGGTACCGGTACAAAACTACTGGAGCTCCCGATCTAGGAATCGCGACAATGGGAGAACAATGATGGACTCTGGAAAATAAACTCCGCCTCGAGGTTTTGGTGTTTCAGCGAATTTATAGGCGAAAGAGGGACATCGGTTATGGACCCACCTGGCCAGACGACCAGGGGGCGAGACCCATCCCTGGTCGCACAACCAGGGCGCCTGTCCAGGGGGTGGCCCCTTCCGGCTGTGCTTCGGGCTTCAGGAGTCTCCCGGTAAATTAGAATTTCTGGAAATTTTTAGCAATATTGATTTTTCACTTTTTTTCTGCGATGCATACAATAACAAACAAAAATTGACACTGAGCACTAAATTAACTAGACGATACCCCGCGTGTTGCTGCGGGAATTAGTCGCCCTATATCTAGAAGAAATTTAATCATGTGAATTTTAAATATTACACGTACAACTTATATATTTGTTGCGAGAATTAGTCGCCCTATTTTTTCCATGTTGCATGTTGTAGTGGGTCTTGTCTCATGCATAGTTTCATGTTGAAATGAGCCTTATCCCACCCATAATTGTGTGGTGATGTGACATGCTTGTATGTCGATATAAATAATTTAGTGAAGATCACGGGAATTGGTCACCCTATATTTCAACAAAATTTAATTATTGGAATTTTAATTATTTTGATTAATAAAAAATGAACCAAACTTTAAAAAACACATAGAACTTATTATATTTGATTGTGTATATTTATTGAATTTATTTTTAAATATAAATATAGTAAAAGAATGAAAATTATTTTTCCATGCATAGTTGCATGTGGTGATGAGTCTTGTCTCATGCATGATTGAATGTTGAGTTGGGTCTTATCCCACTCATAATTGTGTGATGATGTGGCATGCTTGCATGTTGAGATAAATAAGATAGTGAGGATGATCTATTATAGTATTATAGATTATAGATACCCTTTCCGTTCCCTAATATAGCGCGTCCTCAATTTTCGCGCTTCAACTTTGGTCATAAATTTAATCAACGAGACCGACTACGGCGGGAGCAAAAATTGTACCAATGAATTCGTATTCGAAAAAAGTTTCCAATTATATAATTTTTCTTCTCGTCGTAGTCGATCTTGTTGGTTAAATTTATGGTCAAAGTTGAACCTCAGGGAAACGCAGGCGCACTATATTTTGGAATAGACAGAGTAAGTTAGTCCTAAATATGTTGTAAAATAAAAGTGCCTTAAAACACATAGCAAAGTCAAACCAATAAGCATTAAACAAGAAAAAAAATTATAAATACGTTTGAGATGTATCAGAAATCCCTATTTTGCATACCAAGGTGAAGAGGCTTCTAGAAGGAGGGGCTCCTCGTACAATAAAGATACTTTGTGGATGAGGTGCATGTAATCAATGCAATTAACTAGCAAGATAACCAAACCCCCAAAAATTAACTAGCTCACATTCTAAAGACCTACACATTTAACATTACTTTAATTATGTTTAACTACACATCAAGTTTAAATCTTAATTAGCATGAAAACATGATGGTAGTAATCAATTTAAGTGAAATAAGTAGCATATAGTAGACATTCAAAATTTTCCATAAAAAGAAAGTATTTAGTGTGTACTCCTAGTGGATGCAAAGGTGAATAAGAGTGGCACGATTGGAATCTACATATTTTTTATTTGGAACGAACCTATTACATGGGATGCTCTGAGTTTCAATTATTTCATTAAAATTAAATTACTTAATTAATCTAATTAAGAAAATTAATTAATTAGGCAATTTTAACAACAACTAACATGAGTACAAATGACATAATTAAAATTTTATTTTATTTCTAAGAAAATTTCATTTATAACTTGTCTCAATCCAACAAACGATTGTTTTTCCTAGCTATCACGATGAGCACACAGTGCAAATAACATGACCAAATTCCTCACATTTTTCGGAGCTAACACGATGGGCACAAAATTGAAAATAAATGAGGGACTTATTAGTTATTATTCACACTTCAATAAAATAATGATTTGAATATTCAGTTGAACTATTATTTGCAAATGCGACAATGCATAATATTAAAAGAGGCAAATATAGAGGCTCCCCAACCAACGAGCCTCCTCGATCCGATCGTCAATCTCCTCCGATATATCAAGATCTTAATCCTCTCCAACGATCACATTCAAACCCGCAAACATGTCCTCCAAGTTTGTTTTAGAGAAGGGATCATCCCCTCCTCCACCGCCACCGCTAGACACATTCGTCGTCGATGCCTTCACAATTGTTTCCGCCATGCACGACCACCACAATAGGACCCTACGGCACAGCACCTCGCTTGCCTTTCGCACCCGAACTTCCAACGTCTAGACCCACGGGAACTGATCGGTATAAGGGCGAACTCCAACGCCCCCGCCACCAGAGGATATCTAGAACCCTAGGCGAAGCCCTAGGAAAAAAACTTCCTAAGGCCAAAAGATATTTGTAGCACTCCAGTGGGCTGGTTCCTGTGATCTCCTAAAAAAGACATACTCCGTAGCATTTTTGAAAGCACGGCATGGGCAGAGGAAGTTTGGAATCCAAAGCACTGGCACACATAGAAAGAGCCACGAGGGCTTTTGCTAGAAATAGCAAGCAGTAGCTGCAGGGTAGGTCGCTGGCTAGGTGGTGTCTGGGCCGAAAGCAGCAAGAGTGAGTAGCTCAAACCCGGGCCGGGCCGGGCCAGGACCCAGGCCACGACGGGCCTTGCACCTTTCGAGCTTCCCGATCCCACCACCAGTTGTCGTCGCAGCCAGCCACCTGTCACTTCCATTCCGAGCCAGCTCGCTCGGGTCAGGTCAGGTCATGTGTGTGAGCGAGGCGGCCAGCCATCGACGCCTCCGCTCCGTTCCCCACTTTTAACCACGCGACCGCAGCGCCTCTCATCGACGAGGAAGGGTTCAGTACCCACAGCACAAAGAGGAACGCGCTACGCCAAGCGCGACAGGGCTCCCTCCCCTCCCCCGCCCCACCCACCCCTTCCTCCGTCCGCCGCCGCCTCCACCCGCGCCGCCGCCGCCGATCGTTAGGGTTCGTCAGCCCGCCCCTACCTCCGCGATCTGCGGCGCCCCCGCCCCGCGCGCGCATTGCGTGCGGCCTTGATCTGATTTTTTTGTTTCTCTTTCCGCGTAGGGTTGGGGAGAGGAATGGCGTCCGCGGCACCGCGCTACGCGCCGCCAGATCCGACGCTGCCCAAGCCATGGAGGGGCCTCATCGACGGCACCACCGGCTACCTCTACTTCTGGAACCCGGAGACCAAGGCCGTCCAGTACGACCGCCCCACCGGCCCTCCACCCCCGGCCCCGGCCCCCGCCCCCGCTCCCGCTCCCGTTCAGCAGCCCCAGTACCACCACGACGACAGGGCCAGGCACAGAGACCCGCCGGAGGTATAACGCCCACACCATCCCCACCTTTTGGGGTTTTTGCCCCCCCTCCTCCCTTTAGCTTCTCTATATAGTAGCTTGATTGGGTACAAGTAAATGTAGTTCGAGATACGAGATTTCCTTTTTGATTTGTTCGTTTGTCGCAAGCGCAAGCTGCGGCCATCCTCTAGCGGAACATTTGGCGGTGGGGTTGTTTTCTCCTCATCTTCTCATCATTCGCGCGATGCTGTTACATCATCATTTGTTTGTTTCGCGTGGTATCCGCCTCATAATGTAGACAAGCATGGTAGCGGTTTAGCATTTAGTTCAGTTCTTTGGGCAACCTACATGAATGCCACTTCCTTTTTGATTTGTTCGTTTGTTGCTTAGCAGTCGCAGGCGCAAGCTGCAGTGAGACGCTCGCAGAACATTTGGAGTTGGGGTTATTTTCTCCCATCTTCTCATCTTACATCATTCGAACGATACTGTTACATCATCATTTGTTTGTTTCGCGTTGTATCTGCCTCATAATGTAGACAAGCATGGTTTAGAACACGAGTACCGTTAGCGGTTTAGCATTTAGTTCAGTTCTTTGGGCAACCTACATGGATGCCACTTCCTTTTTGATTTGTTCGTTTGTCGCTTAGCAGTCGCAAGCGCAAGCTGCAGCGAGACGCTCGCAGAACATTTGGAGGTGGGGTTATTTTCTCCCCATCTTACATCATCGTTTGTTCGTTTCGCGAAGTATTCTTCTCATCATTCACACGATACTGTTACATCATCATTTGTTTGTTTCGCGTAGTATCTGTCTCATAATTTAGACGAGCATGTCTTACAACATCAATATCGTTAGCTGCTTACTCCCTCCATCCCAAATTACTTGTCTCAGATTTATTATAAATGGATGTATCTAGACTTAGTTTTAAGTCTAGATACATCCATAGTAGAGAAATCTAAGACAAGTTTTGGGATGGAGGGAGTAGCATTTAGTTCAGTTCTTTGGCCAACCTACATGAATGCCACTAATCAGGAGGCAGTAAAGTTAGGTTTTTGTCTGGCCTATGGCATGTTAGGTTACATTATGTGCTTTGCATTGTATTTGTCTCATCATTAACACAAGCATGATTAAGAATAGCAATGTCACTTGACTATGAAACTGAAATATCAGTTTGTTAAGCCTACCATTAACTGTCGTGTCTCCTGAAACGGGGGAATCTATTTCATTAACTACTCAGTATCATGAGATGCCATTCTTGTTTTCAGCGGCACACTGAATCTGCTGGAAACCGTGCACAGAATGTTCCCTTTGCTGATCACAATGCCAGGAGCGATCCATCTTTTGAGGTAAATGCATATTTCCCACACGTTACAGGTTACGTACTTTATATTGCATTGCTCCATAAATGCAACAGGACTGCCACATAAACTGTGATACTACATATCTTGTTCTGCTCCCAAATGGTAACATGTTATCCTCTTTTTCAGCAGCGCTCTTCAGCTGGAGTAAACCCTGCACCTGTGCCTTCTACTAATCCAGTTCCACAGGCTGCCAATGGAAACATGTCGGTAGATGCATACCGTAAAAAGCATGAGATTACTACCATTGTATGTGTTCAACTTCTTTTATGCCCCCAATCCCTTCTTGTTGTTATGTGCTATGTTACTTAGTTATTCCATACCTTTTAGTGCCCGGGAAGTGAAGCTCCGCCGCCATTCATGACGTTTCAGTCCACAGGCTTCCCTTCAGAGATTCTAAGGGAGGTACGTGCACGATATGTAGTAATGCACTGCCTTATACTCTATTTGAAGTCAACTATTTTAATTGGGGTTCGGCATGTTTGTTGTCTTGTCCAGCCCTGCTATACTTTGAAAAAGTTGTGTCATAGGGAACCTTTTCCTCTTTGTCCTATAATTGGTTTGGGCTTGAATATTTAGGTTGTATCAGCTATAGTATTTAAATACTCACATATTACTCATGTCTACAGTTGCAGCAAGCAGGATTCTCTGCACCAAGTCCTATTCAAGCTCAATCGTGGCCAATTGCTCTAACAGGTCGTGATATTGTAGCTGTGGCAAAGACAGGTTCTGGAAAAACCCTGGGTTATCTACTTCCAGGGTTTAGTCTTGTTAAGAAACTACGGCACAATTCAAGGGATGGGCCAACCGTGTTAGTTCTGTCCCCAACCAGGGAATTGGCAACACAGATTCAAGATGAAGCAATCAAGTTTGGTAGATCATCGAGAATATCATCTACTGTATGTTCATTCTATCTTTATATGTGCACTGCACTGCTCTACTACTAAACCACTTAATTCACTTGTGTATCCACATTGCCAGATGCTAATATTGCTTGTACCTAAGAAATGGAATTTCCATCTTATGTAAACTACATATAGATATAGTCGTAACAGAATATTGTCTTAATCATAATTTTCTTTTGCAGTGTCTATATGGTGGTGCTCCAAAAGGTCCTCAGCTAAGAGATTTAGAGCGTGGTGCTGACATTGTTGTTGCAACTCCTGGAAGGTTGAATGATATTCTAGAGATGGGAAAAGTGAGCCTGCGTCAAGTAGCATATTTTGTTCTTGATGAAGCTGACCGCATGCTTGATATGGGTTTTGAGCCACAGATAAGAAAAATTGTGAAACAAGTGCAACCTAGACGGCAAACTCTTATGTTCACTGCCACTTGGCCAAAAGAGGTGAGGAAAATAGCTTCAGATTTGCTCACTAACCCTGTCCGGGTTAACATTGGAAACAGTGATGAGCTGGTTGCAAATAAGTCAATCACCCAGGTAATAAAAAAAACTTTTTTTTCTGCAGTAAAAAATATGCTATTTTCGTGACTGAGGTATATATTGCTTCATTGTTTAAAGTAGTTTGTTACACTTTGCAGCATGTGGAAGTTATCTCACCTATGGAGAAAGGGAGGCGCCTTGAGCAGATTTTGAGATCACAGGAACCTGGATCGAAGGTCATTATATTTTGTTCCACGAAGAGGATGTGTGATCAGCTGTCTCGAACCCTATCACGGCAGTATGGTGCTTCTGCTATACATGGTGATAAATCACAGGCTGAGAGGGACTCTGTTCTGAGTGAATTTCGAACCGGCAGGTGCCCAATTCTTGTAGCCACTGATGTGGCTGCTCGAGGCTTGGACGTAAAGGATATCAGGTTTGAAGTTTATCTTTGCAACTTCTTATATGTTTTAGTTTGACTCTTTCTGTAAATAAGATTTCATGGATATACAGTAGCTCATAATGGTGAATGGTTGAATACACATTTTACTAATCTTTAGTTTGTAAATGTGGTCCACTGACAATCCTTCCTGAATCTTTTGCCGCAGAGTTGTTGTTAACTATGATTTCCCAACGGGTGTTGAGGACTATGTCCATAGAATTGGGAGGACTGGCCGGGCAGGCGCCACTGGAATTGCATACACATTCTTCTTGGAACAGGATTCTAAGCATGCTTCAGATATGGTGAAGATTTTGGAAGGTGCGAACCAACATGTTTCGCAGAAGTTACGAGATATGGTCGGCCGTGGAGGTGGTGGCAGGGGGCCACGGCGGTGGGCATCTTCTAACGATTCTTATGGTGGCCATGGATCTTTTGGCGGCCATACTAGGGATGTTCCAAGCTTTCAGTCAAGGTGGGTATCAATTTTTATTTGAACGCTTTCCTCAGGAGTAGCGCTAGCCTGATGTTTTTTTTTTTGCATTTTCAGTAACAACAGCAGTGCCAATCAATATGGTGGTACTCCAAGCTTCCATACCAGGTATGGCACCCATTCCTACTGTGTCATACTAACGTTTCAGTCACATCCTGTCATCCATACCTGATGGACTATCACTTGCATCATTCATAACAGCAGTAACAACAATCAGACCAATGGTGCTGCAAATTTACCTGCCAGGTTAGTATAACTTACTTGTTTCCAGCTTATATACCACCGCTGATAATTAATCAATCGTCATCTGGCATAATAACAGCGGCGGCTCTGGTGAAGGTCTCAGCTTTCATGATAGGTACTTTATCCTTAAAATATGCCTGTACCTCATATCACTCCACAGAGGCACATGGTCACCAACTTTGCTGTTGACCTGTGCCCATGCTATCCCGTGCCCGTATGTTTATGAAACATACAAAACATCTGATTGCATTGTTAGCTAGCACTATTTTCTCTTAGATCATATGTGGCAATTGGATGAATTGTCTGGTTGAACTATCTGCCCTATGCATAAATACCTCTTACTATGCATCACCACCAACTTTGGAGTTCACATTTGCCCACACATACTGTTGAAATTCATGAAATAAAGAAGAAAATATCTGATTGTATTGGTAACAAGTGATCTTGCTCTAAGATCATCTGTCATAATTTGGTGAACCTTTTGGCATAGCTGAATTGGATTGTATTTTATGGTTGACAAATTGAGCTAACCGCCACTTCACAACAAGCGAAAACATGTTGTTTGTTTTGTTCCATCCTGTTGACAACTTTATTTCATCTATATCAAATTGTAGTTTACGTTTGTTTGGGATGTGATATATACAAAAAGGTTATATATAACTTAATGACCCTCTTTGTTCGATTGGCAGGTTCTATAGCTCTTCCCGTGGTGGTGACCGTGCTAGGAGCAGGAGCCCTCCCAAGGCTGTGGGAGTCTCCAACTGGTAAATGCATCACGATGGTGACGAAACAAACGGAGTAGACGGAGTTGGTTCCCTAACCAATTATAGTGTCAGTCATGTTCGCTTAAGCAAAGAATGTCCTGGAACTTTGCTGACATAGGTTAAGTCGTTGGATATTTTGCTATGTTGATGTGGTGCCTTGGAGGCACTTTATACAGTGTCCGTATGCTGGTGTTAGTACTCTATGAAACCTGGAACCTCAAGACTTATTTATGCCTGGTAGCGGTGCTATAATCCTCGGATGAGCCATGAATTTTGGACGGGACCATGTAAGTTATGTTGGCTGTTGTAAATGCCCTTGGCATGGCTTCATGTTGGACTGAAATCCCCTATGTTTACATGAACTGCTGAACTATCCTGCACATGTGTGCCTTGATTCTGCTCTAGCAAGTTGTCTTGGAGCATAGGGGCATGCTTGGTTGGTGACCAAATTTACCCTGCCAAAATTTTGGCAGCCATTCATTTGGTTGGTTACCAAATTTTTGTTCCTGTGGGATACTCCCAACTTCTCACATTCTCCCTACTTAATACTGACATGTTTTTGGCCAGCAAAGGGTCAAAGTCTAGCCGATTTTTTGGCTAGCCAATCATTCCTGTGAGATCCTCCCGATAGTGTTTGCTAGCCAATCTTTGGCAAAATTTTGGCAGCCCTTAATTTCTGGTTACCAAAAATTTGGTTGCCTTTGGTATCTTGCCAACTCTCCTCACATTCTCTTCTGAAATACTGCCAAGTTTATGGCCAACAAAGGGACAATGAATGTCCAGCCGACAATCTTGCAATGGCTTGCAAACATTATCCTAGCTCTTCTCAAAAGTTGCCCTTTTTTATTGGATTTTACACACCTAAAAGTGTCATTGATTTTTTACATCTGAACATCTTGCATTTGTCAGGAGATTTGAGATTATTCATTGAGGGTGTTACAAATTTTCAGATCAAAAGATTGATCTTGCTATCATGGAAAGAAATTGCTGTAGCCTGTAGTACAAGTATACTACTGGCTGTAGCTCAGTCCATTTCCTGGTGAATATATCGACAAAATCGATCTAATCTTCTACTACCTCAAAACCTGTGTTTGAAACAGAACATGGCGAAAGAAAATCTTCATGAACTCTTTGGCTTTGTTTTCTTGAGCCTAGAGTACAGGTAAACTCCCCCTAGCGCGGCACCAGTTCCTGCAGTAAAAAAGGAAAACACCAAGATGAGCAATCAGTAAAAACAATCTGAGCATCAACTAGGAAAAAAAGAAGGGTAATTCTTGTATCAGTTTCTTCTTACCTAGTGCATTGACAGGAGAGATGGGCGTCCTGAAGAAGAGAACGGAGGAGACGATGACCACCACACGCTTGACGCAGTTGGCGACGGAGTGCGTCACGGGCGACACCCTCGCCAGGATCATGTAAGAGAGCTGCCATTGCCAGGGACCATTGTCAGTTACAGATCATGCATGTTTGGAGCTGAATGAAGCCAGAATGAGTGACTTTGTCATGTGTCTCTCACCTTCTGGTAGCCGTGGAAGCAGAGGCCGGCCAGCGCTGCCCTCACGCACAGCTCCTGTAGGTTCAGACCCTACATGCCAGAGAAGATTGCAATGGTCAGTTGATGATAGTTTATTACTGTAGGAGTTACTATGATGCAACAGTAAAACTTGTTGCAGACTTTGAGATGGACTCACAGTGCTCTGGAGGAACGCAGGGGAGAACTTGACCCCCTCTGTGAGCAGCATCAGAGGGCATGACAGCAGGAAGGACAGCACCGTGATCACCGAGAAGAGGTTTATGTCATCCATGGTTTCTTCCTGCGGCAGCATTACAAGAAGAATTTCATTTCATCAGTGGCTGGAAAGAATCAGCACAAGTTTCTGAATTTTACTGATCATGATGGTGAAGGAAGAGGGAGGAATCACCTCTTCGCCGCCGAGGAGCCGCTTGCTGAGCACATTCCTTGTCTGGTTGAGCAGATTCGAGGCCATGGCGCTCCAGAATCCGACCCTGCGTCAACGGAATCATATACAGCGTGAGAGAGTGACGGGGATTCCTGGCTCCAATTATTTGGGTTCAACGGGCAAAAGGGAATATAATCATCGGGCCATGATTAACAACAATATATTCTCTGATGGCCAGACAGGACGAACCAGTTGAAGGAGACTTCGGTCAGAGACGCCAAGGCCACGCCGCCGACGATCGGCACCAGAGAGCCCAGCACCAGCAGCGACGGCGTCTGAACGAATTGAGCAACGGTTTGGTTTGTAATTCATTTCGTTTCATAATGATGAAGGGGTGAGTTCATGGTGGTTTTGGTTACCTCGCCGAGGAAGAAGGCGGAGAGCAGGACGGTGAAGAACGGCTCGGAGGCCTTGACGGTGTGCGTGAAGGAGACGGCGACCATGCCCAGGCTCATGTTGGTGAACACCGTGCCCAGCATGTGCCCGGCGGCCAGCGGCGCGATCTTGGCCAGCTGAACGGGAACACAAGCTGCTTTTCAGTTTCCGGGGAGCAAAATTCAGACAGCTTTTGTTTCTTTTCTTCAGGAAGTGTCTGACGGACGGACGGACCTGCGCGGTGGAGAGCTTGGGCACGGGGTGGAGCCTGGCGGCCCACATGAAGAAGATGAGGAGGGAGCCGAAGGCGAGCTGGAAGGCGGTGATGGTGTAGGGCAGCGGCAATGGCAATGCCTGGAGAACCTGCGATTGTTGCCAAGCAGGTTGAGCGGTTCGGTTGGTTGGACGGCGAGCGGCGAGGAGCAGGGGAGGGGATGTCAATGGCGTACCTGCTTGTTGTAGATGTTGAAGTAGATGTTGAGGAGGTACCAGGCGACGATCATGGCGCCGAGCTGCACGGTCCCGGCAATGCTGCCGCCGCCGCCCGCGGCCACCTCGTCGGCCGGGGCCAGCTCCGCCGCCGCCGTCACAGCCGCCGCCGTCGCCGGCCGTCGCCGCGAGAGCAGCGACATGGACGTGTGGTGTAGGGGAAGAGCCTGCTGCTGGCCGCGAACCATCCGGAGAGGCATGAGCACGGCGGCGTCGCGGCGGGCGGCGGCGGAGCAGGAGGCGCCGGCATGGCGCGAGGTGGTGGAGGTGGAGGAGGAGGAGCACGGCCATGCCGCGGCGGAGCGGGAGGAGGATGCGAGGGAGGCCGCCGCGCGCTGCATCTTGCTCGTGGTGGTGGGCGTGGGCTCGCTGGCTGGTGCCGGAGCCGCCTCCGTGCCTTATAGGGTCCCCCCGGGGCAAGTACACTTGTATAACGACGTTACAGGGAGGGAGGCGAGACGGCAGCGCCCGGGTGAATCTCGCCGCGATCCCGTACAGATTCGTCCCCCCCCCCCCCCTAACAAGAAATACTTGGTTCTTTATGCAGTGGCCGGTACGTGCACTAGAATATATAATATGTGGCCATCCGCCTCGAAAACAAAAAGGGGTTCTGGTGTACGTGGAGAGAGCAATAGCAGCATGGAAAGAGAGAACATGCGTCAACTACGACGACGACGACGACGACGACATGTCGGAGCCGGCGTCACGAGTGGCGTGGTGCCGAGGAGGAGGAAGGCGGGGGGAAGGAAGGGAATCGCTGAACGAACTGCGGTCTCGTCGAGCTCGCTCGCACGGCGGCTGCTGGTTTGCTCGCTCCGTTGAAAAGGCTTTGCGTTGTGTCTCGTTTTGGTCCTGATGCTTGGTGCTGTTTTTCTTGAGCTCGTGCCATCATCTTTGTTGATGTAAGTAATTATCATGGGATAGGAGAGGAGGACCCGGCTGAGGATGCGTGGGTATTTTGGTGACACCGACGGAATCCGCTCGCAGCCATGGGATAAGAATAAGAATGAGGAAGAGTACGGCGGTGGTGGTGGCTCCGCAAAGCGAAAGCAAACGGAGATGGAAACCCGGTGATGATCGGGAAATTGGGGAAGGAGGTTCGTGGAGAGTGACGTCATGTTTTTTTTTTATAGATGCATCTGCCCTAACCCGACTTTGCATTAACAAATCTACCGATCGGTCAGGATTACACTCACACGTCTGGAAATGGTCAGCATCAAACTAAGCCTCACAAGCTACTACGACAACAGAAGATAACAATGGGGGTCGAAACCGGAGACGCTGAGGTCCTCCTCCAAGAATGCTGCACAAGACATAAGATCACATCGGCTCGAAGAAGAGAGGAACCGACACCAACGGGGCAATGCCGTCACCATGCACCTACGGACCCGACACGGCACATCCAACAGTCCGTCTTCGAAGGAGGTCACTACCTCCTCGTCTGGATCGAACGTCGCACCGTCGCAATATGGGATGGATGCTGCCGGTGGATGGATACATAGAGGGCGAGTGCATCCCTGACGAGTCGCGAAGACTCTCCTTCAGAAGAACACCGATGCTGCACACATCTAGCAACGAAGGAGGGGAAGTTTCACACAAGGACGAAGATGGTCTCACCGGCGCCGTCACCCATCACCCACAAGTGCTCACCGACCACAAGGCTCCTAAAGCGGCGCCTTCAAGACGGGAACGACATCAAGAGTGCCGTCGTCGCCCAACAAGGTTAGGGCTCTTTCTCGGGAGACCTAGAAGAAGGGGGGGGGGGAGTGAGGGGAGGGATAGACTATACCGACACCTCCACGGGGGGAATGGCGCCCTCGGGCGTCGCCATCGTCGCAGCCAGTCATGGCCAGTTAGGGAATTCGCCCAGTCAGATCCCCGCCACCAGAAGCACCCCCTGACTAGGGCCGGTGACCAAGTCAGCACGGCCCGACCAGGACAACACTGAAATTACAAATTTTATCACTACTTAGCAATTTTTAGGCAATAATGCGGAAAACAAAGGTGTGCCTAACAATTGCAAGGTCTATTTAGCAAAGACAAGATAAACAATAAGCACAATAAACAAAAGCAGGTGAGGTGCAAATAATAAGGTAGTACAAGTAGTAAGGGAAAAGAGTAAGGATAACCGAATGACGCGGAGACAACGATGTATCCCGATGTTCACTTCCTTGGAGGGAAGCTACTCACCGTTTGGAGAGAGTGGGTGAAACCACGAAGGCACACCAACGCCACGAAGGCTCACTCTATTCCCCTTGAGATATCACCACGAAGGCGATTCCCAACCACTACCGGTTGACCTTAAAGGTGGTCACCAAACCCTCACAAACTCAACGGGGGTAATCACAATGGTCGATTCTCTCCGAAGAACTCCTACCCGCCTAGGAGTCTCCAACCTCCAAGAATAACAAGATCAATGGGAAATGCTCAAGACTTGCTCAAAACGCGATTTGCTTTGGTTAGAAGATGGGGAAGGGGCGGATCTATCACTGGGTGAAAGATCCGTCAAGAACTCTCAAGGAACTCTCCGGGATCTGAGATTTGGTGAGGGAGAGAGTGAGAGGGAGCACTTGTGTTCTTAGGGGATTCTAAATAAAGTGGTCAACCCTCACAAGTGGGAGTGAGGGGGTATTTATAGCCCAAGGGACGAAATGGCTGTTGGGACATTAATGCTGTGTAAGTGTCGGACGTCCGTCAGGTATCGGACGTCCGAAAGTTCACATGTCGGACGTCCGAGCCAGGTCGGACGTCCGAAGTGTAATATCTGTGTGTAGAAACGAACATTGCAAGAAAAAGATCAGTAGCACATCGGAAGTTCGACAGAGTTCGGACGTCCAACGGATCGGACGTCCGAACCGTGTCGGAAGCCCGGCATTTTTGCATGTCTACTGACCTTTCCTACGATAACCAAAATACGAGATGTCGGACGTCCGTTGGGTGTCGGACGTCCGAAACTTTGAAATGTCGGACGTCCGAAACTTTGAAATGTCGGACGTCCGAAACTTGTCGGACGCTCGAAAGCAGTGATCATATTTTTACTATTGGGCTCCACTTTTGTGTCGAGATGTTTTTGTTTTAATTAGCTTTGAGCAAATCTTAAACACAAACCCACTGATCCCCTCTTAATAGTGCGGGATCCCTATACTCAAGATAAACCGAAAAGCTTACACTTTAACATGGATTGGATCCATATCTTGAGCATATCGACATGACTGGATGGTCCTTGATCCTCCAACACAACGCACCGAGGACTAAAACCTGAGATATACTTGGCACACATGATTAGTCCTCTATATGTACATTGTCATCAACATCAAAATATAATTAAGGGCAAGATAGCACTTTCAATCTCCCCCTTTTTGGTAGTTGATGACAACATACATATAGCTCCCCAAAATTGTTCAACAATATTCTTTTGGTGGGAGCATGTTTTACAATGAGCTCCTCCTTAATGTGTGCATATAAGATTCTTTACTTTTACACAAGATGCACACATTTTGGAGCGAGTCACATGATATCAAGGCAAGCAATCATTGATTATGGAGATGAAATATTAGATTGCACCAAAACATAATAGACCAATAATGCCACAATCCAGCCAAACGCAAGAGCAACACCATGCGTAACACAAAGTACACAATGCATTCACACAGAGTGCACATGACAATCACACATAAAAGTCTTACACACACCAGATCCCACATAACGACATAATCAAGTCTCGAACACCTAGACACCAAAAGTAAACACACATATGACATATGACTCTCCCCCTTTGGCATCAAGGACCAAAAAGGGGCACACGCGCTGACGAAACTAGTGAGTCCCACTGCCACTGGCGCCAGGGTCGCCAGGAAAGAAATCCTCCCACTCCGGTCCAGTAGGAAAATCGAAGCCAAGATCAGCGGGAGGAGCATCCGGAAGGCGCTCATCATCACTGACGTTGGCCTCGCCATGTGCACGCATACGAGCCTTGAGGGAGTTCTTGGACTGGATAAGACGCGAGACCACCGTGTGGTTAGAGTGGCAGTTGAAAGAAATAACGCGCATCATAGCCGCTTGGGCCTTACCCAAAAACTAAGCCAAACGGCGCATTGGAGCCAGCTCCAATGACTGGCGCTCAAGGTTGCCACGAACCGTGGTGTGTATCGAAACAGGGCGCGTCATACCAACCTCAGGAGCATCAAAGTACATGTGCTCCGGAATGGACCAAACAGCGTGGGGCTGAGTGATCTCCAATGGGGAGGAGACGACGGACTGAATGAGAGCCATGATGAAAGGTGCATGCGGATATTGGCGACGCTGCTGAAGACTCGCCATCCGAATCTCGTGCCAGAGATAGTGGGCCACATCAAGACGCTTCTGAGGAGTGCCATGGATATGGCACATCAGTGTGATAGCCGAGCTGCTGCAATGAGTCTTGTCACCAGACTTGGGATATAGAGTCCGGAGGATGCACTGGTAGAGGAACCTATAGGGATGCTTCCAAATGGATATGTCATTGGACTTCCTGTAGGTGTCATCACCACGAATCCCAGACTTAATAAAACACAGACAGTCATTGATCCCCTTGGGCTTCTCCTTGGTAGAGGCATGAATCCGGACTCCAAAGGAGCGAATGTGCAGAGCCCTCTGAAACTGAGCAAATGTGGTTGTGCACTGCTGCTCCCCAGTCATCCATGAGATCTCCCGGTGATTGGTGTGAAAGTAGCAGGTGGCATAGAACTGAAGGATTGCAGCAGTGTTCCACTCACGCCGAAAGCTGAACACTGGATCGAGCCCCACAGACTCAATAATCTCCATCACACCGGGAAATTTGTCCGGATTCTCCCGGATGAAGTCAAGGGGGATGCAGGCATGGGAGTGTGCAAGTTCCTGACGAACTGCAACTGACGTGAATATATCGGCTTGCACATTGGTCCGGAACCGGCTGTCCAGACAATCATGAGGAGCCTCAAACTGATTAACACGGCGAAGCTTGCGGTAGGCATCCAAAGAGATCTTTGAGTAGTCTGCCATCATACGTCCAGTAGCAACCACCAGCTCAGATGAGATATGTAACGGTATAGGAGGCGCATCATAGGGATCAGCACCAGCACGAGCACCAGACGCCGATGAGGAGCCCTTAGTCGGGCGACGCACCCCAAGTTTGGAGGGGTGAGTCACCACTGGGGGATCATCTTCTTCAACAACAATCTCCTCATCAGCCTCAGACTCAGAAGCATAGGGGCTATCCTCCTCGCTAGGAGTGTGCTCACTGTCCGAGGAGGGCTCCGTGTACGTAGGATGCTTCATGCGGCGACGAAGACGAGGCGGCTCATCCCCGGAACCACCTAGCCATATATGAGGAATATGAGTACGAAACCCTATCCAACAAAGGAAGACACGCGAAGGAGAGAAAGCTAGGACAACGCATACCACGCGAACCGGAGGCCTCACGATTCTTGCGACCGCAAGTTTTTGTCCTCACCATTGCGAATCCCTAGAGGAAGGAGATGCAAGAATGAGGCAAGAACCGGGAAAAAATGGCAAAAAGCAATCGGATGGAAAGGTAGATCGGGACGAGAGGTACCGCGGGGGAGGAGATCCGGGGGAAAGGGGCACCGAGGAGGCCGGGGCGGCCGGCGGCGGCGTCAGGAGATGAAGGCGCACGGGGGGATTCAGTGGGGAACGGCCGAGGGGAAGGAAAACTGCTCCCCTCGGCCTGACGCCCAGTATATATAGGGAAACCCACTTCGGACGTCCGACGTGTCAGACGTCCGAAACCCAACGGATTTCCGAAGAGGGCTGATTCTGAGCAGGATGGACAAGCTGGAGACCCAGGTGTGGGCAACAGGGAATGTCGGAAATCCGACGAGTTTCGGACGTCCGACTCGTCGGACGTCCGAAATCCTACAGAATTCCGACAGGCTACTGGAAGTTGACGTATAGGCCCGAAAATATGAAGAATTAGGGGACGCTAGAAGTTCAAGCAATCATGTCAGGGGACAAAAGTAGATAAACACTCAAAATCAGAGCACTGGATGCACACATGAATGATCAAAGAAAACCTTTCACAGAGGAGAGGTGGTGGCCGAAGCCACCATGTTTGAGTGTATAGTTCTTTGACACCGCGAAGATGTACATTGGGTTCAAAGACACTTACTCCATCGATAACCGCTACACGTGGGTTCACCGTGGTGAGCACGCGGATTGTTGATGTGGGAATCCATTTATGCATCACGTAGAAGGAGAGAACTCATTTATTGAGTGTCTCCCCCTACATATATGCCTACATCTAGACAAGATAGTTGCTATGTGCATGAATGAGAGCAAGATACCCCTAGGCCGAGAAGCTATAATGTTCCAAGATACCAAGTTCACCCCTTAGTTGGAAAAACCTTGCTTCATCCAATGGTTTTGTGAAAATATCGGCAAGTTGCTTGTCGGTGCCCACATGTGCAAGAACAATATCACCCTTTTGAATGTGATCCCGTATGAAGTGATGACGAATGTCAATATGCTTGGTGCGAGGATGTTGACATGGGTTGTTGGCAATCTTGATAGCACTTTCATTGTCACATAAGATGTGTACCTTCTTGTAGGTGAGGCCATAATCCTTCAAGGTTTGCCTCATCCATAGAACTTGAGTAGCACAACTTGCGGCGGCCACATACTCGGCTTCAGCGGTGGAGAGGGAGACACAATTTTGCTTCTTGGAATGCCAACTTACCAATGAGCGCCCAAGAAATTGGCATGAACCGGATGTTGACTTCCGATCCACCTAATCTTCGGCCCAATCCGCATCGGTGTACCCCAAGAGATCAAACTTGGCTTCCTTGGGGTACCAAAGGCCCAACAAAGGAGTATGAACAAGGTATCTAAGAATGCGCTGCTTATTGGCTTCTCGCCCTTCGTTGGTTACCCCAAGTGAAGGTTTGAGATGCAGTGCAGCAGCAGTTTTCCCTCGGTGAAGATACCAAGATTTGTCTCCAGTAGGACTCCAGAGATGATAAGTAGGTGTCAGCGGCGCAACTGACGCGGACCTGCACACAGACACAGATAACTTTGTTCCCAACGAAGTTCAGAGAGGTTGTCAATCTCTACGGTCTTTTTGTTCACAAATGATAAAACGCAAGGGATAATGATGGCAACTTGAAAGTAAATGCAGAAAAGTAAATATAGCTTGGAAACAATAATGAGGATATGGACCGGGATACGTGATGTTCACTAGTGATGTCTCTCTCCCAAAAGACAATAAAACTGCTATGCGAGGTAAAAAAATTACAGAAGGGCAATTGACAGGATTATGAACGCACCGAAATGCTAACTATGCTACAAAAGAAAGGAAGAGGTTCAAAAGCACAGGCAGTACGCCAAGGTAAGTAGACCGAAATCCATCTGCATCTACTACTAATCATCCACCTTGAGATATCTATCCAGAACATCTCGCTGGTATTAAGTTGCGAGCCCCACCCAAAGTGTAAACCCAAAGCAACATACAACTGCATTAAAAAGAACTCTGCGTAAAGTAAACAATCCTTGTAACCGCGGTTACAAGCACCGTTGTTTTCCCCCTTGTGGCAACAACACATCCCCTAGACTCATGTTTCTGTCACTCAAGCGTGTCATCGGGGGGCATGAACCCACAATCTAGCACAACGTTCCCTCTTGGAGTCACTACCTACTACTTGGCCAAAGCAATAAACAGCAACGGAGAACATGCAAGAATTACTTAGGAACAAAAATATAAGAGATAAAAACCAAATATATTACTCTATCACAATCTGAACATAATGTCATAATCCATCAGATCCCTCCAAACTCAACATAGCAACAGCAGAAATATTACAAAGGTGCCTCGATCATGTAGGGAAGCTCACGAGGTCTAAACAATGAAGATAAAAGAGGGGAGGAGAACATCACATAGCTACTGATCACGGACCCATGGTCCAAGGAAAACTACTCACGAGACATCCGGGGAGCATCCATGGTGGAGAGGAGACTCCCGGAGGTCAATCCTCCCTCCGGCAGGGTGCCGGGAAGAGGTCTTCTGGTGCTCCCAATCTTGGAAGCGCGGCGGCGGCGGAACAGAGGCGAGTTCGCGGAATAGGGTTCTGCTTCTGGAGTTTTCCCGTGACGGGGGATAAATAGGCGAAGGGGGGCAGCCAGAGGTGGACCAGGGGCCCCAGGCGCCCCCCTGGCGCGGCCAGGGGTGGGGCCGCGCCGGGTGGCCGCCTGGGCCCCCTGGCTCCCCTCTGGCCCCTCCCGGGCTCTTCTCGAAGCTTCCGTCACGCTGATTTTTTATCTGAATTTTCCCGAATTTTTCTGGCACTTTTTATATGGGGGAAAACTGAAATAGAAAAACACCAGAAAATAGGAACTGACACTGGGGTGCACTGAGTTAATAGGTTAGTCCAAATATGATCAAAAGTGTATGAAAGTGTATTTAGATCATAGCAATATCACACAAAACATGCATGGAGCAAGCAGAAATTATAGATACGTTTTGGACGTATCATGCGCTTAACCGCCAAATGATGACTCTCCATGGGAGAGGCTTGATATCTTGCACACATTCCTACGCTAAGCATGATATCCGGTCTAGATGCACAAAGGTAAAGCAATGACCCAATCATAGAACGATAAAGAGTAGCATCAAATGGAATACCAGAAAGGTCTTGATCTAGATATCCCTTGGTTGGCATGGGTGTCTTGCATGGCTTGGCATCCTTCATACCAAACTTCACGAGCATGTCTTGAATGTACTTTGTTTGAGAGACGAAGGTTCCTTCGGCAAATTTCTCGATTTGAAATCCAAGGAAATACTTCAAGCTCCCCATCATGGATATCTCAAAGTTCTTGGTCATAGTTTCCGAGAACCACTTGCACAAAGATGGATTAGGTGAACCAAATATGATGTCATCTACATAGATTTGGCATATGAGCAATTCACCATTGGTTCTCTTGGTAAAAAGAGTGGCATCAATGACACCCCTCACAAATCCTTACTCGAGTAAAAACTTCCTAAGATGGTCATACCAAGCCCTAGGGGCTTGCTTAAGACCATATAATGCCTTATGAAGTTTGTACACGTGGTCCTTGTGATGAGGGTCACAAAAGCCGGGTGGTTGAGCTACATATACATCCTCTTGTAGAGGACCATTAAGGAAAGCACTTTTTACATCCATTTGAAATAATGGAAATCTATTGAATGCGGCATAAGCAAGAAACATGCGTATAGATTCAAGGCGAGCAACGGGAGCAAAGGTCTCATCAAAATCCAAGCCTTCAACTTGGGAGTACCCTTGAGCCACTAGCCTGTTGGGAAACGTAGTAGGAAACAAAAAATTTCGGCCTACGAATCAAGAACCCAAGATCATCCAAGATAGATTGCATACAAGGTTTTAGGTCATGGCTCACCAACCAATGTAGCGGAAGTAGAGTTGGTGAAGCTCGTGGACGTAGTGGAAGTAGATCTCGCAAGTTCTCCCACGAACAGTCCCTCGATCAATCCCACGAACAAATCCCGCGATCTAGTCCCACGGACAAGTCCCATGAACAAGCTCCTCGAAGAAGGGTCGAAGGTACGACCCCTCCATTAGTATCCACACATCCCGTAGCAGCAATCCAGCAGCGCTCCGCCGTCCAGAGATGAACGCCACCGAGAAAACTAGAGGGAGAAAACCCTAACGGATTCCGATCTAGAACAACGTCTAAACCGGGGTCTAATTGTGGAGCAACGGGGTTTAGAGGAGGGAGGGTGGCGCATAGGCCTTGGGGATTGATTGTGTATGTCTTCCCCCACCCTTGGCTCACCTTATATAGGTGGCCAAGGGGCCTAGGGCGCAGCTCAAGGAGGTTTGGGAGTCCAACTTGGACTCCCAAGCCTTCCAAACCTACACATACCTTCCCACCGGAAACCTTTCATAATGGTATTTGGAAATCCCACCTGGAGGATCTCCCACCCCTTTTTGGTGCGCCCCCACCACCTGGCCGGCCAGGGCAGCCTAGGTGGCTTGCTCCCCAAGGCCAGGGGCGCAGGGCAGTGGGTGGTACTGCCCGGAACCTTCTAGAAGCTTCCAGGACCTTCCGGGACCTACCGGGACTGTTTCGGGACATTCCGGACACTTTTGGAGCACTTCCAATACCTTCCGGAACCTCTAACGAATGTTCCGGAGCCATCTAAATGGGTTTCGGAGCCATCCGGGCAAAGGTTATTATGTCCGGTGAACACAACATATTGTTTAAGCTGTCCACCGATCACCGAAACTATTCCGGTTGATCGTAAACTTTCCCATTACCATTTTCATATGTTCCGGAACCACCTGGGACTACTCCAGAGTGATCCGGACATATCCTTAAATACCCAAAACTAGTTTTGGTGCCCTTATGAACTATTTCATAAATCCCCGGAACTACTTCCGGTACCCGTATGAACTATTCTGCTTTGCTTCCACTAAACCTTCTACCATTCTAGTATTCTAACAGACTACTGCTAGTTAAGTGTGTGACCCAATAGGTTCGGTATAATGCGGACATGACTCAGAACATCTTCCGGACATAGGTCAACAACCTTTTGTCAATAGCCAATAATCAACAGCGGAGCCATGGACACCCATGTTGACTCCCACACATACACGAAGAAACTTCGAGTGAACCATTATGTTTATTCATGTACCATTCCCTTTGCTTCGTGATATATGACAAAGTTAGAGGAGAGATGTTTGGCACCCATGTGTAACAACTTCTTGAACACAAGCCACTCGTTATCCTCTTTGCTCGTTTGTCCATTTTCTCGTTATCGTATTCCGGTATCCCCGTGACTGAATCACAATGCGTCTGGCCAGACTATAATGGATACCGTCATACCGAGTGGGCCCAAAGTCAATATCTCTTCATCGTGAAGGAGCAAATCCCATTCTTGAACTATCACAGTCACTAGCCACACCATCTGACATACCCAAAACTTATTTTACTACTTCCCATTTACGGGAGGATTCATCTAAGAACCAAAGCATGTCTCCTGTGTGAAGCAACTCGATACTCTCATGGTCTAAGGAATTACGTATATGATAACATTTCATGATATGACTTATAACGTTGTTACGATGTGATCTCTAAGTATATCATTCAATACTGGGGTCGGTTCAACATCATTGTTCTGCTAACAATATGTTCCCATTGCTACTGACATCCTTGTTACAAGAAAAATGTCCATGATTAAGAAAACGTAATCATCAGTTAGCACATGAGCTGGTCTTAGAGGCTAAACCAGGAACTCTTGGTGTTTACATTTCCACACATGCAAGTGAGTTTTCTTCAGAATCTCATAGTCAGGGTCATTGCAATTATAGCACAGAAATATAAACATTAATTACGAACGTGGAAATATATATAATAACATTTTATTATTGCCTCTAGGGCATATTTCCAACAGTCTCCCACTTGCACTAGAGTCTATAATATTATCAGTGCTTGAGCATTTTACACCTATGGCATACCGGTGTAATACATGCTTCATTTGTGGTATAGACTTCATCATCGGATCTGATGTTTCAGGCCCGTTTGTATCTTGCATATCTTCGCGTTTTCACGCTATCATAAAATTCACTAATTTTATCAGTTTAGCTTTGTATATGTTTGAATCATTTGGCAGGACCTTGGTTCCTTTAGAATAAGTCATGAAATCATTCGTCAATGTTCCATGAGCTTCAAGCATCTAGGAAACCATACCATGTTCATAGATGAATTTATGATTCAAAATACCCTCCTTGTTACTTCTTTAAGCAACAATATACTTAGCCTCTGTTATAGAATTCGCCACAGTATCGAACTTGACATAGTTCCTCCATACTGTGCCACCCTTACGTGTGAAACACATAATCCCAATTAAAATCGAAAATCGATCGGAGTAAGTATGAAGACTGAATTGGTGTAACTGTTTACATCAAAATTCAGCTGGTGTAACTTGTTACAACGATCTCTTCATTATCTCCATTTTCTGAGAAACATATCTTATCTATCATAAGTTTAACTTTTCACTGCTTGTCCAATGATCAACATATTGATCACTTTGGTATCTTGCTCATAACCTTTTGAAGCACTGGACATATCTGGTCGTTTTACATATTATGGTGTACATGATTAATCCAAACACACGGGTGAGTGGAATTCAATTCACGTGTTTTTGCTTATCTGTGTTCATCAACACCGATTTCTGCAAACAACTTTTCACCAAGACTTCGACAAGAACATGTTTCTTGGCATTTCATACTAAACTACTTTAGTATCATGTCAATATGTAGTGTTGGCTTTAGCATGAACAGGCACTTACTATCTTCATAGATCACTATGCTCAATACTAATGCTATATCAGCCCAAGTTCTTCAACTGAAAACTATTTCCAATGAAGTCCTTATTCGTGTCAAGAAATTTATATCATTTCTAATCAACAATATGTCATCTACATAAGGTTTTAGAAATATTATTCAGCTCCCACTTACTTTCTTGAATATTCAAGCATCTTCGTTATTCCTGATGAAAACAAACTCTTTTGGCAATTTCATCACAACGAAAATTCCAACTCCATTATGCTAGCTCCAGTCCATCACTGGATATCCAAGGCTTGCATCTATTTTAGCATCCTTTGAATCGACAAAACATTCCGGTCGTATCACGTATACGTCCTTTGTTATATTTCCATGTAGGAACTTTGTTTTGACGTTCATTCTACCATATCCTATAAATGAGATATGTAGTAATTGCTAATATAACCCGAACTGACTAAAGCATTTCTACGGTCGACACTATTTCGCCGTAGTCAACCTTTGAACTTGCTAGAAAACAATTTTCCAACGAGTTGAGCTTTATGGATAAAACAATTTCATCCGAATCAATTATAGATCCATATATATATTCTTCAGACTTTTAGTCTTTCCGACGGTCTACCAAGTTCAAAACTTGACTTACTTCCATGGATACTATCTCGGATTATTTGGCATTTAGCCAAATCCCGGAGTCAGGGCCCATCAACGCTTCTTTGTATATCACAGGTTTATCATTGTCGAACAACAATATCTCGTTTTACATATCATGAATGTTTGTACGATTTTTGTCTAACCTGTGTGGTTCAGCTGCGCACTTCTCTGAAGATTCAACAATCTTTGACAAGTTGCACTGTCCTCCCACTTACTCTTTTGTAAGAAACTGTTTTTCTTCAAAATACATTGTTCTTAACAGCAAACAGTTTTGCTTTTGTGTAGTGATAGAGGAATACCAAAACTTTTGGCATAACCTTAACAAAGTAGCACTTATCTGATTTGGGGTTTTGAGTATGTCAAACATATGCCTCATATACCCAAATTTTAAGAAAAGACAACATGGTTTTAACAGTCCATACTCATTCCGGGTGATGTTATGATCAGGACCGGAAGGCCTCTCCACGAGAGACCAAACTTCATTCCGGGTGAAGCTAGTGAGCTCATCTTGCATTGCAATGATCCAATCCGCATCCACAAGTGCTTGTTCAACCCTAAGTGGTTCAATGCAAGACACAAACGAGAAGTGAGCGCAAAAGTTCATAAGTTGACGACGAGTAACTATACCTTGCCCCAATCCCGTGAGGATCTTGTCAACATCAACACGTCTTGCCACCAATGGCATGATGGAAGTTGGAGTTTCAATCAGCTCTACCCATTCGGGCTCATGGGCAACATTTGGTTCATCATCGAGGGCGGAGCCATCATCAATTTCATCATTTTCTCCAAAGCAAATGCGGTGAAGTCGATCACGTGGATCAACCGTAACCTCAACTTGTGGTTGAGCAACAACATCGGCTTGCGGAGGGTCTGGTTCTTGTTCTTGGATAGTGGGCTCATCATGAGAAATTGGATCTTGAGTGGTAGGAGGGGGTGCTTGTGGTGGAGGAACACTTGGCCCACCACACACTTCATCATCTCTAGGAACTTGAGCAATGGGCACAAGATCTCCAATACCCATAGCCAAGATGTCTTGAGAAGGATCTTCATTATTTCCTACATCACTTAGATCAACTTGCTCCCCATGGGAGCCATTAAATTCATCAAACTCCACGTCACAAGTTTCCACAACACATCCGGTGGATTTGTTGTAGACCCTATAGGCGTGAGAGTTTGAAGCATACCCAACAAATATACCCTCAATTGTTTTGGATTGAAACTTAGCTAACTGGTCTTTCTTATTGAGAAAGAAACACTTACAACCGACTCGGAAGTATTTGACGTTTGGCTTGTGACCGGTTAGAAGCTCATAGGGGGTCTTCATCAAGATCTTGCGGAGGAAGAGCCGGTTTGATGCATGACACGCGGTGTTGATGGCTTCGGCCCAAAAGCTATATGGTGACTTGTACTCATCCAACATGGACCGGGCCATCTTCACAAGAGTACGGTTCTTCCTCTCGGCTACACCATTTTGTTGAGGGGTGTAAGGTGCGGAATATTGATGTTCTATTCCCTCATCACTCAAGAATTCTTCCAAGGTGTAGTTCTTGGATTCGGAGCCATTGTCACTTCGTATTGCCAAGATAGCCATGTTGTATTTCCTTTGTGCTTGCTTGGCAAAATCAATGAAGGTGGCCTTCGTCTCATCCTTGGACTTGAGAAATAACACCCATGTGTATCTTGAATAATCATCAACAATGACGAGACCATATTTCTTCCCACCAAGACTATCCCATGATGGAGGACCAAAGAGATCCACATGAAGGAGCTCCAAAGGCCTTGACGTTGACACGATATTCTTGGGGGTATGCTTTGCTTGATGTTGCTTCCCGTCTATGCATGCACTACACACACGATCTTTCTCAAAATACACGTTTGTTAGTCCGAGAATGTGTTCACCCTTTAGGAGATCTTTTAGATTTCTCATACCGACATGGGCTAGCCGGCGATGCCATAGCCACACCTTGTCGGCCTTGGCCATTAGACAAGTTGCATGGTAAGTACTCTCTTTCGAGAAATCAACCGTATAAAGGTTGCCATCCAACTCTCCAACAAAGGCCACTTCGAGAGTATCTCTCCTAAAGACTTTCACACTTGTTAGACCAAATAGTGTATCATAACCAACGGAAGCTAGTTGACGAACGGAAAGCAAATTGTATTGAAGGGATTGGACAAGCATGACATTTGCAAGAGACATGTCATTAGTGATAGCCACTTTTCCCAACCCAAGTACCTTTCCCTTGGAACCTCCACCAAAGACAATGCTCATGTATGGTTGAATTGCATCCATGAAGTCCTTGAGCAAACGGCTTTCTCCGGTCATATGATTGGTGCATCCACTATCAATCACCCATTTGACTCCACCGGAGAGAGCATCCTACACATGGATTTAGGCTTTGGTTAGAGGTTCCCATTTTGCAATGGGACCTCTAAGGTTAGTAACAAGGGTCTTTGGAACCCAAATGGTATAGAAGCGAAAAGCATTACGGGGCCCAATGAATTTTGCAAACACCTCTCCATCCTTTGCCTTACGGAGCACATAGGATGGAGGCATTTTCTCCTTCTTCTTGTTAGGAGTGGGCTTGCTCCTAATGGCCTTCCCATTCCCAACATCAACCTTATCAACAATTTTCTTACCTTTGTCTTTGTGCCCTTCACGAACAAAGATCACCTTTTGAGGAGTTGATTCCTTGCTAAGGGTGAAATCCTTTGTCACACTCGTACTTGGATCAAATCCAAATCCTTCCTTAGCAAAGGATTCCTTGTGACGACTTAATACATCATTTAGGTTTTTCTCGCCTTGGGCACAAGTCAAGAGGCCCTTCTTTAGTTGAGCATGAAGAGCTATGTTCTCCTCAATGAGTGATGCTTGATCAATGGTAGAGTTAGTAGCACAAGCATCAATATGCACAATAGTTGGAGGAGACATCTTCGTAAGTGTTTTTATATGGGCAAGTTTGCGAGCCTCGAGATTTTTCTTAAGGGTGGCGAGTTCCTCATCCTTCGTCTTGAGGGACAAGGTGAGTACCTCAACATCCTTAGAAAGGGAGGTGTTTAGCTCCACAAGTTTGCCCATATCATTTGCAAGTTCTTTACATATTTCATTAGCCTTTTTCAAGGAGGCAACATGCTTGTCATTTAAGTCGTTTGATGCGTGAACAACTTTGCACAAGTTGTCATTTCGAGCTTCCTCAAAGTCAATTTTCCGCTCAAGGAGAGTATAATTCTCCTTTTCCTCGGTGAGGAGGATTTCAAGATCCTTAATGGTTGTGGAGTGCTTACCCACCACATCCATAAGTAATTGAAACATTTTGAGCTTGTTGCCTTTGAGAGAGCTCATCATTTTGTTCACTTTGGCAAACAACAAATCTTCACATATAGCATATGCATCATCACTTTCCGCATCATGAAATTCATCATGAGGTTCGGAAGAAAACATGAAGGACTCATCAATAGGAGTTACCTTGATCTTAGCCGAAGCGGAGGGAGTGTCATCGTCAACTAGCTTGGCCATGAGACACTTGTGTGCATTGCCGGTGTAGTCACTCATGTAGTTGTAGTTTACAACTTCACCTTCCTTGTTGAGGAGCTTCAAGGTTTTTTGTGTATCTTGAGAAAATCCGGCCACACCACCAACATCCTTGGGATCGGACCCTTCAAGTGCCAACAATGCTTTCTTCTTGAACTTGTTGTTGAGAGGGTTTGGGAGCTTCTTGGCGACATCCTTCCGAGGAAATCGAGGTTTGTCCTCTCTTTTCTCATATGGACAGTCCTCCGCAAAATGTCCCGGTCTCTCACAGTTGTAGCAGTTTCTCGTCTTCTTCTTTTGGAATCTTCCCTTGAAGTCCCCTTTGGTGAACTTCTTCACAAAGAGAGCAATATCATCATATGAGGGAGTATCATCGGAGTTATCATCATCTTCATACTCATCTTCTTCCTCATCATCATCGAACTCCTCGAGCCTAGCCTTGAGAGCAAGGTTTGAGGACGGACCACCATATGTGGCAAGAAGCCTCTTGGACTCCTTTAGGTGCTCTTCATATTGCAAGAAGGTGGCAATCACATCATCCGGTGTCATCTTGAAGAAGTCGGGCATACGCCTCAATTCCCACACCATTTGATGAGAATACACCATGAGAGCATTCAACATTTTGTCCACAAGGTAACGGTTGGTGATTTGATATCCATCCAAAGATTTTTCACATGTGAAGGACTGGACATGAGCAGAGAGAACCTTTAGACGCATATGAAGTTGTTGGGGCGTCTCATCTTTCTTCATGTGAAGGTTGTGCAATGCATTCTTTGCGGTCTCGTATCTTGTCATTTGAAGCGACCCGGTGCCGGACTTGGCAATGAGAAGAGTATCCCACATTTCCTTGGCATTGGTGATGTGAAGAAATGGTGCACGTGTCAACTCATCCATTCCTCTCTTCAAGAACCCAATAGCCGCAAGGTTGAGATGTCTATCAAACACTTCACTTGGAGTAAGGTTGTTCGGATCAACAGGATAATAGCCTTTTCCGGAGTCGATGAGGTTCCACATGGGTTCGCACACAAACCTAAGATAATCTGCCATAAGACTTTTCCAATCCAAAAAGTTAGTGTTCTCGGTTAGTACCGGCGGATTGTCGTTGAAATTATACTTAGGTTCCACAAGATTAGGAGCAGGATAGTCCCATTGGTAGGGACCACCTCTTTGCAAGGGAGCCTCGGAGCCGGGGTGCAAAAAGGTCGCTTGTGGCGACCTAGGGGCCGCACCACTTGACATTTGTGACTCCGACGCCGAAGCCTTCAATCTAGCAAAGGAGGCTTCCATTTCCTTCCTTTGATTGTCCAAAGCCTTTTGCAAGGCTTTTTCCATATCTCCGGAGGTGAACAACTTGGGGTCCTCAATCTCATAACTAACATGCTCCGTCGAGGGAGGCAACGCAGCTTGTGCGACGGCTCTTTGTTCGGTAGCCAATCTCTCGGCTTCCGAACTCGCGGCATCCGCAGCAATTGCGACCTCCTCCACATTGGCACCCGAGCTTTCGGGGATGCCGTTCTTGGTCATCTCGCTCTAGGGCGGTTAAGCCACAAGAATAGAGCACGAGGCTCTGATACCAATTGAAAGGATCGAGATAGACCTAGAGGGGGGGGGTGAATAGGTCTTATTAAATTTTTTATCACTACTTAGCAATTTTTAGGCAATAATGCGGAAAACAAAGGTGTGCCTAACAATTGCAAGGTCTATTTAGCAAAGACAAGATAAACAATAAGCACAATAAACAAAAGCAGTTGAGGTGCAAATAATAAGGTAGTACAAGTAGTAAGGGAAAAGAGTAGGGATAACCGAATGACGCGGAGACAACGATGTATCCCGATGTTCACTTCCTTGGAGGGAAGCTACTCACCGTTCGGAGAGAGTGGGTGAAACCACGAAGGCACACCAACGCCACGAAGGCTCACTCTATTCCCCTTGAGATATCACCACGAAGGCGATTCCCAACCACTATCGGTTGACCTTAAAGGTGGTCACCAAACCCTCGCAAACTCAACGGGGGTAATCACAATGGTCGATTCCTCTCCGAAGAACTCCTACCCGCCTAGGAGTCTCCAACCTCCAAGAGTAACAAGATCAATGGGAAATGCTCAAGACTTGCTCAAAACGCGATTTGCTTCGGTTGGAAGATGGGGAAGGGGCGGATCTATCACTGGGTGAAAGATCCGTCAAGAACTCTCAAGGAACTCTCCGGGATCTGAGATTTGGTGAGGGAGAGAGTGAGAGGGAGCACTTGTGTTCTTGGGGGATTCTAAATAAAGTGGTCAACCCTCACAAGTGGGAGTGAGGGGGTATTTATAGCCCAAGGGACGAAATGGCCGTTGGGACATTAATGATGTGTAAGTGTCGGACGTCCGTCAGGTATCGAACGTCCGAAAGTTCACATGTCGGACGTCCGAGCCAGGTCGGACGTCCGAAGTGTAATATCTGTGTGCAACAACGAACATTGCAAGAAAAAGATCAGTAGCACATCAGAAGTCCGACAGAGTTCGGACGTCCGACGGATCGGACGTCCGAACCGTGTCGGAAGCCCGGCATTTTTGCATGTCTACTGACCTTTCCTACGATAACCAAAATACGAGATGTCGGACGTCCGCTGGGTGTCGTACATCCGAAACTTTGAAATGTCGGACGTCCGAAACTCGTCGGACGCCCGAAAGCAGTGATCATATTTTTACTATTTGGCTCCACTTTTGTGTCGAGATGTTTTTGTTTTAATTAGCTTTGAGAAAATCTTAAACACAAACCCACTGATCCCCTCTTAATAGTGCGGGGATCCCTATACTCAAGATAAACCGAAAAGCTTACACTTTAACATGGATTGGATCCATATCTTGAGCATATCGACATGACTGGATGGTCCTTGATCTTCCAACACAACGCACCGAGGACTAAAACCTGAGATATACTTGGCACACATGATTATTTCTCTATATGTACATTGTCATCAACATCAAAATATAATTAAGGGCAAGATAGCACTTTCAAACACACACGCAACATGGTAGGTAGGGGAAACTTCGGATCTCATGTCCTCATCCATCGAAGCATCCACCAATCCTCGCCCTCGTCTGCCGAGATCCCTCCTCCCGCGCGGCAAGGAACCCCGGCACCACCGCTCGCTGCTGATGTCATCGTGAATTTCGTAAATGCATTGCTTATGTCAGCTTCCAAGAGTGCGCAAAAAATAATATGTCAAACCTAGGATTCAAACCGAGCACCTCTCGCCAGGCATGTCTCACATGAGAGATTTACAGTAAATTTCTTTATACTGTGTTGGTCAGACCTAACACAAGGTTATTCTATGGGCCGGCCCAAACACGTTATAAATCGTGGATTTGTCTGGTTTTTAGGTCCAAGACCTAGGCGCCTGACCAAAACATGTTTTTTTACACTTTAATTTATTATCCTTCATTTTTTCACATATTTAAAAATCATGCACTAGAATGTACCCCTTCTGTTCCAAATTACTTGACATATATTTAGTTCAAACTTGAACTAAGACCATGTCAAGTAATTCGGAATGGAGGGAGTATATATTTATTTCTTTAGTATGTTTTAAAAACATGTCCATGCGACAATAGAAAATAATATTTTTACTACAAAAAGTTTATGCATATTCAAGAAAATGTCTTGTAATAAAATTTTTACAAAAATATAAATTACCATTATATATATATGCAACTAGCTTTTTTACACTTTAATTTTCTTAGCGTATGTTGTTTATTTTTCCATGGATTTTAAAATCATGCATTTGACAATATATATTCGTATGTCTTACAAACATGCCCCCTGTGATAATAGAAATATCCTTTCATTTGTAATATAAATTAAAAACATATTCTAATAAATTATCATGTGTTTAAAAAATATGGCGCGACCCAACAACTAAACTGTAGCAGACCCAACAACTAAACTGTAGCGAGAAGTGTCGAAACCTCACTAACACGGCAATATAATGGACATTGACGAGAAGGGGACGAATGAGAGCAGCTCCAAGCGTGACGTCGACCACTAGTTTCGAAGGTAGTTGAAACACACAATGGTCACGTAGAAACGACACTGATTATGTATGCACAATGCAGTCTAGGAGCACTTTTCGTCAAGTTTCACCTTCATCCGCTAAACTCTCTATCGTACACCATTTCTCTCATGTCTTCGCCCACGAGGCCGTAATTCATTTTAGTTTGAATGACTATATTATGAAAGGTTGATCATCGTGCATCTTATGCGGTATCTCTTAACACGCATAATACTATTAATCCTCAATGCTTTTTTTTTTTTCGTTGCAACGCACGAACATATTTGCTAGTTTACCCTATGCGCATATAAATAGGGCCTTGAATCCCTAACTTCGTCGCTTCAGGCCCTTTAAATTTCAGAACCGGCCCTGTTACCCGCCAACACACGATCGCGATTACGTGAGGACGGTTATAGTCCGTCTTCACAGTATAATAGGATTAGGGCTAATTATACCTCCTCATCTCTATCGATTTCGGCGTCGGCGGCCATGGGTGCACCGTCTCCGGCATGACACGCTGCCTCCCGGCGCATCATTGATCCGGCGAAGAAACGAGCATCGTACGCCGGGTATCCAAGGTAATTGGAGAGGAGCTGGCAACACCGAACCACGGACGGAGGTACGTAACCATGCATGGTCTCCATGGCTAATTATCAGATCCAGTTCAGGAAAAACAGTTAGTAGATCTGCGCAGCAAATTGAGCGTGTAGTGTTTCTATACAATATACAAATTGCTTCCTTCATCGAAAAGATATACTATGTCACTTCTAGTTCCAGGTCCTGCGATTGCAAAAATGTAGGAACAAATCTTTCGCTTGTTCTAAACCATTATATCTCTGCGAAGCACACGCTGTGTTAAGTAAGTACTTGTTGCATTTAGCCGTAAGACTTTTCTGATTAAGATGACTAATCGTTGACCAATGGAGGCCTTGGATCGTGTTTGCAATCCCGGCCGTCAAGTTTGCAATCGCACATGTCAGACTTATTTGATCGCATAATTAAGGCATAATCCCTTGCTGTAACCGTGGGACGGTTTCTCCGTTCACGCACGCTCCCAATTCTCCATGATCGGATGCAACTGTTCACTCACGTTGGTTCCCTTGTATATAAAATGGGATCATCTATGCAATAAAATAATGATTGATTCATTTCTTATTAACTCTCAACACGTTATTAGCACGCCCTCTGCCAAAAGAGAACAACAATCGAACTCCAGTGATCGCCGTAGCAAGAAGGAATAAAGAAGAAGGAAAGATAAGAAGGATGCCTCGTGGTTTCCTGTCCTTCCCGCGGCTTCTTCGTGAGATACGTCGTCGTCAGCATGGTGTTGGTGTACTTCGCCACCACAACCGTATTGTGAGCCCTCTGCGCCATCTTGGAGGACGCCGCCATGGACTCCGCAGTTTCGAAGGTCATCGCCGTGGCCTCCGCCATGAAGGAGGACGGGGCCACGGCCTTCACCGTAATGGTGGACGCTGCCATGGTCGTCATCATGGAGTTGGTGTCCACCTCGGCGGTCACCATGGTGTAGGGCCATCGGGCGCCCAGGCCGGACCAACAGCAACTCCGGTGATACCGTAGGTAGGTCTATTGCCGGCGTGGATACTCACTAGACCGGCCGCACCAATGCTGCACACAGATGAGGTTATGGAGCCCGCGGATGACGCAATGGACGTTGATGTCGTCGGCATTGAGCCCGAACTTGCGGTTCCTCCTTCACCGCATTCGTGCCCGGTGCATGGCTGGGGCCATTCTTGAATCCGCCGTCGTCTCCACCACAGGACTACGAGGTCCAGGACTATGACGCCAAGGGGGAGGCCGAGCCCGTGCCGCCCGTTGAGCACACACAACCGGAATCCCCGCGTCTCCCGTCTCCTACGCTGGCACATGAGGCACTGGCCGCTGGGGCCTATACGACAAGCTTAGGCCTCGAGATGCACCAACTCACGCCGGTCAATGGACACTCCGTGAGCATGGACGTTGGGGCTTCTTTGTCGAGCGCTATCCCTGGGCTGCGCCTCTCCGCACCGGCTTTTGCGAGTGGGGATGTCTTCGGCAACGGAGAAAGCAGATCTACTAGCACAGTGTTGCCTCATTGCAGGCACATAGTGTCGCACGCTATGTTGCAGGTCAGCCGTGCTAGTCATCGGTCAGAGTGGAGGCCAGTGAGGCCCGGCCTCGCGAACAACTAATCCAATGGCGTCGCACCGGGAACCCGGCTTCCCAGGTGGATCTTCCTTTGAGGAAGATGAAGCGCATGGACCATCGGCTCCTCACCGGTGAAGCAATCGAACAGTGACGTCAATCTTGATTCTGATAGCCGCAGATTTGGGGATGGGTTGGTTTGTGCAGTGCGATGTATCTTATCCCATCGTGGGTAGAGCAGAAGGTGCTAGTTGGTTGGGCACGTGGCCACTAGCCCATACCAGTACTAGCATAAGAAAGGAAAAACCCATCCCCAATTCAGCGGACGTCAGTACCAAGATTAACGCCTTGCTCGATTGCTTCACCGGCGAGGAGACGATGGTCTAGGCGCTAGCTTCATCCTCCTCTATGGACGATCCATTTGGGAGCCGGGTTCCCGGTGCGACACCGTTGGAGTGGCCGTTCGCGAGGCCATGCCTCATCGGGCTCCACTCCGACCGGCGACCAGCGCGGCTACCGTGCAGCATAGCGTGTGGCATGCTAGCGATGAGGCAACATTGTGTTAGTGAAGCTCCTTCCTTCGCTGCCGAAGACGTCCCCACACGCAAAAAACTACATGGGGAGGTGCAACCCGGGGCTAGAGCTCGATGAAGAAGCCCTGACGTCCATGGTCATGGAGTGTGCACTGATCGGTGTGGGCTGGCGCCCCGAGGCCAAAGCTTGCCACAGAGGCCCCAACAACCACTGCCTCATGTGTCGGCGTAGGAGACATAAGATGAGGGGATTCCGGTTGTGTGTGATCCAAGGGCGACATGGGCTCGGCCTCCTCCTGGACGTCATAGTCTTGGACCTCGCAGTCATGTGGTGAATATGGTGATGGACTCATGCATGGCCCCCAGCCATGCACCGGGATTGGACACAATGAAGGAGGAGCCGCAAGTTCGGGCTCAATGTCGACGGGATCGATGTCCATTGCCTCATTCGCGGGCTTCATAACCTCGTTTGTGTGAAACATTGGTGCGACTGATCCAACGAGTAATCACGCCAACAATAGCTTTGCCTGCGGTATCACCGGAGGTACCGTTGGTCCGGCCTGGGAGCCCGACGGCCCTGCACAATGGTGACCGTCGACGCGGACACCAAGTCCATAATGACGACCATGCAGCGTCCACCATCTCGACGGAGGCCATGCTTTCATCCTCATTCATGGCGGAGGCCATGCTGATGTCCTTCGAAACGACGGAGGCCATGGCGGCGTCCTCCAAGATGGTGCAGAGCGCTCACATTGCGGTTGTGGAGGTGAAGTCCACCAACACCATGGCGACGGTGGCGTATCTGACGATGATGTCGTCCATCCTCATGAAGAAGTGATAGGAAAAAGAACTGGAATCCATGAGGCATCCTTCTTACCTTACCTTCTTCTCTGTTTTTGCTCCGGCGATCGCCAAGTTCGGCTGTTGCTCTCCTTTGGCAGAGCCCGTGCTGATAATATGTTAAGAGTTAATCGAAAGAGTGAATCAATCACTAGTTTATGCGATAGATAATCTTTGTTTATATAAAGGGGGAATGAACGTGAGTGAACATTTGCGTCCGATTGTGGAGAGTTGAGAGCGTGCTTGAGCGAGGAAACCGCCTCACAGTTACAGAAGGGATTATCCCTTAATTACAAGATTAAATAAATCCTAACAATTTGCAATTAACTTGTTGGATAGATACATCGCTTCGCCAACGAAAAGTCATTAAGGTGGCGTCAAGAATATTCTCAGATATCTTCAAGGCACCAACATTATTGGTTTGTTCTATCAAAAAAATCAAGAGAGAACCATGGTGGGGTATTGCGATGCTGGATACATGTCGAACCCTCATAATGCCAGATCGCAGACCGACTTTGTCTTCTTACATGGAAGCACGACCTTCTCTAGTAAATCGACAGAGCAAATCCTAGTGGCTACATCCACTAATCATTCCGAGATAATTATTTTGTACGAAGCATCACGGGAATGTGTATGGCTTTGAAGGATGACGAATTTTATCCAAAGTTCTAGTGGAATTGGTTCACTGGAATCACCCACCATTATCTACGAAGATAATGTTGTTGTATTGTACAAATGCACATGGATTATATTAAAAACAATATTACAAAGAATATTGCTCCTAAGCTATTTTATCCCATGAATTACAGAAGGATGAGGAAATAAGTATTTAAGGCCATATACAACGCTAGGTGCTTATGCACCAGTGCTTAAAGAGAGAGATTATGGTAGCATCTCCAATAAAAATAATCTTACAATGGGAGAGTGCTTCACGAAGATGCTTATGGTGTTTGGGTTATTGATCTGTTACGTAATTAGAGCAGTTTTTCCTCTAAGCAGCCGCTAGCACCGGAAGCCAATGTGTGCTTCCCTCCTCCCTTTCTAAGCACCCCTCTGAGCAAATGCTTAAATAAAACCGGGTTTTTTTCTTGAGGCACCAGCATAAGCACTTGCGTTGTACAGGGTCTAACAAATGAAGTCATGCCATAACCTCACTGATTTGTTTACCAAGTCTTTATCAAGTTCTTTGATCGATAAATATGTGAAGAGAATTGGTATGAGACAATTTTCTGATTTACACAATTCAGGGAGAGAAATCTCCTAGGTTGTAACTCGTTGAAGATCATGAGATCTTAGGTATTGAACTCTTTTCGTTTATGAATTTTTCTGATGGTTTCTCATGTAATTTATTAATGAGGTACTAGTAGTACATGTATAGACGTTATATGTTATTTTCTCTTTAATTTTTCACTGGGTATTTAGAAAGAGTTTTTCATGTCATATTGTATATTTTCTTCTTAATCTTTCCCATAGGGTTTTAAGAGAAGATGATTTCAGGATGATCGATCGTAAGTACAAGTAAGGATTAGACAGAGTGTTCGAATTTATTTAATTTTATAATTAAGAGATAATTCCTTGCTGTAACCATGAGGCGGTTTCCTCGCTCACCTACACTCCCAACTCTCTACTATCGGTCTATCGGTTGCAACTGTCCACTCCCGTCCGTTCCCCTTGTATATAAAGTGAGATCATTTATAGAATTGCTAAATGATATTTTTTTGAAAAAGATTGTAGAATTACTAAGTGATAGATTCATACTCCTTCCGCTCCGAATTACTTGACATGACTTTAATTTAAATTAACTTAAATTAAAACCATGTCAAATAATTACTCTTCTTTCTCAGTTCACTCGCCACCTGGAGCTACACGCTGCACACGCCGAGCGTGCACGCGCGTCCTCCATCGCCAATGGAGGATGCGCGCAGCACGAGAGATAGCCCGAGCCACTCCACGCCAACAGTGGCCAAAGGCTTAACGGTGAGTATGAGGACCTTCGAGGACGTCGGCGCGCGGCGCGTGGTGTTTGCGCAGGCCGGCAAGGACGTGGTCGACTTCCTCTTCTCCCTCCTCGCCCTGCCGCTCGGCAGGGCGGATAGGCTGCTCGCCCCGCTGGGTGGCGCAGGCGGCTCCATCGGCAACCTCTATGCCAGCGTGGAGCGGCTGGACCCGACTCACGTCCAGCCCGGCGCGGCCGCCAAGAAGACGCTCCTCCACCCCACCGTGCTCTCCCCGCCGGCGCGCGCCGAGCACAGCTTCCACCCGCGGAGGGAGCTCTACACCTGCCCCACTGGCATCATCAGCTTGGAGTGCAGCAGGAACGTCACCGACGAGAGGGGCACCAGGTGCCCGTCCTGCGGCGGCGAGATGACGTCAAAGGCGCGATACGTGCCGCCGGCGCCCAACTCGTTATCATCGACGGCCGGCGAAGGCCAGGCGGGTGCTGGCGCGCCGGAGGGGTTCGTGCGTGGTGGTGCCACGACGAGGTACATCGTGACGGACGACCTCCAGGTCCTGCCATCGTCGGCCGGCGAGCTGGTCGCGCTGGTCCCAGCCCTCCGCGTCGCGGATGTTGGCGCGCTCCAGGAGTGCGAAGTGCGGTTTGGATTGGACGAGGTGGCTTAACTTATACTCCCTCCGTTCTAAATTAGATGATTTTCATTTATTCAGATATATACATAAATAAAAGTCATCTAATTTAAAACGAAAAAATCAACACAGTTCAATTTATTCATGTTTCTATTGTCATCTTGGAACTGAATTAGCAATGCAATCCAGGGTAAAGAGGTCCTCAAGGTCGTGATGTTGCAGTCCAAGACCGTGCTCACCGACGTTTTCTTTGGCCGCTAGCGAGGCACAGGCGACCTCGACTCGTTTCTCAAATTCACATTCGCTGATTGACTTCCTGCATTAGTACAAAGGTATCAGCAGGATGACAGTCAAATCTTCTTATAGCCTGCTAAAACCAAGAGAGACTAGTTTGGTTCTGATAGCCTGGTCAGTATTGGGAGCCCTACAAAATTAGCATATAACCTTTCGCATGTGTGGTATGACCACATTATAACGAGCAACCATGTTTTTTGTTTGAAACGCAATTCACTCTTGACTCACTTATCACAAAATTCGATAAAAATGGTTGTTAAAACTAAAATATATCTAGATAAATCCATTTTAAGACAAGTAATTTCGTACGACAAGAGTATTAAATAAGAGGTCAACTTAGTGTGTTTGTGATACAACATCCCCCATATTATAACGAGGAATTACTCTTGCGGCACGATTGATACTAATTTTTTCCCCCTGCGGTCATCCAAAGAGCCGCCTACATCTTGCTGTTGAGCAGACTAACCATCAACAATGTACTTTTGTGTTTGACGTTGAAAGATACGGGCATTTTGCTCATTTCTACTGATCCAAAAGATTAGCATCAAATGCCCTCACGTATCCAGAATAGTGAATTTCATAACTCTCAACACCTTTGAGATATCACATTACCTTGTCAGGAGATTGCCAAATGATCATCTCATGGATTTGAGACAAAGCGTCTTAGTTTTCTTACAACAAACGAGATAGCATGGGTCGTAGCGGTAGCTAAATGCATAAGCTAACCGATGACTTGAGAACATATCAATTGATCATTTGTGTCTCCTTCATTATTCAAATCAGCACACGAATCATGCCTTAATGGAGAAGGTTTACAATCTGAATATCCAAAATGACTCGGAACCTTCTCCACGTAGTGAGACAGCAACAAAGTGATCCCACCATCATCTCCTCTCAAAAGCTTGATGTTCAAGATAACATTAAAAACTTCAAGATCTTTCATTTCAAAGTTATGATTTAGAAAGTCTTTCACATCGTCAATGATATTGAGATTTATTCCAAATATTTATGTATCGCCAAAATATAAAGAGAGTATAACTCTCTTGCCCCCACCATGATGTTAGCACACACGCTTGTGAGCCTCATTTGCAACAAAGCCCGTAGATTATAAGGTTCTTTCAAACTTCTTATGCCATTTCTTAGGTGCTTGTTTTAAGCCATATAGAGATTTCAACAACTTACACACTTTTCCTTTACCATCTACTACAAAATTATCAAGTTATTTCATGTAAATTTCCTCCTTCAACTGTTCATTTAGGAAAGTTGTTTTAGAGTCCATTAGATGAACAAGAATTATGTGATGTAACCAATGTGAGTATTACTCTAATGGTGGTCAATATGACCACATGAGCATAACTATCAAAGAAATATTCACCTAATTTTTGGGTATAATCCTTGGTCACAAGATGTGCCTTGTATTTTTCAAGTGTACCATTAGGACTAAGATTTTTATTGAACACCCACTTGCATCCTACAGGTTTACACCCAAGGACGATGAGTGACCTCCCGTGTCCTTTTAGCCATGATGAAATTCATCTCGCTACATATTGCTTCTTTCTCGTTGTCAGCATCAGAAGATGCATAAGCTTATGAAATAGAAATGGGAGTATCATTCACATGGTATACAATGGAATATTCACCAAATTACTCTGCAATCCTTTGTCTCTTGCTCCTTCTAGGAGCTTCATTGTCATCCCTCAGGGATCTCAATGTGGTTTCACTCATAATGTTCCAATGGAACAAAAGTTTTAAGAGTTGTCTATAACTTCTGACTGGATGAGCTAGGCATACATTAGTAGAGAAAAGCTCTCTTCTATGGCTTGCCAAAAAACCCATTGCTGGCGTGGGCACGAGACGCCAGTAATATTGTGTCAGTGATAAAAAATATTACTGACACCAACGCCGGCTGTATAGGGTCCTATCTGTGGCGTTCTCAATAATGACACGCCATATATATAGTTTTCAGAACGTATAAAAAATACTAATTTGAAATGCGAGCAGAACATTTATATTCCAAAAGAAGCTCAATTAAGCACAATAGTTCGCCAATCTCAACATCAAAGTATACTACTTAACTTAAACAAGTTCATCGATGAATCAAATTAAACTAACTTATTAACTACGGATGATATGTTCGATCTTGCGAAGCTTCTCATCCTTCTGAACATCGCTAATGATATTAGCAATGTTCAGAGCTAACAACTCCCTAGCCCCGGACTCGAGATGGAAACATCCATCTCGAGTTTGGCCTTGACATCCTTGACGTCAAGAAGGTCATGGATGAGGTTGGCCTTGTCCTCGATCAGGTCGTTACGCTCCTCCATTAGCTTGGTGGCATCTTGCTGCAGGATCTTGATAGTCTCCTTGTGAGAGCTAACGATCCTCTTCAGAACATCTATCTCCGCCAACTTTTCATGCGTGTAGAACCGGTTTGCCTAAAAATAGGATGGCAATTGAATATTTATCATGCATTGGCACTCAACACATAACAAATATCATACATAATAATATGATAGTTAGTCCTTACGTCGTTGTTGGCGGCGGTGCCGTTGGCTTGGTCCTCCACTTGAGCTAACCGAGGATCATTTGCTATTGCCTACAAAAAAAGGAAAAATTAGTTATCCTAGCCATATATATGTAGGCAAAAAATACATATCAAAATACATGGCTTGAACTGGTAATATCTAGGGCCGGTTCTTTTGGTGTCTTTTTTGAGCTTCTAGAATAAGATGGTCCTACCTAGCTTATTGTAGAAGCACAATCATAAATATAATTTTAAAAGTCTATTAGTTAAGTCTTAATTAGTAGGCTTGTAAATAAATAAATTTGATTGGCTTCTACAATAAACTGGATAGGGAGTAGCTTATTCCAGCTTATTCTAGAAGCAAGCAAAAGAACTGGCCACTAATATCTAACTAAGAAGCACCTAGCCATATAACAAAAGACATGAACTATGTCTACTGTTTGGACTTATTTCCCATTGCAATTTAACAACAAATGTTATATAAAACTAACTAAAAACAGATGGTATACAATTAACTAAAAATTGAGCTTATACTATGCTAACAAGTAAGTAAACTAGCAATTAACTAAACTAGCAATAATGGCAATTTATATCAATTTTCATTTTTATCCAACTAGCAAGAACATTACAAGCACTGAATTTGAAACACTCGATTGTAAATAAACTAACAACTAACTAAAAACAAAGATTATACTAGGCTAAAAACTAACTAAACTACCAACAATGACAATTTATATCAAAATTTCATTTTTATTCAACTAGCAAGAAAATTACAAGTACTGAATTTGAAACACTCAATTGTAACTAAACTAACAACTAACGATAAGCAAAGATTATACTAGACTAACAACTAACTAAACTAGCAACAGTGCCAATTTATATCAATTTTCATTTTTATCCTACTAGCAAGAACATTACAAGCACTCGACTGTAAGTAAACTAACAACTAACAAAAACTTGAACTAACTGAAAACTGTGAAGTGGAGAGGGAGAGGAGATAAGAGGTCAGAGGGGAGGGGGGAGATGGGCAACTCACCGCGACGACTCGTGTAGGTGGCGAAGGCTCGGGGAGGCGACGACACTCGGGGGAGGAGATGAGGACTCGGGGATCTACACGGAGCCGAAGAGGTCAAACGAGAGGGGGAACGAAGAGAGGAGGAAGAGAGAGAGAGAGAGGGGTATGGTGGCGTTGGCTCACCGGACTCGGAGAGGCGGGGCGGCGCTCGGGGATGTGTGACGATGAGCTCGTGAGGGGGAGAATAGATTTGGTTTGGATAGAAAAACGATGACGCCGCGACACTACGTTTTAACCTAATTGATGGCATGGTCCAGTTGAGCCCATGGGCCACGCCAGCAATAACATTCACACTACACATAATTTCACACTATGTCTCAAAAGTACATTCAGACCTACACATTTTCACACAAGCAAATGTGTATTTATTTTTTATAAATATTATTTTATATTGTATTTGTGTTATATATAAGTATAATATGAAATAATAAAACCCTTTAATTAAGAAAGAAAATGGAATAAATAAATAAATAAAGATTTTATATAAGAAAATAAGCATATATATATAATTTGATACAATATGGTATATATTTTTTATGTTTTTTATAATATACAAGAATAAGCATACAAGATTTGATACAGTAAATTAATGTGTTTTTACTTTTGATAGCGGTTAATTTATATAACGCCACCACAATATCCTATATATATTGTGTGTCATATTTTATCACATCAACAATAATTTTCTTTTTCCACTACAGTTGGGTGAGCGTAGTGATGACGTTTCTTAAAGTTTCCACACTAGCACTAGCTGGCGTATAAAAAATACCAACACCAACACTATTTTAAAAGAAAAAACGCTGGCGTGGAATTTATTTAGCACACCTGCAATTAAAGTTAGGGATAAGCTTTTTTCTACTAGTGATATTTCTTATATGATTTTTTTCTCAAATAAAGTCACATCATTAAACTCCATGATTGTACCAACATCTATGTGAGGTACTAGGGAAGGCATTGCCTAGGAAAACACAATAAACGTTTTTGTTTAAATCTTATGCTTCCTCGGATTGGCACAATAACCTTCACCAAGCAGCCCCAAGGTTAAGTATGAGTGTTTAAGATTTCTTATTTCTCATTCCTTAAATGGGGTAATATCTTTATTCTCTATGAAAATTGTATTTAGGACATGACTAACAATCATCAAAGCATTGGTGGTGCTACCCCCTCCCTCGGCCGGTGGTCGTATTGGTCGATGTTGGGGACGTGTACCAGTGCACCACTGATCTAACACCTTCTGGGTCTATCGGCGTTGGTGCCCGTGATGCGCCTTTGGCTCCGCTATGACATGCAATGACTTCTCAATGCCTTCCGGTGCTATGGTCTCGGTTAGTGGAGCTGCAGTGGTGGTACAATGATGTCGGTTGGGATGGCGATGTGACGGCGTCGTGATAATGAGTTTGCTTTGGAGGTTGTGGGGATTGGTCTCCAACTACTGAAATTTTTTATTGTTGATGATGAGGCATTCTCACCATGTTGCACTCATGCTGGATGGTGGAAAGGTACTCCGAGCGTAAGTCCTGCGCCTACTTTGGTTGGTGCCGATGATGACTTGGTGTCGTACACCTTCTTGAAGGCTTCGTCCTAGTGTTACTTTTCTGTGATTTTCGAGGAAAAACCCAAACATCGTCAATATGGACAGCGACGAGATCACTGCCTTCTTAGGCTGCTCCCAATGCTCCACCTTGTACAGGTGCTAAGCTTGCCAACTAGGTTAAAAATTCCTATGTGGTAAGGTAATTAAGATGAGAGAGAAGTGTTTGGTGACCTCATGAGGAAACTAGCCTATGCATGAAAGACTTTAGTTGATAAACAATTAAATGAAGCAACCTTAGCAACAACAAACTAAGCATCAATGCATTGTAAAGTATAGTCGTTTACCTTATTTAACCCACTTATCACCTCACTTAGCACCTTTGCATTGGAAGCAACCTTAGAGGTGTTGCCTTGGAATCCTTGACTCATATAGGGAGACACGTTCATTGCATTTATTCAGGATTGCCTCGTGGTCATGGTTTATGGATATCGAAACAACTAGCAGGGGAAGGCGTGGCGGCACGCCACGCCCATAAAAATGTTTATGCAAGTGCCCATTGTTGGCTTGATTATAATATACAAAGGCTATTTAGTTTTGAATGATGTATGGCCGGTCAAAATTATTCAAGAACTAAAGGTGTCTACAATACTTTCATTGACACATGGAACTTGGTCATGGATATTAAAGATTGAATTGCCCCCCCCCCCTCATATTTCTAATGAGGGCAATGGATTAGATCATCCAATGATTTTTCATGGTTGCTCTGGATTTGTTTTTCCTTCATGAGAGAAGATTCATGCAACATATGCCTTGAGAGCACTGCAATATATGCCTTCGATATTTTTTATTTTGCTTCTCTACACCAACATTATTAGGAAAGGGAAGTAAATGTCTCAATTTTACTTCTTGGTTACATCATTAACCATAAAATGGTCATGTCAGTTACCAAGCAACTCGCCATACAAAACATCTCAGATTGATCCAGTAAAGCTAGAGAAAATTCTGAATTACATAATTAGAAAACTAAAGTACTCACTCTCTAAGTAATATAAGACGTTTTAGATAACTAAAATAGTGGTCTAAAACATCTTATATTTATGAACGGAGGGAGTATTAAAATTACATGTAATTAAGAGATTACCCAAAGATGGTGAACACATCCATAAAGGAAATTTGAGAACAATATTTTGGATCTTGAACTAAGATATAATTAAACTAAAAAAATAAATAGAAGAATAATCTTGTATAATACAACCACAATCTTCTAAATTTGGGTCTGCATGATAGCACACCACAATATCTGCTATTATAGATGCCACGTTGCGCGCTGCTGCTGTTGTATTTGTACAATTGTATTAGTGTTTACCATGAGATACTATTTCGTGCCTTGGTTATTCTTTGCATACTCTCTTTTAGTGTACTACCCTAGCAAATTCCCTCTTTCTGAAATGTCGATTGGTCTCACCTACTTGATTACTTAAAAGACCGCTGGACTTTATTTATATGATTACATTGTATTGAGCATGTATTGGAAAATATGGTTGTTACTTCATTAATCAATTATTGCTTCTTGGTATTCTCCAATTCCTAACAATATTAAAACACTGATTACTCATTTAAATTTTCATCCAGAATCTATTGAGAAATATATACAACAGACAACATAATAGTTGTAGATTTATTGAGGCAAACTATAGCAAAATTCCAATCTCGTCAGGTTAGACCACTATAAAAGAATGCCAATTATAAACAATGTCAAGCCATGGCTAACAAATTATTTACACACACCCCTCACAAAATTCTCACATTTTGCCGTGAGTAAGTCTCGCACAGTAATCCTTTAGAACATGGAGTGCCTCTCCATACAATACAAAATGACATCAAAAGATTTACATGTCAATGCCACTAAGAAGATAGACACAGTGTCTAGTAGTGGGAGCAGAGTAAGTTGGGTTGGGTAACAAACTTGGGAGCTGCTTGTGTGCCTTTTCCTCTTTTGGAGTACATGTGCGGGGAAGTAGAGAAGTCGAATGATTCAAGAATATGAACCATGCATGATCAAAGCCAAAATAAAAATCTTGTTATGTCATTTCTTTGCAGTTGTTGTAAGTCTGGGTTTTTTTGCGAGGATAAGTCTGATATTTCTACATATCGATACATGTTTGAGTACACAAACTTTAGAAGATAAAACTTATAAAAACCAAACTACTTTTGCACAGAAAAAATATATGATATATTGATAGTGAAAATACCAAATAGGCAAAAAAATTATAGTCCATAAATATTTCTTGTAGAGAGTGCCTTCTAGAACATCGACCATAAGATCCCAGATGACTTGTAATATAGAAAAATAATATAGGCAAGGAAAGCTGTAGTTCAAGAGATTGCTCGATTTCTAGGTTTTCATGAGGGAAAGCTAGCGCAAAGAAAAATACTAAAGAGGGAAATAGAGAGGCTATTGGTTAAGGAAGTCTACGGTTGCATGTGGGAAAGATGAGAGGAGGAAGAGAGCTTGAGTCTCTAAGACAACTCACCTACGTCGTTGCCGTTGTCGCCAAAGCTTTGCGCTCATCAAGGAGGTGCTATGAGGTTGAATCAGAAAGGGACACCACAATAAAATTGATTCGAAGGAGAAGCACCTCCAGGAATTGGGAAAATAATTGCTATTGCCCTCCGCTGCTACAGATGCACCGTTGTCGATGTAATGAACTTATCCACGGATCCATGGGCGCATGACCGCTGGCTCCCATGACCGATATAGAATGGGTGTGGTAGGGTCGCCATGCTAGGTGAGAGAAGAGGAGGGAGGTCGGGGGGGGGGGGGTGGAGACTGAAGAAACACAGGTAGAGGGAGAAGATTTTTCTAGAGGAGCCATGCACACAAAGTTAGTCAAAGCATTGAAATGAGAAAGTGATAGTCAGAAATATGTGTCAAAACAGCAAAGTGGTATTAACTCTTCCCCGATTCTAGATGATCAGTGGTAGGCGTTGGTCGGCCGACCAAAATATTAGCCGGTCGGATCCATGCGACCAAACGTAATCACCGTTGCAATAAAATGAAACGTTAGCTGTAGCAAAAATTTATCTTTTGCATCTACATATTCATTTTCAGTTCTTGGTACAGTTGCAACAAAAATTATAGCACCGTCGTTGCCGACAACGCTCGTTATCGCCTGGTGGAAGAAAAATCATGGCGCTCCCTTACATGAATGTATGTTAGCACTAAAATAAATCTAAATACATCTGTTTGAGCGATGAAAGTAATGATCGGTGATCGCTTTTCGTCGTCGTTGAAGCAAAACGCCATCGACGGCGGCCACACTCCCTTAAATGAATGTATGTAGCACTAAAATATATCAAGATACATCGGTGAAGCAAAAAAAGCGACGCTGGCGACGATCACGCTTTCTTAAATGGATGCATTTAATATTAAAATATATTTGAAGTAAAAAAACGAGATGTCGATGGCGGCGGTTATGTTCTCTTAAATGGATGTATTTAGTACTAAAATATATCTAGATACATCTATTTGAGCGACAAATAATATGGATCAAAGATAGTTGCATTTTTCTATCCACGCTTTCAAATATATATGCATTTAATATTAAAATATATTTAGATACATTCGTTTGAACGGTAGATATATAAATCAAAGATAATAGCATTAATTTTAGGTCGTGGTTGTAAGTACAGTAGAATTTAATGTATCAGTCGTAGCTTCTGTCTAGCCTGATTGCACACAAAAAAAAGATCGGTGGCAGTCGTTTCCCATTTTAGAATTGTAATTTGTTAAATTTGCATGATTCTACTGTTACGAAGTGTTTGTTAGGTGGCAAAGCAAAAAAAGTGCTTGTTAGGTGGTAAATTGATTTTACTGTCACAAAGTGCTAGTTAGGTGATAAAAAAACTATACACGTGTCAGCCAGGGAAGAAGTACTTGCTAACAATACGGAGGCACGGCATGGGCAAGAGCTTAGCCGGTTTGTATAGATAAGATATGACCCCGGACAATGAATGTCCGTTGATGTGGCGATCTCAGATTGTGTTGTAGCAATAGTTTTGTGGCCGGACGTGCCTTTGCATTGCATGGCTGGCAACCTAGTGTTGAGCGTGTAGTCACTTCGTTAACTTGGTCGACGAGATCTTTGGGTTCATTCTGGCTCGTACATCGGGTCGGCGACCTTGAATTTTTGACGCAACAGTACTAGTCTGTGAGTGAACGTCTCGTGTAGCAAGCGCGACAATGCCTCTGTGTGCATTGTTGTGGCTCGCACGCAACCAAGGGACGTCGAAATGACGACTATGATTCGGGGGTGTGTTTTTGTTGTGAATGTTGCCTAGTGTCGAGTGGTTGAAGATGTCGTTGCTTGTGGGGTATTTCGGTCAATTTTTTCATATAAAATAGGTCGCTTTCTCTCTTTTTGATCCGGCTACCTCTTTAAATCCAATCAAATTTATTTTTAAAATGAGAAGAGAATTCAGGTGAGGACCCCATACTAATTTATTTATTTTCTAAAACACAAGAAAGAAGCATCTTGAAATATATGTTGCATATAATATACCACGTCAGCTAAATTTTTTTTTTGAGAAGACCACGTCAGCTAAATGGAAGTCACGTGAAAATAAATTTTGAATCAGTGAATTTTATGGGCCTCTGATTTTTGCTTTGAGATCTATTTTTCCTGGTGTATTTTGTGTGCGGTTTGGGCTGTTTTCTTTTTGGCTGACCACGTTTTTCAGTTTTTTGTGTTTCTGCTTTTCTTTCTTGTTTTTCTTTATTAGTTGGGTTTTATTTATTCTTTTGTGGGTTTTTTTGGGATATCGGGTGAGTACTCAAATGTATACACATAAATAATATGCAATATGGGCAAAAATTATATGATTCTTGTTTGCATGGTACAAAAGGTACCATTTAACTGTAAAATTGTGTGTAAATTTGTCTTAACTTTATTTATTGTTTATATTATTTCCCTTCATCAAGAGTAATATCAATGCCACTAATTCATTGGTCCTTACCAAAATTTATTATATTGATTTTGATTTAGTTATTATTTCATTTTTCTCTTTTTAAGAGTGATACGAATGCACTAACTGATGCATTCTTATGAACCATTTCTACAAACATTTTACTATTATATGCTTATTATACCATATATTTCTTTAAAAGTAATTTTTTATTATATTATGTGAAATTTTGTCATTCTTTTGTTTTGAATTTGTTTCATTTTTTATTAAAGGGTAATAAGAATGTCACTAATTCATTATTCCTTATTAACCTCCCTATTTTGATTTGATTTTAATATTTTATTTTATCTTATTTTATTTTATCCCTTCTTAAAGGGAACCAAAACCTGTAATTCATTCTTTCTTAGAAAATTTAATTATTTTGAATTTAATTAGATTTTACTTAATTTTATTTCTTATTTAATGGTAATATCAATGCAGTAATTCGTTTCTTCTTAGGGAACATTCTAGTTTGGCCAAAATTTCACTATTATGCTTATTCTTGCATGTTATAAAAACACAATTAATGTTTAAATTTTGTGCAATTTTTTTTCAAAGGTAATACTAATACTACTAATTCATTTTTCCTTAGGAAACTTCATTTATTTAAGTTTTTACTTACTTTCCTTTTTTAACTAAATGGTTTCATTTTTTCCTATAAAATTAAATTATTTCTGATTTTTTTTCTTCTTAGGTTTCTTCCTTAGAAAAAAAATCATTATTTTGATTTTGATTACATTTCATATAATTTATTTTTCTTTTTTTAAGTATAATATCAACATTATTTCACCATTATATGATTATTCTTGCATATTATAAGAACACAATTCATGTGTGTAAACTTGTGAATTTTTTTGTCATTTTATTCATTTTCTTCTTATTAAAGGGTAATGCTAATGCCACTGATTCATTATTACTTAGGCAACTTCATTTTTTGTGTGTGTAATTATGCACAAGTATTATACGATATGTGTGTAAATTATTAATAGATTGTGAAAATTTCACTATTGTATGTTTATTCGTGCATATAAAAAAAACAGAATTTTTGGGTTTTTGTTGCTATTTTTTATTTTCTCTATTCTTAAAGTGTAATGCCAATGTCACTAATTCAATTTTTTTCTTAGAAAACATTATTTTTTTTAGTTTGTATTATTTCCTTTTCTTAAGGCCTTTCATTCTTCCCTAGAACATCTTATATTTTTACATTTTATTTTAGGTTTTATTTTATTTTCATTTTCTTGCTTAGAAGGTTCCATTCTTCCCTAGAAAACTTAATTGTTTTGATTTCGTTTGTGTGTTTATTTCATTTTTTTAGGGAACACAATACAACGCAGACACTCACATACACGAGTATACACTCACCCCTATGAACGCACACAAGCACACCCTACCCCTATGAGCATTGTCGTCGATATGTAAACGGCAGATGCCATAGGATGGCTAAAGATGGGGGAACAATGCGCAGACGACGGTGCTCCGGACGGGTCTAGGTACAAGCACGGTGATGAACACAGCGAGGTATCCAGGTTCGGGGCTCTCCGTAGAGATAAAACCCCTACTCCTGCCTGTCTGGACTATAGGCATATATCTGTGTACATGGTTGCTCCTTGAGCTGTATTTGCTACTGCCGAGCTGGGCTGCTGTCACCCGAGCTGGCTTCTATGAAAGGGATGAATGAATGGAGTCGAGTCCTCTTGGCTTGGCCTCTTGGTGCCCTTATATAGGAAGGCCCAAGGGGACAAGGAGACAAGAAGGTACAAGGGAGAAGGGGACAAGGGGACAAGGGGAGCATGGGCAAAAGGTGGATGTGATGTAATGTGACACCTCCACTTTACACTATTCACCATGTCATGATGTGACTAGAGATGTCTTTCACTTGTCTTGTCAGCTTGATGTAGATGTCTCGGTTGACCTCTAGGACAACCGAGTGCGCGGACAGTCGGCCGAGTGCGGGCAATCGGCACGGGGCAGTCGACCGGCGTCCGAGCTGGCGCGCAATCGGCATGGAGCAATCGGCGGCAAGCCGAGCCAGAGCGCAGTCGGCGAAGACGCGCAATCGGCGTTGCGTCGAATCGGTGACTTTGGTATACCCGGGGGTATTTCCTCCGACAGTAGCCTCCGAGCCTCCGGGTGACTCGGTGAGTCATCCGAAGGGTTTCTTCTTTGTCGATGTAGATGGACGTCGATTGCACTTGGTGCAGCTTCTTTCCAGTGGGGGCGTGCAAGCGCACCCACTGGGTGTAGCCTCCGAGCCTCCGGGTGACTCGGAGAGTCATTCAGAGGGTTTCTTCTTTGATCGTGTAGCCGAACGCCGATCGCACTTGGTGCAGCTTCTTTCCAGTGGGGGCGCGCAAGCGCACCCACTGGGTGTAGCCTCCGAGCCTCCGGGTGACTCGGAGAGTCATCCGGAGGGTTCCTTAATTTTGTTGCAGTCGATGGCGTCGAGGGTCTCAGTAGTTGTCCCCCGGAAACAATCATGCATAAGACAAACGTTAGTTATCTCGGATATATCGAATACTTCTTATTTTTCTAAAAATGTAGACTTATGCAATCGGGAGGCCGACTCGGCTTTGCCTTCGCCCCGCAGTCGTTTTTCTGTTCATTCCACCCTTTGGCTCTTGCTCTCGCCAGCATTACAGCCGGCTTGCGGTCTGTAGATGGATCGAACAGTCGGCCGCAAGATGAAGTGTACAGTACTTAAACTTTGGGGAGCAAACTCAACCGAGCAAACTTTCCAAAAACAAAAACGATCGGGTCGTCCAAATTGTTTTCTCTTTGGACGTTGTTCATGTGTGGTGACCTCCAGCTTTTGCTCTTTGCCAGCGTTGCAGCCGGCATGCGGTCTGCAGATGGATCAAATCGCAGGCATTTGGCTCCGTACACACTACTAATCCGTCTGTCGGAAATAACTATTTGGGTTATCCGGCCTGCCCCGAGGCAGCCGGTCCCGGGCCGAACACGCAGCCGACTGGAAATAACGCGGAGATAACCCCCGAAGACTACTCAGGTTCATCCGTCATGCTTGCTATGGTGAGCAGTATTGAGTGGAACTCACATTGAATTTTTGGCGCAATCGGAACGCCCGCTGGGTGAGAGTGTAGCCTCCGGGTGACTTGGTGAGTCATCCGGAGGGTTTTCTGTTGATGTAGTAGACGGGACAATCGGCGGGCTCGTCCTCTGAGCCTCCGAGTGACTCGTCGAGTCGTTCGGAGAGTCTTTTGTTGATGAAGACGGGGCACTCGGCGGGTTCTTCCTCCGAGCCTCCGAGTGACTCGTCGAGTTATTCAGGCAAGTGATCCTTTGTGGTTGCTCCAGCAGATGGTCTGCCATCCGGGTCACAACCACACTTCTTTTCCGCAATCGGCTGATCGGTCAGCGCAATCGGATTGACATCGGCAGACCCAACTTTTTTTTTGCAGTCGGATGACCGACAGACGCAAACAGATGCAACTTCAGACGGGCATGCGCAATCGGACTGACACCAGCCGAACTACTGAGCAATCGGCTCACCCTTTTCTCTTGTCGTAGCTGGTCCGACAAACAACAGCCGACCTCTTCTCTTTTTTTTTTGAGCTGGTGCAATCGGCTGGCCGAGCTGGCACAACCGGCTCAGCACGGAGTCTAACCACTCCAATCGGCATAGCCAACCTCTACTGCTCTCTTCTTTTTTCATCGGCCCACATTTTTTTCTCTGAACCTTCAGCCTCTATCTTTCTCTGCTTCAGTATCTTCAGTCGGACGGCCTGGCCGCAATCGGAGACCAGGCAATCGGCCTTGGCAAAGCTTCACAGCCGGCCAGCCGTACCACGGGGATGCGCCTACGGGAGGCCGCAATCGGCAGGCGGCAGCGGAACCGGCGTGTGCGGCCGAGCCAAGGGTCGCGCAGTCGGCCTAGGGAGGCGGCGCGCAGTCGGAGGAGTAGCCGGCGGCTGTTGCCGAGCTGGCGCGAACGAGCTGCACGGCGCGCAGCCGAGCAGGGAACCGGCTGGATGGTTGTACGCGGTGGTGAATCGCAAAAATTTGGGCTATGCATGGCTTGTGTACGATGGGTATCTGGCTAGTATACGGCTTCTTCTCTTCTCTAAATTTTCTCTATCTCTTCTCTTGTTTTCTTCAATCAAACGGCCGGGGAGCTCGGGCTCGCTACCGGGCAGCTGGAAACTGGTGAGCCGGGCATGCAGCAAGCTGGAGCAACCGAACACGCGGCACACCAGCCCGGCGGGGAGCACAACCGGCAGTGTGCAGGCGCATTCGACGCGAGGGCAGCCGACTGCGGGGCGCAACTTGGGCGCGTGGGCGGCAGACTGCGGGGAGGAGGAGCTTGCGCGGGCGCACCCGACCACGAGCAAATAGGTGGAGCCGGACTCTGCGCAAACGGAGGAGTTCGCAGGGAGGAGGCGCGACGCGCTGCTCGGAGGGCGCGAGGCGTGACGGCGAAGCTCGGGCCGGCGGCGGCTCGGCGGAGATGACCTGCCCGGAGGAGAGATCTCGGGGACGGGGCACTCGGAGCAGAGCTCGGGGGAGCGCACTCGGAGCCGACTGCGGCTGCTCGGGGAAGAACTCGGGGAAGGGGCGCAACTCGGAGCAGGACGCCTTGGGGGAACGCGCGGGGAAGGAGGCGCTCGCGGGAGGACTGCAGCCGTCGGGGGGGGGAGCTCGAGGAGGCGACACATCTGGACCCGGAGGGCGAGCGGGACCAGCAGGAGCTCCAGGCGGGGAAGACGGGCGAGGCGGAGCAGCCTCCGTGATTCGCTGGCGCCGCGCACAAACGTAGAGGAGCGGCCGCGCAGCCTCCGGGCGCAGATGGAGACGACGGCGAAGCCTCCGCGCGATGCTGATGAAGATGAGTTGGTGCTGATGAAGAATCCCGGCCGGAACGGAACTCCGGTCGCCGCAATATGCCCCACGGTGGGCGCCAACTGTCGTCGATATGTAAACGGCAGATGCCATAGGATGGCTAAAGATGGGGGAACAATGCGCAGACGACGGTGCTCCGGACGGGTCTAGGTACAAGCACGGTGATGAACACAGCGAGGTACCCAGGTTCGGGGCTCTCCGTAGAGATAAAACCCCTACTCCTCCCTGTCTGGACTATAGGCATATATCTGTGTACATGATTGCTCCTTGAGCTGTATTTGCTACTGCCGAGCTGGGCTGCTGTCACCCGAGCTGGCTTCTATGAAAAGGATGAATGAATGGAGTCGAGTCCTCTTGGCTTGGCCTCTTGGTGCCCTTATATAGGAAGGTCCAAGGGGACAAGGAGACAAGAAGGTACAAGGGAGAAGGGGACAAGGGGAGCATGGGCAAAAGGTGGATGTGATGTAATGTGACACCTCCACTTTACACTATTCACCATATCATGATGTGACTAGAGATGTCTTTCACTTGTCTTGTCAGCTTGATGTAGATGTCTCGGTTGACCTCTAGGACAGCCGAGTGCGCGGACAGTCGGCCGAGTGCGGGCAATCGGCGTTGCGTCGAATCGGTGACTTTGGTATACCCGGGGGTATTTCCTCCGACAAGCATCTTCGCAATACTGAGCCGGCACATCATCTTGAGATTAACGAAGTCACCACCTCGTCTTCGACGGGAACGTCTCCTCCCACTGAAAGCGCATCACCGGAAAGCCTGAAATATATTCAGGAAAATGTGAGCACCAATGTCAAATCTGGGATTTGAACTCTGGTGGGCTGGGGATACAACCATCCACCTAGCCAACTCAACCACAGGTTGATTCGCTATTTCATTTTCTTTTTGAGGGTAATATACCACTATCATATAACTAAACTGTGTAACTAAGGTAAAGTATTTTTTTAATTCATATTAAAACGGCTGCAACCAGAGAGCCCGATGGCATCCCAGGGTTTATTAGTGTTTTTGATTGAATCAGAATTCCTGTTAGATGACTTCTGAACTGAACAGCAGATGAAAATCGACTTATCAAAACTCTGAATTCAGGCAACTGTTCCATAGCCAGTTCCAAGATTATTCAACAAAGTAAGCATAGCAAAATAAACCAAAAGGTAGGAGAACAGAGGCAAAGCACATCAACAAGGACGCAAGTAATATGGCTCAAGGGCTTGAGGCCTTCCTCTTCTTCCCAAGGAATACGTCGGTGAGAACCGTCTCCGACTGCAGTGACGCCTTCAGCATCTCCAAACCCTACAAATCAACATACTCCGTATATTACTTAGAGAATGAACAAAGACTTGCAGTTCTAATGGGGTAATGGAAAGAAAAAATCAACTGATCGATCAATCTGTAGTCCTAGCAGTTAGTCATTACCTCGGCGTAGCCAAGCTGCACGGTCTTCTCCTGGAGCGAGCCAATGTCCGTGATGCCAAAGGTGTTGAGCATGGTGATCCCGGAGATGGTGGACATGGGCGCGATCTTGAGGTCGTCCATCACCGTGTACGTCACGATCCGCTGCACAAACCCGGCGGCACCTGCCGCAGCAGCAGGCGACCCAGCGACGCCGACGGAACCAACAAGCGGCGCCTGAGTCGTCATCCTTCCGCCGCAAGCTGGACACGGCGTCCCACTTACCATGGTCACGCAGTTCCTGCAGGTGCCTACGTAGGCACCGTTGCAGCGGAAGATCTGTATGGGTGTGGCTTTCGGCGCCTGCTTTGGTTCGGGGAGCCGGAGCAGCTTCCCGCTCTCGCAGCCGCCGGCGGGCGCGAGCAGGGCGTCCTTGGCGTTGTCGCGGCAGATGTAGGCGGCGTCGAGCTTGTCGACGCTGCCGTAGAGGTTGACCACGGAGCCGGCCGTGAGGTTCTGGTCGTCGGCGATCAGCTTGGCCACCGTGCCCAGCGGCAGCGTGAGGAGGGAGAAGAGGAAGTCCACGACGTCCTTGCCGGCCTCCGCGTACAGAACGCGCTGGGACTTGCCGTTCACCAGCAGCTTCATGCTTAGCTTGTCGCCGCCGCCGGTAGCATTGCTTTTCTTGGTTGATGATGCCATCTTGATCTTGATTCGATGTAGACAAAAAACAGGGAGGTGATTTGCCGTGATATGCCCCTAGGGCTTTGCCATATCTCCTTCAAGTTTATGCCGGGATAGAATGGAGAGCACTGAAGGCACTTGCAGCGACGTGTCTCTGATACATGGGCCCGTGGTGAGCAGGTGAAAAACCGACATCTTGCGTCTCCAGCCATGCAATGTACTCGGCGCCATCGGCATTCATGAGGTGACCTTGGCAAGCGGCGCCGTTGGAGGCTCGACCTGCTGTTGTGGCCGGCCGCCGGTGAAGACGTCCATGAGTGGGCGCTCGGCCTGTGCCACTTCCCACACTGCACTAAAAATTTACAGTGTACATTACCGATACGATTTATTCTTTCTAACGTGTTTATTTTTAGTGAAAATTTGAATTGATTTTTTTTATTTTCATCTATTTACAAATAGAACATTTTGGTTGTATGGCTTGCTTTCATCGATTTAATTGGTATTGTATCTCATGTTTACATTTAATTTTATGATCTATAAAAATTTAGTACATATATTTACCATAACATTTATCGAAATATATGATACTTGTGATGCTTAAAGATCAAAGTAAATTTTATCTTACGGTGTGCCCAGGCTTTAGCAATTCGCTAGCTCCGCCCCTGGCTGAAGCTGAGCGCGACGGCGAAGAGGCGGTTAGAAATACGGTGCAGATGGGGTAGGCTCTGACGGTGACAGTATGCAGGCCGCCGGAGCTGTGGGCTGAATGGTGGCGGATGGTTGGTTGGCGAATCCCGACGAGGAAAGGAGTAGGGGGAGAGGGAGAGAGAGAGAGCAGCTTTTTTGCATGCATTTCCTGGCTTCATCGAACCAAAGGAAAGCAAAAACAACATGTAGAGTACTCACTGCTAATAATATGTCTAGCTTGCATCGGATCAAAGGAAAGCAAAAACAACATGGAGTACGTAGTAGTAATAGATGATGTACGTGTAAACAATGTTCATCTCACCGGCTAATTTAACTTATAAAGGATGCTAGCCAATGGACCTCCACAACCCTTCTCACGGGGCAAACTTCGTTGGCCGTCCGATCTGATTGTCTGAGTGACGCGAGCTGTTGGATGGTGCTATGCTCGGTAAACTTGCGTTGGCTGGTATTGGGTGTTTCCTGGAGAAATGCCTTGCTGCACAGGGCGGTAGCTGGACCGTGCTATCAACAGGCCACCTCACCTCAAGATTCGCGTTAGAACGAATGTTACTTTTGCATTCAAACAAACAAAGACTTTTTTCCAGAGAATTAACGTGTGTCAGGTCTATTAGGAGATGGGTCAGAGCAGCAGATGGGTGTCCACATAGTGCAAAACGGAGCCCACCGATGGACTTTTGCATCCAAAAGCGACCTTGACGATGGATGGCAAGCACTAGTAACTTTTTTTTACCACAACTTTTGTCAAAAAATGAAGGCTGCCGTGGTCTACATATATTGAGTAAGTATGAATGCATTGCCTTTTTGATTGGATAAGCATAGCATGCATATGTAGCCTAACTGCTCCCACAATGCATTGTTTCTTAGCACAATATCATATGAGCAATAAAAATTTAAGATACAACTCCTACAATGCATTGTTTCTTAGAGGTTGTATCTTATTTAATGATTTTAGCTTCATGCATAAATGTGATTGGCATAACCATGCTTTTTGCATATGGCCACGTGCAAGGATTGTATCTTAACCTCCCTTTCTTTCTTCATTAAAAAGTATGCCACATAAGCAAAATGCCTATGATTACGTGTTTTTTAGTATTTTTACCATGATAGTGTCTGTGATTACGCTTGCACTCCTCACGTCGCAACTTTGTTTTCTTTCACACTGTAGCCACACATGCATCAACCCATGCACGGTGAGAGCCTCCAGTAGTCCCGCAGACCATCCAGATGTACGTACTTGGTTATCATAAACACAAGATGATTGGATTGAAACCATTTCACGAGCGTAAAGCCATGGTCGTGCCTAGGTTTTAATGTATCCGAATTATTGTCCTTGCATGCTATGCGTGCAGCTTTTCCATTGGCGAGGCCCACAACTCGTAGCGGTAAAAAACAGACTCGCGTGAAAACGGCTGCGGCGTGGTACGAAACGGGCCCCCCGTTCAGGTCGTCTCCACGCTGGTGGAACCCTCCCTCGTACTTGCTGTCAGTGTATCACAGATATAAGCTAAACACACGCACGGATCCCCATATAATTACCACCGGCGAGATAGCCAGTATCAGATGGCGCCGTGTCCAGGATGTTCACTCTCGTGTTTCCTGGCCAATCCCTCCAACCCTAGCCGCCAAACCCGCGTCGCCCATTCGCCTCACCTCTCCTCTCCCTCTCCCTCTCCACCCAGCCGCCTCCTCTCCTCCACCCAGCCGCCTCCCTCCCTCTCGCCATGTGCCTCCGCCTCCTCCTTCTCTCCTCGACCAGAGCAGGGCGGACGGCGCTCCTCTTCTCCCCACCTGACGCCGGTGTCGCCTCGTCTCCGCCTCCGTGCAAGATAGAGAGAAGATGAGAGGGAGAGAGGGAAGGAAGGAGAGGAGGGAGAAAAATAGGGATGTGCGAGCGAGGCCAACGGGAGGAGGAGCAGAGCGGAGCACGGCGCTGCTCCACGTGGTCCACCTCCAGCGTGGCCGTCGTTTCCATTGAAGGGCGCGGGAGGAGGAGCAAGGCAGAGGAGGGGGACGATCCATGCGCCTCCAGCGCGGCCGTCATCATCATCTTTCTCGCGTGCACACGCCAGGTCGGGCGTGATTTGAAGGTTGGGTGCGGTTCGATATGCTCCTGGATCTAGAGCTGCAAGGAGGATGGGTGTCTGGTGTGGCGCATGGGAGGTTGCGGCGGCGCTCCAGGAGCTAGCCGGGCATGCGTTGCTGGCCGAGGAAGACTCCAAATCCTCTATTGCTCGCTACCTCCATGACCTTGCTCACCAGCCCCTCCCTCGGCTTATTCAGGTTTTCCTCCACCACCTCCTCCTCTCTCTCTGCCCTCACTCTCATATCTTTCCTTCATGGAGCAACAGGGAAAGCCGAGGGAGCATGAGCTCAACTGGGTGTCGTCATGACACAAAATAGAATTTCCATTAGCAATGGATATGCGATTCTTTAAGGGTTAATTAGATATGATTCTGAAAGTTGCATGATTGCCACAATGTCACTGTACATGTCCTGTTAGATATTGTCAATGAATATATTTTCTTCTATGAATTGGTACGTGTATAATTTTGGTATATTGATACTGGAGTGTGGCACAGTAAAAATGAAGCTCTAAGTCAGCACTTGCAATCTGCAGAAAATGGTTTATGTAAGGAGAATTGGAGTGCAGTACGGAGAATGGCAATGTGGAATGGTGTTTTTTATTTATTTTCGACACGCGGAGGAATACATTTGATTGGATGATAAAAATATTTTGGTTTTTCATGTTTGTCACAGAATACATTTAGTTGTATTACCAGTCCCCATATTTGTTAGTTGCTCTTCCTAATGTAATAAATAATGCTCTGGGTAGATGAAATTATCTCACCATTCCCATATTTAAGTTGTATTTCCTTTTAATCTCCAAAATATATATAGGATGGTTTCTTAAAATTCTTATAACCTATTAAGATGTAAAACTAAAGTAAGTGTATGTCTACAATTTCAGTTGTTAGATGTGAATTTAGGATGTTGAGTTGATTTGCTATGATAGGGTTCCTATATATACTACAAAAGGATATTATTCTTTTCTTTAACATTAATGTCCTTATTTATCCATCCCTATGCACTAGACTAGAGCATTGGCATTGTCAACTGGATGTTCAGCAAGGTCACTAGAACTATGATGTGATCATGTAGGCATCACATATCCTAACTTTCATTCCTCATGTGTTTTCCCACGTGTTCACCATTTTTAAATGTTTATAAAATCATACTAATCCCATTTTCATACTATGTAAAATTGGATGGTCTTCTAAAGCTCGAAAACTACTGGTATTTTTAACTACTAGCTTTAGTAATGTTTATAGTTTTACCGACACAACTTGAATAGCCATTAGCTATATGAAATTCAAGCAAAACATATATTTGTAGTTAATTTCTTATAGAGGAAAGTATCATACTTTTGTTAATTTTTTTTTCATATTTTACATGGTCAGTAGAGTAGGGAACTTGCAAGAGTTTGTGTAACAATTTTTAACTAAAATTGAATGGTTTAGCAAATGAATTACTATGTTTTTGTTTTTTGTAGGAGTTTGGAACACTCTTAGCACTTCCTGTGGCATGCCATCATGACCGCTTGCATAGCAGCAGTTTTGCACGTCACAGGTAGTCTTCCCCTCCTTTGTCGTTATGTTGTTGTGTCTTTTGTTCATAACCTCAAGCCCTACCCGGATAAAATTAGTTGGAACCTTATAAAGTGTTTATCTCTTTGATAGGTTTTAAATCTTAACCAGTTCATCAGTTCTCAAATGTGGCCACTTAATTGCTTGTGTAAATGTTGATCATAGCGTGTATAAAAAGTATATCAATGCCTTTGATTGCTATTCTTTTCTTTGCACATGCCAATATTGACTTGCTAATATTTGAGCATGCTATGTTAGTATGTATGCCAATTTTTTTGGGTGCCACTTATACACAATTAGCACATACCTCTTGGCTACAGTGGGGACTTGCAGCATTGTCTGCTAGCTAGCCAGCTACTGACCTTGCGCTGAATCGATCACACGAGCTTATTTTGATGTGAAACATAGTAGGAAAAATGGGCCATTGGAGATTGAGCTCCTGACCTTGCGCTTAATCGATCACACCAGCTTATTTTGATGTAAAATAGAGTAGGAAACGTGGGTCATTGGAGACTGATTACGAGCTCATATCAATATAATGTGGATCTTAAAGTCTTGTCATGCAACTGAATCATTGTATTTACGGTACAAATCTCTTTGCATTATAATTTTATAATTCTTTGGTAGAATGTGTAAATCGTTGTTGTACGGATATGTACATGAACATATTTTTGTACAACACCTAAACTTCTAAAATTTGGATTCGTTAATTAGTATACCTGCTACATTGTATTATTTAGCCTTTTGTATAGTCGATTTTAGCTGACTGGTCGATTGGTACGCAATTTTGGTGGTAGATAATTGATATTATTTATCTACTTCCAATCGTTTCGCCTTATCCAGTGCATTAAGAAGATGTTTTATTTTTTCCAATATTTTTCCTTCCTCCTTCTTTCAAGGTAGCTATCTATATATATACTGAAATTCTATTTATGAATTATTGATCCGTTAATCTATCGCTTTGGTCCTCTCTGTGTTAGTGTGTTGCCACTGAGTTGAGAGTCTTTTATTGTTGTTTATTTGCTCCGATACCCTCTTTCAAAAACGCAAAATAGTTTTGGTTTAAATCTGCTTCTTGCGCCAGTTCAAGATTAATATTTCAAAATGACTACTCAGTTCGAGGGTGTAGGTTTCCTATTCATAGTAGTTCCGATCCAAATCCATTTATTTTTTTTCTTTTACCATAACATAGATATTTAGGTTTTTTGTGGATTTGGCATATGTGTGTTGTTCTTTGCAAGGAGAAACCATTGGCAGTTTAGGTGGTGGTCAGATCTCAGATCCTTCTACTTTTTCTCATGATACGAAGGCAATTTTTTTCTCCTAATGACTGTAATATCCATTCACTTAGCAGTGGCATATAGAACATTCAGGCTAGCATAATACTATTTTGTGTGTGTATTTCTCCAACTATTTTTTATGGCCTGTGATTTTTTGTGTTGATGCTTTGTAAATAACACGCAGGATACTTTGTTCACTCCCATGGTCAGAATCAAAATCTTGGTGTGAATATCCTTTTGGGCTTCTTCATGGAACCTGCAGGTCTAACCTCTTGTATTCTTAATTTCCTCACTTTTATTAAGTAGGATCATCACATGGAATTTCTATGTGAGCAATTGTTTTGACAGTTTCGACAAAGCAAGTTAGATGGCAAAACCTTGAATTGCAACCTCAAATCTTTCATTACTTAACTCTAAAAAAATGCAAAGAAAATATTGGGTCATGGTTAACCACCAAACCAAATTCAGGTGGTCACACTATATGACTTGTTCATATAGAAAACAACCTTCAAGATATATTTTAATCCAGATGTCACTTCTGTTCTTTAATTCTCTAATCATAACCGATTATAAGAATACTAATACTAATTTTTTTTCCTTGGCAGACAAGGCCACAGAAAGTGTGCAGTTAGATTGTTCTCTGTGCCTTTGATGGAAGTCACTCTGTCAGGTTAGCTCCATGTACGCGCATGATGCTGTATTTACCATTTAAACACATGTGTCTCTCAATGTTTTCATAAAAAACTGCTTTCATGAAAGACCATGCAGTGAACAAATTGAGTCTATTGTTAATAGGAAAGATGTGAGGCTCTGATCTTCTATATACTGCATGTGAGATGGATGTTGCCTCGATACAGAAACAAGTCCGACGTCATGAGACGAAACGACTTATCTCGGAGTATGCGAATAAAATCAGTACCACCGGTCAGTTATGTAAGTCAAGCCGACAACATTATTTTCTACTAATTATCAAGTGGTTAATAGCGTGTGAGTGTCATAATAGTCCTATACTCATATTCCAATGCGAACTGCATCTCTGTGAGCATATCCGGAGCACCAAATGGGGAATCAACCTTGGACTGCCAGCAGATCTCAAGGTTGCCTGATCTTGCCTTCAGCATAGAAAAGAAGACACTTGGGTTATTTTGTTCAAACTTACACCCAGGTTACTACTGTTGGAAAAGTAACTCATTTTGTTCATCTTGATAACACATCATACCTTCAGTTAAGATGGTCAACCTGTTTGCCTACTTGACTTATATAGCCACTGTTTACACTAGCTTGCTACATACATCATAAAGTCTAATTGTTTCTCCTTTGTGTTGCAGTATGTAGTGAAGCTGAGGTAGTCAGGCCAGACCATCATGCTTGTCTTTTAGATGTCACTGAAGAACCTTTCTTTTCCTGTTTATTGATGGAGTTACGCTTCTGTAATTTTGTTGAATCCATGACCTGTGTCAACTTTCCTTATATACTATGTTATATTGTACTAAAGTTCATTGAATCTGTAAGGAACAACCAAACCTTTGATCCTATCTAATCAAATGTTGTGTTAATTGCAATGTATCATCTATGTCATGCAATGAGGGATGTATTTACACCAAAATCAATGCAATGAGGCATTGTCTTTACATACATTTTACCATTCTCTATTTTTGTATGAATTGGAAAGGGTCTAGAGTATTTCCACATTGCCAAGAACTTGCAAATAACTATGCCTTTGGATTGGTACTTTGCAACATTTGACGCAATTGTAACCTACAGACAATTCCCCTTTGACACAACGCACTATATCGATAATGTATCTGCATAGCAATATACCGAGTTTGGTCCTTGCAATCAGAGAATACAAATGGATAATTTAAGAATAATTATTCTCCCTTTCACATATTCAAGAGTATAATTAGTATCATAATTGATTTTAAAAATGCAAATTCTTTCTACGAAAACATGATTTCAAATAGGATCATGTGCCGTTTGGCGCAACAGTAGCCCACCCTCGAGGAGCAGCTACAATGGCGCTGCTCCTCCTCCCAGCGGTTGGTGATGGCTTGATCTTCTCCTGGATGGGAGACATCGTTTTCCCTTCACCCCAACCATACTGTTGTCGTCGCCATCCTCCCCAACCTACTACTCCTGGACAGCGAATGCAGGTGCTCCTCTCCATATCTCTCTCCACATGTACACTTCTGGTTTTAGATTTTTGTCAACCACAACCATCTCCTGCCATGAGCCAAAATGAGGAGTTCATGGAGATTGTAGACAACATCAAATGGTCAACTATATATATTATGTATTCTGTTACATGGTCCACGGATTGCATTTCATATAATGCTTGGCTATATAACACTAGGAATTACTAAATTTGCTACAATGCCTTTCCACTTGAAGTTCATGATTTAACTTGATGATTTGTTAGTTTGGTTGATAATTCCACATTTGAATGGATATAACTACAAGAATGATTGGGTTATGAAAATGCAAGTTTTTTCTATGATTACATGGTTTCAACTGGGACTCTGCGCCATTTGGCGCAACGGGTCATCTAGTAAGTGTAAACAATGTCAGCATGTGCACGCGGGAATAAATAGCGTCTAATAAGAATCTGATCGAAGCAGTCGACTTTACGAATTTTACTTGCCTGTCTAATAATCTGCACAAAACAGAATCATCTATTCTTTTGATTTTTTCGTTGATCACTTTTCCATCGACAGTGAGATCTTCATTCAACAACTCCGAGCCTTTATTCTTCGTTTCACTTCGCTCCCTCCTTTCGTATAGTGACCCCCACCGCCGAGCTGCAGCCGTCCCAACATTCCGTCTAATTCCACAGCACCCCATCTCTGCCTTAGAGGCTATACGAATTCAATTGGCCTCTGAAACCTACAAAATTTCAAACTTACACAAAATTAGTCAAGGTTAGAATCCTTTAAGTTTAATTGACAAGCACCTCTAATCCATTATTACCCATCCCAATGATCTCGAAACCTAACCTACTATATCAATCACTACTTTGTGCGAAAGCCAAAGTACAAACCATTTACTTCTCACCGTGATACAAAACAAACACAAATATCATGATCTTTATTCAATAAGAATTACTCCTGTAGTGTATAATGCTTTCCAAGTAATTTCTTCCTAAACACATGATTCATGGTTAATTTTTTTTTGGGTAGAAACAAATAATGAACGTTGCCAACACTTAGTTGTTAGCATAGGACACTATCATAGTACGTTCCTTTTTATGTTGTTTTTAGCATGTTGTGTTCCTTCCATTTAAACCCTTTTTCCAGGTAATTTCCTCTTCAAGCACCGATGCATCTATACACTTGACAACATGCACATCATATGTAAAGGTAACGTTCACTATACCAGTCCTCTCACTTTCTTCAAGAGAAGATTTATGTATGCCTTTGTGTTGACACTTTTGATTAATTGTACAAATTCCCCACTGACTTTAGGATACATATATGTGTGTACATTTCAACCCATCATCAATGATATGTGGCCAAGTCCCTCTGAAATCGCATGCAGATAGCCTAGCTATGGTCGGGCGCAGCAGAGCGCGCCGTTCCAGCTAGTACTATATATACATGCGGACGATCTTTGATCGCCAAGATTACAACGAAGCACGAGATCCTACCCGGATCAGTTTAACAGATTGCAACAAATATGGTTAGCCCTCACTATCTGGTATATGGCTCGATTAGAGCAGCAGATACGCCATAATCTCATACCAAAAAACGTATGGAAAAAAAAGCGTACGAAAAGGTGTTCACCAAATCAGATACGATAAATCGTACTGCAAAAAATTCACAGGTAAAAATAACATCAAAACTGATTTGAATGGTGTCGACTCACAGGATGGATCATGACCGACTGGCTTTGGTGGCGGTCGCCGTCTGGTTCATATGGTGGGAACGGAGGAAGAAAACTCATGGCGAGGAGGTGCTGCACCCCTCCAAATTGGCGATGGCTATTGCTTCGATTATCAAGAATTTCACAAGAGCATACAATAACAAGAAGAAGGCAGTTGTAAGGACGGTATGAAAGAAACCCAGGGTGGGTGCACAAAAGCTCAATGTCGACGCCAGCTTTCATGAGGACCGAGGAAATGGGGCTACTGCCGCGGTCATCCGTGACTCCTCCGGTTTTTTTGTGGCAGCAACATGTACGGGAGTGTCGTTTGCATCAGATGCAACAACGACTGAAGCCATTGGACTGAGAAATGGTCTCCTCCTGGCGGCGGACATGGGGTGCAATACCCTTGAGGTGGAGCTCAATTGTATGGAGGTGGTGTTGTGCAGGAGGGCGGGAATTCTCTGGGTGCTGCGGCTGCGATCTTTGAAGAATGCTCCTTTCTTAGTCGAAACTTTAATTCTATCTCTTATTATCACTGTCTTAGAATTGCCAATTCGGTAGCGCATGAGTTAGCCAGGAAGGCGGAGGGGGCAACCACGGTTGTGTGGACTGATGAACCTCTGGCGTTCCTGAATGACCTTCTTGCAAATGATGTAACCATTCTTTCACATGAAATATAAGCTGTTGGGTTGGTATTTTCTCTCAAAAAATGATTTAGAGAAGACCCGTTGGCCTCACACCCTGCCGCTGAGTTAGTGGCCTGCCACACCCGCTCGTGTCCGGCCGCCGCGCCGCCGTCCGTGGCCGTGGCGGACGCTCCTCCACCCCTGGCCACCGCGAGCTCGGGGAGGCCTCGGATGCCCCCGGCACCGGCCCCGGCCGTCCCGCCCTACCTCGTCCCCCGGCTGCTCCGCTTCACTTCGACCCCGCTTCGGCTGCTCCGCTCAGAGGCGCGAAGGAAATAACTGTTTTCATGGAATACCGAGAGCGGCAAACGGACGGGGAAAAGACAGATATGCCGCTTGCGGAGCAGTTTTTAGCACTCCCCACAATTTTATTTGCCATGCAGACTGATATGGTGTATCTGATAGAGTCGTTTTTCTTTTCTTCGGTATGCCATATTGGCAGTTATTATGCGGGATGAGAGCATATGTCGTATCTGCTGGAGTTGCTCTTACATTGGCAAATTGAGTGTTGGTTCCCCCACTACAGATTACAACAAGCATGTACTACGTAAAACCTAGAGATTATTAGGAAAAGCTATGTAGCAACGTGTACATCTATGTCTTCCATGCTACCATCTTTAAATGGAGCTTTTCCTTTAGAGAGAAACACACATACATGTATATGGTAAATCTTTCATCTAATGACGCCACCACTGTAAATTTTTAAAATGATTGATCTTATAAACCACAAATCTGATTTGTGTTCCATATTTACCATTGGTTTTGTCTTGATGATGGCTTTGAAACAAGATACCGCATTGGTATGTTTCGAAGAATTTTTTTCGTCACCGTAAGTTGGTAGATTAGGTCATCTTAGTTGTCATTTTTAACCGTGTTGTTGCCAAAATGATTGTATATAGTTACCAGGTAAAAATTTCGTACACTTAAACTTACGATACGGCCCAATAAAATAACATGGCAACTCAATATGATTAAACTAGCAAGGACAACAACCATCACGTCAGTTAGATGTAAACAACATAACAACTGAACATGGTTAAATTGGCAACCAATTGCTCAAGTGCAACAATTCATTGTGACAATGGGTACAAATAACGTGAGTATGAGTACTATCTTAGGTGATTTTAACAAGCAACACACACAAAAACCATAAAACCGAGTTTTCATTTATGTATCTTAAATCTTAATGCATAGTTATTTGACAATCAAGTTGATATAATCTTTTTTTCCTTTTTTCTTTTTCAATATGGATAATTACCAAGTAAGTAAGTAAGTAACTGTTATTTTTTTCTTTTTTTCTTTTTCAATATAGATGTCGTACTTAAAATTAAAAGTTATCTTTTTATTATATTACTCATGGTCACACGTCCTGTATTGGCAAGGTTTGTTATCTATTAATGATGTTGTCATCTTACTTTATATCTAACCCAACTTCGCTTTTATAGGTTTGAATGGATACTACAACATGTAAAGGCATTTCATTCATGAAAGCTATCATCGACAGCAAGACGTATACATGAAGCATTTGTTTTCTTTATATGCTTGTATGGATGATGATGTAATAGTTTTAGTTAATGTTCATATGTAATATTGTGTTATGTAACACTTTGTGTTAAGACTTGTCAAATTTGAGTACGAATGAAAGCTTAAATATCGTTTGGCTGCCATTTCAAATATTACTGAAAATTAAATAAAAATTCAAAATTGTATGCAAATTACAAAATTATATAAATTGGTGCCATCTTTAATTTGCGATAAAAGTTGTAACGGAAATGCATGACATCATTAATTTATGGACCCCACATGTAAGTAGTCACGTCAGCTAATATATGGACCCCACTTGTAAGTGCCACGTCAACAAAAGGGGAAACCCACTTGTCAGAAAGTTCACCAGTCAAACCAACATAAATAATTTCTAGTGACGGGATTATCGTCAACAAAGACGAATATAGGTGACAAGTGGGGATTATTAGGGGACCTTTTAGCCCCGTCATCAAAGACGAACATTATTGACAAACTGGGTACTCTCATCTAAGAAGCGGTCTTCAGCGACGAAAAAAGTGGTACTGTCGTTATTTTTATTTTTTGATGGCACTTCAGTGACAGATCGATTGACGAAGGTGAACTGTCATTAGGGTATTATTATTGATGAAAAATGTTTTTCTATGACACAAATGACTCGTGAACTAATATCCCAGATTTTGTAGTGCACATCTCAAATTCAGGGTCTTTTTCATTTGTTTTTTCATAGCCTCCTCATTTTCCTTAGCTATTTTTGTAATAAGAAGGGATATGCCTACGTCACTCTCAGAGGATTTATAAATTTTCCTTTCCCTGAATTTGATGGGTACAGGTTCACCCCTCCCCCTCCCCCCACGCGCACACACACACAGAGACACGAGAGTTATAAGGGCACATTTCTTTTACTCCTAGGAGAATTAGATTCGACAGTATCAAAAGTATTTGATATTTGGGATTGGAGTGTTATTAAGATAGTCAATATTATCTAGGAACATATAGTGCAATATCATCACTCATTAGTAGGAAGACTTCTCACCAACACTTCCTTCATTTCATAGCAAAACTTATAAAAATGACTAACCAGAACTCCCTCAGTTACACCAGGTATAACATTTGCCTCTCTACAACCAATTTTTAACACGAACAGAGGATGGTCTGTGTAAAGTAGATATGTCTATTTACAAGGTAACATCAACAAGCCCACCAACATATGCCACGTTCACATCACAACGTTTATCCAATGGAATTTTGCTAATTTTCACCCATGTCACCTCTAAAACACCTTATGTACCCTCATCATCCGATCAAGGGCACAACCTAACTTTAGCACCACGGTTTTAATGAGATATGCGTTCAATATACAAAGCTTTTTCAACTTATCTCACATTAGGGAAACACATCACATACTGATCAGGCCCAATCAACCGAACAGTACAACGCCAACTCGATCCCAAATACGTACTAAATTCGTGCTCAATCTCTCTAACTGAAGCAACACCCTCGGTAATTGGAATAACAACACTATTAGACTAATATTTAAATTGCTTGGCCATGCTGAAATAATGAATATAATAAAACCATTGCCTCCAAAATTGAAAGGCGCACATAGATGGTAGGCAGTCTCATGAAGAAACTCAGTACAAATCACAGACAAATCATAGTAAGCTTGAGGAAAATGAGTCGTAAAATAGCTCAGAATATTGCAGATTTGACAAACCTGGGCCTGACTAGGTTCATAACTAGAAGCGATCAAAGGGTTTTGACCTTTAGGCGGCGGCATCGACTTTCCAGTTTGTCGGCGGGTTTTCATGTCGCCCCCAACTTCAAAAGATTAGAGGGTGCCCCCATCGCCCCTGTCGCTGCATCTCGCTCTAAAGAACGTCATCTGCTTCCTCTAAATGATTAGAGGAGGAGTTCCTCATATCTCTTATATACGTTGCTATCCCGGCCACGCCGACGATCATGATTGAAACGGTCAGGTCCGAACCCCTCCCTCCTCATCCCCTTATATCCCTCGCCATGGTCCCACATTGTCGCCGATGAGGTGTAGGTCGAGGCTACAACCTACGCAAATGAGTGAGGGCCGCCTCTGACCTTTCCCTCCCGCTGCTGATAGGATGGTGAAACTCGAGTGGTGGATTTCTTCGGAGCAATCCAAAATGTGAAGAAGGCTCTCCTCCTGATCTAAAACAAAGGCGAAGAGAGAGGTGGAAGGGACGAGGGGCGAGTACTTATACCTGGTAGCATCGACGCAACTGTAGCCCCATTGTCTCCATATCGGTTGGATGGTGGAGCTCGTATGTGTCGAGCATCTGCGCCACGGTTGACCGATATCGGGCCCATTCGACAATGGTGGAGCTTGTGCATCGCAAGATCAAGCGCCGCGGGAAGGGGCGCCAATGGCTGCTCCGGTGAACGCCGGGGATTGGTGGATCTAGGTCTGTCGCGGTCCACCTCGAGTGAATGTAGTCCCTAATGTCAAGTAATTCAAGAATATCTTTCCAAAAAGTCAATCACCAAAGTCCTATAATACAAGTTTGAGTATACATAAAAAAATATGTAAGGCAACAACATAAACACGGCCTGGTAAAGAGGCTAGAAGCGGCATTTTGCCTGCCATTCGCCGCCACGGAGGCAAGTCTGAAAGCCCAGTTGAGAGTTTCTGCGGCTTTTTTTGCAGATGCAGCTGCCTTCCGCGCGTTCCCGGCCATGGCTATCTCCTCGCCCTCCCCTCGCTTCCACCTCTCCCTCCACCTTCAAACCCCCAACCCCAGCCCCAGCCCCACCCCAGCTCCGAGCCGCAAGCCCCGCCCAACCCCGACCACCGAGACGCTCCGTCGCCGCCTCCTCCGCAAGGGCGTGTCCCCGACGCCCAAGATCCTCCATGCCCTCCGCAAGAAGGAGGCCGACAAGTCGCTCCGGCGCGCGAGGAAGGATGCCTCCGCCGCCACCGCGCCACCCAAGGAGGTCGCGCTGGCGGCGGACGAGGAGGCCCGCTTCCGCGCGGCCGCCGAGGAGTACCGCGTTCTCATGGGCCGACCCTGGCACGGCGCCCGCGGCGGCGCGGGCCCTCCGCGCGCGGTCTCCAGCGAGGAGGGCCTCGTCGGCCTGCGGAAGATGCTCGAGGAGAGGGGCGGTGATAGGTTCCAGTGGCTTCTTGACGGCGACGTAGAAAATGAGGAGGCGGAGGATGCCATGGGAAAGAAGAGGCGCGTCGGCTCCGGCTGGGTTTCGGAGGTGGGGGACGAGGAGAAAAGGATTGAGTTGCTGGTCAGCAGGTAACCGAATGCTTCGTTCTTATACGCTTGCTATTTCACACTCAAGTATCGAGTCACCTGTGATCTCGAAGTGTTGTGTTTTCCAAAATTCAGTTAACAAGTTTGTCCACCAGGCTCAATGAAGGGGAGCTTAGTTTGGGGGATTGGAGGCTTGCTAGAATGATGAAACAGGCTGACCTGATATATAATGAAGATAATCTATTGCAAATACTCAAAGGGCTTGAGGCAAAAGGAAGCTGGAGGCAGGCCGTTGCTGTTACTGAGTGGGTGTACAATGAGAACAGCTACAAGCATCGAAGAAGCAGGTAATTTTCTGTTTATGCATTCATTTTGTACTCATTTCTTTCTTTCAGCAAATGTAAGCATAGTTTTATGGTACAAAGTTATGCTGGAATATCAATAACTTAATGAATAGTATTACTCCACATCTAGGTTTGTGTATACGAAGTTACTGTCAATCCTTGGGAAAGCATGGATGCCAACTGAAGCACTGCGAGTTTTCACCATCATGAGGGTAGTTTTTTTTTCCGTAACCGTAATTAATTAATTTGTATGTTTCCCTCTTTCGAAAACCAGAAAAAGCAACCGACACAAACGTTTTATCTTGCTTCACATCAGGGAGATGCTCAAATATACCCGGATATGGCTGCATACCATAGTATTGCTGTTACACTTGGTAGAGCTGGCCTTCTCAATGAGTTAATTAAGATAATAGAGTATATGAGACAGAAGCCTTCAAAAAGGGTAATGATGATGCGACGCAAAGATTGGGATCCTTTGTTGGAGCCGGATGTTCTTGTATATAACTCGGTAAGAGTAGTTCTGCGGCTTGTCTTTTCATTCCTTTTTCCTAGTTCCCTCTCGGAAGAAGTCTTGATCTTGTTGGAAACTTGATTGTCTTGTCACTTCGACCTTTGGTTTTATAGGTTCTTAATGCCTGCGTACTATCACAGCAGTGGAAAGGTGTATTTTGGGTGTTTCAGAAAATGCGATTTGGTGGATTGACACCTACAGGAGCAACATTTGGGTTAGCAATGGAGGTAAAATGTTTAGTTGATCATTCGTATTGATATTTGGTTGATTTGGTAACATTTGTCTATTCTTGTTTGGTATACGTATTTAGAAATATTTTGTGCATCATATCTCGAGGATGATATCATTATTTGATTGTTACCATGTTTCAAATTATTATCACGGGTACAATCTTGTAAGATATGATGCTAAAACTTATTAGTTAGTAACATATTTTAAAATATATTATTGACAAGTTGTGTTTGTTCTTGACAACCACAACTTTGAGTTACCGAGGCCTGTCTTATTGCATATGTTCTTCAGGCCGTAATACATGCATCTGGTTTAGAAGTGTTGCTCTCTGTATCGTACTAGAGATTTAGTGCTCTGAATTTGTCCTGCCTATATTACCCTTATGTCAAGTTATTTACCTTCCCCCTCTTATGCCTATTCTTTATCTCTTATCTTCATTTGTCAAATTGATTGAACTCAAAAGAAAATAATATGGTATCACTTCTAAGAAAAATATGGTGTTTTATCTTTGTTGAATCTGTCATTTGTTTTGCCATATTATTATTCTTACCGGGTTGCTTTCTGAAAGGTTATGCTTAAAGCCAAGAAGTATGAGTTTGTCCAGAAGTTCTTTGAGAAGATGCAGAGAAAAGGGGTACCTCCAAGAGCGATAACTTATAAAGGTAGCATTGCAGTAAGCTTCATCTGATGTATTGCATTCATGCATTGTAGTTATATTCATTAATTATGCTATTTTAAATTTTAGTTATGTAGTTGACCTTCAAATTTTTGCACTCAGTGTTAGTAAGAGCCTTCTGGGAACAAGGAAAAGTAAATGAAGCAGTTGAAGCAGTTAAAGACATGGAACAAAGAGGAGTCGTTGGAGCTGCAAGTGTGTACTATGAACTAGCTTGCTGTCTTTGCAATAAAGGAAGGTGGAAAGATGCTATGTTACAGGTTTGTAAATGATCATGAATGCATTTATATCTGCAGTTATACCGCTTTCTTGTTTTTGGTATAACTCGTCAAATATTGTTGCCTTTTGGGGTTTGCGCTAGCTATATGATTTTATTTTTTCATCGAGATTTATTTAGCGAATAGCTCTGGAACCATGCCAAATGTACTACCAAGGTTAGGAGTAATAATGTGATTGCTTTCTTTGGATGGCAAAAAAACTGAAGAAGAAAGATACTCTGATCATCGATTTGTGTATGGCCTTCTGAGAATGCTAATCGGGTTGCTACTGAAAAAGCGATGAGGTATGGATGGCAACAAATCAATTACAATGTAAATAGTGGCAAATTGTCAAGGTGCAAAGTAATGTATGGAAAAAAATAAAAAATCCCGTCTTGTCCAATGTGTCATATATACTAGAACGGAGAGTACAGATGATATGCTTCTATTGTGGGTTTTGTTTTGTATCTCCACTCCGGTTCCATTTTCTTCCCAGAGTCAATTTGAGTAATCTTACTTACGCAAAACGCTTTGCACTACAGTTTATTATCCTTGTTGCACAAGAAATTTCTCCTTGTGGGGACTTGGCGAGTAAAGAAAATGGATGCATGCAATATATTTTTATGATAAATTTTATGTTTCAGGTTGAGAAGATGGAACAGCTTCGCCTCACTAAACCACTAGAGTTTGCATTTACTGGCATGATCCTAGCCTCTTTTGATGGTGGATATATCTCTGAGTGTATCTCGATATTTGAGTCAATGAAGGACTACTGTACTCCAAATATTGGGACGATAAATGTCATGATAAAAGTGTATGGACGTTCTGATATGTTTGGGAAGGCAAAAGACTTGTTTGAGACAACCACATATAGCTTTTCTAGTTCTCAGCCACATATCCGTGATTATTCATCACTTAAAGCAGACGTGTATACATACAGCTCTATACTTGAAGCATCTGCATCTGCCCAACAGTGGGAATATTTCGAAAATGTATACAGACAGATGAGTCTTTGTCAACACCATCTAGATCAAAGCAAATATTCATGGCTGCTCGTCAAGGCATCCAGAGCTGGAAAGGTGTGTTTATATCTGCTATCCGATAACATTTTTTGAGATATATGCCTTTGCATTTCGATTCTTATCACGGTACTAGCTCAAAACTAAAATTTCCACGTTTGGATAATATGTCTAGGATATCGGTGCAAATATGGCATTTTACATCCTATTTAAGAAATAGGAGTGAAGTTGTCTTCATCATGGAGTTAACATTTGCTTGCTATCTCATTATTATAATATGAGTCCACCCCTATTTGTGTGACAATTTTTTATTCTCCAAAAGAAATGTGGCACCTCAAAGGGCACCTTACAATGATCCTTATTGTCATCATCATCCAAGCTGCTTTTGTTCCTTTCATATCCAAATTTATTTTCAATTTGCATTGCCAGATCTTCTTCAAGTTTGTACTCCTATTTTATGCATCTGACCTCAAGGGAGGGCATTCCAAATAGCTTTAGCCTGCTGGCAATTCCTGTGGGGGTGTGCTTGCACCGAAGGTGGCCAAGTGCAGAAATTATTTACTCATTGAACTTTTGTTTGCAGCCCTATTTGTTGGAGCATGCGGTTGATTCAATACTTGAAAGAGGAGAAATCCCTGATGTAGAGCTATTCACTGAAAATATTTGCCAAACTATTGCTGAAAGTGACTACGGAAGGACACTCCATCTCATGAAAATTATGTCTGCAGCTTCAGTTGATATGAATGAACAGCAATGGTGTGATCTACTTCAGCAAAATTCACATCGATTCAAGTTGGATGCACTGAAAGATCTTATAACACACCTCAGTACTAGTGATGCCATCGAAACTGATCCCGCACTTGGTTTTGTGAGAGCATTGCAGTCCCAGTGTGCGACGATGTTGGTGAAAGACACGTCTTTCGTGGCTGGTTCTGGTGATAGTGAACAACCTCAAGTAGACACTTGCTCATATAGCAATCCCATGGAACAAGATCAGCAGCTCACTTGCAAGGACTCATTCGGTAGTCATGAATCCTCTGATTGCAATACTGATATCCCTGTATCAGGTGTCAAAGCCGGCTCAGGTGGGAGCATTGTACTAAGTGGTTCACATTCAGAAAACGGAAAAGGTGAACATTGTAATCTTGCACGTTGGGGCACACAAGTATCTGCGATCGACCAAGTACTTGATTCCATGAACCCATATGGTAACTGTAGCTCATATGAAGAGATGCCAACAGCATCAGAAATTCTTGAATCATGGGAGCAGGAGTGTGTTGAAGTCATATTTGCTCCGAAGAAAGGAAGCAGGGCAACTATGAGAGGATAAATGAATGAGACATTCCACTCGAGTATGTTGTTTGATGTTACTAGTGTGAAATCCTCACATCAATTAGAACTGGCCTGGTTAATGCGGAAATTATGGAGGCTTTGGTTGCTTATGGTTGTTCTTGTTTGTATCTCACCAGAGTTCTGTAGAAGAGTGAACCAACGTCTGGGTATTTATTTGCACACAGTTGTTTTGCACAAACTATTTGCGGCGATGTTGATGTTGATTAGTGCTGTTCCGGACTTCCGGGGTAAATATGTGTGGTAGTTTAGGGACAGATCTGTGTATTAACTTTATTTGTAAAGAAGTGGATTTGTACCATTGGATTGAGAAGGATACTGATTACTGAGAGACATGTTCATTAGGAGGAACTGTAATAGAACTCATTCTCCTATCTTTCCCTGTAACCATAGTTTAAAATCGCACCAAGCTAAGGAGCGCAGCTGTGCTGTCAAGTCTTTAGGTATAATATAAGTGCTGGTTCAAGCGACAGAGAGCACATTGACACGCTTGTCCAAATGCATTTGATGGTTTCACTAGCCTCGACGAGGTTTGGTGAATCGGACATATCCAACGTCCTCACCATGTGCAAGCGGTTGAAGCATCTGCGCTTGTACAATTGCGACTGGTGACTGCAGCACGCTGTAAGTTGAACACACGCATTTCACTAAGCTCTGTATCGTCCAGTGTCTTCTCTGAACTGGCTTCCTCAAGAGGAATAGATCGGACCTGGTCCCTCGCGTCGCCCTCCCAGGGGCGACCAGATCCGTACGCCGCCACCCCCCTCATCCACACCTTCCCCCTTGCCGCTGCCGGCACCCCTGTGCGGCCGCTGATGAGGGTGGCGGCCAGGACCTCGGCCGTGTTCCCCTTGTGTTCGGGACTAAGGTTTCGAGCGGCGGTTTTTGCGGAGTGGGCGACATCGTCTTGGCAGCGGGCGGCGTTTGCCGGAGTTTGTGGCCGCACTCTCTCGGTTGCGTGGGTGGCAAGGCGGCGATGGACTTGGGCGTCGCGCGACGGGTTCTCTGTGACCATCCTGCACCAGATCTGAAGAGGGCGCCCCGACTTGCGGCTGGTTCCGGCTGTGTGGTTGTGGGGTGGGGAGCTATGGATCGGGGGGGGGGGGGGGTGTTCCCCTTCCTGAAGGCGACTCTGAGGACCATCTTCCCCCTCCCCCCTGCACCTGAGTGAAAACCCACAACTTCGACTGGGGGCGGCTGCGCCATGGCGGCTTCGCTACCTTTTTAAGGCACCATTTTGGATGGGGAGTGTGTAGGTGGCTGCTGGCTTGGGACGCTCCTGGTGAAGGTGATTTCTTCTTCAAAGTTTCGATGCTTTACCATGGATGACTGGTTCTCTCCTGTGTCGCCGTGCTCTCCTTGTGGTCCTGTTTGTTCGGCGGGTCGACGCCCACGAGCCTGGGCAAGAGGGGATATTGGTCCTCTCGTGGCGACTTGAACGCGCAGTTGGGAGATGGTGGCATTGGTGAGTTCTGGTCCCTCCTGGTGGTTGTTGCTCTTCCATAGCCGTGTCTTTTTGGAAAGCTCCTGGTCTATAGCTAAATTGCTCGGTGTGCTTCAATGTTTTGATGGAAGCTTGTATGTTGCAAGCTGCAGTCATTCTTCTTTTGTTTTCGTAGCAGTTTAGTCTACCGTCAACTCCTTGTATCCAACGTCCTGGGGTTGCGTCTCCGGTTTCTTTTCTTTCTTTGGTTGTAAGTGAGCCTATGGGCCAGAGCAGAGTCACGGTGACAACGAACATGATTCCTGAGATGTATCCTTTCATTTTCTTTAGGCGGAGCAACGGTTTTCCTTCCTGCTTGGATGTTTTTGCACATGTCATATTGTGCACATATCGCAAACTACACCATCTTTTGTAGCTCTATGTAGAGCCTGTTTGGGACTGCTCCGCTCCGTAGAATTTAGCTTTGCTCCAAGAAACGCAAGTCAAACGGGGTAACTCCATGATATGTCGCTCCACAAATAAATTAGAATCTGGGATACAACTCCCTGTTTTTTGTGAAGCTCCTCAGGGGTGCTCCAGATAAAATCTAAAAGCTGGAGTTGGAGAGAAATTACCCACCACTGCCATCAGTAAGTGGATACCCCTTCATCAACCAATCAGATAGATCTTTTTCACCAAATTTGTTATTCTTAAAGCTGGAGCTAGTTGCAAGCCAAACATGATAAAACTTTTCTTTTATAAATCTACAATTCTTACATAAAGCTGCTCTAAAATGAATTTAGTGGAGTGGAGCTAATTTTTGTGGAGCGAAATAGTCCCAAACATGCCCGTACTCTCTTTTAGTGAAAAAATTATGTAAGCTTTGCGTATTTACGAAAAAATATGTAAGCTTTGCGTATTTACGGAAAAAGAAGAAGTTGTTGTTATGGAAGGAAATACGAGTGGCATATATAGCCCAACAGGTTCCATCATTCACGTGCAGCGCAGCCGCAGGCAAAACCCTCGTTTAGCCGTCGCCTTATCGTTCTCCCCTCCCCGGCAACCGGCAGCGGCGGCCGGCACCAAAGGCGACGGCGTGACGCTGTGAATGTGAGCGACTTCATCCCCGACCTGCCCTACTTCTGCGTTATGTTCGCCGTTGTTGTGCTTGTGCACGTCGACGCATATTCGGGTGTTCTTTCCTTCTAGTTGTGGATCTGCTAGGAGGATCGTCGGGGTTTCAGTGCGTGTTGGGTATGCCGCATGAGATAGGCGTACGGGGATGTTTATCGTTGATCATCCCCTCATACTTAATGCTCGATTCTTGTGTAGTACGTTCAGATAGGGATCGATGGAACTGAGTTTTCTCTAAAATTCAATCGCCAAATCTTTTAAATCACTAAATTTCCTGGGGTAAATGTTATGAGATTCAATTGAGGCTATCCAATTTTAACTTGGATGATGTGAGCTTTGCTTGGTAACAAGGAATCGTCATCTACAACATGTTTAGCACCATCATAAATTCATAATACAGACGGTCCACAACATAGTTAATTCATCCAGGTATGTGTACTTATTAGAAGTTATCTTTCAATCACACGATATAAAGAACTTATCCAAAATCATAAAAATAAAAACTTGGTAAAATTAGCATAAAAAGTAAGATTTATATTACCCAAAAAAACGTAAACGGCGTGCAGTGTCCTTTCTAGTAAATTCGTAATTTAGCAACTGGAGTAAATCCTGCCACATGTGACATCTCCTTGGCTATGTGATTTTCGCTTCCAAAATTAGTGAGTCTTTTACCCAATTTGCATCACATGCAAAAAAAGTTTGAAGAACATTGGCTTACACTTTGCATATGAAGTTCTAAGCTCCATTCGATTAGGGCATCTCTAGCCGATCCTTAAAATTCAGTTGGAGAAGTAAAAATTTTAGTTTACTCTTTCAATCGGTACGTACCTAATCGAACTCCTAACCTATATAAAGATTTAAAGAGTTTACTCCTTGCCCGCGAACGCCTAAAAACACTCGGCCTCGACCATGCCAAGTAAACTTTGCGTCCATTTTTTGATGCTCCACCTCCCATTGCTTCGTCGCTGGTACACATATCGTCGACTATCTACCGTCTTCGCCGCTACCTGGCCACCTTCCCTGACCCTCGCTACTCTTTCGCCTCATTCTGAATCATTCACCGACCGTTGCCTTTGTTGGATTCGAGTTGAATCGCCACTGCCGCCAACTCGAATGATTCAATGAAAACCCCCTTAGATCTTCTTCCTCGCTTTCCACCGCCACATCTCGTCATGCTTACGCACATTTGCTAGTCATCCCCACGCTTGGCCGCCCTCTAGTTTGGCTTCAACGTCGTCGGTCGGTTGGTACACCTCTACCGCCTTCAAGTGTTCGATCGTTTGCCTAGGTTAATTTTTTTTGTCTTGTTTTGTTTTATCAAATTGAATTTAACTGAGTTATTTGAATTGAGGATGAAGAGGTCGAGAGAGATTATGGTCGAGAACTTATCGCCATCCGGAGAGGAAGAAGAATACGATGACATGGTTTATAAAGTATGATTTTATAATAAGTTAGTGTGTAAACTGTAAACTATGAATTCGTAATATTCATGAATTGTGTGAACCTTAATGATTTTGTTTGGTTTTTATATGTGTGTTATTATGTAGTTGCAATGTAACTAGAATTGAAATATTTTAGCAAAAACAAAATTATGCTTTGCTAAATTTAGGGGATCAATTAAAAACGATCAAAATTAATGAAGTAAAAATACTCCACTGATTGTTCACTCCTTTATTATTTAGTGGGTCGGCTAGAAATACCAAATCTTATACTATGAAATCTTTGTTTCTACGTAAATAAAGTGGCATACCTTTTATGATTATGTTAGCTTTTATACATATCTACTACTTCTAACAATATCTGTGTAATGCTGTATTCGTTGACCATGCAGAGCCGTCGTCTTGTCTCCAGATTGCTTACATGTCAACAAGGAATCCTCCTCAGGCGGCAGGGGCGAGCATCAACGGCAACACTGTGTCTGTGAGCAACTTGATCTCCAGCCAACCATTGTTTCATTGTTGACGATTTCTGTTTTGTCCATGCCCCTATTGTTCTAGTCGTCACCAGTCAGCAGCGTGAGGGTTTAGGTCCCGCTTGGCTCGGCGTTTCCAGCGGAACACACCTGTAGCAAAAATACATGCCTGAACTGGATAGTCTTGTTTCCGCCTGGAAATTGTACTATCACCGCTCACCCGTATAATACACTTGTATATTTTACACCTAATCCAAGCGCGGCCTTAGGGGATTTCGTGAGTTGTTTGGTGCATAATGGAGGACTAGGTCCCCGCGCGTATTCTGATTCATGCACGATGCCATTTGTGACTTGACGAAGTTGAGTTTCCGCAAATTTCACCAACCAAAATTTTGAAGTGTTTTAAAAGTTAAAATTTGCCCAGCTTGCATAACCATTGTGAATTCTGCCTCCACTAGTATGTCTATAGGAAAGACTAGCATGCACGCCCAAGACAAGACAAAGGGATAAGGTGATATACTGATATATGACCGTAGTTAGTAATGTACTTGGCGTTTTGCCAAATGGAATTTTCTCTAAAATGGTTTCTTTCTATTTTACATGTTTTTTAGTTTCCCCCCACACAAATTTATTCCTCTTCCCTTATGAAAACTATCTATAAGTATGTTTGACTGGGGTGTCCAGGGCACGGGAGCGAGCAAGATATAGCTACCCGAGTATATTAGGGGCATAAGCTTTCCATGTGGCATGCAATGATCCATTCATGTAAAATAAGATGAAGAAATATCTGCAGGCCATTAATATCAAAGAAACAAGAGACCTATAGGGGAGCAGATGATCACAAAATCTTCCTCAATGAAGATTCACACAGAAGTACCCATGATGGCCATGATACTAGGTAAATGCTTCCAAAAAATTTGCAGAAAAAATAAAGTGAACATAATTTTTTAAATAAAATATAAAAAACCACTACCCTTACGTTCAGTCTGAGAAAGTTTCAAAAAACATCGCGTCGCAAATAAAAAACTATGAAAATATCGAATCCAAGAGCATTTTGGCTTCAAATTTGACCAACAAAAAGTTTTCAAAAAAAAATCCATAAACATTCTAAAAAATCCACGCTATTCATATACTCAATCCGGGAAAAAGTTTAACAATTTTTTCCTAGAGGATAAAAACCAACAGCAAAATTCAAATTAATAAGCATTTTGGCTTAAAATTTGGTAAAAAAATATATAAAAACATTCATATATGTATTACAAGAAAACTTGTAGTTATATGCATTACACGAAGCATGTATTTTCAAGTAACATTGGAAGTTAAACTTTTGAACATATCTTGTAGTAACAAACAATTATTTAATGGTATACATTGCAAGGGTTGTATCTAGCTTGTGGTTTACACTTCATATTGTCTCTAGGGTAAAATTGAGTAGTTTGCGAAGTCACTTTCCTTCACCAGAAGAAAGCGCAAGGGTCCTCCCTTCCCAGAAAATAAAAATGAAATGAAAGAGTTATCCCCCTCCCCCCTCCCTTTAAAAACAATTTACCCGTTGTTTGTATAGAGTTTTATTTCTTCCTCCGAAGTGCCCATTTTTTTAGTGTGATGCAAATGAAGGTTTAGATAGTAAAGGATATGACACTAGTCTAACACCTAATTAATACTTAATTAAAAATAAGTAGTTAACCATTCAATTATGTTGAACTGTATATATGTGGATTGTCTATCTGTTTTAGCAGTTTATATGATCTAGTGCATGAATCTTGATATGATATCAGCGTCTAAGGTATTGAGTTTAAGTTCTGTCTTTCGCAGTTTACCCGAAAATTGTTGTTGCCCCCTCTTTGCCCATGTATAGGCCTTTGAGTCTATTCACGGATTGATTTCCCGTATCACACGTGTGACAGGTGGTGTTGAAGTGTATATGTGGGTTAACTATCTTTTTTACATTAATTCGAACTTTTAGTTATGTTAGCTAATGCATGAAGCTTGATCAATTAGACTTAACTTTTATCATAGTATTTTGCTAATTAAAAGGGCGAGCTGCCGGAATCGAACCTGGATCTTCTCCGCAAGGAGATGTTTTATCATTAAACTACCACTCTATGCTATATTTTATAGCCACTATCCGCTTGTGTCGACCATCTAAATCTGGATCAACCGTTTCATTTCATTAGTACTCTTTTCGTTTTAAAATAAGTGTTTTAATTTTATGCTAATTTTAGTACAATGTTATATTAGAGTTGAGACATTTATTTTAAAATGTTGGGAGTATAAGACTTTTTTTCTTTTATTATTATCTATCAATGTATATTCTAATGAAAATGGAATTCCACAATACTGATAGAGAGGACTAATCTGAAATTGTCTGCTCGCACGGAAGTCTCTTTGGGCTACAATTAAGAAAAATGTCATTCCTCTAATTTCTTTAATTCTTGAAGAAATCAACTTCTTTCTGATGATGGAGAAATGCATGTTTTTTTTGTCAATTGACGTTGCTCATTAAGAAGGTTTGAATTGAACTATAACAGAAGAGCACGGATACAATGGGGTTATCCATGAAGCTCATGATTGACACCAAGTCTCAGAAGGTGTGTTCGCCGAGGCCGGCAGCGACGTCGTGGAGTTCCTTGCCGGCCTCCTGTCCCTTCCGTTGGGGACCGTCGTCGACGTACTGACGAAGAAGCGCATGGTCGGAAGCATCGGCAACGTGCTCGACAGCGTGGAGAAGCTCGACGCGAACTATGGGAAGCATGAGCGGAGTCTTAGCCCGGCCGTCACCCCCGCCACGCTCCCCATCCTGGAGCAGCTGCTGGGCACGCAGCTCAGCAACAACAACGGCACCTTCTTCGCGTGTCCATCTTGTGGCTGTGGATATCTATCGGGGAAGCCTTATAGCACCTGCCCCACTTGCCAATCCTACATGAGAAAGGCTATGACGGTCGCCGCCGAAACCAACGGGAACTTGGTGGCCGCGGCAGCAGCGACGACCAAGCCGCTGCCTGTGGCCACATACACTGTCAGGGATGATCTGTCGGTGACTTCGGCCTCCTTCTTCGCGACGATCTCGCTGTTGGGCATCAAGGACCTCAGCGCCTTGCAGGAAAAGACGGTGAAGATCGGCAAGGAAGAGGTAAGTGTAGTGTGATTTTAATTCCTTTCGAGTCTTTGAAATTTTAGGTGTTTGTTTTGCTCAACTTGGTCGGTTTGTTGATTTACTTTTTTGTGTTTGTGTATGTGTTGGATTTTGAAATGTAGGCACTGGAGATATTTGCTGCTTCCCTCAAGTCCAAGACCGTCCTCACGGATGTCTTCCTGCCCAAGAAGAATGCTCGCATCAAGAGAGAATCTCCCGAGGAAGTCATTCAGATATGACTCGGTGCTTGCTACTACTTCTGTTTTATAATATAGTACTGTATCATTTTTTGAACTAGAATAATTTAAAAAATGTTACACTATATTTTAGAACGAAGGGAGTAATATTTTGGAATTTCAGATACCTCTTCGATGTCAGAGTTATGCGAAGGAGATTGACTTTGTCCTGGTTTCACTTATTGCCATAAATTATTACTCCCTCCGTATCAAAATATAAATAGTTGAAATATACTACAAGTAATATACTCCAACTACGTATATTTTTATACGGAGGAAATGTATGAATTCAAAACTCCATTTCATAAGTGTTAGTTTGTGGCATTTCTTACTCTTTAGTATACATCTTTTTCTACTCTCTCTGATCCATATTACTTGTTTTAAAATTGATGTCATAAAAAATAATTTAGATACATCCATTTTAAGAAAAATAATATGGATCGGAGGGAGTAGCTTTTATCCTAAGCAAGTTGTGCTAGTTTTTATCCATTTCAAGGCTTTGCATCATTTTGCAAGTGGAGCCCAATGTTAGTTCGATGTCGCTACATGAGTCAACCTCCAATCGTGCAAAATGAGTTACATGACAAATAGATAGCAAAATAACTTGGAATAGATACCAAAAAAACTATCACATTGCAGGCTAGGGTTGCAAAAAACTACCATTTAAAAAAATCCATATCACTATCACTTTTTTGGAAACCTATGGCAAAAAAACCTACACTTCAAAATGATTTAATTTTAATACGGTTTATTACATCTCTAGCCCACCTGTTATGACAGATGGAAGAGCCCACATGTCAGTCCCTTTCATTTCTCAAAAAAAAAATGAAAAAAAAAATCAAATTTCCCCTCAAAAAAATAATTTTTACCCAATTTTTTTATGGCCAAAAAAACCAAAAAAATTCCAGGGAAAACATTTTTTCAAAGAAAAATTCCTTTTGACCAAAAAAAAAAGAGTATTTGGTCCAAAAACAACAACTTTTTACCGGGAAAAACAGTTTTACGATCAAAGTTTAGTTTTTTATAGAAAAACTATTTCTTACCTCGGGTAAATATTCTGATATTCTCCAAAAAATATTACCTTTCCACAGAAAATTTTCAGGTAAACAATATCTTTTTGGGCAAAAAATAGGATTTTTCGACCGAAAATATCTTTTCGCGTAAATATAATTATTTTTAGGGGAAATATTTTCAAGGACAAATTTTTGGTGTTTCCCGTTTAAAAAATCATTTTTCGGAAAAAGTTAGTTTTTGGGGCAAAAAAAATTCTCGGGTAAAACTTATTATTTTTGGGTAAAAACATTTTGTTTGGGAGAATTTTGGGGTTTTCGCGTAAAAGTAATTATCTTCTTGTGGGAAAAACTGGGTTTTTTGGGCAAAAAATATTTTTGGCCGAAAATATTTTTTGCGGTAAGATAATTATTTTTCTTCGGGGAAATCATTTTTCCCGTGGGAAATATATATTCTTTCAATTTTTAGTTTTTGCTGAATTATTTTTTGAAATGGAAGGTACTAATATGTGGGCTCCATCTGTCATAACGTTCAAAGCTATAGACTTATGATAGGTGGGCCAGTGATGTCATAAACCGCATTAAATTTAAATCATTTTGAGATTTGGTTTTTTTGCCATAGGTTACCAAAAATGTGGTAGTCATTTACTCCCTCGAATTAGAACTAAAACCATGACATGAATTATGGGACGAATGGAGTAGAAATTAAGAAAAAGCGGTAGTTTTCTACAAACTTAGCCCGTAACGTGGTAGTTCTTTGCTATTTACTCCTCCAACTTGCAATGAACCACCTGGGACAATCCCCTCTCTGTCAACGCAAGCTAGGGCTTTGAAAGCTATGATGATGGCGCCAACCTTGTGTTATAGGAACAGATGGTGACTGATTCAAAAGCAAATCACTCATCTCTTAATTTACTATAAGCTCCCTAGGGATTAAAGGGCGCTCCTTAGGGGTTAAAGGGCTGAGAATCAATTGAGGTGTCTGATTTTGATCGGATCGCTTGATTTTGACTGGGTTGTTCCATTGGGCTATGTGGAGGGATATGACATGTGGGCCAAATTCCCGTACCACGACCTGCCTTCTGGATCTTTCTTCCCATCCCATTGACGTATCCCCGCCGTGGCTCCGCTTCCACACTTCTTCTTCGCCGACGTGCTGCATCTTCCCCACTCCTATCCCCATTACCAATCTAAGTCGCTACTATGCTCTATCATTCCCATCTCCTTGAACAACTCTATGTCCTCCTCTGGAGAAGCCACCTCCACGGATGCCCACCATGAAGACGCCGGGGAAGAAGACAGGGAAACTACTTGCATGTGTGGTCATCATGAGGAGGAAGAAAGGGAAAGGGAGATGGAGCAGTTGGGATGGGCTAGTGTCATTGTGTGCTAATTTTTTTAGTGTCCAGCGGTGTGTGGATGGTTGAATCCTCTGTAGTGCCGACCTAGTGAGTGACTAATCTTGGAACGACAACTTGACAAAGACTAAAACCCAATCAACAACAAGATTAGTAGTTGAAGTGCGATGGCGGCACCAGCATGGGCGCGTGACACTGTTCCAAGCCTCTAGCTTCCATGGCTTCAGGCCGCGACGCCCACTCCTGCACGGTCCTTCTCCCACAACTGCTGGCATGATCACAATAGCATCAACGGTGCAAGTTGTGTTACCGGTGGCGGATGGGCTTTCCTTTTTCGTGAGTTCTTTCCTGAAAATGCATCAGATGGTACAAGTTGCGATTCTTGATGCTAATTGGAAATGTTCTGAGCAATCATTCCTTTCCTTTTCTGTGAGTTCTTTCCTGAACACTAGTGACACTTCATTAAATCATTTTTAGGATGTTTTCTTAGGATTTCAATGACTCGTCGAAATTTAGAATTTGTAATATACTGTTGAGATGAGTCTTGTTCACAACTTTCATTCGAGTAATGGAACCAGGGATGTCATGTTTCTCTACACAAAAGAAGTTGATATCCTCCACGAAATCATTGTCAGATAAAGGTGACCTAGACATTTTTAGGCTTAACTATGCCATGCTTACTCTTATTCCAAAAGAACCTGATGCTACATCTATTAGGAATTTTAGAACGATTAGTTTGCTAAATTATAGTTTTAAGTTTTTTATTAAGGTCATGTCTAACATGCTTGATGTAAACTTGCAAAGATTGCAACAATCAATCTGCCTTCTTAAGAGGCAGATTCATTCTGGAAAGTGTAGTTACATCACATGACGTGTTGCACTCTGTTCATTCTGATAAACGACAAGGTTTAGTGCTTAAATTAGATTATGAAAATGTTTTGAAAAAGCCAATCTTGAATTCCTTACTGAACTTCTTAGAATTAGGGGTTTTGGGGACAAATGCCTCTCTTGGATCCATAAAATCACCCACGGGCTCTGTTGGAGTCAAGCTGAACTTCACTGAAAGTGGGGTTTTCACCACTAGTAAAGGGCTCGGGCTAGGGGATCTCTTCCACCTTTGCTCTTTAATATAGTAGTAGATTCCTTGACTAGGATGTTAGCTAAAGCTGATGATCTCAGCTATTTTGAGCAAATCTCTAGTATGTAATTAATTATAACAAAAGTGAGCTCATCCCCATTAATATGGAGGATGATGAGGTTTGGCCCCTTTATCACTAGTCTTGGATGTTGTAGAGGCAACTTCCCCATAAAATATCTGTGCATACCTCTACATCTTGAGAAACTTAGTAGAGAAGATATTCAACCTTTGATAGATAAAATCCTTAAAAGGAATGTTGTCCTTCTTCAAATTCCCCAAATGGGATATTGAGATGATCAATTCTCAGATGGCACACTGCCTCTGCAATGATTTTGAAGGGCACAGGAAATTATACACCTGGCCAACTGCAGGTTAGTCTATATGAAGAAAGAATCTAGGGGCCTTGGCATCCCAAATTTATAGAAGATTAACATGTGTTTGCTGGGTTCCTGGGTTAAAAGGCATGCTGGAGAGGATTGTAAACTTTGGAAGCTTAGCATTGATAAAAAGTATAACTCTAGGAAGGTAAACGTCTCTGTTCCAAACTCCAACTCAAATATATCTACATTTTGGAAGAGAGTTAAAACTACTTTGCGAGCTCTCAAGTTTGTATATAGGTGGAATGTTGGGGATGGAACTATAGATTTTGGGAAGTTACCTTGTTTGGTAACTCCCCCCCTTATGTTCAATTCTGGAATGTGTATATCATTTGTAATGAACATAATGTTTGCGTAGCTAATGTTTGGGATGGTACCCAATTGAAGCTAAATTTTAGGAGGAATTTTTATGCTAAACATGTGGAACAATGGTACCAACTGTTGGATATTGTTCGCGGGATGGTGTTCTCTGCTGACACTAATTCTTTTGTGTGGCAGTTGGAGAATAAAGGGAAATATTCCACAAGCTCTCTTTACCATGGTAATAACTTTAGAGGGGTTCAACCAGTGTACAAACCTGTTGCCCCCCCCCCCCCCCCCCCCCGCGCAAAAAAAATACCTGTCTTCCTCTGGTTGCTAGCTAATAACAAACTAATAACTAAACATAACCTCGGGAAAAGGCATGTTACTATACCTCCTAGATTGTGTTTTTTTGCAATGTTGGAGATATCGCTTATCGGGAACTTATTAGTTGACCCAAGATAAGGGGTACATTAGTCGGTTTATCGGCATATCGACTTATTTATCGACATCTCGGGAAATTTATCGACCGATTTATCTTATCGATAGACACCGGTAAGCAATAGATCGACCGATTTATTGGAATATTAGAAGATATATTGAACAATGGTTTTTTCTAGTGAGAATGAACTTGTCCACTACCTCTTTTTTGAATGTGTGGTGGCTAGGAATCTTTGATCATTCATTAGCTTTGCTTTTGGGGTCAAATTTGGCTCTGACTTTGAATCAATTGCTAGATATTGACTCTCTAATAATAGGAATTCTTCGCTAAATACTATAACATCCGCTTTAATGTGGTGTTTGTGGAAACATAGGAACTCTATGATTTTTGATAACACATTATATGGATGTCCACTATTCCGGTGTGTAGGTGTGTGTGCTTAGAACGACTAGGTTTTGATCGGTGTTGTCGCCAGAGGAGACCAAAACAAGGTTGATGAACTTCATCAGTACATTGGAAGAGCTGATAAGACGCCTTCAGTTAAACCTCAATGACTAATTGACAGTCTACGACCGATCCGTGAAGCATCAGTCGCTCGAACAATCTGGTTGCGTCCCAATTCTGATGAAGCTCCGGAACCCTTTGCCTCACCATCGAACAAACACAACCTTAGAAGCAAGATTATGGCGTCCATCTTGGTGTCCACATTAGGGGTTTGCTGGTCTCCGCAAGCTGTTACTATGTGACGCCCCAAAAATCGGACCGTGTACAGTAATCATACACGCAAGGTACACGATCGAGATTAGGGACTCACGGTGAGGTATCACAACACAACTCTACAAATAAAATAATATAAGTTGTTTAATACAATCCAAGGGCCACGAGGGCTCGAATAAAACAACTCGAGAGCACAAAGTTAGCGGAAGCAATAGTATCTGAGTACAGACACAATAATACAAGGTTGCCTTAAGAAGGCTAGCACAAAACAACAACGATCGAAAAGGCGAGGCCTCCTGCCTGGGAACCTCCAAACTACTCCTGGTCAACGGGGAACTCGACGTCGTAGAAGGCATTGGGGATCTTCACGTTGCGGTGGTCGGCATCGGGGATCTCCTGCTCCTAGACTCCAAAGCTCCAACGTCGACTGCAGCGGCCGATTAGGCAAAACAAAAAAGGGGGAATAAAGCAAAGGTGAGTATCTAGCATACCCGCGAGTCTTACGTCCGCTACTAAGCATTTATGCATTGTATCAAATGGAAAGGGGAGGCTATATATAGTGGACTGCAAGGTAAAAATCAGAATAAGGGTAAGTAGCTAGGCCTATCGAAGACTAGCATCTTCTGACGTGTCTTGCAGCATGAGAAGAGAATAGCCAACAGTTCAAATAAAGCATAAAGTAAAAATGCAGCAGAAGTTGCCGCAGCATTGTATAATAATAAGTTGTAATAATTAGCAATGCCTCCAAGATCCCTTCCTCGACATCCCAGCGAGGAAGAAAACCCGGAACCATACAATTTAATAATAATAGTTTGTAGTGGTAAGATCCAGCTTCAGCATAAAGCGTCCTGTTACCGTGGACACGGCTATTCGAATAGATTAATCTTCCCTGCAGGGGTGCACTTGTGTTACACTACACACACGGATCTCCAGGATGGCGTACACCTTGTTAGGGAATGCCCCACCGAGGCTATCCGACACTCCGTAGCCCATCTTTCAAACTCAACAGAGAGGCCATCCGCCGGTCTAAATCCTAAGTACGTCGGGCCTTGGACCCCAACCCGAACGTACTCCTGCACGGTGCGTGACTGGCTGGTGAAGTTAAAGCAAATCCAAATAATACACCACCGCGCGAGCAAATAAGACAACACCACTTCCCGGCAATCAGCCCGCAGTACTGCTGATACGTCCCAAACGTATCTATAATTTATGCTTGCTCCATGCATGTTTTGTGTGACTTTGCCATGATTTTCTTGAATTTTCATACACTTTTGAGCATATTTGGACTAATCTATTAACCCAGTGCACCCAGCTGCCAGTTGCTGTTTTCTGCTGTTTTTGTGTTTCAGGTTTTCCGGCCATTAAAAGTGCTCCAAAAAATCCGGAAAAATCAGATATCAGCGACACGGAAGCTTCCGGAAACACCCAAGGAGGGAAGGGGGCCATCACAAGGACTCCAGAAGGGTCCCTGGCGCGGCCCCACCCTAGGCCGCTCCAGGGGGCCTCCTGGCTGCCCTATGGCCCCTCTCGGTGCCCCCATTCGCCTATATTTACCCCTCGTGACGGAAACCCTTAATATCGATCTCTTTTCCACGATCTCGCCTCTGTACCGCCGCCGCCGCCATTTCAAGATCGGGGCTGCCTGGAGAAGCTGCTCCGGCACCCTTTCGGGAGAAGCTACCCCCTCCGGGAGACCATCCATAGCCATGGACGCCTCCCGTATGTACCGTGAGTAGTTCCCCTTGGACCATGGGTCCGTGACCAGTAGCTATGTGATCTATATCTCCCCTCTTTGTGCTTCCACTTTTGAGACCTCGTGAGCTGCCTCACACGATCGAGACACCTTTGTAATTTTCTTCCGTTGCTATGCTGAGTTTGTTGGGATCTGATGGATTATGAGACTATGTTCAGATTGTGATGAGTAATATATTTGGTTCTTCTCTTTTATATTTTGTTCTTGAGTAAATTCTTGCATGTTCTCTGTTGCTGTATTTTACTTTGGCCAAGTGATTTGTTGCAACTCCAAGAGGGAGCGTTGTGTTTGATTGTGGGTTCATCCCCTTGATGTCTAGCTTGAGTGACAGAAACATGAGACTAGGGGATGTGCTGTTGCCACCAGGGATAAAACAACGGTGCTTGTATCCGCGGATGCAAGGATTGTTTACTTTATGCAAAGTTCTTTTAATGCAGTTGTCTGTTGCTTTGGATTTACACTTTGGGTGGGATTCACAACTTAATACCAGCGAGATGTTCTGGATAGATATCTCAAGGTGGATGATTCGTAGTAGATGCGGTTGGATTTCGGTCTACTTACCTAGGCGTACTGCCCATTGCTTTTGAGCCCTTCCTTTCTTTGCAGCATAGTTAGCATTGCGGTGCCTTCATAATCCTGTCAATTGCCCAACTGTGATTTGTTTACCTCGCTAGCACTTTTATCGTCTTTTGGGAGAGAGACATCACTAGTGAAAATCACGTGACTCTGGTCCATCTTCATATCATTATTTACGCCCTCAATTTACTTCCAGTTGCCACTATCATTATCTCTTGCGTTAATCCTTTGTAAAAAGGAAGGCCGGAGGAATTGACAACTCCTCTGTACTCGTTGGGAGCAAAGTTATTTGTATCTGTGTGCAGGTCCAGGTGAAGTTAGCAATATCGATGCCATTGTTCACTTTACCACCTACTTGTATCTCTGCGAGTCCTACGGGAGACAAACCATATCCTCTACATAGGGGAAATTTGCTGCTACGCTACATCTCACCTTCCACTTGGGGTAACCAACGAGGAGTGAGAGATCCTCATCGTATCAAGCCAATTTCTGGCACCTTTGCCAGGGATTCCAGTCTACAAGATAGGGGAGTTGCACACTATCTTTTATATTTGCTTTTTAGTCTTGTTAGTTTACCTTTCAGTTTTTTACTTTTGTGTTCTTTATCAAAAATACCAAAAATACCTGTTACCTTTCTTGTGTGGTCAAGTATGTTAGGAGTTGGTACTATGAGGGAATCTGAGGTCTTGTATTTCCACCAAATGAACGGGGAGAATATGAAGAAGGCATGGGACATAATTTTTGAAGCACATAAGACAAATATGCCTTGGTTACCTATAAGAATTGTGCTTAGAAATTTTTACTTTGGCCTTTTTAAGTGGTGTAAGCACTCTCTTGATCTTATAGCTGAAGGAGACTTTTTAGAGTGTGATGAAGCTACAACTCTTGAAATTATACATGGTTTATCTAGTTATTTTGTTTATGATGGTCTTGATACTGTTATAGATAGAATTGCTACTATTGAGAAGAAACTTGATGCTCTAGACTTAAAAGTAGTAGAAAAATCAAATCCTCCTAGAGAGGAGATTTTGGAAATAGAAAATGACTGGGAGACTTTTATTAGGATTGTTATCTCTAATCAAAACTTCCTTGCTTTTTGTGACATTGGATCTATAGTTTCTATAATGCCTAGCTTTATTTATGATTCTTTGTACCTTGCAAGCATGGACAAATTTCCATCTTTCCATGAATATTCTAATGGTGATATTTCTGAGATCCAGGGAAGATTGAAAGATTTCCAGGTCATGTTTCTAAAAATGAGTGTGGAGATTGACTTCTTCATCATGAAGGCCAATCAAGGAAATATAGTGCTTGGAAGGGACTTCCTCCGAGCCATGAAGGGCTTCATTGATATAGGTAAAGGACAAATACGTTTGCGTGGTAAAGAAAAAGGCACGTACCTTTTCCCTCAGAAGAACAAGGATGAGCTTATTGAAAACCCTTTTGAGATCCTTGGTGAACCTTCCGATGATTTTGGAGAACTTTGATCTTTTGCTTTAAGCCTAGCTAATGGCTTTAAAAAAGCGCTTTCGGGAGGCAGCCCGCAACGAATTTAGGTTTTTCTTTTTGCTTTTCTTCTGTTTTTAGTGGTCTTGATGATTGTTACTACTGTAGCAACATCATTGTATCTTTACTTTTCAAGCTTTGTGCCTTTTATAGCCTCATACGACAAGGGAAGTGAAAGTTGTGACATGCTGTCCAGAAAACAGATTCTGTCCCCGTGATTAGAAAAATCAGAGAAAAATCCCAGTTCGTCTTTTTGAGCTGAAATGTTTACACAGTGTGCTCTATACAATTACGAAACTTGCGTATGTTCTGAGTTTTTGATTTGAGTTGCAGAAGTACCCTAAAAAATTCGTTTCTACCTGCTGTTCTGTTTTTCACAGATTCTGCCACGTTTTGTCTCTCTTCACTTTTGCAAACCTTAAGCTTGCTTTTTCTTTGCAAAAACTTTTTCGAAATCTTGGGAAACAGTAGCTATTCAAGATTATCTTTATTTCCAATAAGATAAAAATTATTTTATTAGGGTACTAACCTCTCTAATCAGTCTACAATAAGTTATGTATGAAGGGAGTTTTCAAGTGTGCGATGGAAGGTGATGAAAGAAGATCTTGGAGTGTCAAACGCTCAAGCTTGGGGATGCCCATGCACCCCCAAGAAATATTCAAGGAGACTCAAGCGTCTAAGCTTGGGGATGCCCCCGTGCATCCCCTTCTTCATCAACAATTATCAGTTCGTCCCTCGTTGCACTATATTTTTATCACTTCATGCGTTATGTGCTATGCTTGGAGCGTCTCGCTCTTAGGTTTTATTTTTTATTTTTATTTTTCTTTGTTTGCTGTAGTAACAAGTTAGATCCCAGCTTACTCTTGTGTGTGAGAGATACACGCTCCGCTTGAATTAGAACTCCTCATAGGATTTTTCTGCTTATTCTTTTAGCTGTGAGTTGTTCTTTTTCTTTTCTTAGCTGCTGCTCTGTTTAGTTGTAGTGCTTTAGTTTTTCTAGAGCTTTTCTTTTGTTTTAGGTTGAACTTTCTATAGGTTGCATGTTTTTGTTGTTAGAGAGTTTGCCTGTTGCACCGAGTTTTGTGTCTTAACTAGAAGTAGGTAGTTGAAGTTGCTTTTCTCTTTGTAGTAGTAACTTGCAATAGTTTTGAGGTATTGACTAGAGTAATGTTTGAACTTTTGGTGTCAAGAGCTCGAGCCTATTAGTGATAGATGTCGTATTTTGGGCAATCCGTGTGTTTTTCGAAAACCAAAAAACCTCTGTTGAGAACTCTAGATACTAGATGGATCACTAACCTCTGGAGGGTTCGAATATTAGAGTACACTCACGTACCATGAGTCGAGGATGTGCAAGGATAACCAAACCCCCATACACTCCTCCTCGGGGTACTTGTCTCTTTGTGAACCTCCTGATTAGATTGAGAGTTACCGATAATTATTGCATGAGTTCTTCGGACTAATGTGAGTATTCGAAAGTTGGCACTTCCACCCACCTATACTTTTTCTAGCCTCTCATGTGCTGTGCATTGCTTTCTTCTCACTCCGAGAGTTAGCGTCCACCTTCGCCGGTGCATCCAAACCCTTGGCACGATACGCTCTATCATCACTCCGAGATACATTGCCATGCAACATCCATCTTCTCATGACTTGATCTTCATGTCTTACATGTTCCTGCTACACTGGCAGCGGCATACATTTGCATCATGATAATTATATCTTGTTTATTTGAGTACCTTTGTAAAGTGTGAAAGATCTCCTATATTCTTGTAAAATATAGAGTGTTGCCCCTAAAGTGAGGAAAAGATCCCAAAGAGGACAAAATCAAAAGATCCTGTAAGGCCCGATATGCGGTACTGTTCCAGATCTAGATGTTTCCATCCAGATCCGGGGACGAAGCACATATCGGTCCCACCGCGACATATGACGAAGTCATATGCCCCGGATTTCCAACATGATATCATAACATTACAGATACAAGGATACAACAACTCATACAATCGGCATACAACTGCCTTAATACAATACAACAGCGGAAGATACATGTCTGAGTACAGACTACAATCAAATGCCTACTGGCAAAGAGAAAAACATTGATCCCCATAACCACACGGGTCCAGGCCCTCCGCCGGGATCCGCCTAACTAGTCGTCATCGAGTCTCCACGTGAAACGTCGATCACCATACCTGTTGTCGACCAGGAACCCTGAAAAGAGTTTGGGGGTAGTATCATGAGTACAGAAGTACTCAGCATCCAACTGTAGTGGTCAACTGACCCAACAAGGACTTCATCACTCGTCATTCTAGGACAACTAGTAGTTTACGGTAAGGATGAGGTAAGTGGTGAGGTTGCTTCCGCACTAGCATTTATGAAGTGGCTAACGATCTATAGAGTAAGATAAGAAGCCAAGCATTCAATGAGGAATCGCCTCCAACAAGTCTTGCTATCAACTACTTGGGCAAAAATAACACCTATCCTATCCTTGTCCTCCTCTTCGCATCCCGACGAAGAAGAAGCAGTCAAGGCACACACACACGTTGATCAAGTTATATTAAGATTATCTCAGTTGTTGTTGTCTATGAACAAGGAGTAGGTCTCAAGTCGTCCATAACCGTGGACACGGCTTCTCGAAAAGATTTAACCCTGCAGGGGTGTACCAACTGCCCATTACAAGGATCCGCACGCACGCCCATCTCTCTTAGTTGCTACCCATCACAGGCAACCATTTTATGATTTAGTTCCAAGAGATCCGAAACGACAGGTCCCTCTAACTAACAACGAACAAATCAGGGTGGCCCCCGGGGAGTCGACACCCAATCCAAAAGATGGCCACGCTCTCGGATCGGACTCTTCCGTCTCAACAGGGTTTGGGTTACCGAGACGCCTCACGTGAGGCCTCGGGCCCTCGCCGGTCAAAGGTGGACCAACAGGGAAACCATGTCTTCGCTGGTCCGAGTTGTTTAAAAATTGCGAGGGGATCCACCAAGCACACACACGGGGTTTCAAATTGTAAATCATCTCGGGCCACCACTAGAAATGTTTGAAGCTAGATAGGTAAGAAAAGGGGACCCCATAAAATCCCACACGTGGTTAGGCACGCTCAGTCTTAAAACCAATACCCGGAACTCGGATCCGAGGTGACTCGAATGGAATAAAGCGTCGGGGCGGGATAGCCTAGACCTTCCATCCTTCGTTGAATATAGTCAACATTATAATAATCATATCATCAACAACAATAATATAACAATGTGATATCCCAAACCAAGGAGTAACAGGTTAACATCGTATCATCCTAAGCATGCATACTAAGGAGGGGCTGAGCAACGATCAATAGTAACATAGCAGTACATGGTTTGCTGGGAGGGGACATGGCTGTATCGGTTTGAAAGAGGCTGTAATCATGTGGTAGGATCAAACATCAAACCTAACCTAGTCTAGCATGCAAACCACTGTTTCAAATAGAATGGATCATAAGTAATGTATAGTCCTTGCATGTTGATAAGTCGGGTTCCGAAGGTGTAGTTGATCGCAAGCTCGCATCGTCTCCGAAGGTACCCGCGGAAGCACACAAGAGGGTAAACACTGGAAAGCAATCAACGAGCAAGCGCTCTATTACTACGAGGCAAACACGAGCAAGCATCAACAAGAAGCAACACGAGACATCGCACCTAACGTCGAGAGCGGTTACTAACAATTTAAGTGGAGTACTCGTCTCACACGACGATACCGCACATTTAGAATCGGTTCAAGTTGTTTAGCTACAGGTGATCAACAAAGTTGTTAACATGGCAAGCACAGAAGCATGGCATGGCACACAAACATGGAAAGAGGTGAAGCAAAAAAATAAACTACCTAAGCTAGTCAATTTAAGTGAGGCACAATCCTAAACATGGCATAACACTAAGTGCCGCAGAACAATTAAAGGATTTGGTACTGTTCTTCCCTAAACCATATTTTAGGTTGGTTAACAGCAGAAAACAATAGCATAAACACAAGGTACACGAAAAACTAATCAAGTTACATATAAAGAACACCCCAAACGGAGATACGGTTAAAAAGATACAAGCAAAACAAGTTTGGAACACAATCTGCCAACATCAGGAAGCACACTTTAGAGCATTGCATAAATAGGATAATCAATGTAAACATGCTCACAAATGATATGGAACTAAAGTAGACATGACAGGGAAGACATGGCAAAAAGAATCATGCAAATAGGCATCATAGATCAAAAGATATTAAGCATGCAACATGGCATCGGAACGTTACAGACTTAGAGAAAAACAGAGGTGGCTGTCAAAAACAGCGGGATAGCAACTTTGGAGCTCAATAACTATATGACCAGCAAGCATATCATGGCAATACAATACATAAAATGGAAGTAGACATGATGCTTAACAATATGCAAAAGGAATCACTCAATTCCGATAAACGGTTGCGACGCAACCGTCACCCGAAGTTGCAACAAATTAACAGTTTCATCAACAACATCACATTAACAGGAAATTATAGCAATTAACAGCCTGATGCCCACTTCAACAAAGATTAACAACATCAAGATGGCCTCAAATCAAAATGCTCACAAAAGATGAATTGAAGTACACACAATTCTAAGCAATTTCCTTTTTGGGCGCAACGTCATCCGTTGGCTGCGGCTGGTCTCGTGCGGTTTTCGCGACGGTGACCGGGTTAAACCCGGTGTCGCAAAGGTCGAGTGTCAGGGTGGCAAGGGTCGGTCTCCATCCGATACGAGATAAGAGGGAAAAAATAATCGTCGATCGATAAATCGGGGATGCAAACACCGCAAACAAATCAGGCAATCAATCAATTCACACCGAAAACAAATTGTTTTAATTTTTGTGAAATCTGGGCTGTTACAGATCCCAAAGAGGACAAATGAGAGTTAAATAGAAAGAGCCATTGAGGCCACCAAAAAATACAAAAAAGAGAAAAATAAAAATAAAAAGATACAAGGGGGCACACTACTATTCCTTTTGAGAGATCCACACTAGTACTTCATCCTCTATCCCTTGTACTCCATAGAGATCATCATCATGCATATAGCTATGTGGGGACCTTTACACTATAGAACTTGGCTTGTATATTCCAATGATGAGTCTCCTCAAACGAGCTCTAGGTCTTCTTGAGCAAGCAAGTTAGATGCACCCCCACTAGTTCCCATGGAGAGCTTATAGCTCACATGTGCATCCGTTGTATGGCAATCCCTACTCCTCACATCATATCTATCATATGGCCTTCTCTCGCCTATGATTGTCCTCATTGATGTGAGCCTTTCACACCATTTTGGCTTCCTACTCCACCTTCTTTCTGTTTCGCCTTTTAGGTGTCAACTTTCTTGCTCACGCTCATCCATTGCATGAGTGCTCAAAATATTGAAAGGGAGTGGATCAGTTTGACTTGTACCTGGCTAGTGGTCTAGGGACGAGTCAAGATAAGAATCCAAAGGAGACTAAGTGTGAAACTTTAGTAGATAGTTCTTCTCAACAACCTTTTTCTCTCTTTTTCCCAGTCCCCTGCTTGCACGCAAACACCATATGGAGACATTCGAGTCACGGACAGCGAGAGCTCTTGCACCTTTTGTTCTTTTGTTGCTTGTCAATGCTAATATAGACTCTTGCCTGTTAAGACTTGAATTGAATTGCATGCTTTGATTGCTTTACTTAAAAGTCCTTATATGGTTGTGTGGCAGGGTGCCAGGAAGGGTCCTGACGTTGCTCCTGATCTTGGAAGCACGGCGGCGGCGGAACAGAGGCGAGATAATCATCGTATCCGCGTTCACTCCCCTGAGTGATTGATACGTCCCAAACGTATCTATAATTTCTGCTTGCTCCATGCTTGTTTTGTGTGAATTTGCCATGTTTTGCTTGAACTTTCATACACTTTTGAACCTATTTGGAGTAACCTACTAACTCAGTGCACCCAACTCCCAGTTGCTGTTTTTTGCTGTTTTTGTATTTCAGGTTTTCCGGCCATTAAAAGTGCTCCAAAAAATCCAGGAAAATCAGATAAAAAATCAGCGTCGCGGAAGCTTCCGGAAGCACCAAAGCAGCGAAGGAGGGCCACCACCAGGGAGCCAGAAGGGTCCCTGGCGCGGCCCCACCCTAGGCCGCGCCAGGAGGCCTCTTGGCTGCCTGGTGGGTCCCCTCAACGCCCCCTTCGCCTATTTTACCCCTCGTGACGGAAACCCCTAATATCGACTCCTCTTTCGCAATCTCGCCTCTGTTCCGCCTGATCGGGGCTGCCTGGAGAAGCTGCTCCGGCACCCTTCCGGGAGAAGCTACCCCCTCCGAGAGACCATCCATAGACATGGACGCCTCCCGTATTTACCGTGAGTAGTTCCCCTTGGACCATGGGTCCATGACCAGTAGCTATGTGATCTATCTCTCCCTCTTTTGTGCTTCCACTTTCGAGTCCTCGTGAGCTTCCTCACATGATCGAGGCATCTATGTAATTTCTGTTGTTGCTATGCTGAGTTTGTTGGGATCTGATGGATTATGAGACTATGTTCAGATTGTGATGAGTAATATATTTGGTTCTTCTCTTTTATATTTTGTTCTTGAGTAAATTCTTGCATGTTCTCCGTTGCGGTATTTGCTTTGGCCAAGTATTTTATTTGCAACTCCAAGAGGGAGCGTTATGCTTGATTGTGGGTTCAACCCCCTGATGTCTAGCTTGAGTGACAGAAACATGAGACTAGGGGATGTGTGATGTGCGAGGTAATGATAGTGATTTCTCGCCCTTCGTTGGTAAACCCCAAGTGGAAGGCGTGATGTAGCACAACAGCAATTTTCCCTCAGTAAAGATACCAAGGTTTGTCTCCAGTAGGACTCCAGAGATGATAAGTAGGTGTCAACGGCGCAACTGACGCGGACCTGCACACAGACACAAATAACTTTGTTCCCAACGAAGTTCAGAGAGGTTGTCAATCTCTCCGGTCTTGTTGTTCACAAAGGATAAAACGCAAGGGATAATGATAGAAACTGAAAGTAAAAGCAGAAAAGTAAATGAGCGTGTAAACAGTGATGAGGATATGGACCGGGATACGTGATGTTCACTAGTGATGTCTCTCTCCCAAAAGACGATAAAACTGCTATGCGAGGTGAACAAATTACAGAAGGGCAATTGACAGGATTATGAACGCACCGCAATGCTAACTATGTTACAAAAGAAAGGAAGAGGCTCAAAAGCATGGGAAGTACGCCAAAATAAGTAGACCAAAATCCAACTGCATCTACTACTAATCATCCACCTTGAGATATCTATCCAGAACATCTCGCTAGTATTAAGTTGCGAGCCCCACCCAAAGTGTAAACCCAAAGCAACAGACAACTGCATTAAAAAGCACTTTGCGTAAAGTAAACAATCCTTGCAACCGCGGTTACAAGCACCGTTGTTTTCCCCCTTGTGGCAGCAACACATCCCCTAGACTCATGTCTCTGTCACTCAAGCGTGTCATCGGGGGGCATGAACCCACAATCGAGCAAAACGTTCCCTCTTGGGGTTACTACCTACTACTTGGCCAAAGCAATAAAAAGCAACGGAGAACATGCAAGAATTACTTAGGAGAAAAAATATAAGAGATAAGAACCAAATATATTACTCAATCACAATCTGAACATAATCTCATAATCCATCAGATCCCATCAAACTCAGCATAGCAACAGAAGAAAGATTACAAAAGTGCCTCGATCATGTAGGGCAGCTCACGAGGTCTAAACCATGAAGAACAAAGAGGGGAGGAGAACATCACATAGCTACTGATCACGGACCCATGGTCCAAGGAAAACTACTCACAAGTGTTGGATATGTGCCCTAGAGACAAATTAATAAAGATATTTGTCACATATCCGTTTTGTTCATAATACGTTTTATACTGTGCTATAACTGTATTACTTGGAAATACTAATACAGGTGTAGTATAAAACATGGTCCGTAGTTTAACTCGGGTAAACTATCTCATTGGGCAATTGATTGATCAAGCTTTCCTGATCATGGCGACACTTAAGTCCATTGACAATGAGGTCATATCGTTAAGGGGAATGATGTGATGGACGTACACCCACCTAAAGTATTGCAATGTGATCGAGTCACATAGTTCAGCGTTGCTATGACTTTGTAACGTATGGCTTAGTCCTTAGACCGTAATGATCATACGTAATTATCATCTATGAGGAGACTTTGATTTGTATCCCACCGCCTGACTGAAATATGCTGGCTATAACGGTGCACTTTGGGTATTCCGAAATAGATGGTTGATGAGTATGTTAATAGATCAGAGCGGGATTTGTCAGTCCTTGTGACAGGACAGGTACTCTGGGCCCACTCGGTGATATTGCATCAACACCTTGCAAGGACGTGACTAGGTCACAAGAGATGCAATGATCATGGACGAGATAAGTTGTTTGTTGTGAACGCGATGTGAACACGGTATGTAGGATACCGACGATCAAACCTCGGACAAACAAAGTACCGCAGCACAAAGGGATTACGTCGTATCGTTAACAGTTTCCAAAAGCGATCGAAGTTCATTCGATGGAAGCGCAGGGGCTGTCAAGGATTGTAACCAGGTCCAACTGACTAGTCATTGGTCAATGAGAAGAGTCTCGACCATGTTTGCTGTTTCCCGGACCGTTAGGGTGTTACACTTAAGGGCAATCGATGCATAGGACAGTTACGGGATCAATCGGTGAAATAGGAGGAATCACCGGAATTGTTCCGGAGGAGGACAGAATGGTTTCCGGATACTTTGAATAGTTCAAAATAAATTTTAATTGTTTTAATAATGTTTTATTATTTAATTATTTGAATTAAATATTTAAAACATATTAAATAAATTAAAAAATTGGAAAAGGCTATATGGGCCCATGGGGCCCATTAAGGGAGGAGGGGGTCTCCCCCCTTGGGCTTGGCGCCAAGGGTGGGGCCCACCACCCCCTTGGCCGGCGCACTCCCCCCCTTGGGAGTTTAGTCCCACATGGGGGAGGGGAGGAGGATAGCACCCCCCTTGGCCTATATAAGGAGGGGTAGACCCCCTTTTTCCAACACACCAATATCTCCTTCTTCCTCCTTCTCCTTCCCGGAAGTGGACTCCCCTTGTTTGGAGTCTGTACCTGGATTGGAATTATCCACCATAAGGCAGTCCGTCGTTCTGCTGGAGTCGGGATCCGTAGCCGTCTTTCTTCCGCTGCTCGCCTGGTTCGGGGCCCGGGAGGAACATCGATTGTACCGTACGTGTATAATCTCTTCGAGGCACTACACCTGTGGTGCTACTTCGTCGCTGGAGGTTTACCGGGAGTCATCCTCGCCGGTGGTGGTCTTCTACACGACAGGGAGGTCGTAGTTCCGAGTCTACGCCAACCACGTTTGCAAGAACGTTTCCCTCTTTCGGTCTTCAAAGGTATGAACACCGATTCCCTTCGTTACTTTACATCGCCATAGCATAGATCTTGGGTTCGGGTACTGTAGGTATGAAAATTTTGTGTTTTCTGCCCCGTATCCCAACAGTGGTATCAGAGCCAGGTTATGCGTAGATGTATTGTACGGGTAGAACACATCTAGGATGTGGGCATCGAATCTTCATTCGTTACCCTCCCACGTGTAATCATTTAGCATTGCGGCAATGTTTGATGAAGCGGCCCCCGACCGACCTTACGCGTTTACGCGAGACTGGTTCTACGCTTGACGTATGGCTTGTACCATATAAAGTGGCTGGGGGGTGTCTTTCTCTCTGCATTAGCGATGCGAAGATGTTTGCAAAGGAGGGCCCCGACAGGGGTGTAATAGAGACGGATGGGAGACGGTGTTGTGGCATGTTTTTCGCAGGATAGAAACGGTTCTCTCTCGAAACCCCTAGCAGCCACGTAAAACTTGCACAAGCTAAAGTAGAAAGACGTTTAACTTTTGCTTTGCATGAAGGGGGATCATAGGTTGTATGATTTACAGTTTTACTTCCTGTTTTATGCTAGCATGCTAGATATATCGACGGTAGCACGAAACAGGACCATCTCTCACAATACCAAAATTGTGTTCTCCCTTGGTGGGCACCGCCTGGAAGGTTCTCCCATATGGCTTGATGCTCCGTACATACCGGAGTTGTCCTACATATTAAACGGAGTTCGCATGAGGTTGGGTTCGGCAAGCCTGGCATATGCAGATATGGCCTTGCTGAACAGCTAACATCAAGGTTCGATTGGCAGGCTTGACGTATGTAGATGCGGGCCTGGAACACAGGAGACCGAAAGGTCGAGCACGAGTCACATGCCTGATGTGATTGGCTTAGAGGCCTACCTGGTTCGCATACTGATGGTCGTGACGATCGGGGGAGGTATGGGGGCTGGGATTGTGTAATCACTTAATTAAATTGAGAGGTGTTTATCTAAGTGGGAGCTTTCTAGAATTTTGAGATTAAATTGAAACTCCACATTATGAACAAAAGTCTAAATATGTATCCTTGTGAATCAACCTTGTAGATAGCAGCACCTCGCCCCTCGTTCAACTTAGGATCATTCCTAGAGAAAGATAAGCTAAAAACAGATGGGACAAACTTCACCAACTGGTTCCGCACCCTGAGGATTCTCCTCGTTCCCCTCAAGATGGCATACGTACTAGAGGACGCGTTAGGTGATGCACCAGCAGATGATGCCAGTCAGGACGAGAAGAATGTCTATCTCTCCAGGACTGATGATTACAACCTTGTCCAGAGTGGCATGCTCTACTCCATGGAGGCTGAGCTGCAGAAACGATTTGAGAGGATGGGTGCATATGAGATTATCACCGACCTCAAGGCGGTCTTCGCACCTCAAGCCAGGGCTGAACGGTACGAGGCTTCTGAAGCTTTCTTCTCAGCAAAGATGGACGAGCACGGCAGCGTGAGTGAGCATGTAGTCAAAATGTCTGGCTACGTTCAACGCTTGAATGCTCTGGAATGCCAGATTCCAGATGAACTTGCTGTTGATAGGGTGTTGCAGTCGCTTCCCCCTAGATACAAAGGCTTTGTGGTGAACTACAACATGCAGGGGATGACCAAAACCCCTTCTGAGTTGTTCGCCATGCTGAAGAGCGCCGAGGTTGAGATCAAGAAGGAGCACGCTGTCTTCATGGTCAACAAGACCACTGACTTCAAGAAGTCAAGCAGGCGGGAGAAGGCCAAGAGAGGTGGTCCCAAGAGGGATGGCAAGTCAGTTGCCTCTCCTCCCAAGGCACCCAAGCCTAAACCCGGAGTGGAGTGCTTCTACTGCAAGGGTGAAGGTCACTGGAAACGCAACTGCCCCAAGTACCTAAAGGACAAGAAGGCTGGCAAGGTCGCCAAGAGAGACGAAGGTATATTTGATATACATATTGTTGATCTTCTCTTGACAAGCGCCGGGAACACATCCTGGATATTTGATACAGGATCTGTCGCTCATATTTCTAATTCCATTCAGGGACTAAGGAATAGGAGACACTTGCTCAAAGATGAAGTGACGATGCGCGTGGGGAATGGCTATCAGATTGAAGTCTTGGCGGTCGGCACGAAGCATCTTATTCTCCCTTCGGGATTGGTTTTAGTTCTGAATAATTGCTACTATGTACCCGCGTTGAGTGTGAACATCGTTAGTGGCTTTTACTTGAAGCGAGACCGCTATTCTTTTAAGTCTGACACAATTGGTTCTTCGATTTATAAAGATGAAATGTTTTATGTTCACGCACCTGAGTTGCATGGTTTATTCGTACTTGATCTCGACGGTGACGTGTGTCACATTAACAATATTGAGGCCAAAAGATAGAAGAATGATGAAAATCACATGAAGATGTGGCATTGCCGACTTGGTCATATTGGTATAAAGCGCATGGAGAAGCTCCATAAGGATGGACTTCTTGAGTCATTGGATTTTGGATCCCTTGATACATGTGAACAATGCCTCATGGGCAAAATGACAAGGACTCCATTCAATGGCATAATGGAGCGTGCGGATGTCTTATTGGGGATCATACACTCGGATGTATGTGGACCCATGAACGTCCCCACTCGCAATGGACTTCGTTACTTCGTGACCTTTACTGATGACTTAAGTAGATATGGGTATATTTACTTGATGAAGCACAAGTCTGAAACCTTTGAAAAGTTCAAGGAATTTCAGAATGAGGTCAAAAATCAACTCGGAAAGAAAATCAAGCACCTTCGATCGGATCGAGGTGGCGAGTATTTGAGTCACGAGTTTGGCAATCATCTGAAGTCTTGTGGCATAGTACCACAGCTTACGCCGGCAGGCACACCTCAGAGAAACGGTGTGGCTGAGCGACGTAATCGAACCCTATTGGATAGCGTACGATCGATGATGTCTCATACTGATTTGCCTGTGTCATTCTGGGGGTATGCATTAGAAACTGTCGTTCATATTCTTAATAGGGCACCATCCAAATCCGTAAAGACAACACCATTTGAAGAATGGCATGGCACAAAACCTAAGTTGTCTCACCTGAAGATTTGGGGTTGTGAGGCTTATGTTAGGAAACTACAACCTAACAAACTTGAGTCCAAGGCGGACAAGTGCATCTTTGTGGGCTATCCCAAGGAAACTTGTGGATACACCTTCTACAACAAGTCTGACAGCAAAACGTTTGTTGCCAAGACGGGACACTTTCTTGAGAAGGAGTTTCTCGCGAAAGAGTTGAGTGGGAGAAAAATAGACCTCGATGAAGTGACTGACCAATCACTCCAATTGGAAGAAACGGCTACGGAAATTGTTCTGGAACCATCTTCCACAGTGGGAGCTGAAGAGAATGGCCAGAACGACATTCATAACGATCATGACATTGATGATGATCATGATGAGAATGAAGAGGAACCTTTTATGCCCCGTAGGTCATCAAGAGTCCGTCAACCTACTGAGTTTTACGGACATCTTGTGAATGCAATCTCGGCTGATGAGTCGGATGAACCTACAAGTTACAAAGAAGAAATGGAGGGACCCGTGTCCGAGAAATGGCTTGAAGCCGTGAAATCTGAAATAGACTCCATGTACACCAACAAAGTATGGACTTTGGTGGATATTCCCGAGGACCGCAAGGCCGTCGAGAATAAATGGATTTTCAAGAAAAAGACTGACGCAGACGGAAATGTATCTGTCTACAAAGCTTGACTTGTCGCGAAGGGTTTCCGACAAATTCAAGGAGTTGACTACGAGGAGACGTTTTCTCCTGTAGCGATGATAAAGTCTATTCGGATCCTACTAGTAATAGCTGCATATCATGATTACGAGATATGGCAGATGGATGTGAAAACTGCATTCCTAAATGGCAACATTGAGGAAGAGTTCTATATGATGCAACCAGAAGGGTTTGTCGATCCAAGGAACGCTGGTAAGGTGTGCAAGCTTCAACGGTCCATCTATGGGTTGAAGTAAGCATCTCGGAGCTGGAATCTTCGATTTGATGAGGTCATTAAAGCTTTTGGATTTGTCCAAAACGTCGAAGAGTTCTGCGTCTATAAGAAACTGAGTGGGATCTCTGTAGCATTCCTTGTGTTATATGTAGATGACATATTACTAATAGGGAACGATAAGAAATTCTTACAGGAAGTGAAGGAATATCTGAATGGACAATTTTCCATGAAGGATGTAAGGCCCGATATGCGGTACAGTTCCAGATCTAGATGTTTCCATCCAGATCCGGGTACGAAGCACATATCGGTCCCACCGCGACATATGACAAAGTCATATGCCCCGGATTTCCAACATGATATCACAACATTACAGATACAAGGATACAACATCTCATACAATCGGCATACAACTGCCTTAATACAATACATCAGCGGAAGATACATGTCTGAGTACAGACTACAAGAAAATGCCTAGTGGCAAAGAGAAAACAACGATCCCATAACCACACGGGTCCAGGCCCTCCGGCGGGATCCGCCTAACTAGTCGTCGTCGAGTCTCCACGTGAAACGTCGATCACCATACCTGTTGTCGATCAAGAACCCTGAAAAGAGTTTGGGGGTAGTATCATGAGTACAGAAGTACTCAGCATCCAACTGTAGTGGTCATTTGACCCAGCAAGGACTTCATCACTCGTCATTCTAGGACAACTAGTAGTTTACGGTAAGGAAGGGGTAAGTGGTGAGGTTGCTGCCGCACTAGCAATTATGAAGTGGCTAACGATCTAGAGAGTAAGATAAGAAGCCAAGCATTCGATGAGGAATCGCCTCCAACAAGTCTGCTATCCACCTACTTCGCAAACATAACACCTATCCTATCCTTGTCCTCCTCTTCGCATCCCGACGAAGAAGAAGCAGTCAAGGCACACACACGTTGATCAAGTTATATTAAGATTATATCAGCTGTTGTTGTCTATGAACAAGGAGTAGGTCTCAAGTCGTCCATAACCGTGGACACGGCTTCTCGAAAAGATTTAACCCTGCAGGGGTGTACCAACTGCCCATTACGAGGCGTCGCATGCTCGCCCATCTCTCTCAGTTGCTACCCATTATAGGCAACCATTTTATGATTTAGTTCCAAGAGATCCGAAACGACAGGTCCCTCTAACTAACAACGAACAAATCCGGGCGGCCCTCGGGGAGTCGACACGCAATCCAAAAGCTGGCCACGCTCTCGGATCGGACTCTTCCGTATGGCCAAGGTCGGGTTTAGTCTCACCTATATAACAGGGGACTTCCCTAGCTCACCAGTGTGGACCAACAAAGGAACTATGTCTCCGCTGGCCCGAGTTGTTTTAAAACCACTGGCTGCAGACCAGTTACGCACACGGTTTCAAATGGTAAATCAGCTTGGGCCAGCTCTAGAAATGTTTGAAGCTAGGTAGGTAAGAAGAGGGGACCCCATAAAATCCCACACGCGATTAGGCACGCTCAGTCTTAAAACCAATATCCGGAACTCGGGTCCTAGGTGACTCGAATGGAACAAAGCGTCGGGGCGGGATAGCCTAGACCTTCCATCCTTCGTCGAATATAGTCAACATTATAATAATCATATCATCAACAACAATATAATAATGTGATATCCCAACCAAGGAGTAACAGGGTAACATCGTAGCATCCTAAGCATGCATACTAAGCAAGGGATGAGCAACGAGCAATAGTAACATAGCAGTACATGGTTTGTTGGGAGGGGACATGGCTGTATCGGTTTGAAAGAGGCTGTAAACATGTGGTAGGATCAAACATCGAACCTAACCTAGACTAGCATGCAAACCGCTGGTTGAAATAGAATGGATCATAAGTAATGCAAAGTCCTTGCCTGTTGATAAGTCGGGTTCCGAAGGTGTAGTTGATCACAAGCTCGCATCGTCTCCGAGAGGTACCCGCGAAGCACACAAGACGGTAAACACTGGAAAGCAATCAACGAGCAAGCACTCTATTACTACGGAGCAAACACGAGCAAGCATCAACAAGAAGGCAACACGAGACATCGCACCTACCGTCGAGAGTGGTTACTAACAGGTTAAGTGGAGTACTCGTCACACACGACGAATACCGCACATTTACGGTGGTTCAAGTTGCTTAGATACAGGTGATCAACCAATGTTTATTAACATGGCAACTCAAGTAGGCATGGCATATCACACAAACATGGCAAGAGGTGAAGCACAAAGTAAACTATCTATGCTAGTCAATTTAAGTGAGGCACAACCTAAACATGGCATAACACTAAGTGCCGCACGATGATTAAAACATTTGGTACTGTTCTGTCCTAAACCATATTTTAGGTTGGTTAACAACAGCAAACAATAGCATAAACACAAAGAACACGAAAAACTATTCAAGTTACACATAAAGAACACCCCAAACGGAGTTACGGTTAAAAAGATACAAGCAAAACAAGTTACGGGCACAAACTGCCAACATCACGAAGCACACTTTAGAGCAATGCATAAACAGGGTAATCAATGCAAACATGCTCACAAATGATATGGAATTAAAGTAGACATGACATGGAAGGCATGGCAAAAAGAATCATAGATCAAAAGATATTAAGCAAACAACATGGCAGAAACTATTATATGCTGTATAAACAGGGGTATAACTATATGCAAAAGTGCAGCAACATGACATAGCAATACATGGGATGAAAGTAGACATGATTCTTAACAATATGCAATTGGAATCACTCAATTCCGATAAACGGTCGCGACACACTCGTCGACCGAAGTTGCAACAAAATAACAGTTTCAGCAACAACAACACAATAACATCAGGATAGCTACTTTGGAGCAAGATATAAACATGATGCAACAAGCAAATATGGCATGTGAATGCATGAAACTGAAGTAGAAACATTGCTTAACTCAACGCAAAAGGAATCAATGCAATAGGCCTCATGGATTTGTTACAATCATCATGCAAAGTTGCAACAAAATAATAACAGCAGCATATAACAGGAATTTGTAGCAGTTTAACGGCCTGATGCCCACTTCAGCACACAATTACACAATCAAGATGAGCTCAAATGCGAAAACTTTCTACATACGAATGCTAGAGCACGCAAAACTGAGCAACTTTCGTTTTGGGGGCACGTTCATCGAAGCTACGGATTACTCGCAATCGTCACCGCGAAATTGAATCAGCAGCAGAAATACACAAGACTTAGCAGAAATTTCTCAAAGCCTAAATCAGAAAAAAGGGCACGGGCTCTCACCCTGGGCCGAGGCCCACTTGCGGCTGTGGCTGGCGGCCTGGCGCTGGAGAGGCCTCGGGCTGGCAGCGGGGCTGGGCCGCGCTGGCCTGGCTGGCCGTGGGCCGCGCTGGAGGCTGGCCCAGCTAGCAGCAGCAGTCCCGATCCAGATCGGATCGAGGACAGCGGCGGCGCCCGGCGGTTCTCGGCGGCCTCCTCCGGCGAGGGGCGGCGCTGCATGGAACGGAGGGAGGTCAAGGCGGCGAGGCAGGGGGCTTGGACGACGGATCCGGGTCGGCGGCGAGGACCTCCACCCCGGCGTCCATGGCGGCCCGATCGAGCTCCGGCTTGGCCTTGCCATGGTGCGGCGGCCGCCTCCGGTGCGGCGGCCCGGCGTCCCTGGCACAGAGGAGAAGGGGAGGAGGGTGAGAGGAGGAAGAACGGGAGGGAGGCGTGAGGGAGGAGGTACCCGGGGCGGCCGTCGTGGCGCGGTGGCTCGCCGGCCAGCGGCGGCGCTCGGGCAGCCGTGCTCCCCACGGGCGGCGGCGAGATCCGGGCCGAGACGGGCCCGGCGGCGTATCCGGGGCCCTGCGGGGCCCAGACGTGGGAGAGGCTGGCTGGATCCCTTCGGGGGCGACGTGGCAGCCTCCAGACCCTCCGATTCGCGGTCCGATGGCTCTGGTGCACCCAGATCTAGGGTTTCGGGAGAGAGAGGGGTTTGGGGGCTGATCTGGAATATTGTGAGGGGGTGGCTGCAAATTTCCAGAGGGGGAAACCCTAATTGGGGTGTGGGAGGCGGGTGGTCTTTATATAGGAAGGTTGGCTGGCCAGTTGACGCAAACGCCCTCGGTACCCCTCTCGCGTGTCCGGTGATCGCGTTCGTGACCGCCTAGACTCCATACGGACTCCGATTCCGACGAAATCTCGAACCACGCGCTCAGCGCGTCGAGCCCGTCGATCGTACCTCACTGCGGTGACATTCTGACAACATTTTTCGGCGCCCCATAAAATAATCCGTTTATTGAATAAACGTGGTTTTCGTTCCGGTGGCGATGGCTGGACTTGTGCCAGTTGCGACGGTGCTCGGGTGAAATCCCGGTGCCGCAGAGTCGTGTGCCGTTGGGGAAAAGGGTCGGTCACGCATCCGATACGAGAATAAGGGGGAGAAATATTCACCGATTATTATTTCGGTGAAGCAAACACTGCAAACAACTCAGACAATCAAACAATTCACACCGAAAACAAATTTTTTTAATTATTGTGAAAACTGGGCTGTTACAAAGGACCTAGGTGAAGCTGCGTACATATTAGGGATTAAGATCTATAGAGATAGACCTAATCGACGGTTGGCCTTGAGTCAGAACACTTATATTGACAAGATATTGAAAAGGTTCAAAATGGATGACTCCAAGAGAGGTCTCTTGCCAGTTATAAAAGGTGTCAAGTTAAGTGTGACTCAATGTCCATCCACAGCAAAAGAGAAGGAGGAGATGTCCTCAAAGCCCTATGCCTCAGCCATAGGTTCTCTCATGTATTCTATGTTATGTACCAGACCGGATTTAGCGCTGGCCATTAGTATGACTAATCGCTACCAGAGTAACCCGGGAATGGCTCACTGGACAACAATAAAGAACATCCTTAAGTACTTAAGAAGAACCAAGGATCTCTTTCTCGTTTATGGAGGAGTTGATGAGGAGCTCACCGTAAAGGGTTACGTTGACGCAAGCCTCGGCTCAGATCTAGATGACTCGAAATCCCAGATGGGATATGTTTTCATGTTGAACGGTGGCGCATTTAGCTGGAGGAGCGGCAAACAGTCAGTCGTCGCCCAATCTACAATGGAGTCGGAGTATATTGCCGCTTGCGAAGCGTCAAACGAGGCGCTGTGGCTGAAGAAGTTTGTGATCGAGCTTGGCGTCTTTCCCAGTTGCACTGGCCCCGTGGGAATCTTCTGCGACAACACGGGTGCCATTGCTAACACGAAGGAGCCAAGAACTCACTCTACAACCAAGCACATCCTCCGGAAGTTCCATGTGACGCGAGACTACGTCAGGGATGGACACACTAGGATTCACAAGATACATACGGATCTGAACGCAGCAGACCCGATGACTAAACCTCTTCCACAGGGCAAGTTTGAAGAACACCGAGAGACCATTGGTGTTATATACTTACCTGATATAAGCTAGTGTAATTTGTACTCTAGTGCAAGTGGGAGACTGTTGGATATGTGCCCTAGAGACAAATTAATAAAGATATTTGTCACATATCCGTTTTGTTCATAATACGTTTTATACTGTGCTATAATTGTATTACTTGGAAATACTAATACAGGTGTAGTATAAAACATGGTCCGTAGTTTAACTCGGGTAAACTATCTCATTGGGCAATTGATTGATCAAGCTTTCCTGATCATGGCGACACTTAAGTCCATTGACAATGAGGTCATATCGTTAAGGGGAATGATGTGATGGACGTACACCCACCTAAAGTATTGCAATGTGATCGAGTCACATAGTTCAGCGTTGCTATGACTTTGTAACGTATGGCTTAGTCCTTAGACCGTAATGATCATACGTAATTATCATCTATGAGGAGACTTTGATTTGTATCCCACCGCCTGACTGAAATATGCTGGCTATAACGGTGCACTTTGGGTATTCCGAAATAGATGGTTGATGAGTATGTTAATAGATCAGCGCGGGATTTGTCAGTCCTTGTGACAGGACAGGTACTCTGGGCCCACTCGGTGATATTGCATCAACACCTTGCAAGGACGTGAGTAGGTCACAAGAGATGCAATGATCATGGACGAGAGAAGTTGTTTGTTGTGAATGAGATGTGAACACGGTATGTAGGATACCGACGATAAAACCTCGGACAAACAAAGTACCGCAGCACAAAGGGATTACGTTGTATCGTTAACAGTTTCCAAAAGCGATCGAAGTTCATTCGATGGAAGCGCAGGGGCTGTCAAGGATTGTAACCAGGTCCAACTGACTAGTCATTGGTCAATGAGAAGAGTCTCGACCATGTCTGCTGTTTCCCGGACCGTTAAGGTGTTACACTTAAGGGCAATCGATGCATAGGACAGTTACGGGAACAATCGGTGAAATAGGAGGAATCACCGGAATTGTTCCGGAGGAGGACGGAATGGTTTCCGGATATTTTGAATAGTTCAAAATAAAGTTTAATTGTTTTAATAATGTTTTATTATTTAATTATTTGAATTAAATATTTAAAACATATTAAATAAATTAAAAATGGGAAAAGGCTATATGGGCCCATGCGGCCCATTAAGGGAGGAGGGGGTCTCCCCCCTTGGGCTTGGCGCCAAGGGTGGGGCCCACCACCCCCTTGGCCGGCGCACCCCCCCCCCCTTGGGAGTTTAGTCCCACATGGGGGAGGGAGGAGGATAGCACCCCCCCTTGGCCTATATAAGGAGGGGTAGACCCCCCTTTTTCCAACACACCAATATCTCCTTCTTCCTCCTTCTCCTTCCCGGAAGTGGACTCCCCTTGTTTGGAGTCTGTACCTGGATTGGAGTTCTCCATCATAAGGCAGGCCGTCGTTCTGCTGGAGTCGGGATCCGTAGCCGTCTTTCTTCTGCTGCTCGCCTGGTTCGGGGCCCGGGAGGAATATCGATTGTACCGTACGTGTATAATCTCTTCGAGGCACTACACCTGTGGTGCTACTTCGTCGCTGGAGGTTTACCGGGAGTCATCCTCGCCGGTGGTGGTCTTCTACACGACAGGGAGGTCGTAGTTCCGAGTCTACGCCAACCACGTTCGCAAGAACGTTTCCCTCTTTCGGTCTTCAAAGGTATGAACACCGATTCCCTCCGTTACTTTACATCGCCATAGCATAGATCTTGGGTTCGGGTACCGTAGGTATGAAAAATTTGTGTTTTCTGCCCCGTATCCCAACAACAAGACATCCGGGAAGCATCCATGGTGGAGAGGAGACTCCCGAAGGTCAACCCTCCCTCCGGCAGGGTGCCGGGAAGAGGTCTTCTGGTGCTCCCGATCTCGGAAGCGCGGCGGCGGCGGAACAGAGGCGAGATCGCGAAAAAGGGTTCTGTCCTCGAGGGTTTCACGTCACGGGGAATATATAGGCGAAGGGGGGCAGCCAGAGGTGGATCAGGGGCCCCAGGCGCCCCCCTGGCGCGGCCCAGCAGGTGGCCCCGCCGGGTGGCCGCCTGGGCCACCCCTGGCTCCCCTCTGGCCCCACTCAGGCTCTTCGCGAAGCTTCCTGTACGCTGATTTTTCCAATATTTTCCCGGAATTTTTCTGGCACTTTTTATATGGGGAAAAACTGAAATAGAAAAACAGCAGAAAACATGAACTGGCACTGTGGTGCACTGAGTTAATAGGTTAGTCCAAATATGATCAAAATTGTATGAAAGGGTATCTAGATCATAGCAATATCACACAAAACATGCATGGAGCAAGCAGAAATTATAGATACGTTTTGGACGTATCAATGTGTTGTTGCCGCCAGGGATAAAACAACGGTGCTTGTACTTACGGGTTGTCAGAACCCTCTGTTAGGTAATGTGCTAGGATCAATTTCACTTTGCATTCATGAAAGAAATCAAAGGAATTTCAATTTCAAAATCAAAATGGGAGAAGGAACACCCCCCCAGATGAATTATTTCAAAAGGCTAGATAAAAATCTTCTCCAAAAATTCATGTTAGATTTTTGAAAAGTCTTATAAATGAGTGTGATCACATATCAAGTGATGTGGGACCCACCCCATGCTCATGGATTTTTCAAATATTCAAACAATGCCTTGGATTTAATCAAAAACCCCTATTTGAGTTAAGATTCAAATTATTTGAATTTTAAAAATGTTGAAACTTTATAAGTGGCTAGTCTATATTGTTATAAGGCCATATAAAAAGTTATAGCATTTAATAAAATGTTTAGCTATTTTATCTAGCTAAACAAAACAAATTACAGAAAGGAAAAAGAAACAAGAAATAGAAAAGGGGAAAAGAGCCCACCTACCTGGGCCTCTCGGCCCAACTTACCGTTCCAACAGCCCAAGCCCGCGGCTCTCCTTGTCGTCTTCCCCCAGCGAGGCAAGCAGCTCGCTGGAGGGCATGCCGACGCCGCCGACGTCGCCCGTCCACTCAGCTGCTTCCCCGCCCTCTTCCGCGTGTCCAGGAGAAGCCCTGGACGTCCTTGTTACTCTCCCCCTCTCGCCGCTGCCTCTCTCGCGCTCTACGCGTTTTCCCCATTTCATCCGAGAGCCTCCGCCGTTCATCGTCGTGAGAAGCCGCGGCCAACGTCGACAAGAAGGCCAGCAACCATGTCCCCCGTGCGCAGCGTCGTTGTCTTCGTCGATCTGGAGAAGCTGGCGTCCTAGTCGAGCCCGAGGCCGTCGCAATCTTCGCCATCGTCTCGCCGGAGCCGCCGCACGACTTCTTCAATTCCGGCCAGCCCCGAGCTCCTACGACTTCGCCACCGCTTCCGTTGGACTCACGGTGAGCTCACGGTTCACCCGAGCCATCCCAACGTCTTCCTCCTCCTCTCTAGCACAATCCACCATGAGGGCCGAAACTCCTCGCCGCCGGGAGCCATGGCGACGACCACCTGTTACGCAATCGAGCTCGTCTTTTTGTCCGTCGTCTTCACTGTGGCCTCACGCGTCGAATGAGCTAGCGCCTGCTGGATTTGGTGCACCATGGCGACGTTTGTCTCTCCGCCGGGCTTCTGTTGCCGCAGGCGAGGTCACCGTCGTCTCCCTGGTCACCCCGAGGTCGCCCGCGTGCACCAGACGACGCGCGAGAGCACGGGCTACGTTCCCGTGGTCTCAGCACATCGAATGGTGGCCGGGAGCAGTGGATCCGTGTAGCGCCCCCGTGGATAGGCCGCCGGCGTTTAGCCGCCGGTGGGTTAGCCTAACCCCCCTCGCTAATCCACCCCCTAATGACCCCCAGAGCCGATGACAAGTGGGCCCAGTGGCTTAATTAAGCCACTGGTTAAGTTAACCCAGCCGGGTTAATTAACCCAGAGGCTGACAACCCTGGCCCACATGTCAGCCCCCCACGTCATCTTGACGCAACAGTGACGCAATAATGATTTTCCAGAATAAAATGAATTAAAGAAATTCAGAAAATTCCAGAAAATACCCCAAACTTTGGAAATTCATAGAAAATTCATATTAACTCCAAATTGGACAAATAATATATGAAAAATGATCAGGAGAAAATAAGCTATCCAAAAATCCAACTTTCAACTATGTTTGAGTTGATTTTAAAATGGGACCAGTAGCATATGTCATTTGATTTATTTGGATTTAATTCAAATTCAATTCAAATGATTTTGCAACTTGGACCATGGAACTATGCTACATTTCAACCACACTTCAGAGGCATATCATACACATTTCAAAATAATTCAAATTGATCAAACAATGTCACATGTAACTTGGTCAAGTTTGAATTCAAATTGGAGTTTGAATTTGCAATTCAATTTGCAATATACTCCATTTAAATGGAATTGCTTCACACATCAAAGCGTATACATCAAGTTTCAACCTTCAACCATGTGCTTGAGCATTGTATTTATTTTGCTACCTTGTTTGTTGTTTGTCGAGTAGAGGTGGAACCAGAGCAAGCGGCTGCCCCCTTCGTTGAAGACCCAGAACCCGAACCTCGTCAGCAAGGCAAGAAAACCCCCATTGATCATGTCGATAAAATCCCAATTCCCTCTCATGTCTCGCTTATGCATTATATAGGATGATTACCATGCTACGTTTCTACCGCATAGATGAACCCATTCCTTTGCATGACCTATCATTTTGTCACAGTAGTAAGCAAACCACAATCCTAGCAAATGTAGGAGTTGATTGATATCATGTGACCCCTGCAATTGTTACTGCTTATTGCATGCTTAGAATGATACCATGATGATACTGTTATGAGAGTCGGGATGGTAGTGATCATGATGATGATGGTAGAAAAGTGTTGGTGAATCTACCCTAATACAAGGTGAACGATGAGAGGCTGTGTAGGAGTACACAGTGGGTTGTCTCTTTGAACACCACCCTAAGTCCGAGTTCTTGTGTGGTGATCCAAGATGAAGAGTACAACCACACATTGGGCTCACTGACCCCTCTCAACCTATTAACTCATCCCTTTCGATGTCCAGATGTCGCAATAGTTCGGAGTTCTGGTAGGTCTGTGGCCTGGATGCTAAGTGAGAGAACGGCTCACCCGAGACCGGCTTATGCACCACGCACACATCACTTGGGTCCACTTCGGTAAACCGGCCGGGTTCACGATAGTGGTAGCCAACCCAGGTAGGCGGCTTTCTCGGACTAGATCGGCTATGAGGTAACAGTTGTGGTGAGCATCCTCGCCGGCACCCCTTGAATGGTGTCGAGTAAAAAGGCGGTAAATGATGATCATGTGTGTGTAGCGGTACACCCCTGCAGGGTTAACAAAACTATTCGAATAGCCGCGTCCGCGGTTATGGAATGCTTGGAAAGCTTAGCTTGATTATTAGACAACTTGAACTGGATACTTCTAAAACACACCAAGATAAGTGTGAGTGCTATGGCGTGCTTTCTCGTGGGGAAGTCGAGGAAGTATCCATAGTGGTGTAATTGGATGAAGAGATGTAGTGGACTCGTGTACGCTTCTTACCTCAAAGTCTGGTACTCGTAGTTCAGGACTAGCCAAGTCAAAGCTGGCATTTCTGCAAGTGAAACCCCACCCCCCTTTACCTTGATACATGTGCATGAGTAGTATAGATCCTATGTAAGTCTTGCTGAGTACGACTTTGTACTCACGTTTGCTTAATCTATGTTTTAGATGAAACCACTGACCCAGAAGGTGGCTTCTTCATCGAGCTGGACGACTAAAGATCAAGCTAGTCTAGTCCCAGTCAGACGACTGGTTCCCTCGTGGAGGGCTTGTGTTTAAATAAGGCTTCTTAAGCCATTTGTTAAACTTGTCTGTACTCAGACATAATTTGCTTCCGCTTGTGTTGTAATGTTGGATCACATGTTTGTGATATCTGTGTGTACTCTATGAGAGTTATCAATAAAAATGTATACTTTGTAGAGAATTGCAATGATACCTACTGTTCATACAAGGCACGTGTGCTGCGTGTACGTTTATAACATGCATGTCTTTGTATGGGTTTTCGAGACCTTAGTTGTGATCTGGCTGGCGGTCTTTCATACACCAAGTGGCCCTTAGATGTGCGCAGCTTGGGGCATCGCGATGCGATTGTTCGAGACTCTGTCTCGTGCACACTTTGTGGTATGATCGAGCCCGCCCTAGACCCCGACTAAGTGATTGGGCTGGAGTAAGTCTATGTAAGAGTTATGAGATAGTCGATAGTATGGTTGAGGCGACTTGTCTTTGAATATGGGAGTTCACCACCCATATCATTAGACTTGTGTGCGGACGATGAGGACCCATCTCAGTTGATCATCCGGCCTGGATGGGATGCCCCTCACGTACGATGCTCTCCGAGAATGTTCTGTGCTTGGCCTTGTCTGCTTATACAAGTGGGTACGGTTCTCGGCTCTCCATATGACTATGTCTTAACTGGACTTGCATACGCTAACCCCGGGTCCCGACACGGGTGCAAGGATTGTTTACTTTATGCAAAGTTCTTTTAATGCAGTTGTCTGTTGCTTTGAGTTTACACTTTGGGTGGGATTCGCAACTTAATACCAGCGAGATATTCTGGATAGATATCTCAAGGTGGATGATTCGTAGTAGCTGCAGATGGATTTTGGTCTACTTAACTTGGCGTACTGCCCATTGCTTTTCAGCCCTTCCTTTCTTTGCAACATAGTTAGCATTGCGGTGCCTTCATAATCCTGTCAATTTCCCAACTGTGATTTCTTTACCTCTCTAGCACTTTTATCTTCTTTTGGGAGAGAGACATCACTAGTGAAAATCACGGGACCCCGGTCCATCTTCACATCATTGTTCACACTACCAATTTACTTTCATTCTTTACTTTCAGTTGATATCACTATCATTATTATCCCGTGCGTTTTATCCTTTGTAAAGAACAAGGCCGGAGGAATTGACAACTCCTCTGAACTCGTTGGGAGCAAAGTTATTTGTATCTGTGTGCAGGTCCAGGTGAGGTTAGAAACCTAGGTTGTGAACGGCGCCATTGTTCATTTTACCACCTACTTGTATCTCTTGAGTCCTACGGGAGACAAACCCTATCCTCTACATAGGGGAAACTTGCTGCTACGCTGCATCTCACCTTCCACTTGGGGTAACCAACGAGGGGCGAGAAGCCATCAAGCAAATTTCTGGCGCCGTTGCCGGGGACTCAAGTCTACAAGATAGGGGAGTTGCACACTATCGTTTACCTTTGCTTTTTAGTCTTGTTAGTTTACCTTTCAGTTTTTGCTTTAGTGTCTTTTATCAAAAATCAAAAAAATAGTTACCTTACTAGTAGTTATCAGTATGTTTGGCCCTTTTGCCTTTGGTGAGTCAGAAGTGCTCACCTTTAAACAAAGAGGTGGCAAAGTTTGAAAGATGCTTGGTATAGAATTAATGATTCTCAAAAAAGAGCCACCAAGAAGCAATCCACTACTGTCCTGCTTAGAAATTTTTATGTTGGGATTACTTCTTGGAATAGGTTTCTTTTAGACACTGCTATCAATGGAAACTTCATAGAGGCCCTAGATTGGGAAGCTCTTAATGTTATTTAAAATCTTTTTGGAAGTCTCCCCATTGTTAGTATCAAGGAGAACATCACTTTAGCTCACATTATGAGAAAACTTGAAAAAATAGAGCTAGAGATGCCAAGTATCGATAGGGTGAATGAGTTAAATCGTAAGATTCAAGGGAATTTGAATACGCTAGATAATTCCATGCAGAAAATTGTCAAAACTTTGGAGGCTATCAAATCCCTTGATGAAAAGTCTTCTAGGATAGAAAAGATTGAGGAAGTTATTGAAACTTTAGGAACAACCTTTTCCTCAATCAAAACCAAAAAGGATGAAACTCCAGAAAAAAAGGAACCTAAGTCCGTTTACGTACCCAAGGTTCCCCGAGCTAAAGCTAGCACACCCAGTGCCAAGAGAGTTGAAACGGTGAAAACTTTGGAGGAGACACTTATCTTTAACTTTAATGAAACTCCAATTGATTTCCCTCCTCTTGATTTTATTCCAAGAAGCATTTTCATTCGTCCTTTATTTGAGAAACCCATTAATACTAGTTGTACTATTGAAGAGCTTTTGGATGATCATGATAATGCTTCAATAGATGCAACTTGATCTTCTGCTTTAAGCCTAGCTAATGGCTCTAAAGAAGCGCTTTCGGGAGGCAGCCCGCAACGAATTTAGGTTTTTCTTTTTTCTTTTGTTCTGTTCTTAGTGGTCTTGATGATTGTTACTACTGTAGCAACATCATTTTATCTTTACTTTTCAAGCTTTGTGCCAAGTGTAGCCTCATACGGCAAGGGAAGTAAAAGTTGTGACATGTTGTCAAGAAAACAGATTCTGTCCTCGTGACTAGAAAAATTCCAGAAAAAACCCAAGTCATATTTTTGAGCTGAAATTCTTACACAGCATGCTCTATACAATTAAGAAACTTCCGTATGTTCTGAGTTTTTTGAGTTGAGTTGTAGAAGTATCCCTAAAAAATTCGTTTTTATCTGCTGTTCTATTTTTCACAGATTCTGCCACGTTTTGTCTCTCTCTACTTTTGCAAACCTTAAGCTTGCTTTTTCTTTGCAAAAACTTTTTGGCAATCTTGAGAAACAGTAGGTCTTCTTGGAAATCTTTATTTTCAGTAGAGTAAAAATTATTTTATTAGGGTACTAACCTCTTTAATCACTCTACAATGAGTTATGTATGAAGGGAGTTTTCAAGTGCGCGATGGAAGATGATGAAAGAAGATTCAGGAGTGTCAAGCGCTCAAGCTTGGGGATGCCCCATGCATCCCCAACAAATATTCAAGGAGACTCAAGCGTCTAAGCTTGGGGATGCCCCCGTGCATCCCCTTCTCCATCAACAATCATCAGTTTGTCTCTCGTTGCACTATATTTTTATCACTTCATGCGTTATGTGCTTTTCTTGGAGCGTCTCGCTCTTAGGTTTTGTTTTTAGTTTTCTTTAGCTTTGTTTGCTGTAGTAACAAGTTAGATCCCAGCTTACTTACTCTTTTGTGTGGGAGAGATTCACGCTCCGCTTGAACTAGAACTCCTCATAGGATTTGCATGCTTATTCTTTTAGCTGTGAGCTGTTCTTTTTCTTTTCTTAGCTGTTGTTCTGTTTAGTTGTAGTGCTTTAGTTTTTCTAGAGGTTTTCTTTTGTCTTAGGTTGAACTTTCTATAGGTTGCATGTTTTATCTTGTTAGAGAATTTTCCTGTTGCACTGAGTTCTGTGTCTTGACTGAAAGTAGGTAGTTAAAGTTGTTGTTCTTTTGTAGTAGTAACTTGCAATAGTTTTGAGGTATTTATTAAAGTAACGTTTGAACTTTTGGTATCATGAGCTCTTGCCTATTAGTGATGGATGTCGTATTTTGGGCAATCCGTGTGTTTTTCGAAAACCCAAAAAAAACCTGTTGAGAACTCTAACTACTAGATGGATCACTAACCTCTGGAGGGTTCGAATATTAGAGTACACTCACGTACCATGAGTCGAGGATTCGCAAGGATAACCAAACCCCCATACACTCCTCCTCGGGGTACCTGTCTCTTTGTGAACCTCCTGATTAGATTGAGAGTTACCGATAATAAGTGCATGAGTTCTTCGGACTAATGTGAGTATTCGAAAGTTGACACTTCCACCCACCTATACTTTTTCTAGCCTCTCATGTGCCGTGCATTGCTTTCTTCTCACTCCGAGAGTTAGCGTCCACATTCGCCGGTGCATCCAAACCCTTGGCACGATACGCTCTGTCATCATAAACCTCCTTATATCTTTCCTCAAAACAGCCACCATACCTACCTACAAGGCATTTCCATAGCCTTTCCAAGATACATTGCCATGCAACATCCACCTTTTCATGACTTGATCTTCATGTCATACATGCTACTTGCTTGATCGATGAGCCGCATGCTAGTTGGGCCTTGCCCTAATCATTGCTACATGACCCTTCACACTATAGAACTTGGCTTGTATATTCCAATGATGAGCCTCCTCAAACGAGCTCTAGGTCTTCTTGAGCAAGCAAGTTAGATGCACCCCCACTAGTTCCATTGGAGAGCTTTTAGCTCACATGTGCATCCGTTGTATGGCAATCCCTACTCCTCACATCATATCTATCATATGGCTTTCTCTCGCCTATGATTGTCCTCATTGATGTGATCCTTTCACGCTTTTTTGTCTTCCTCCTCCACCTTCTTTCTGTTTCGCCTTTTTGGTGTCAACTTTCTTGCTCACGCTCATCCATTGCATGAGTGCTCAAAATATCGAAAGGGAGTGGATCAGTTTGACTTGTACCTGACTAGTGGTCTGGGGACGAGTCCAGATAAGAATCCAAAGGAGACCAAGTGTGAAACTTTAGTAGATAGTTGTTCTCAACAAACCTTTTTTTCTCTTTCTTCCCAGTCCCTTGCTTGCACGCAAACACCATTTGGAGACATTCGAGTCACGGACAGCAAGAACTCTTGTACCTTTTGTTCTTTTGTTGCTTCTGTCAATGCTAATATAGACTCTTTCTTGTTAAGACTTGAATTGAATTGCATGCTTTGATTGCTTTACTTAAAAGTCCTTATTTGGTTGTGTGGCATGTCACCACAGAAATTATGCTTGTTATCATTTACCTACTCGAGGACGAGCAGGAATTAAGCTTGGGGATGTTGATACGTCCCAAACGTATCTATAATTTCTGCTTCTCCATGCATGTTTTGTGTGAATTTGCCATGTTTTGCTTGAACTTTCATACACTTTTGAACCTATTTGGACTAACCTACTAACTCAGTACACCTAGCTGCCAGTTGCTGCTTTCTGCTGTTTTTATATTTCAGGTTTTCCGGCAATTAAAAGTGCTCCAAAATATTCAGGAAAATCAGATAAAAAATCAGCGTCACGGAAGCTTCCGAAAGCACCAAAGCAGCAAAGGAGGGCCACCACCAGGGAGCCAGGAGGGTCCCTGGCGCGGCCCCACCCTAGGCCGCGCCAGGAGGCCTCCTGACTGCCTGGTGGGTCCCCTCGACGCCCCCTTCGCCTATATTTACCCCCATGACGGAAACCCCTAATATCGACTCCTCTTTCGCGATCTCGCCTCTGTTCCGCCGCCGCCGCCGTTTCAAGATCGGGGCTGCCTGGAGAAGCTGCTCCGGCACCCTGCCGGGAGAAGCTACCCCCTCCGGGAGACCATCCATATCCATGGACGTCTCCCGTATGTACCGTGAGTAGTTCCCCTTGGACCATGGGTCCGTTACCAGTAGCTATGTGATCTATCTCTCCCTATTTTGTGCTTCCACTTTCAAGTCCTCGTGAGATGCCTCACATGATCGAGGCATCTATGTAATTTCTGATATTGCTATGCTGAGTTTGTTGGGATCTGATGGATTATGAGACTATGTTCAGATTGTGATGAGAAATATATTTGGTTCTTCTCTTTTATATTTTGTTCTTGAGTAAATTCTTGCATGTTCTCCTTTGCGGTATTTGCTTTGGCCAAGTATTTCATTTGCAACTCCAAGAGGGATCGTTATGCTTGATTGTGGGTTCAGCCCCCTGATGTCTAGCTTGAGTGATAGAAACATGAGACTAGGGGATGTGCTGTTGCCACCAGGGATAAAACAACGGTGCTTGTACTTGCGGGTGCAAGTATTGTTTACTTTATGCAAAGTTCTTTTTATGCAGTTATCTATTGCTTTGAGTTTACACTTTGGGTGGGATTCACAACTTAATACCAGCGAGATGTTCTGGATAGATATCTCAAGGTGGATGATTCGTAGTAGATGCAGATGGATTTCGGTCTACTTACCTTGGCGTACTGCCCATTGCTTTTGAGCCCTTCCTTTCTTTGCAGCATAGTTAGCATTGCGGTGCCTTCATAATCCTGTCAATTGCCCAACTGTGATTTGTTTACCTCGCTAGCACTTTTATCGTCTTTTGGGAGAGAGACATCACTAGTGAAAATCACGGGACCCCGGTCCATCTTCACATCATTGTTCACACTACCAATTTACTTTCAGTCTTTACTTTCAAGTGCTATCACTATCATTATTATCCCTGCGTTTTATCCTTTGTAAACAACAAGGCCGGAGGAATTGACAACTCCTCTGAACTCGTTGGGAGCAAAGTTATTTGTATCTGTGTGCAGGTCCAGGTGAGGTTAGCAACCTAGGTTGTGAACGGCGTCATTGTTCACTTTACCACCTACTTGTATCTCTTGTGTCCTACGGGAGACAAACCCTATCCTCTACACAGGGGAAACTTGCTGCTACGCTGCATCTCACCTTCCACTTGGGGTAACCAACGAGGGGCGAGAAGCCATCAGTGATCACGGCCCTCTATCTAAATCTAGCTAACAATGTGCAGGGCTCACTGCTGAATATAATATATATATAATAGGCAGCATAGGATAAAGGAAGGTACATCAAGGGGCGACAAAAACAGGCTATGCAATTGAATAGGATTGTAACGTAGCAGCAGCAGTAACAATGCCTAGTGCAAGAAAAGTACGGAAAGATAGGCGATATCTGGGGAAGAGAATGGCTCTGCTTGCCTGGAAGCTCGACGGTAGGGGTACGATCGTCGACGACGTAGTCGTACCCAGCAGGGGTGTAGTCGGCGGCAGCAACAGGGGCTACCGGAGATAACGGGGGGAAGAAACAGTGAATACAAATCAATCGTAGCAAACAGATGCAAGGCATGACATATGAAATGATAACGATGTTCTAACGCAGTATGATGTATGATGCTCGGAGCAGAAAGTCATCCGGGGATGAACTGCCAGCTCCGGGTATTTACCGGACAGGGTGAACGGAGGGGGAAGATACCATGCCGGAGGTGTCGTGAACATTCGACAAACATGTGAAAGGTGTATCCGTGTTAGTTGATCCATTCTGAACAACTTTCGTGTTCAACATAAATTCATCCGGATAGTTTATCGGTATCAGGCAATCATCGGACAACCGGTCCGGAGGGGGCCGGTTCGATGTTCGTTGTGTTAGAGGAATGTGGTAGACATACGGATAGCGTATTCTTATTCGTTATATTTTTCTTATCAATTTTGATGTATAAAGTTTTTGAATCTGAATTACGGTTTAAAAGATATTGATTTTCAAAGTTTTAATCATTTTAAAAGAAGTTTGAATTTTTTTAGTATTAAAATAGAAACATTATCCACAAGTCTATCCAGAACAGTGCTGACAGGTGGGACCCATATGTCAGCCTCTGTTTATTAATAATTCAATTTACTAAATTTAAATATCCTCTGGACCCACCTCTCATAGAGAGTAATTAAACTAAAATGATTTTCATTATTAAACTGACAGATGGGGCCCAACAGTCAGTGAGACAGTTATTATAAAATAGTTTAATTAACTAAATCCAGAGGGTTATTTAGGGAGGTGACCCCACATGTAAGTGGCCCACCGCGCTGTGATTAAGGGCTAACTAAACTTCTGACCAGAGGGGCCCGCACGGCAGTGACTTCGGCGAGTTCACCGGCGACAGGGCTCCGGCGAACTCGAGCTAGCGCTCGATTCCGGCGGCCAAACTCGGCGCCGATTGTTGCTATGGGTTCGGGGAGACGCGCCGCTTCGGACCATGGTGGGGGAGGGGGTCATGGTGGACGCAGTCGAGCATGGGGTCAACAATGGCGGGAGGCCGCGCTCGGGCGTCCATGGTGGGTCTAGCTACACGAAGCAAACGAGCTATATAATGCGCCAAACGGATCGTGCATACCAGCAGCAACTCGCGCATGCGAAAATCGTGGGCTGGGACGGTCTGTAGGCACGGCTACGACGAGGAACGGCGGCGGCCGAAGCATGTGGAAGAGGGATCACGCCTACGGTCCTAACGGGCTCCAACGGGCACTTGGAGACGGTGAGGTTGCTCACCGGGGACGTGTTGAGGGGGCAGCGGGCTCGATGGAGGGTTGTGGCGGCGGTAATTCCTCTGCGATCTCGCCGGCGACGAGGAAGAAGACAGCGATGTGGCGCACCATGCAGTGGCTCCAGTCTCGATTCCTCCTGCGTGTAGACGATGTCGGCGACGGCGAGGCTGATGGACAAGTTGTCTGCGGCTGCGGTGGCCGTTGGCCGCGCGGGTGCGCGACGGCAGCGACGACGGGCTCGGGCCGGTTTTCCCCCGGCGAGAGCAGCGCGAGGAGGAGGGGAAATGGGGGCAGGTGAGATCCGGAGTGTGCGGGGGGGGGGGGGTCTCCCTTATCGTGTCCACGACGCATAGGAGCGAGGGGAGCAGGTGAGGGAGGGGCCGACATGGCCATGGCGTCGCCGTCTCCACGGGTACAGGGAGCAGGTGAGGTGGGGGGAAGAAGACAGAGGGAAGGGGTGGGCTGGGCTAGCCGGGTCGTTGCCTTGGGCGGAAAATAACGTTTTAGGGATTTTTGAATTTTATTTTCCCCTTTTGTTTTCTATCTTTTATGTTTTGTATTTGTTTTTAATGTTTTACATTTTTACAAATCATGTTAGGGGTTTCTAAATTATAGTTGTATCCCATGTAGGTGATACAACAAGTTTGGTGCATTTTAAAATTCATTGGATATTTCAAATAGAATATAAATGATTAAAATGGACTTTATGAGCTAACGTTTTAATTGTTTGTAATTTTTCATGGGTCAACAAATACCCAAAGTTAGTCCAACATGGTTCTATTGATTTTTGGCAATTTACAAAATTGGTTAGAATTTTTTATCAAGGTTTAATTTGCCACAATTTTCCTAACCTCATTTGAATAGGATTTTGACTTTGGGTTTGACTTCAAGTGATCATGCACATGGGGCATGGGTTGTTGATCACCTACATCAAGGTTTCGATTAAGCTCAAGAAAAAGTTTGAATAATGACAGGGAAGCAACAGTGATTAATCAACAGCGATGATCAACAGTGTCAGTGATTACTGTTACAGATACTGAGGGTGTTACATACTACCAGGCCTCTATTGAAGACTAGAAAGTCGACGCTGGAGTGATCCGTAGCTCTAAGATGAATGTGCTTATTTTTTAATTTGGTGCAGCTATCTGAAACTTGTTGAGTTTGCTGCCCTAGTTTAGCTTTTCCCATTCCTTTTTAATAACTCTCGGCTACGGGAGAGACCTTGTGTTACTATGTGGTTTCGTGATAAATGAAACCGGGGAGAAGCTCCCTGATTGTCTACAAAACTCATTATCAGATAGACCATGGACTACAGAATAAAGTTCTTGACAAGCAGAAAGTTCCAAAATTTAAGTAAACAATGTCAAATTTCTATTTATAATCAAAATTGTAAATCTCTTGGTTACAAAAGGAAAGGATAAAACATCCTAAGCTCTATCACTTGAGGTTGCCTATGTAACAAAGCTTGACAACAACATGTACTGAGAATGCATACAGTCCACATTCAACAACATTTACTGAGAATTCATTATCAATAAGCACATTGGTTGGTTCAACAAACTTAAAAACCAAAGAATTTGGAACTATTATTTATTACTAATGATTATCAAGACTGCAAAGGTTTTCCTCCTTGCCCTTTATTGGTTAACTTAGTTTTTTTAGTGTACTTTGAAGAAAAAAAAGTGACACGAGCGAAGCTTCAAGAATGTTTAGAGCTGTCTTGATGATACTACATGATTTAAAATTTTGAAAATCTTTAGGAGTTAGCAATGCAATGTTTCTTTTTTAGTTTATTGCTTTATATCTATGTAAACTAAATGATTCCCCGCGCGTTGCCGTGGTAACTTTGTTAAAAAATACGTAAATAGTTGCTAAAAATAACTAAATCTAATAAAAAGAAAATATAATTTTGAAAATGAATAAAAGAACATATCTAAAAATAGAATAAAAACTTTTGAATTACTGTTCAAAATATCATTTCAAATAAAAATATGAAGGATGACTAACACGCATGTATGATGTGACAGCGTTACACGCATAGACTACTGAAAAAATAATTTTAATTTATAAGTTTGCTTATGTGACATATTTGCATGGTCTAGTGGGAGAGAAGATTTAAATGCATGGCTTAGTGAGGACGCTAAGGTGGACACTCTTCATGTTCAGAGAATTGAAACCAACTTCTTAAGAATGTAACATGTAATGCAAAATTATGTACTTTATCACTCACGTAAAGAGTAAAGATTAAACCTTGTGTCAGCAGAGTATTTTTTAATTCTTCATTGTTGTTTGCCAGCGCAGCAAAGCGGGTCTTACCCTTCTAGTACTATAGCCGAAAAGTTGTTTTACTCCACTATGTTATAAGGAATCAGCTAGAGATGCCCTTAATGGAATATAGTGTTGTACAAGCAATAAAACATTTGTTGTGCATAGTCCTTTATCAACAACGAGTGTTCTTATATATTAATGGTAACTAGATGATACCCCGCGCGTTGCTACGGAAATCAGTTGTCGTATATTTCAACGAAATTTGATTATGTGACTTTTAAATTTTTAGATTAATAACACATGAACCAAAATTTTAAAAGACATACAACTTATTATATTTGATTATGTATGATTGTAAAATATTTATTTAATATAAGTATATTAATAGAATGAAAACTATTTTTTCATACATGGTTGCATGTAGTGGTAGATTTTGTCTCATGCATGATTGAATGTTGAGATGGGCATTGTTCTACCCATAATTGCGTGATGATGTGACATGCTTGCATGTCAAGAGAAATAACGTAGTGGGAATGAACTATTTAGGTATTATAGATTGGCTAATAACATAGATTTTAGAGAATATAATTATATGGTCAGCGTAGATTTATGAATATTTGGAGATGATTCAACCTTTAAAGATTATGCCCGCGCAAAAATAGTAATTCGATATATTCAACACTATAGGTAGAAATGAGAGTTTGAAGGTACCGACCCTCTAATATGAACTAAGATAAGTAGGGCTAAAAGAGAGTAGAGAAGAAAAATGCCCTTGCTCAAAAGGAAATGAGTGCCAAAGAGAAAATAGAGTAAAGAATGAAATGAAAGGTTTACATGCATAGTTTCAAGTCCGAACGATTAACACGTTTGATACACTTTAATAGTTATCAATAATGCTGAATGAATCGGTTTACAAAAAGGTAAAAGTAAAAGACTTCAGGCCATATGGACATGCCTCCTGATAGCATAGCCAAATAGTATCATCAAATCTACAACGACATATTAGTAGACAAAGTGTATAACGCTTGAAGACAACACCTTCAAAAAAGAATTTCCTGCTCGCACACCAATGTTGGCTAGTCCAGCTATATTTCAGAACAAAGGCTATCATCATGAAAAATCTTTGAACCAACACCTTCAAGAAGGTAAAGACACGTAAACTAGTAAATGATATATAATTAATGCACAAGAAAAGATTGTGGATTTTCATTAATACATCACACATAATTAACCAGCTAAAGGAGAATCATCCAATGGGAAGGTGCCTTCGCGTCACTTCTGACCACTGCACACCTCTGTTTCACCGATATGGTTGTCATGCGCTCCACGAAAACGCCTAGCCATCATCGCCATCAAATGCCTCATATCGTGAAAAAGTTCGTCGGCGGTAGGTCCCAACGAGACCTAGCCAACACCAAGTGCATCATGCCAGATCGTTTGGAGAGATACGGAGGTTGTCCTTCGAGAGTCAAGTCGTGTATGCATGCGCGAGTGAGGCCGTTGTCATGGTTGTACGCGACATGATGCCTCGGGGAACGTGCAAATGGTCTCATGGTCATTGTTGCACGTGCAAATGAGGCCATGGCTTTGGCGGTGTCTGCGGGAGAACTCGCAACCGATGTGGACACATGCGTTGATGTCGGCGTGGATGTTGTCATCGTTGCTCTATGGTAGGGGGTGATCAATCAAATGACCTATACAGTATTAATGACATGATCTATGGCAATGAGGATGCCGATCCATCCTTCCAAGAAAATTGTCTTGCAGGGGCTAGATATTATCTCAAAGTAAATGACATTGAGCTCGAGGAAGCACCGACAATGGAGAACTTCAACTAGTCAAAATCTGAGTTTGATCCTGGATCAGAAGGAACGCTAGCTATATGCTTAACACATGCAAGTCGAACGTTGTTTTCGGGGAGCTGGGCAGAAGGAAATAAGGCTCCTAGCTAAAGTTGTCTCGCCCTGCTTCAAAACTATAGGGCACGCGCTACGGCTTTGACCTTTCTTTTCGTTTGCTGGCATCGGAATAGTTGAGAACAAAGTGGCGAACGGGTGCGTAACGTGTGGGAATTTGACGAACAGTTCGGGCCCAATCTTGAAGAAATCTCAAAAGCGTTGTTTGATGAGCCTGCGTAGTACTAGGTTGTTGCGAGTAACTCCTCCTACGACGGTGGTGATTAGCTCATTAGTATCCATAATTTAATATATGTGGTTTAGGTAATTATGAAACAAAGGTGCAATACAATGTTTAGTTATTTCTTTAATGGATGTTTAGCTCAATTATGCAATACAATGTTTAGTTATTTCTTTAATGGATGTTTAGTTCAATTATGCAACAACATGTGCAATTAATGTTTCAGGTATGTTGGTGTTCTACAAACAAAGCATGTTGTTCTTCTACACACATGAGGAAGACACATTGCACACTATTCATACAACAAAGATCATGTAAGATAGTTCATAGTATCGCACATCGATCATGTGCATGATAGAGCAGACAATCTTTACCAAATAATAGTATGCGTCATCATAAGTTGTCAAATATGGATTATTTTTTAAAGCCTATTATGAAACTTTGCACACGATGCACATATTATGCATTGTGCGTGATACTTACTTTATTTCATCACACACAATTTGTTTAACTTAATTTGTTTCCAATCAACACAAATGGTTCCACAATTTCAATCATGTGTGTTATCTTGACTTATCACACAGCGTGTTTTCATTGAACTACATGCGTGCTATTACAGACGCTTTATTTTTCGAAATCATGTCCAATGGATCTGCCAGGCACTCGTACACACACGGCAGAAAGTGCTGTCTCATTTTTAGGGCCAGGATATACATGGATGATGGATGGGGTCATCGACACTCGCACACACACAGAGCAGAAAATGCTGTCTCGTTTTTTTCTTATCTTCGTGTTTTTTTAAATCTTTGATCATTGGTTTATTTGATTGGTTTAACATTTCGCTTTCAGTTCTCGCTTGCCTACTAACAAAAATCTTATGTTTCTCCTGGCTAAGCAACTCATGACGTCGATGCAAATGTCGCAAAGATAAAACGCCGGCTACGACAGGGATGTTTTTTTTAAATCAGAACGGTGTCATGTTACATTTCTAAAAATATATATGGAATGCTGGCATGCAACGCCTATACAATAATCCGCCGTCGAATCGAAGTCGATCAGATTAAGATTAGTAAGGGGATTCATCGTTGCAGCCTCGAACGGCCGGTTTGGCTTTCTTAGCTCAGCACATAACAACGGCAGTTTAATAATACGAGGACGTGGGGAAAAAATCGACTTGTGGTCTGGTCAACCTCTACAAAAAGAATTTAGGACAGCGACCCATTGGGCCCACACCTCTCAATCTGGCTTTGGCCGTCGGCAGTTTTTTTTTTTTGAAAGGAAAGGCAGAGAGATCTTTTCCTTATATAAGTACATTCAAAAAGGCCGAGGTCCAGCACATATTTGCATTTTTTTTTCTCCATTCTCCTCTCTGCAGTAAGAATTTGGTCCGCTCTAACTCATCAGGTGGAAATGATGGGCGCCGGAGCTGAAGCCGGAGCCGCTGCCTATACGACCATGAACTTGATCGTCGACATCTTCAGCATTGCGCTTCGCATCACACAAATGTAAGTGGGAAAGGTGTTGAGAAACAGGAATTAATTGCCAAGTACAGTCAGTAATGCCCAACCGCCAATTTTATGAAGCCTTTTTCTTCTGACACGAATACTGATCTTGCAAGTCTTTCAGGTTCGTCGATACAGAATATAATGCTGCTGGCGAGTTAGTATTCGGCAATTTGGTGATGATAGACAAATTGGTCTGCTGTTTGAAGCTGTTCATCACTGCGTACCATGCTACTCATACTGAGGGGTCTGCGGTGTTTGGGTACGTCTGCTTACTGGGGTTGTCCCTTCACTCCTGTGCTATCACAAATCATCTCGACAAGAACCACAAATCTTGGGTCAGGATAAGGGTAAGATTTACTCAGTCTATCCTTAAAACAACATATATAGTACAGTAGTTTCTTTTTAATAAAAACAGTACAGACGCAGACGCTAGCCAATACGTTTATGCATTCATACACGCATATCATGTCTCTATGAGCATCTTCGAGAGACTGATCTTGATCCGGCGAGGCAATTTGCTATTCACGGAAACATTTCATTCTATTGAAAAAATATTTGCACTTAATGAAATGCAAAGCATTAATCCTAGATTTTATCCCCGCGAGCTGAGGATACCACCGTTATTTTAATCATCCAACCACAGGTGAATTGTCCAACATATATAGTACTTGAATGTATAGTATCTATAATACATATATAGTTTATTCCCACTAACCTATTTATCTTGACATGCAAGCTATCCACATCATCAAGTAGGTTCATCATGTAAAAACTCTTTCAGTAACTCTTCATGCACTTGCTTTTATTAACTTTGCATGTGCATGCAACCTACCACAAACAAATAATAACTTTTTTATGCACTCTACTTCATAATTTATAAGCAACTTTTTTTATAAAAAAATCAAATTATGAGTTACATCACATTTTATTTTATATATGGATTTTTTAATAAATACACATCCATAATTGCTATCATTGTTTTAGGTTTGGCCAAGGATTGACACATTTCCACTGTATCTACTCAACGTTGTTTTTTTCTCATATCATCTCACTCATATATTGTTAAGTAACTAAATTAACAAAACAAAAATCAAAGTCATTTTTTGATTTTTATCAAATTTTATTAGATTTTTTACTTTAAACAATATATTTTCTAAAATATATAATCAAATTATACTATGTCTCATAATTTTTTACATGTTTTAAAACATTAAATTCTTTCTTAACAGTTCCCGCAGCAATGCACGGTGTATCATCTAGTTTAAGTGATGTGTATGTACAACCATAAGTACGTAAGATGAACAGTACATTATGATGTTAACCCACTAAGTTGTTCATTAAAATGAAAAAGTGCAATGAGCAACACTTATTATGGATCGTAGGAAGTACACATAAATTCAGACATGCTCCAACCAACTTTGATGCTTGCAGCACGTCTTTCGTTTCAATTCAACCTTTCAAAGTTCACACAGGAAAAGTAAATTCATACTCAGTTTGACAGACATAAGTATATCAACTGTACTTAATATTGTTACCGCATGGCACATGGTTTAAAAATTAAAATTCCACTCAAATTTTACAGATCGTGGGAACGTCAATCTTAGTGGCCGCTGGAGCGTCATTGCTCTGCCGTGGGATGGTAGTCCCAAAGGACCATGCTTGGCATACTACTGCTGTTCACACGATCAACGTTTTCGTAGTCTTTCTTGAGGCCGGCCTGTTGGTACGCAACAAGGTATAAGATGAAAGGCAGAGCATATGTACAAGAGGAATTGAAGAGGTAGAAACTAAATGCTGAATTTGTTGCATTAACTTGTGGCACAGATAAACGAGGATGGAGGCTGTCAAAACTCGCTACGCGATCTGCTCATTACATCGGCCGACACAATCATCGTCATCTACCGATTCATCGACTCAGTTGAAAAAATGCAAAGCCCATGGGATGTAGAGAAGATTCTCCATTTGGTAAGTTCCATGGTTGTTTCCCTTGTTTGATCAAGCAACAGCTCAGGAATGAACCACTAGTGTAATACTATCATTTGTATCAAGATGGGGATCGGCCTGCCCGTGCTGACCGGAGCTTGCCATGTTGGTTGGATGGCGTACAAGGCGGGTATCATACGTATGGTGGTCGAATGGCTAAGGAAGATAAAGATCCCTCGAGCTTTCCCGGGGAAAGAAGAGCAGCATGTTGGGGCTACCGTAGAGGATGATGGAGATGGTGGTCCAATGGAGAAGGCAGCGGAGGAAGAAGGTATCGAGGTAGTGGTAGTGGTGGTGCCCGCCTAGTTGTGTGGGTGGGTGAATAGCTCACCACTAGTTATCCCATTTCACAAGATTGTTGTACAAATTATGTGTTGTAGTTAACTGAATTCAATATGAGTGCTACTAAAAATATTAGGATCGGATATGCAAATAGTTTGGTTCAGCAAAAAAGTTACGGATTTCGATCCATGCACTGTTATAGTGATCCATAACTTGTACGAGGCGACGTAACAAAAATTTCATGGATGTGCTTCTTTTAAAATAGCTCTCAGATGTGCTTCCTCCGTGCTATATTAGCTATTGTTGAAACAAATATATCTAGACGTGATAAATCCATTTCAGCGATAATTAATATGAAAAAGAAGAAGTACTATTTTGTATGTGACTAGGAAAAAGGGGGGAAGGAAGAGCTAGCGAGAGCAACATGGAGCAAATGTAGGAGAAGACCGAAAATCGTGAAGCATTCAATCAAAGATTTATATATATTACTCCCTCCATTTTTATATGAGATGTATTTATATTTTATTATAATGTAACGTGCATTTGTTTTAATTTCTTATATTCTTTTTAGCCTTCCAGAGAAAAGAAAAGTAGAGTATCTCTCTTCCGATTGTTTGTATTTCTCTTTAATAATAAAAAATAAATATCTCTCTTTCCATTTCATGTATATCTTCCTTTCATAACCTAATTGATTTACTAGTTGGCTCAAATCTCCAAGCAAATCAAGGGCTCTCCTGTGCACAGAGCCTCCCCTGCACGGGAGAATTGCTTTTCCCCCGCTTTGTAAATCAAACGGTGCAAGCTGCATCACACTAGATCGGTATTGGTCGAACGTTCGTTCGATAAATTCTCTCTTAGATATCATGGTGATTTTTTCTTTCACTTTATTGAGATCACTCTCTTTAAAATGAAAAAACCTGATAACAAATAAATATGGTAAATCAGACGCATGATTTGAAGGTTAACTATGATGTGCCTATGTGCTGCCAACACTACGGGAGAGGAGGTTGACGCCTACGGCCGAAACCTATGCCGACGGCCAAATGTCGGGGCCGTCGGCGTAGACGGCCCGGCTCGTCAGCCCTGGTGGTGGGCTGGCGGCGTCCCAAAGCCGTCGGCGTAGCCGTACCTAGGCCGAGGGCCGCCGTCGGCGTAGGCCCAATTTAGGCCGACGGCGGCCGTCGGCGTAGGCCTGCCAGGTGGGCCCCGGTGACGGCCGGACGTTACGGCGTCAGCCCAGCAGGGGCTACGCCGACGGCCCCGACTTTTGGCCGTCGGCGTAGACCCCGGGTTGTGTTTTTTTTCATTTTTATTTTCTTTTGTTTAACTATTTAATCTTATATTACTAATACTAATACATCAAATAATATTGGAAATGGAATTATAGTATATATCATCTCATTTCAACACTCGATATACGTATGCCTCTTTATTCTTTTAATGTCTACTAATTAATACATAAAACAATATAATAACAAATTATAATATTAAATTAAAATATATTATGCTACTATTACTATATTAATATGTATGCTCCACAGTTGTACCTCGTGCGGAGAAAGCTATAAGAGTACACCGCCGCCCCCCTCCCGGCCGGCCCCGGCCTCGCGCCCGGACTAAGCCGGGTTTCGGTGAAGAAAGACCACCGTAGTACCGCATTAACTTGCATGTGATTAATTGTAGGGTATGTGTCCAAGTGTGGTGTAAGATCAATGCATAAATGCAATGTCTAGCTCCTTGGTGTGACCATTTTCACATTCATGTGATACCACTATTCAAAGTCATGGACATGTAGGTGGAAATACACCCATTTGCGGGTATTCCGGGGGCTATGAAAGGTTACAAGGTCCCAACCTTGTTTTCCATGTAGTTTTTTCCTAAACAAATCTTAACAAACCAAAAAGTACATTGTTGAAACATCATGCGGAGAAAGCTATAGGGGTAGACCGCCAGGCCCCCCTCCGAAGCAGGATGTCGCAGGTGAATAACCGCCAGAGTGTCGGAATCCCACAAAAATTTGCATGTGGACCTAGTTTATGTGTTCAAGTGTGGTGGAAGGCCCATAGATGCAAAACATAGATCCCGGGTGTGACCTTCTTCATACATGAATGCGATAACACTTAGAAAAAGATTCGTGCACACGTGTAGACGTGTACTCCCAGAGGTGAATGATCTTGTGGTGAAATGTGTCCAACCTTGCTTCTCCATGTACATATATATGTGCTAAACAAGCACAGATGGAGACAAGAAGTCCATTGGTCCACCCTGGTACGGAGAAAGCTATAGGGGTAGACCTGCTGGTCCCCCCGATCGTCTACCCCCCTAGATATTCTCCGGATGGGGGTAGCCCGGTGGACATTTGTCTTGGATTGTGTTTGGTTAGGTCATAGCTAGGGTCATTACAAACCATGTCTGTGTTCCGATGCCCTGATTAAGCTATCGGTGTTTCCTATTTATTTAACCTGTACCGCGCGGGCCCGGATCGTCTACCTCCCTAGCTAGATGCTTGCAAAGAGCTAAAAGGTTTACTCCAGGGTGAAGATCTTGAGCAAGAGCAGGACACTGATGAGCCAGTGAAGAAAAGAGGTGGTTGTGGTTTCGGAGGTGAATGACCGTCGGAGGGCCGTGACTGTCGGAGGGTGAGGATCTGTATGTGGAAACTCCCTGTACGTGTCTACCGGTGTGAATAATGTGGTGAAATGTGTTCAACCTTGGTTTTCCATGTACATATGTGCTAAACAAACATAGATAGACAAAAAATTCCATTGGTCCATCCTCGTACGGAGAAAGCTATAAGGGTAGATCTGCGGGGCCCCCCGATCTAGGGTTTCGGAGGTGAATGACCGTCGGAGGGCCAGAATCATTGGAAAACCTGCATGTGGAGCTAGGTGATGTTTATAAGTGTGATTTAATGTTTGTAGATGGCATATGTAGGTCATGTGTCTGACGTTGTTCACGGACATGGCCTAACACTTAGTAAAATCGTCGATCCGTATGTGGAAACTCCCGGTACGTATCTACCGGTGTGAATAATGTGGTGAAATTTGTTCAACCTTGGTTTTCCATGTACATATGTTCTAAACAAACATAGATAGATAAAAATGTCCATTGGTCCATCCTCGTACGGAGAAAGCTATAAGGGTAGATCTGCGGGGCCCCCCGATCTAGGGTTTCGGAGGTGAATGACCGTCGGAGGGCCGGAATCATTGGAAAACCTGCATGTGGAGCTAGGTTATGTTTATAAGTGTGATTTAATGTTTGTAGATGGCATATGTAGGTCATGTGTCTGACGTTGTTCACGGACATGGGCTAACACTTAGTAAAATCGTCGATCCGTATGTGGAAACTCCCGGTACGTGTCTACCGGTGTGAATAATGTGGTGAAATGTGTTCAACCTTGGTTTTCCATGTACATATGTGCTAAACAAACATAGATAGATAAAAAATTCCATTGGTCCATCCTCGTACGGAGAAAGCTATAAGGGTAGATCTACGGGGCCCCCCGATCTAGGGTTTCGGAGGTGAATGACCGTCGGAGGGCCGAAATCATTGGAAAACCTGCATGTGGAGCTAGGTGATGTTTATAAGTGTGATTTAATGTTTGTAGATGGCATATGTAGGTCATGTGTTTGACGTTGTTCACGGACATGGGCTAACACTTAGTAAAATCGTCGATCCGTATGTGGAAACTCCCGGTACGTATCTACCGGTGTGAATAATGTGGTGAAATGTGTTCAACCTTGGTTTTCCATGTACATATGTTATAAACAAACATAGATAGATAAAAAAAGTCCATTGGTCCATCCTCGTACGGAGAAAGCTATAAGGGTAGATCTGCGGGCCCCCCCGATCTAGGGTTTCGGAGGTGAATGACCGTCGGAGGGCCGGAATCATTGGAAAACCTGCATGTGGAGCTAGGTTATGTTTATAAGTGTGATTTAATGTTTGTAGATGGCATATGTAGGTCATGTGTCTGACGTTGTTCACGGACATGGGCTAACACTTAGTAAAATCGTCGATCCGTATGTGGAAACTCCCGGTACGTGTCTACCGGTGTGAAGAATGTGGTGAAATGTGTTCAACCTTGGTTTTCCATGTACATATGTGCTAAACAAACATAGATAGATAAAAAATTCCATTGGTCCATCCTCGTACGGAGAAAGCTATAAGGGTAGATCTGCGGGGGCCCCCGATCTAGGGTTTCGGAGGTGAATGACCGTCGGAGGGCCGGAATCATTGGAAAACCTGCATGTGGAGCTAGGTGATGTTTATAAGTGTGATTTAATGTTTGTAGATGGCATATGTAGGTCATGTGTCTGACGTTGTTCACGGACATGGGCTAACACTTAGTAAAATCGTCGATCCGTATGTGGAAACTCCCGGTACGTATCTACCGGTGTGAATAATGTGGTGAAATGTGTTCAACCTTGGTTTTTTATGTACATATGTTCTAAATAAACATAGATAGATAAAAATGTCCATTGGTCCATCCTCGTACGGAGAAAGCTATAAGGGTAGATCTGCGGGCCCCCCCGATCTAGGGTTTCGGAGGTGAATGACCGTCGGAGGGCCGGAATCATTGGAAAACCTGCATGTGGAGCTAGGTTATGTTTATAAGTGTGATTTAATGTTTATAGATGGCATATGTAGTTCATGTGTCTGACGTTGTTCACGGACATGGGCTAACACTTAGTAAAATCGTCGATCCGTATGTGGAAACTCTCGGTACGTGTCTACCGGTGTGAATAATGTGGTGAAATTTGTTCAACCTTGGTTTTCCATGTACATATGTGCTAAACAAACATAGATAGATAAAAAAGTCCATTGGTCCATCCTTGTACGGAGAAAGCTATAAGGGTAGATCTGCGGGGCCCCCCGATCTAGGGTTTCGGAGGTGAATGACCGTCGGAGGGCCGGAATCATTGGAAAACCTGCATGTGGAGCTAGGTGATGTTTATAAGTGTGATTTAATGTTTGTAGATGGCATATGTAGGTCATGTGTCTGACGTTGTTCACGGACATGGGCTAACACTTAGTAAAATCGTCGATCCGTATGTGGAAACTCCCGGTACGTATCTACCGGTGTGAATAATGTGGTGAAATGTGTTCAACCTTGGTTTTCCATGTACATATGTTCTAAACAAACATAGATAGATAAAAATGTCCATTGGTCCATCCTCGTACGGAGAAAGCTATAAGGGTAGATCTGCGGGCCCCCCGATCTAGGGTTTCGGAGGTGAATGACCGTCGGAGGGCCGGAATCATTGGAAAACCTGCATGTGGAGCTAGGTTATGTTTATAAGTGTGATTTGATGTTTGTAGATGGCATATGTAGGTCATGTGTCTGACGTTGTTCACGGACATGGGCTAACACTTAGTAAAATCGTCGATCCGTATGTGGAAACTCCCGGTACGGGTCTACCGGTGTGAATAATGTGGTGAAATGTGTTCAACCTTGGTTTTCCATGTACATATGTGCTAAACAAACATAGATAGATAAAAAAAGTCCATTGGTCCATCCTCGTACGGAGAAAGCTATAAGGGTAGATCTGCGGGTCCCCCCGATCGTCTACCCACCTAGATATTCTCCGGATGGGGGTAGCCTGGTGGACATTTGTCTTGGGTTGTGTTTGGTTAGGTCATCGGGTCATTACAAACCATGTTTTTGCCCAAGCTGTCACTAGATCCTACCCGGACAGTCATTACAAAAAATTAATAAAAAATCAAAGGAAAAAAAGGAAAAAAACAAAAGATTAAAAAAACAATGGTGTAAAAAAAATTATATGCTTGAGAAACTTTTACAATGGTGTAAAAAGTAAAAAGGAATTTATATGCTTGAAAACATAAAAGAATAGAGAAATAAAAAATAAAAAGTAAAAAAAATGAAAAGGACCTAAGCCGACGGCCAGGCCGTCGGCGTATTGCGGATTAAAAAAGTAAATGGAACTACGCCGACGGCTTGGCCGTCGGCATAGGTCCCCGCCGCCACGTCCCGACCAGGGACCCCCTGGGTCAACCGTTTCTCCCCCACGCCCCCACTCGCTCGTGCCCAACCCCCCCGACCTCGCCGCTCCCCCGACCCCGCCGTCGGAGCCCGCCGCCGCTGCCAGGCCCTCCTCGCCGCATCCCGTCCCCCACCCCATCTCGTGCCCCACCGGAGCACCACGCTGGGTGCGCGCCGGCCGGATCCCTACCCCGCCGCCACCGGATCCGGCAGTCGCCCAGGCCCGCCGCCGCCTCCCCGAGCTCGAGGCTGAGCTCGAGCTCCCTCGGCTCCTCCACGGCCACCCCTCCACGGCCACCCGCCCGCCGGCCACCCCTCCGCGGCCCCAACCCTGCCGGCTACCCCTCCTCCAGCCACCCCCTCCGTGAGCATTCAGGTCTTTTTTTGCTATTGCATTTTGTTACATTTTGTACAAAAAAGATGCTAAAAAAATCATCATGCTTACATTTTGCACTGCTTTGATTTATAGTATACATTATTTTTGTTTTTCCTTTTATGTCAAAGAATTAATCCAATGTTTGTAATATTTTGAGTTTGCAAAAGCAAAGTTAAGATAAGATAGTGTTTTTAATAGAGTATTTAGATCTGCAAAAACAAGAAAAACAAAAAATTGGAGAAGTGGGGTATCCTGTGGTGTCTCGTTGAAAATTGGAGAAGTTATGTTTATTGTGAAAAAATAGGATTTAGACAACAAGGACAATGTTAAGCAAAATAGGATTTAGAGAATAGGCAAAATGTCAAGCATAATAATATGTGACTTCTAATTCCAGTTTTTTCATTCAGACTATCTTGGAGCCGCCGCCGTCTCGGAGCCCCCTTCGTCGCCTCGCACCCCCGTCGTCGATCACGCTTCAAGGGTGAGAATCCGTTCACCCGTCTTATGTAGCTAGGTTTATTTTCATGTCTAGATCACCAAGTCAAGTCGCGTCACCTAGGCGTCATCCCGACTGTAAGCGTTACGCGGATAAATATGCATTAGTGGTCTCGCATATTTTGAACCGTAATGCTTATGGCTTTTATCGGGCAGTCGGCGGATTCGTAGTTGGGTATGGTTCTCGCTGGCTCTTCCTCGATCCGAGACAGGATTTCGGCGGCGCCTCCTCGTTGTTCTCCGGATGCACATTCTCTCGGCTTTTAGTCGAGACGTGTATCGGGAGAGCAGCGGGGAGGTGCTGCCGAAATTCTGCTCGGATCGGGGTAGAGCCAGGGAGAACTTACCCAATCTACGGATCCGGTGGCTGGTTAGGACCCACTTTCAATAAAGCTATGTTTGTCGTTTGGCTCCCGTTTGATATTAAATGCTATGTTTGTCGTTTGGCTCTCAATAAAGCAGAAGAGGATGGCTGATAATGGGTGGATGTATAGTGGACGTACTAGTGCTGTTGACAGAACAGATGAGTGGGCATGGAAGACCGCTATGGTAGTGCAGAATATAGCCCGTGGTCCAAAGACACTTGATCCCCGTTGCCCTTGTGTCCGTTGCAAAAATCGTCATCGCGCTAGAAAGGAGGTTATGAAACAACACCTTTGGGCTTATGGGTATATGTCGGGCTTCGTCACGACGGTCGACTTTAGTCAGAATGAACGTGATAGAATTGACGTGATGCGGCAGCGGATCGATGGCATAGAGTACGATGGCATGCGAAACTTGTTCGAGGATTTCCGTGATGCCATGCCGGAGTCTCCACCTTGTGCTGAACCAGAGGGACCGCCGGAACCGGAGCAACCGCCTGAACCACAGGATCCCGAGCCATCCGCTAAGGCGTTCTATGATATGATGGAATCGGCTAAGAGGCCTCTGTACCCGGGTGCAAATGTTTCTCAGCTCGATACCATCTCGCAAGCACTAGCCTCAAAGCTCCAGTTCAACATGACCCGTTCATGCTTTGAAGCCACTCTGGTAAGACATGCTAACACGTTGCCCGATGGTCATTGTCTGCCTAAAACCTTGTACGAATGCAAGAAAATCATGCGAGCGCTCAGCATGGACTACATAAAGATAGATTGTTGTCCAAAAGGTTGCCTTCTATTTTGGAAACAGTTTGCGGATGACAAGTACTGTAGCTTGTGTGGGGCCTCTAGGTATCTTGAGTCCAAGGGAGCTGATGGTGAGCCCAAGGTGCAGACAAAGGTCCCCGCTTAGATTCTTCGTTATCTCCCATTCATAAAAAGAATCCAGCGGCTTTACATGACCTTGGAGTCTGCCAAACAGATGACGTGGCACAAGGACGGGAAGAGATACCCTGACGAGCACGGACGGGAAACAATGGGGCATCCATCTGATGGCAGGGCATGGAAGAAGTTCGATGAAGACCACCCCGATCTGGCGGCAGAGGCCCGGCACTGCAGAATTGCCATATCTATGGATGGATTCAATCCATATGGCATGTCGAGTTCCTCGTACAGCTGTTGGCCGGTGTTTGTTATTCCGCTCAATCTCCCTCCCCCAGCCCTAATGCAAAGGAATACCATATTCTTGACGCTGATCATTCCAGGGCCTGACTACCCGGGGAAGAATTTGAGTGTCTACATGCAGCCGCTTGTGGATGATCTGAACCACTCTTGGCACCACCCAACGTTGACATACGACCGTGCATCGAAGTCAAACTTCTTCATGAAAGTTTGGTACCAATATTCCATGCACGACATGCCTGCGTATGCCCTATTCTGCGGCCACTGTACAACTGGTAAGTGGCCATGCCCAGTGTGCAGGCAACTACTTGAGTTCCTTTGGCTAAAAGCGGGTAAAAAATATTCCGCCTTTGACACGCATCGGGCGTTTCTCAAAAGAGATCATCCGTTCAGACAGGACAGAAGGAACTTCAAGAAGGGAAAAGTTGTGCTTGAAGAAAGACAGATACCAACGTTCAATGGTGCAGCTGTTAAGGCCGAGCTAGCCGCTCTCGTGCGTACTGAATCCGGTGTCCCAGTATTTGACGGATATGGTAAGGAGCACAACTGGACTCACGAGGCAGGCATAACGAAGCTCGACTATTATCACGAATTAGCACTTCCCCATAACATCGATGTGATGCACACCGAAAAGAATGTCGCAGAGTCCCTTTTTCACACAATCCTGAACATTTCTGAGAAGACAAAGGATAATGTCAAGGCTAGAGTCGATGTTAAGGAGCTGTGTGATAGGCCGAGACAACACATGCAGCCTCCTGAAGGCAAACGAAAAGGGTGGTTGAAGCCGCATTCGCAGTTTGTGCTTGATAAGGACCAAAAGAAGGAGTCATTCACGTGGCTGAAATACGCCGTGATGTTTCCTGATGGTTATTGTTCGAATATAAGCATGGGAGTCAATATTGAGAAGGGAAAATTCACTGGGATGAAGCGTCACGACTATCATATATGGATTGAGCGATTGATGCCGGTGATGCTTCGAGTTTATCTCCCTGAGCGTATCTGGAGAGTGCTAGCGGAGTTGAGCCATTTCTTCCGCACGGTCTGTGCTAAGCAGATATGTCCCGTGATGATTGAGAAGCTGCATGATCTAGTGCCGGAGTTGCTATGCAAGTTAGAGAAGATATTTCCGCCAGGCTTCTTTACTCCAATGCTACATCTCATTGTGCATCTCGCGAACGAGGCACTCTTGGGTGGACCGGTGCAGTTTCGTTGGCAGTTTTGTATTGAGAGAGAGTTCAAGTATATTCGGCTCAAATGTGGAAACAAAAATAAGATTGAAGCATGCATAGCTGAGGCAACTATCCTCTAGGAGATAGCAAACGCCACGACAGCGTACTATGCGGATGAAGTTCCCACTATGCATAACCAGGTACCTCGGTACAATGTCGACGAGCCCAAGCGTGACCCCAAGCTCCTCCTCTTCAAGTTTCCCGGTGGCAAGGCCGGTGGCGCAAAACCTCATACCTTGTCCAACCAAGATAAGGAGTGCATAATGCTCTATGTGCTTATGAACATGGGGGAAGTGGTGGAGGACCAGAAGAAAGAGAGCGGGGAGGAGGAGGAGGTGCCCAGTTTCCTTAGGTAAAATGGCGACTTAATTACTTTGCAACTGGTAACTCGGTTTCGTTCTAATACGTATTTTCTCCTTCTAGCCAATTCGTGGATGAGGTGTGGCCGGGACCAACAGATCCCGATGCTGCGCAGTTGGATGCTCTTCTGAAAGGGGGTGCCCCGAGAAGAAGTTTCACGTCATGGTTCAGGGAAAAGGTAATCCGTAACCTATCCCTCTTAATTACCTGGCAACTTGGCCCTCTTATTACACGTAACTAATGCACGATTCGTACTAAACTTGTAGGGATTTGATCCCACAGTGATGATGTCGGATGAGTTGAGATGTGTCTCTCAGGGTTTTAACAGTAAAGTCAACATGTATGAGAAGTATGATGTGAATGGGTATCGCTTTCATACAGAGGGCCACCAAAATAGTCGCCCGGGTGCAAAAACTATAAATACCGGGGTCTTCACCAAGGGACAAGATGACTTTGATTACTACGGAAGGTTGCAGAACGTATACGAGCTGACGTTCAACAATGGGCCCGTAGAACTCAATCTCGTTGTGTTTAGATGCCACTGGTTCGATCCACACCATGGACACAAAAATACCCCTTCCATCGGGTTAGTTGAAGTTAGGCCTTCAACCACCTATAGCGGATCTGATGTCTTTGTTGTGGCTCACCAAGCGAAGCAAGTTTATTACTTGCCCTACCCATGCCAGAAAGAATACCTCCAGGGCTGGGAAGTCGTGTACCAGGTATCGCCACATGGTAAACTACCCATGCCCTCCGAGGACGATTACAACAACATTAACCCTCAAACATACGAGGGAATTTTCTATCAAGAGCAAGAGAACTTTGGGGACTTTGGCTTAGAAGGTCTTGAGGACCTCGAGAACGATGCACACACCCGTGGTGAGATAGTCACGGATATAAGTGACATAGAGATGCTCAACAAGGCACATGCCAATGATGAGCCTCAGAGTGATGATGATGATGAGCCTCCACCGTCCGAGGATCCCGACGCTTTATACGCACGTGATAGTGATAGTGATGATGGAGATGAGAATGAGCCTCAGAGTGATGATGATGATTATTAGTATTTATGTATCTCGATACTATATGTATGTTATTTTGGATGATGATGATGATTGTGTGCGGATGTGCTACGATGAATTGATGATGATGTTATTTTGTATCTTGTCGATGTGCACGTGCTATTTAAAATACTCTATGTTCCATGACAATGATGAGTCTCCACCGTGCGAGGATCCCAAGGCTGAGAGTGATGATGAGTATTAGTATTTATTTTCATCTTAATTGCATTGCGTCTTTATGCTTCTTAATTGCATTGCATCTTTATGCTTAATTGTTTTATTTTTCTCAATGCAGGTGATTGGCCAATATGAGTGGCAAGGCATCACCGCAGTCCTTGCTTCAGGGGATAAAGAAGACGAAGAGTGGAAGAGCAACCACCTCAAGGTACGGCGCCGAGGAGGTAGGAGGAGGAGGGGATGCAGGACGAGGAGGAGGAAGAGGGGGACGTCCCCCGAGGTCAGACCGAGGAGGTACATTGCATCTTCATTATGCTTGGTATTTATTTTTCAACATGCTTCTTAATTGTTTATCTTTTCCGATTGCAGGAGGCCGAGGACGAGGTTGAGGACGAGGGAGAGGTACCGTCCTTCTAAGTGACATACCCTCCGCTTCCGGCGACGTGGCTTCACAGACCGCGTTCTCGGAGTCTCCAGACGAGGAGATTGACTCTCGAGACTTGGAAGCGGAGTCTCGAGACGAGGAGATGGTGACTGCGTCGGGGCCATCGAGTGCGTCGACGAAGAAGGCAAAAGTTCGTGGGGAAACAGAAGTCCCTAAGGAGGAGCCTGCCCCGGAGGCTCGGACCCTCATTGAACCTACTAGAACTGAGTAAGTGGCTATAGTTTCATTTCGTTGATACCAACTTGGCAGCATGTACTAATGTTTGATTCTTGTGCAGCAATTGGCTTCATCCTGCGGGGACCCGAGTCCCTGGCTGCATGCTTGGAGCTATCATTAGGAAGTTTTGGCCGGGCTTCTACACCACAGACAAAGGCGAGAGGAAGCTAGCCACGACTTGGAGACACTACGAGCTCGCAGATTGTCCCCCCTACGGGAAAGCTTCTGACGCCGTGATCAATAAGTTTTGGGTAAGGCAAAATCATGACTCTTCACACTTTTTTTGTTCATAGTTGAGACCCCGCCATGCTAACTCATGAATCCCACACTTTTTTGTTGCATGATTTCAGAGATTCTATAGGGTGGCTCCGGAGCACCAGGAGACGGCGAACAAGACACTACAGGCTCATTGTAAGAGGTTGACTAATCAGCAGTTCTATAACCAGGGTCATACCGCCAGGAGTCAATACAACATGGCGAAATCGGGCAAGCCGTTGCCGAAGCACGAGAATGTCAAGTCACGCTCGACGATGAGCGCTGAACAGTACGACGAGGTAAGTAAATTGTCGATGAGATTATATGTTAATGCTAAGTTGCAATTGCATCATCTGTTCTTCACATGCGTATTGCTTTTTCAGGTTAGGCCCGATTGGGCCTATGGCAAGGAGGAGGCATGGAGGGCGTTGACTGCGAGGTGGCGCGGGGAAGACGAGGAGTGGAACGCCTTGAGCGAGCGGAACAAGGCGAACCGCGGCAGCGGGGGGACACATCGGGCTGGAAACCTAGGCAGTGAGCGCTACAAGGCCAAGCTGGTATACACATACATGGAATAACCTGCTTTTATTTCTCCTCATGCATGTTCCTACTTGGTACTCATAAAATCTCTTTGGCGATGCAGGAGGATAAACTAGGGAGGCCTGTCAGCTCATATGAGTCATGGGACTCGATGAGGATGATGGCGCCCGATCTCTCCCAGCCTCAGCCTCAGCTTCCCGAGTACTTCGGCATTGCCCAGGAGGACGGTGCTAAGTACCTCGAGGCGATGATCGCTTTTAATCCAGAGTTGGATGACCCTAGAAGTGCGGAACCCGACCCCAGAGCGTTGGTCGTGTCTGGGGGAGGCCTTCAGCACGGCCGTCTGAAGGTCATGGATAAGATGACCCCGCGCAGTCCCAATTTGAGCCTCACGCGGATCAAGGCTACCCTCGGTCCCGACGACCCCACACCACCTCCTCGACGACGGCCTTCCCAGACTGGCTACGATGTAAGTTTCTCTCATTTCCATCCTTTCTGTGACAATACTACTTCCTCAGTGGCTTAGTTGATGAGATGGTTCAATTTTTGTAATTGTAGGCTGCTTTCGAGGCGGCCTACAAGGCCCACAACGACGCCTATTTGGTGGACCTTGCGCAGTGGAGACAGAGAGCACAAATACACGAGGAGTGGAAAGAGGCAAAAGAAGATGTAAGTTCCAACCTTTATTTTTTTCAAAAGATGACAAGTCTCAATTTTCATACTTTTGTGCAATGCCTGACATGTTAACTATCTTGCAGGCTCTAGAGAGTGCTCGGCTTACGGGAGTGCTCGTCGATATACCGCCACGACCTCCACGAGCCGGGCTTAAGCCGGAGTTTGTATCGAAGGAAGAGTTCGCCCAGAACTACTACTACACCGGCTTAACCCCGGTAATTTACTTGCCCAATCAGTTGCTACCACTTTCACGTGCCTTGGCGGTTGCTAACTATTGCTCAAACGTGTAGGGAACGGGAGCCTCCGGGACTGGACCCTTTGGTCGTGCTGCTGCCTCGCCGTCGGCGTCCCGCGCGGTCACACCGGTGCACCCTGGCCCCGATGGTAGTGGTGCCTCGCGCGAGAGCACACCGGTTCATGGTGGCGCGGGATCACCTGCTTCCGGTGCTGGTTCGACGGCGCCTCCGCACCGTCAGTCGCCTATCTTCACGCGCGGAGACCTCGGCTTCTCTGGCTCGACTCCCTCTCCGGACGCGATGAGTTGATGATGATGCTACCTCGGCCAGGTTATGTACCGATACGATGTTTCTTCTCTTTGCATTTTATGTATGGATACGTATGCTATGTATGGATACAATGTTTCTTCTTCTTATGCTATGTATGGATACGATGTATAAATGCTTGTGTCGATGGGCATGTGCTTATATCAATGCTTGTCTTGTGTTGATGTGCTTATATCAATTGTTGTATCGATGTGCATGTTCTTATATGCACATGATATAATATATAATGCAATATATATATCTATTATTGAATTTTCTATATGCAGGGAAACAGGGAAAACAAACAAAAAGGGGCCCTGCCACTACCTACGCCGACGGCCAGGCCGTCGGCGTAGGCCATATCTTGTGCCATTTGGCACAGCCTACGCCGACGGCCAGGCCGTCGGCGTAGGTGGTGGCAGGGTCCAGACGACACCAGCGGGCGGCGCGTGGCCCGACTGGAAGGGGACCTACCCCGACGGCCCGACCGTCGGCGTAGGCCCGAAGCCCCGCTGCCCCACAGCCTGCCGCGTGGCACCCTAGGCCGACGGCCCGGCCGTCGGCGTAGAGGGCAACCAGCCGTAATGGCCGTTAAGCCCAGGGTGGGGCCCACTGGTGCTACGCCGACGGCCTGTACGCCGACGGCCGCGTAAACGCCGTCGGGCAGCCTATACGCCGACGGCCGCGCCTACGCCGACGGCTTTTAGGGCAAGCCCGAGAAAACCCAAGCCCGACGGCTCTACGCCGACGGCGGCCGTCGGCGTAGGCCTAAGCCGCCGGCTTTCTGGCCTACGCCGACGGTGGCCGGCCGTCGGCGTTTGGGTGCTGTCCCGTAGTGCAAGGGGGATAAATATTACCCCGCAAAAAAAGGGATAATAAGATTGCTTTTTGGTTATAAACATTGATTTTCTGTCAGAATGGCACTCATTGTTGTGGGCTCGTGGTATATTTGGTGGGAGAGGAAGAAACTTATGGGGAGGAAGTGTTATCACAACCAGATCGGCGCAAGCAATCCTTTCCGTGACCAAGAACTTTGTGAGTGCCAGTCCCAAGAAGAAGTGTTCCTTGCGTAAGGCAGGTTGGACCAAACCCCCTACATATTTTTTGAAAATAAATGTGGATGCCTCCTTTGATGCAGAAACCGGCTCGGGAGGCACGGGGGCTATCATCCCGATGCTGGGGGCTTTTTCGTTGTTGCATCCTGGAGTGGCATTCCTTAATTAGGCAGATGATGCGACAAGTGTTGATGCTAGAGGGCTGCGGAACGGCCTCCTCGTGGCCTCGAAACTGGGCTACTACAAGCTACTGGTGGAGATAGACTGTCTGGTTTTCGATGTAATGCGGGAAGGCGACAACTCTCTTGGTGCATCGGCGACAACTTTCTAGGAGTGCGCTTCTTATGCATGAACTTTCATAGGGTAAATTTCAGTCATTGCCTTAGGGAAGCTAATAGTGCAACTCATGTTTTAGCCAGTAAAGCTGAGGTTTAGTCTACCACTGTTTGGAAAGATGAACCTCCAGACTTTTTGATTGATATTGTAGCAAACGATGTAGCTATTCTTTCACATGAATTATAAGCTGCATGTATGGCAATTCCCTAAAAAAATAACAAAATAGGTGTGTGCACGTAATTGATCTACTTTATTGAGTTACCAACTATAAGAGATTAATGTTTACTTATTTATTGATGTGCCATGAATTTATTACAATTTATCGCGTTACCAAATATGTCTGACCCATACCAGATTTTATCATAAGAAGTAATTGATTTATGAAAGATGAAATTTATTGATAGATTGATCCGATTTATTGGATAACAAAAATTAGTTTGATGAAGCCAAAAGGATGTGATAACTCCAGAAAAAATCGATGGAGGGTCGGAGGACGGACAACGATATATTTTGAAATCCATATATAGTTGGTGGTGGTGGGAAAAAATTAATTTGAAATGGAATTTACATTGTTGTTAAGTAGTAAAGATTGAGATTAAGTAGTAGAGATAGATATTTATTTAAAAGATTCCACGATGTCATTGTAATTGCTCCCACATTAAAACTTTCTTGGTTACAAGGGGTTTGAAGTGGATACAAAATAATTAAATCTCCTATAAACAAAATTCCCCTTACTTCCCTCGAAACTTTTCCAATCCTCTCTCTTCAAAAGAAGTTTAATAAAATAAGGCCTTATTGATGGTCCGTCTAGGGAGTAGCCAGCTCGTTGATCCTTGAATGAGGTCCACAAATCGTGTGAGATTCTAGCGTGATGACCCGCCATCATCATAGACGGCCCTGCGAGCAACGTCCCTCCGCGGGAACACCCTAGCGTTGGTCCTCGTGTCATCGAGCAGCTCACTAGTACAGAAAACGCTACTTTTGGCGTGTCAAAAAACATTTTAATGACGTGGAGTTCCCACACCATCAATATAGCGCCATTGGTATTTTACATACTTGATAACATGGAACTGATCACTCACGCCACCACTAACAAAAATAGCAATGGTGTGCCCACCCCACGTCACTACTATTAATTAGTAGTAGCAACGTGAGCATACTCACCAACACAACCACTAACTATTTATGGATTTCAAAATAATCAGTTCTACAGCCCATCGTTGTTCAGCATTGCACGATCATAGAACGGTGCCCCTCACGCATGTGGATTGCTATAAAGTAAAAAAGATGAGCGGAGGACGATTAAGCGATGTCTACTACCCTCACCGCGCTCCCCTTCGCCACTTATGTTGTCGTCTCATTGGCACACAATGTAACACCCTCACTGTCAGTGAACTGTAATCCCATTTAATGTTGATCATTACTGTTCCAAATTTTTTTCTTTGATCAACTTGGGTCGATTCAAAATTCAAATGCCCTTGTGATGTTATTGAAAGCAATGTGACCATGGGCCTTGCTCATCATGGATCTAAAAAAATCCAACCCCTTTGAGTTGTAATCAAAACTAAGCCCAAAATGCCTTTTCGCAATATTAAAAAAATGGTGTGCCAATTAAACTTTGTCCAAAAATTATGAGACTACTTTTGTAAAATCTCTAATAATCACTAGACCATTCTAGTGTGGTTGTGATTATCTATCGAGCTATGGAAAATTGCAAACTATTCATACCAACACCAAAGCAGCACCATTTGCTATTTGTAAATTCCAAACAAATAGTAAATGAATTTATAAAAGTCCAAATATTTTTGTGGGCCTCTCGTATGTTGCTATACTAATTATGGTGCAAGGTTTGTATTTTTCAAAAATGCCCAGGCCAATAAACTTAATGGCAACTGGTTGCTACAGTAAAGGAAAAGTGCAAAGCAAAACAAAATGGCTATCTATCGCCCTGGGCGAATTCCCCCGGCCCAACCCACCTGAGCCCACCCCCCCCCCACTTGTCTTCCCCTTCCCATGTTCCTCTGGTTCACGCCTTGGAGATGGCCGAGCTGCTGCGACTCGACCAGCTCGCCCTCCGGTCGCTGCAATGCTCTGTGCTAGAGACAAATATCTCCCGTAGATTGTGGATCGAGCTCGCCCCCTCCTTTTCCCCCCTCGCACTCGTCTAGTTCATCTCTCACCTCGGCCCGAGCTCCGCCATGGACGCCCTCTGGTGAAGCTCGTGGCCAACGTGCTCCCCACTCGCAGCCGACTTGTCCAGGCGAGCCACCGAGGGCGCCCTCATCTCCATGCGCGCGGCATAGAAGCCAGGGGCCCCGAGCACGTCGCCCGCCCCCTTCTTCTCCGTCGACGGCCGCCGCCCTCCACCTCGCGATTCTGGCCGCCCCGAAGCCCCCTCGAGCCCGCTGCCCCCGCTACTCACTCCATGTGAGCTCTCCCTCGATTCCCCCCGGTTTCCCCTTCTCCCCGTGCCGTAGAACAGCCGCCCCACGTTGCCAGCGCTCTGGCCGCCGCCACGGGCGTGATTCCGGCGAGCACGGTCCGCCCCGGCCTCCCCCAACCACCCCAGTCGACGCGTCCGACTGCGGCCATTCGAACGCGCCCTAGCGCGCGTGCTCCCGTGAGCCCAGTCGACGGCGCGGTCGACCTCGTCGGCGTGCCGCCGCCGGCGAGCCCCTCCTGAGTCGCTGACCGGTGGGCCCGCCCGGTCAGCTGTTAACCACCCCTAACCCCTCACTGACCTGCGGGCCCTTCCCCCCCTAATTGCCTTCTAATTAAAACAGAGAGAAAACCCCCCATTCTGTCTATTACATGTGGGGCCACCCCCCTTTATTAAATACTGGATTATTTAAAATGGGTTAATTAAAATGTTAGTTAGATGTGCCTATGACACCTAGGGCCCACTTGTAGGTAGTTAGTTTAATTAACTAAACTAGTTAACCCACTGACTTGTGGGACCCCATTGTAATTAGATTTAATTAAAATGTTTATTAACTGTGTTACTAACCAGTGGGACCCACTGGTCAGTATTAAATATGTATATTGTTTATTTAATTAATAAAAGAATTTGGAAAATGATTTAAATGAATTAAAAATTGAATTAAACTTGTTAAATCAATATCTTTTAAACCGTAACTCGGATAAAAAAAGTTTATACATGAAAAATGATTAGAAAAATATAAAGAATACGAATACGCGGGTCAGTTAAGTCGAGGCAACGATAACGGTTGTCTCGCAAGTTAATAAAATGCTAAATGGTTCGGTGGATGACTTGAGAGGCCCGTTGGTCTGTACGCACTACCTTCACGTGGGATAAGGAGTTATGGGCTCCCCTGCGTCGTAGTTCATTCGAAAGCTCTTCAGACGTCAGCAGTATCGCGGTCTGATTGCCGGGAAGTTGTGTGTCTTCTTTACTCGCGAGTGGTGTTTGCTTTTGCTTCCCGGCCAGCCTCGCACCGTGCAGGAGCGTGCAAGGGTGAGGGTCCTAGACCCCTTGGCGCATAGGATTTAGTCTGGCGGATGGCCTCTCTGCTGAGCCTAGGATGGGCTGCGGCGTGTCGGATAGCTTTGGTGGAGCGTTCCCTAACAAGGTTCCCGCCACCCTGGAGATCCGAGCGTGCAGGCTGAACAGTAGTGCACCCCTGCAGGGAGTTTAATCTATTCGAATAGCCGTGTCCACGGTAACAGGACGCTTTATGCTGAAGCTGGATCTTACCACCACAAACTATTATTATTAAACTGTATGGTTCCGGGTTTTCTTCCTCGCTGGGATGTTGAGGAGGGGATCTCAGAGGCATTGTTAATTATTACAACTTACTATTATACAATGCTGCAGCAACTTCTGCTGCATTGTTATTTTATGCTTTGTATTGAACTGTTGGCTATTCTCTTCTCATGCTGCAAGACTCGTCGGAAGATGCTAGTCTTCGTTAGACCTAGCTTCTTACCCTTATTCTGATTTCTACCTTGCAGTCCACTATATATAGCCTCCCCTTTCCATTTGATACATTGCATAAATGCTTAGTAGCGGACGTAAGACTCGCGGGTATGCTAGATACTCACCTTTGCTTTTTTTCCTTTTCGTTTTGCCTGATCGGCCGCTGCAGTCGACGTTGGAGCCCAGGAGCAGGAGTACCCCGGAGGCGACTACTACGACGTCGAGTTCCCCGTCGACCAGGAGTAGTTCGGTGGATCCCAGGCAGGAGGCCTCGCCTTTTCGATCTGTATCTCTGATGTCATTTGTGCTAGCCTTCTTACGGCAAAACTTGACTAACTATGTATGTACTCAGATATTATGGCTTGTATGACTTATGTATTCGGATCCTCGTGATCCCTGGTATTGTAACATATTGGTTTATCCTTTTGTGTTTAGTGTTGTGATGTGATATTCTCACCGTGGCACCCTAATCTCAGCCGTGTACCCTGCGTGTATGATTACTGTACACGGATTGATTTTAGGGGCGTCACAAGTTGCTATCAGAGCCGACTGCATGTAGGAAGCCACCCCACCACTACTTGGTCGAAGTTGAGTCTAGTCTTTCAAAAACTATTTTGCTAACTTAATATTTGGCTTACGGGCCCACATCGATGTCACTACGTGTGATATCTATGGTATTAGGATCTGATACGTCTAAAAAGTATCTATAATTTCTGCTTGCTCCATGCATGTTTTGTGTGATATTGCTTTGATCTAGATACACTTTCATACACTTTTGATCATATTTGGACTAACCTATTAACTCAGTGCACCACAGTGCCAGTTCCTGTTTTCTGCTGTTTTTCTATTTCAGTTTTCCCCCATATAAAAAGTGCTCCAAAAATTCGGGAAAAATCAGATAAAAAATCAGCGCAGAAGAACCTTCGAGATGAACCTAGGTGGGGCCAGAGGGCCACCACCAGGGGCCCAGGCGCCCTGGTGGCGCGCCCCAGGGGCTGGCCGCGCCAGGGGGGCGCCTGGACCCCCGGTAGCCCCCCTGGGTTCCCCCCTTCGCCTATATATTCTCCGTGACGAGAAACCCTCGAGGACAGAACCCTTTTTCGAGAACTCGCCTCTGTTCCGCCGCCGCCGCGCTTCCGAGATCGGGAGCACCAGCAGACCTCTTCCCGGCACCCTGCCGGAGGGAGGGCCGACCTCCGGGAGTCTCCTCTCCACCATGGATGGTTCCCGGATGTGCCGTGAGTAGTTTCCTTTGGACCATGGGTCCGTGATCAGTAGCTATGTGATTTTCTCCTCCCCTCTTTGTTCTTCATGGTTTAGACCTCGTGAGCTGCCCAACATGATCGAGGCACTTTTGTAATCTTTCTGTTGTTGCTATGCTGAGTTTGATGGGATCTGATGGATTATGAGATTATGTTCAGATTGTGATTGAGTAATATATTTGGTTCTTATCTCTTATATTTTTGTTCTTAAGTAATTCTTGCATGTTCTCCGTTGCTGTTTATTGCTTTGGCCAAGTAGTAGGTAGTAAGCCCAAAAGGGAACGTTATGCTCGATTATGGGTTCATGCCCCCTGTTGACACGCTTGAGTGACAGAAACATGAGTCTAGGGGATGTGATGTTGCCACAAGGGGGAAAACAACGGTGATTATAACCGCGGTTGCAAGGATTGTTTACTTTACGCATAGTGTTTTTTAATGCAGTTGTCTGTTGCTTTGGGTTTACACTTTGGGTGGGGCTCGCAACTTAATACCAACGAGATGTTCTGGATAGATATCTCAACGTGGATGATTAGTAGTAGATGCAGTTGGATTTCGGTCTACTTATTTTGGCGTTCTGCCCATGCTTTTGAGCCTCTTCCTTTCTTTTGTAGCATAGTTAGCATTGCGGTGCGTTCATAATCCTATCAATTGCCCTTCTGTAATTTGTTCACCTCGCATAGCAGTTTTATCGTCTTTTGGGAGAGAGACATCACTAATGAACATCACGTATCCCGGTCCATATCTTCATCACTGTTTCCACGCTTATTTACTTTTTTGCTTTTACTTTCAGTTGCTATCATTATCCCTTGTGTTTGATCCTTTGTGAACAACAAGATCGGAGAGATTGGCAACCTCTCTGAACTTCGTTGGGAACAAAGTTATTTGTGTCTGTGTGCAGGTCCGCGTCAGTTGCGCCGCTGACACCTACTTCTCATCTCCGGAGTCCTACTGGAGACAAACCTTGGTATATTTACTGAGGGAAATTTGCTGCTGTGCTACATCACACCTTCCACTTGGGGTTTACCAAAGAAGGGCGAGAAATCACTATCATCACCTCGCACATCAAGCAAGATTTCTGGCGCCGTTGCCGGGGACTCCGAGTGCTAAGATAGGGGAGTTGCACACTACCCTTTACCTTTGTTTTTTTAGTCTTGTTAGTTTACCTTTCAGTTTTTATCTTTGTGACTTATATCAAAAATCACAAAAAAAATCTGCCACACTTGCTGTTGCTATGGGTTCCACTGAAACCACCAAGTTGTGTGACTTCACTAGTCACAACAACCAAGACTTTATCTGCACCCCCATTGCCACACCTGCCACTTCAGCTACCTCTTATGAAATTAAACCTGCCTTGCTAAACCTTGTTATGAGAGATCAATTATCTGGTGCTGGAGATGATGCTGCTTTACACTTGAACAATTTTGTTGAATTATGTGATATGCAAAAGTATAAAGAAGTAGAAGGTGATATTGTTAAGCTCAAGCTCTTTCCTTTCTCTTTAAGGGGAGAAGCTAAAATCTGGTTTCAATCTTTGCCTAGGAATAGCATAGATTCTTGGGATAAGTGCAAAGATGCTTTTATAGGGAAGTACTACCCACCTGCTAAAATTATCCAATTAAGGATTAACATTATGAATTTTAAGCAATTGGATAATGAACACGGTGCCCAAGCTTGGGAACGAATGAAATCTCTTGTTAAGAAATGCCCTACACATGATTTGACTACCTGGATGGTTATCCAGACTTTTTATGCAGGCTTGAACTTTACCTCGCGGAACCTGTTAGATTCGGCCGCGGGAGGAACCTTTATGTCAACTACACTTGGTGCTGCCACGAAGCTTCTCAATGAGATGATGACCAATTATTCCCAATGGCACACCGAACGCGCTCCAACAGGTAGGAAGGTAAACTCTGTCGAGGAAATTACCTCCCTAAATGAAAAAGTTGACTTAATTATGTCTCTACTTACCAAGCAACCCTCTATTGATCCGCGTGATGTCCCTTTAAATTCTTTGGTTGCCCAAGAACAAGTAGATGTGAACTTTATTGCTAGAAACAACTTCAACAACAATGCTTATAGGGGTAATTTTTCTAGCAATCCTAGACCGTTTCAATCCAACTATGGGAACAACAACACCTACCCTAGCAACAAGAACCCCTCTTCTGAATTACAAAGCATGCTTAGAGACTTTATCACCACCCAAAAAGCCTTCAATAAAAATGTAGAGGAGAAATTAGCTAAATTAGATAATCTCTCTTTGAAGGTAGAAAGCTTAGCCCTTGATATTGAGATGCTTAAAATTAGAACATCTCCCCTTGAGGAGAATAAGGCCACTCCTATTAATGCTATCCAATTGCAAATTAATGAAAATATTAGGATGATGGCTAAACTTAAAGAAAGGTGGGCTAGAGAAAAAGAGGAAGAGGATAGAATTAAGAGCCTTCCTACACACCACACAGTTTCCACTATCCAAATTGTTGAGGACACCCAAACTATTAGCACCCAATGCACTCCTAGTCCCGTTGGACCTATTAATGGTGATGCTAATACCTCAACCGAAGATGAAGAAACTCCTATGAACATAGAGGGTTTAAAACAAGTGAGCCTAGACGACACTACTACCACCTTTGATAGTAGTGATATTGATTTTGATAGTTGTACCCTCTCAGAAGTTATTAGCTTGCTACACAAAATGTCTAGAGACCCCCACACTAGCACACTTAATCTTGCCTTCACGGAGCATATCACAAATGCTCTCATCAAAGCTAGGGAGGATAAGCTTAGAGTAGAATCCTCCATACCTAGGAAGCTAGATGATGGTTGGGACCCTATGATAAAAATTAAATTAAATAACTTCTCTTGCTATGCTTTATGTGATGTTGGAGCTAGTACCTCCGTTATGTCCAAAAGAATATATGATATGTTTGAATTGAAGCCCTTTGAGCCTTGTTCTTTTGGTGTTCGTCTTGTTGATTCTTCCGTAAAGAAACCTTTGGGGAAGATCGACGATGTTCTTATCATTGTCAATGACAACTATGTTCCCGTTGATTTTATTGTTATGGATATAGAGTGTGAACCTTTGTGTCCAATTATTTTGGGACGTCCTTTTCTTCGCACTGTTGGTGCGGTTATTGACATGAAAGAGGGGAATATAAAATTCCAATTCCCTCTCAAGAAAGGGATGGAAAACTTCGCTAGAAATAAAATCAAGTTACCTTTTGAGTCCGTTACTCGGGCTAGTTATTCTCTTTCTCTTGATAAAACTTGATTCTTCTTTTGCATCATGCCTAGCTTAAAGGCATAAAAGAAAGCGCTTTTGGGAGGCAGCCCACAACGAATTAGGTTTATTTTTGCTTTTGTTGTGTCTTGATGTTTTTACTACTGTAGTAACATCATTTTATCTTTATTTTTCAGCTTTGTGCCAAGTTATAGCCTCTTATGATAAGGGAAGCAAAAGTTGTGACATGCTGTCCAGAAAACAGATTCTGTCCCTTGACAGAAAAAATCGAATAAAATCACCAGATCATCTTTTTGATCTGAATTCTTTTGAAAGCATGCTCTATACAATTTTGAAACTTTCGTATGTTCTGAGTTTTTTTATTTGAGTTGCAGAAGTGCCCCGAAAAAATTCTCTACTACCTGCTGTTCTGTTTTTCACAGATTCTGCCACGTTTTGCCTCTCTTCACTTTTGCAAACCTTAAGCTTGCTTTTTCTTTGCAAAAACTTTTTGGAACTCTTGAGAAACAGTAGCTCTTCAAGAATATCTTTATATCCAGTGGGGAAAAATTATTTTATTAAGGGTACTAACCTCTCTAATCAGCTTATGATGAGTTATGTATGAAGGGAGTTTTCAAGTGTGTGATGGAAGATGATGAAAGAAGATCCAGGAGTGTCAAGCGCTCAAGCTTGGGAATGCCCCAATAAATACTAAAGGAGACTCAAGCGTCTAAGCTTGGGTATGCCCCGTGCATACCCTTCTCCATCAACAATCATCAGTTCGTCCTTCGTCTCACTATATTTTTATCACTTCATGCGTTATGTGCTATGCTTGGAGCGTCTCGCTCTTAGGTTTTGTTTTTAGTTTTCTTTAGTTTTGCTTGCTGGTCATAACAAGTTAGACCCCATCTTGCTTTGTGTGGGAGAGAAACACGCTCCACTCTAATCTAGAACACATCAAAGGATTTTTCCTGCTTATCTTTTTGTTGTTGTGTGTTCTTTATCTTTTCATAGCTGCTGCCATGTTTAGTTTTAGTCTTAGTTTGTCTTTAGCAAGAGCCCTGGCTTTTGTTTAGTTTGTTGCTGGAACTCTCTTTAGTTTTCATGTTTATATTGTTAAGAGAGTTGGTTGTTGCACTGAGTTATGGCTTGTCTTGAGAGTAGGTAATTGAGGTTGCTATTTAATTTTAGTAGTAACTTGCAATGGTTTTGAGGAATTGATGTGAGTAATGTCTGAACTTTTGGTGTCACGAGCTCTAGCCTATTAGTGATAGGTGTCGTATTTTGGGCAATCCGTGTGTATTTTCAAAACCTACAAAAACTAGTTGAGAACTCTAACTACTAGATGGATCACTAATCTTTGGAGGGATCGAATATTAGAGTACACTCACGTACCATGAGTCGAGGATGCGCAAGGATAACCAAACCCCCATACACTCCTCCTCGGGGTACTTGTCTCTTTGTGAACCTCCTTATTAGATTGAGAGTTACCGATAATAAGTGCATGAGTTCTTCGGACTAATGTAAGTATTGAAAGTTGACACTTCCACCTTCCCATATTTTGCTAGCCTCTCCGGTGCCGTGCATTGCCTTCTTCTCACTCCGAGAGTTGGTGTCCACCTTCTCCGGTACATCCAAACCCTTGGCATGATACGCTTTGTCATCATAAGCCTCTTTGTATCTTTCCTCAAAACAGCCACCATACCTACCTATCAAGGCATTTCCATAGCCTTTCCGAGATATATTGCCATGCAACATCCACCTCTTCATGACTTGATCTTCATGTCATACATGTTCCTGCTACACTGGCAGCGGCATACATTGCATACACCATGATAGCTACATCTTCTTTATGATTTCGAGTACCTTGTAAAGTGTGAAAGATCTCTTTACCTTCTTGTAAAATAGAGTGTTGCCCTTAAGTGAGGAAAAGATCCCAAAGTGGACACAATAAAAGATCCCAAAGAGGACAAATGAGAGTTAAATAGAAAGAGCCATTGAGGCCACAAAAAAATAGAAAAAAGAGAAAAAGAAATAAAAAGAGAGAAAGGGGCAACACTACTATCCTTTTGAGAGATCCACACTAGTACTCCCTTTATATCCTTGTACTCCATAGATATGATCATTATGCATATAGCTATGTGGGGACCTTCACACTATAGAACTTGGCTTGCATATTCCAAGGATGAGCCTCCTCAAACGAGCTCTAGGTCTTCATGAGCGAGCAAGTTAGATGCACCCCCACTAGTTCCATTGGAGAGCTTCTTAGCTCATATGTGCATCCGTTGCATGGCAATCCCTACTCCTCACATCATATCTATCATTTGGCTTTCTCTCGCCTATGATTGTCCTCATTGATGTGAGCCTTTCACACCTTTTTTGTCTTCCTCCTCCTCCTCCTCCGTACTTCTCTCTTTGCCATCCTAAGTGTCAACTCTCATGCTTACGCTCATCCATTGCATGAGTGCTCAAAATATTGAAAAAGGAGTGGATCAAATTGACTTGTACCTGGCTAGTGGGCTGGGGACGAGTCAAGATAAGATTCCGGAAAAAGACCAAGTGTGAAACTTTAGTAGATTGAGTTCTCAAAAAATAAATATTTTTCTCGTATTCCCTATGCCCCTTCTTGCACGCAAACACCATTTGGAGACATTCGAGTCACGGACAGCGAGAGCTCTTGCACCTAATGTTCTTTTGTTACTTGTTTCAATGCTAATATAGACTCTTGCATGTTATGACTTGAATTGAATCTCTAACCTTGATTGCTTTACTTTTCAAAGTTCTTATATGGTTGCTAGCATGTCACCACAGAAATTATGTTATTATCATTTACCTACTCGAGGACGAGCAGGAATTAAGCTTGGGGATGTTGATACGTCCAAAACGTATCTATAATTTCTGCTTGCTCCATGCATGTTTTGTGTGATATTGCTATGATCTAGATACACTTTCATACACTTTTGATCATATTTGGACTAACCTATTAACTCAGTGCACCACAGTGTCAGTTCCTGTTTTCTGCTGTTTTTCTATTTCAGTTTTCCCCCATATAAAAAGTGCTCCAAAAATTCGGTAAAAATCAGATAAAAAATCAGCGCAGAAGAACCTTCCAGATGAACCTAGGTGGGGCCAGAGGGCCACCACCAGGGGCCCAGGCGCCCTGGTGGCGCGCCCCAGGGGCTGCCGCGCCAGGGGGGCGCATGGACCCCTTGTGGCTCCCCTGGCTGCCCCCCTTTGCCTATATATTTTCTGTGACGAGAAACCCTCGAGGACAGAACCCTTTTTCGCGATCTGTCCTCTGTTCCGCCGCCGCCGCGCTTCCGAGATCGGGAGCACCAGCAGACCTCTTCCCGGCACCCTGCCGGAGGGAGGGCCGACCTCCGGGAGTCTCCTCTCCACCATGGATGCTTCCCGGATGTGTCGTGAGTAGTTTCCTTTGGACCATGGGTCCGTGATCAGTAGCTATGTGATGTTCTCCTCCCCTCTTTGTTCTTCATGGTTTAGACCTCGTGAGCTGCCCTACATGATCGAGGCACTTTTGTAATCTTTCTGTTGTTGCTATGCTGAGTTTGATGGGATCTGATGGATTATGAGATTATGTTCAGATTGTGATTGAGTAATATATTTGGTTCTTATCTCTTATATTTTTGTTCTTAAGTAATTCTTGCATGTTCTCCGTTGCTGTTTATTGCTTTGGCCAAGTACTAGGTAGTAACCCCAAGAGGGAACGTTATGCTCGATTGTGGGTTCATGCCCCCTGTTGACACGCTTGAGTGACAGAAACATGAGTCTAGGGGATGTGTTGTTGCCACAAGGGGGAAAACAACGGTACTTGTAACCGCGGTTGCAAGGATTGTTTACTTTACGCATAGTGCTTTTTAATGCAGTTGTCTGTTGCTTTGGGTTTACACTTTGGGTGGGGCTCGCAACTTAATACCAGCGAGAGGTTCTGGATAAATATCTCAAGGTGGATGATTAGTAGTAGATGCAGTTGGATTTCGGTCTACTTATTTTGGCGTTCTGCCCATGCTTTTGAGCCTCTTCCTTTCTTTTGTAGCATAGTTAGCATTGCGGTGCGTTCATAATCCTGTCAATTGCCCTTCTGTAATTTGTTTACCTCGCATATCCTCATTACTGTTTCCACGCTCATTTACTTTTCTGCTTTGACTTTCAGTTGCTCTCATTATCCCTTGTGTTTGATCCTTTGGGAACAACAAGACCAGAGATATTGACAACCTCTCTGAACTTCGTTGGGAACAAAGTTATTTGCGTCTGTGTGCAGGTCCGCGTCAGCTGCGTCGCTGACACCTACTTATCATCTCCGGAGTCCTACTAGAGACAAACCTTGGTATCTTTACTGAGGGAAATTTATTGCTGTGCTACATCACACCTTCCACTTGGGGTTTACCAATAAAGGGAGAGAAATCACTATCATCACCTCGCACATCAGGATCCTTTTCTCCTTACCTATGCTCTGGGACTCTTCTCTCTTATCCTTGCTGGTAAGTTTTACTAACTCTGACATTAGGATCACGTTCTCTTGATTCCAACCGGCATTCTGGTGCTACCCCATTGATTGAGTCGTGTCGCGGGAGTTCTACCCCAGTTCCCGGACCGCGGATCCCATTCTCATTCTGGGCAGGCCACGCGTTCTCTAGCATTAACTCCTGTGGCCAACAGTTTTCTTGCGGCGTGATTGACATAGTGTAATCTATGTTGCGTCGTGTAATCCTTACCGCGGTCTGTGCGCCGCCTAGTGTGTCCTTTTTCCTTAATTTCTACGACGTTACGCTGCCCGATTTTCGGTGGACTCTGTGTGTGGATGTGTATGTCTTATATGACTACTCATATATATCCGCGCCTCCTCTTTGTTGTCGCTTTACCTCGTGCTTGTTTCCGGTATCTCGTTAAATTTGCATCGCTGAAATACCCCTGTTAAATTCTAGCAGGATGGCTGGTCGTGGTGGTCGTGGTCGTGGTGCCAACGACCCACCTCCGCCGCCAGATTACATGGCCGGGATGATGCAGCAGTTCGAGATGAACCGTCAGTTCATGGAGAATGTCATGGCTCAGTTCCCTCAGCCGAACCAACATGGGCACCACCATCAGCATGCCACAGTGACTCTGCACGACTTCACCCGCCTCAACCCCACTATGTTTCGCAACTCTGTTCAGCCATTGGATGCTGATGACTAGCTTCGCGACATCACTCACAAGCTGGAGTCTGCTAATGTCGATCCAACCGACTATGTGAACTTTGCGTCCTATCACCTGAAAGGCGCCGCTGCTCAGTGGTGGAGCACCCACAAGCGTTCACTGCCACTCGGAGAAGTCATCACTTGGGATGAATTTCAGTCAGCTTTTCGCGCTTGCTACATTCCTCAGGGGATCATGGACCGTAAGCAGGAAGAATTCCGCAACCTCACTCAGGGAAACATGACTGTTGGTGCCTATCAGCGCGAGTTCCTCAACCTCTCTCGCTATGCGGAAGAAGAGATCACCACTGATGCTCGCAGACAGCAGAAGTTCCGTCGTGGACTCAATGCAGACCTCGAGCTCTCTCTTGCCGTACATGATTTTTCCAACTTCGCCACCATGGTGAACAAGGCTATCACCGTCGAGACTGCCCAGATGGAGTTCAAGGACACACAGAAACGCTATCGTGACGTTGGCTCATCTTCGGGCGCAACACAGAAGCATCGCATCTGGCTCCCTCACAGTGTGACCCATTCACCTGCCCTTACTCCGACGCCGTCTTATGTTGCACCCCGTCTGCCTCCGCCACCGCAGATGCCAAGAGCTCTGCCTCCACCACCCAATGCTGCACCCCTTCGTCCTCAGGATGGATTATGCTTCACGTGCCGCCAGCCTGGTCATTTTTCTAGAGAGTGCCCCCAAAAACAGAAGAAACTGGTAGTTCACCCTACTGGTCGCGGAAATGGTCGTGGCAACAACAGGACCCCCAACTATAATACTAGGTCTGCTGCTCATGCTTGTGGGCATGCCTACAACATTGATCTTGAAGAAGCTCAGGCACATCCCGCTACAGTGATGGGTACTCTCCTCGTTAACTCAATACCTGCTACTGTTTTATTTGATACAGGAGCATCGCATTCATTTATGTCCGGGGCATATGCATTTAAGAATGGCATACACCACGAAAAGATGCGCACTCCCTTAGCCGTTAGTACTCCCGGTGGCAAGTGTCACGTTGAAATGATGGCTCCCAACATCACCGTCGAGATCGAAAGAATTGAGTTCCTTTTCTCCCCCCATATTCTGAAGACCTCCACTATAGACCTTATCTTGGGAATGGATTGGCTGAAAGCTCATGATGCTGCACTTTATTGTGGCAACAAAGTCGTCCGACTCTTTCACCCCTCCGGCAAGGTTGTGAACCATACTGCCATAGTGTCTCTGAATGCCGAAGCTCGTATATATGCTCTGAATGAATTGAACGCTTCGTCACTTGAAGGGATTAAGAACGTTCCGGTCGTTCGTGATTTTCCCGACGTCTTTCCAGAAGAACTGCCGGGAATACCCCCGGCTAGAGAGGTCGAATTCGTCATCGACTTGAAGCCAGGCACTATTCCTATAGCCAAGCGTCCTTACAAGATGCCGCCACATGAACTCCTTGAGCTTAAGGAGGAAATCGACAAGGCACTTCAGAAAAGATTCATTCGCCCCAGTTCCTCTGCTTGGGGAGCACCTTCGCTCTTTGTCAAGAAGAGTGATGGCACGAAACGTTTAGTCCAAGATTACCGACCTATCAACCAGGCAACAATACAGAACAAGTACCCACTTCCTCGGATCAACGATCTGTATGATCAACTTGCTGGATCTACGGTGTTCTCGAAACTCGACTTGAGGTTGGGTTACCATCAGATCCGGGTCCGTGAAGAGGATGTTCCGAAGACCGCCTTCATTACTCGTTATGGTTCATACTGATACGTCCCAAACGTATCTATAATTTCTGCTTGCTCCATGCATGTTTTGTGTGAATTTTCCATGTTTTTCTTGAACTTTCAAACACTTTTGAACCTATTTTGACTAACCTACTAACTCAGTGCACCCAGCTACTAGTTGCTGTTTTCTGTTGTTTATGTATTTCAGGTTTTCCGGCCATTAAAAGTGCTCAAAAAAATCCGGAAAAATCAGATAAAAAATCAGCGTCGCGGAAGCTTCCGGAAACACCAAAGAAGCGAGGGAGGGCGACCACCAGGCAGCTAGGAGGGCAGCTGGCGCGGCCCCACCCTAGGTCGCGCTAGGAGGCCTCCTGACTGCCTCGTGGGTCCTCTCGGTGCCCCCCTTCTCCTATATTTACCCCCGTGACGGAAACCCCTAAGATCGACTCCTCTTTCGCGATCTCGCCTCTGTTCCGCCGCCGTCGCCGTTTCAAGATCGGGGCTGCCTGGAGAAGCTGCTCCGGCACCCTGTCGGGAGAAGCTACCCCCTCCGGGAGACCATCCATAGCCATGGACGCCTCCCGTATGTACTGTGAGTAGTTGATGGCGCGAGAGTTGACGGGTGTAGTCTTCTCGCCCTTCGTTGGTGAGCCCCAAGTGGAAGGCGTGATGTAGCACAGCAGCAAATTTCCCTCAGTAAAGATACCAAGGTTTGTCTGCAGTAGGACTCCAGAGATGATAAGTAGGTGTCAGCGGCGCAACTGGCGCGGACTTGCACACAGACACAAATAACTTTGTTCCCAACGAAGTTCAGAGAGGTTGTCAATCTCTCCGGTCTTGTTGTTCACAAAGGATCAAACACAAGGGATAATGATAGCAACTGAAAGTAAAAGCAGAAAAGTAAATGAGCGTGGAAACAGTAATGAGGATATGGACCGGGATACGTTCACTAGTGATGTCTCTCTCCCAAAAGAAGATAAAACTGCTATGCGAGGTAAACAAATTACAGAAGGGCAATTGATAGGATTATGAACGCACCGCAATGCTAACTATGCTACAAAAGAAAGGAAGAGGCTCAAAAGCACGGGCAGTACGCCAAAATAAGTAGACCGAAATCCAACTGCATCTACTACTAATCATCCACCTTGAGATATCTATCCAGAACATCTCGCTGGTATTAAGTTGCGAGCCCCACCCAAAGTGTAAACCCAAAGCAACAGAAAACTGCATTAAAAAGCACTTTGCGTAAAGTAAACAATCCTTGCAACCGCGGTTACAAGCACCATTGTTTTCCCCCTTTTGGAAACATCACATCCCCTAGACTCATGTTTCTGTCACTCAAGCGTGTCATCGGGGGGCATGAACCCACAATCGAGCATAACGTTCCCTCTTGGGGTTACTACCTACTACTTGGCCAAAGCAATAAACAACAACGGAGAACATGCAAGAATTACTTAGGAGCAAAAATATAAGAGATAAGAACCAAATATATTACTCAATCACAATCTGAACATAATCTCATAATCCATCAGATCCCATCAAACTCAGCATAGCAACAGAAGAAAGATTACAAAAGTGCCTCGATCATGTAGGGCGGCTCACGAGGTCTAAACCATGAAGAACAAAGAGGGGAGGAGAACATCACATACCTACTGATCACGGACCCATGGTCCAAGGAAAACTACTCACGAGACATCCGGAGAGCATCCATGGTGGAGAGGAGACTCCCGGAGGTCGTCCCTCCCTCCGGCAGGGTGCCTGGAAGAGGTCTTCTGGTGCTCCCGATCTCGGAAGCGCGGCGGCGGCGGAACAGAGGAGAGATCGCGAAAAAGGGTTCTCGCTCCGGAAGTTTCCTGTGACGGAGAATATATAGGCGAAGGGGGCAGCCAGAGGTGGACCAGGGGCCCCAGGCGCCCCCCTGGCGCGGCCAGGGGTGGGGCCGCGCCGGGTGGCCGCCTGGGCCACCCCTGGCTCCCCTCTGTCCCCACTCGGGCTCTTCGCGAAGCTTCCTGTACGCTGATTTTTCCTATATTTTTCCCGGAATTTTTCTGGCACTTTTTACATGGGGGAAAACTGAAATAGAAAAACAGCAGAAAACAGGAACTGGCACTGTGGTGCACTGAGTTAATAGGTTAGTCCAAATATGATCAAAAGTGTATGAAAGTGTATCTAGATCATAGCAATATCACACAAAACATGCATGGAGCAAGCAAAAATTATGATACATTTTGGACGTATCAACATCCCCAAGCTTAATTCCTGCTCGTCCTCGAGTAGGTAAATGATAACGGCATAATTTATGTGGTGACATGCTAGCAACCATATAAGAACTTTGAAAAGTAAAGCAATCAAAGTTAGAAACTCAATTCAAGTCATAACATGCAAGAGTATATATTAGCATTGAAACAAGTAACAAAAGAACATTAGGTGCAAGAGCTCTCGCTGTTCGTGACTCGAATGTCTCCAAATGGTGTTTGCGTGCAAGAAGGGGGATAGGGAATACGAGAAAAACAATTTATTTGTTGAGAACTCAATCTACTAAAGTTTCACACTCGGTCTTTTTCTGGAATCTTATCTTGACTCGTCCCCATACCACTAGCCAGGTACAAGTCAATTTGATCCACTCCTTTTTCAATATTTTGAGCACTCATGCAATGGATGAGCGTAAGCACGAGAGTTGACACTTAGGATGGCAAATAGAGAAGTGCGGAGGAGGAAGACAAAAAGGATGAGAAAGGCTCACATCAATGAGGACAATCATAGGCATGAGATTCCAAATGATAGATATGATGTGAGGAGTAGGGATTGCCATGCAACGGATGCACATATGAGCTAGGAAGCTCTCCAATGGAGCTAGTGGGGGTGCATCTAACTTGCTCGCTCATGAAGACCTAGAGCTCGTTTGAGGAGGCTCATCCTTGGAATATGCAAGCCAAGTTCTATAGTGTGAAGGTCCCCACATAGCTATATGCATAATGATCATCTCTATGGAGTACAAGGATATAAAGGGAGTACTAGTGTGGATCTCTCAAAAGGATAGTAGTGTTGCCCCTTTCTCTCTTTTTATTTATTTTTTCTCTTTTTTCTATTTTTTTTTATTTTTTTTGTGGCCTCAATGGCTCTTTCTATTTAACTCTCATTTGTACTCTTTGGGATCTTTTATTGTGTCCATTTTGGGATCTTTTCCTCACTTAAGGGAAACACTCTATTTTACAAGAAGGTAAAGGAGATCTTTCACACTTTACAAGGTACTCAAAATCATAAAGAAGATGTAACTATCATGATGTATGCAATGTATGTCGCTGCCAGTGCAGCAGGAACATGTATGATATGAAGATCAAGTCATGAAGAGGGGGATGTTGCATGGCAATATATCTCGGAAAGGCTATGGAAATGCCTTGATAGGTAGGTATGGTGGCTGTTTTGAGGAAAGATATAAGGAGGTTTATGATGACAGAGCATATCATGCCAAGGGTTTGGATGTACCGGCGAAGGTGGACACCAACTCTCGGAGTGAGAAGAAGGCAATGCACGGCACGGGAGAGGCTAGCAAAATATGGGAAGGTGGAAGTGTCAACTTTCAATACTTACATTAGTCTGAAGAACTCATGCACTTATTATCGGTAACTCTCAATCTAAAAAGGAGGTTCACAAAGAGACAAGTACCCCGACGAGGAGTGTATGGGGGTTTGTTTATCCTTGCGCATCCACGAATCATGGTACGTGAGTGTTCTCTAATATTCGATCCCTCCAAAGATAAGTGATCCATCTAGTAGCTAGAGTTCTCAACTAGTTTTGTAGGTTTTGAAAATACACATGGATTGCCCAAAATACGACACCTATCACTAATAGGCTAGATCTCTTGACACCAAAAGTTCAAACATTACTCACAACAATACCTCAAAACTATTGCAAGTTACTACTAGAATTAAATAGCAACCTCAATTACCTACTTTCAAGAAAAGACACAACTCAGTGCAACAACCAACTCTCTTTAACAAGATAAACATGAAAACTAAAAAGAGTTCCAGCAACAAACTAAACAAAAGCCAAGGCTCTTGCTAAAGAAAACTAAGACTAAAACTAAACATGGCAGCAGCTACGAAAAGATAAAGAACACACAACAGCAAAAAGATAGGCAGGAAAAATCCTATGATGTGTTCTAGATATTGAAAGTGAAGCGTGTTTCTCTCCCACACAAAGTAAGACGGGATCTAACTTGTTATGAACAGCAAGCAAAGCTAAAGAAAACTAAAAATAAAACCTAAGAGCGAGACGCTCCAAGCATAGCACATAACGCATGAAGTGATAAAAATATAGTGAGACGAAGGACGAACTGATGATTGCTGATGGAGAAGGGGATGCACGGGGGCATCCCCAAGCTTAGATGCTTGAGTCTCCTTGACTATTTATTGGGGATGAATAGGGGCATCCCCAAGCTTGAGCGCTTGACACTCCTGGATCTTCTTTCATCATCTTCCATCGCACACTTGAAAACTCCCTTCATACATAACTCATCATAAGCTGATTAGAGAGGTTAGTACCCTTAATAAAATAATTTTTTCCCACTGGATATAAAGATTTTTTTGAAGAGCTACTGTTTCTCAAGAGTGCCAAAAAGTTTTTTTGCAAATAAAAATCAAGCTTAAGGTTTGCAAAAGTTAGGAGAGACAAAACGTGGCAGAATCTGTGAAAAACAGAACAGCAGGTAGTAAAGATTTTTTTAGGGGCACTTCTGCAACTCAAATCAAAAAACTCAGAACATACGGAAGTTTCAAAATTGTTTAGAACACGCTGTAAAAAAATTCAGATCAAAAATATGATCTGGTGATTTGATTCGAATTTTTTTGTCAAGGGACAGAATATGTTTTCTGGACAGCACGTCACAACTTTTGCTTCCCTTATCATAAGAGGCTATAACTTGGCACAAAGCTGAAAAATAAAGATACAATGATGTTGCTAAAGTAGTAACAAACATCAAGACACAACAAAAAGCAAAAAGAAACCTAAATTCGTTGCGGGCTGCCTCCCGAAAGCGCTTTCTTTTATACCTTTAAGCTAGGCATAATGCAAAAGAAGAATCAAGTTTTATCAAGAGCAAGAGAATAATTAGCCCGTGTAACGGACTCAAAAGGTAACTTGATTTTGTTTCTAGGGAAGTGTTCCATCCCCTTTTTGAATGGGAATTCGAATTTATATTCCCCTCTTTCATGTCAATAACCGCACCAACGGTGCGAAGAAAAGGATGTCCCAAAATAATTGGACACAAAGGTTCACACTCTATATCCATAACAATAAAATCAACGGGAACATAGTTGTCATTGACAATGATAAGAACATCGTCGATCTTCCCCAAAGGTTTCTTTACGAAAGAATCAACAAGACGAACACCAAAAGAACAAGGCTCAAAGGGCTTCAATTCAAACATATCAAATATTCTTTTGGGCATAACGGAGGTACTAGCTCCAACATCACATAAGGCATAGCAAGAGAAGTTATTTAATTTAATTTTGATCATAGGGTCCCAACCAGTACTAGTGAAGTCACACAACTTGGTGTTTTCAGTGGAACCCATAGCAGCAGCAAGTGTGGCAGATTTTTTTGTGATTTTTGATAAAAGACACAAAGATAAAAACTGAAAGGTAAACTAACAAGACTAAAAAACAAAGGTAAATGGTAGTGTGCAACTCCCCTATCTTAGCACTCGGAGTCCCCGGCAACGGCGCAAGAAATTTGCTTGATTGCGCGAGAGTTGACGGGTGTAGTCTTCTCGCCCTTCGTTGGTGAGCCCCAAGTGGAAGGCGTGATGTAGCACAGCAGCAAATTTCCCTCAGTAAAGATACCAAGGTTTGTCTCCAGTAGGACTCCAGAGATGATAAGTAGGTGTCAGCGGCGCAACTGACGCGGACCTGCACACAGACACAAATAACTTTGTTCCCAACGAAGTTCAGAGAGGGTATCAATCTCTCCGGTCTTGTTGTTCACAAAGGATCAAACACAAGGATAATGATAGAAACTGAAAGTAAAAGCAGAAAAGTAAATGAGCGTGGAAACAGTAATGAGGATATGGACCGGGATACGTGATTTTCACTAGTGATGTCTCTCTCCCAAAAGACGATAAAACTGTTATGCGAGGTAAACAAATTACAGAAGGGCAATGGACAGGATTATGAACGCACCGCAATGCTAACTATGATACAAAAGAAAGGAAGAGGCTCAAAAGCACGGACAGTACGCCAAAATAAGTAGACCGAAATCCAACTGCATCTACTACTAATCATCCACCTTGAGATATCTATCCAGAACATCTCGCTGGTATTAAGTTGCGAGCCCCACCCAAAGTGTAAACCCAAAGCAACAGACAACTACATTAAAAAGCACTTTGCGTAAAGTAAACAATCCTTGCAACCGCGGTTACAAGCACCGTTGTTTTCCCCCTTGTGGCAACAGCACATCCCCTAGACTCATGTTTCTGTCACTCAAGCGTGTCAACGGGGGCATGAACCCACAATCGAGCATAACGTTCCCTCTTGGGGTTACTACCTACTACTTGGCCAAAGCAATAACAGCAACGGAGAACATGCAAGAATTACTTAGGAACAAAAATATAAGAGATAAAAACCAAATATATTACTCAATCACAATCTGAACATAATCTCATAATCCATCAGATCCCATCAAACTCAGCATAGCAACAGCAGAAAGATTACAAAAGTGCCTCGATCATGTAGGGCGGCTCACGAGGTCTAAACCATGAAGAACAAAGAGGGGAGGAGAACATCACATAGCTACTGATCACAGACCCATGGTCCAAGGAAAACTACTCACGAGACATCCGGGGAGCATCCATGGTGGAGAGGAGACTCCCGGAGGTTGGCCCTCCCTCCGGCAGGGTGCCGGGAAGAGGTCTTCTGGTGCTCCAGATCTCGGAAGGGCGACGGCGGCGGAACAGAGGAGAGATCGCGAAAAAGGGTTCTCGCTCCGGAAGTTTCCCGTGACGGATAATATATAGGCGAAGGGGGGCAGCCAGAGGTGGACCAGGGGTCCCAGGCGGCCCCCTGGCGCGGCCAGGGGTGGGGCCGCGCCGGGTGGCCGCCTGGGCCACCCCTGGCTCCCCTCTGGCCCCACTCAGGCTCTTCGCGAAGCTTCCTGTATGCTGATTTTTCATATATTTTTCCCGGAATTTTTCTGGCACTTTTTATATGGGGAAAACTGAAATAGAAAAACAGCAGAAAACAGGAACTGGCACTGTGGTGCACTGAGTTAATAGGTTAGTCCAAATATGATCAAAAGTGTATGAAAGTGTATCAAGATCAATGCAATATCAGACAAAACATGCATGGAGCAAGCAGAAATTATAGATACGTTTTGGACGTATCAGTAATCCCCCTTGGACCATGGGTCCGTGACCAATAGCTATGTGATCTATCTCTCCCTCTTTTGTGCTTCCACTTTCGAGTCCTCGTGAGCTTCCTCACATGATCGAGGCATCTATGTAATTTCTGTTGTTGCTATGCTGAGTTTGTTGGGATCTGATGGATTATGAGACTATATTCAGATTGTGATGAGTAATATATTTGGTTTCTCTTTTATATTTTGTTCTTGAGTAAATTCTTGCATGTTCTCCGTTGCGGTATTTGCTTTGGCCAAGTATTTTATTTTCAACTCCAAGAAAGAGTGTTATGCTCGATTGTGGGTCCAGCCCCCTGATGTCTAGCTTGAGTGACAGAAACATGAGACTAGGGGATGTGCTGCTGCCACCAGGGATAAAACAACGGTGCTTGTACTTGCGGGTGCAAGGATTGTTTACTTTACGCAAAGTTCTTTTAATGCAGTTGTTTGTTGCTTTGAGTTTACACTTTGGGTGGGATTCGAAACTTAATACCAGCGAGATGTTCTGGATAGATATCTCAAGGTGGATGATTCGTAGTAGATGCAGATGGATTTCAGTCTACTTACCTTGGCATACTGCCCATTGCTTTTGAGCCCTTCCTTTCTTTGCAGCATAGTTAGCATTGCGGTGCCTTCATAATCCTGTCAATTGCCCAACTGTGATTTGTTTACCTCGCTAGCACTTTTATCGTCTTTTGGGAGAGAGACATCACTAGTGAAAATCACGGGACCCCGGTCCATCTTCATATCATTGTTCACACTACCAATTTACTTTCAGCTGCTATCACTATCATTATTATCCCGTGCGTTTTATCCTTTGTAAACAACAAGGCCGGAGGAATTTACAACTCCTTTGTACTCGTTCGGAGCAAAGTTATTTGTATCTGTGTGCAGGTCCAGGTGAAGTAGCAATCTCGGCGCCACTGTTTACTTTACCACCTACTTGTATCTCCTGAGTCCTACTGGTTCGATAACCTTGGTATCTTCACCGAGGGAAACTTGCTGCTACGCTGCATCTCACCTTCCACTTGGGGTAACCAACGAGGGGCGAGAAGCCATCAAGAAAAGTTCTGCCGCCGTTGCCGGGGACTCAAGTCTACAAGATAGGGGAGTTGCACACTATCTTTTACCTTTGCTTTTTAGTCTTGTTAGTTTACCTTTCAGTTTTTACTTTTGTGTCCTTAATTAAAAATACCAAAAATACCTGCTGCTACTATGGGTTCCAATGAAAACACTAAGTTGTGTGACTTTATCTGCACTCCTATTGCTCCACCTGCCACTTCAGCACCTTCTTATGAGATTAAACCTGCTCTGCTTAACCTTGTTATCAAAGATCAATTCTCAGGAGCAGGAGAAGATGCTGCCTTGCACCTAAACAACTTTATCGAGCTCTGCGACATGAAGAAGTACAAGGAAGTGGATGGAGACATCGTCAAACTGAAGCTTTTTCCTTTCTCTTTGAGAGGGAGAGCCAAGGAGTGGCTACAATCTTTGCCCAAGAACAGTATCGATTCTTGGAGTAAATGCAAAGATGCTTTTATAGGGAAGTACTATCCCCCTGCTAAAATTATTCAATTACGGAGTAACATTATGAATTTCATGCAATTGGATAATGAACACGTTGCCCAGGCTTGGGAACGTATGAAGACGCTTGTCAAGAACTGCCCCACACATGGACTGACTACCTGGATGGTTATCCAGAATTTTTATGCAGGCTTGAACTTCACCTCGCGAAACCTGTTAGATTCGGCCGCGGGAGGAACTTTTATGTCAACCACGCTTTGTGCTGCCACAAAGCTACTAGATGAGATGATGCTGAACTACTCTCAGTGGCACACCGAAAGATCTCCAACTGGTAAGAAGGTAAATTCTGTCGAGGAGATCTCCTCTTTAAATGAAAAGGTTGACCTTATCATGTCTCTACTTACCAAGCAACCATCTATTGATCCTCAAGATGTTCCTTTAAATTCTTTGGTTTCTCAGGAGCAAGTAGATGTCAATTTTGTCTCTAGAAACAACTTCAATAATGATGCTTATAGGAGTAACTTTGGTAGCAACAATCCTAGGCCTTTCCCATCCAACAACTATGGGAACAACACTTATCCTACCACCAGAAACTCCACTTCAGAACTAGAGAGTATGCTTAGAGACTTTATCACTACCCAAAAAATCTTCAACAAGATTGTGGAAAAAAAACTAGCTAAATTAGATAATCTTTGTTTGAAGGTAGACAACTTAGCCCTTGATGTTGAGATGTTAAAAATTAGAACCTCTCCCCTTGAGGAGAGTAAGGTCACTCCTATTAATGCTATCCAGTTACAAATCAATGAAAATATTAGGATGATGGCTAAACTTAAAGAGAGATGGGCTAGAGAAAAAGAGGAAGAAGAGAGAATTAAGAGCCTTCCTACCTATCACACAGTAGCCACTATCCAAGTAGTTGAGGATGTCCAAACTGTTAGCACCCATCGCACCCCTAGTCCCACTGGACCTATTAATGGTGATGCTACCACCTCAGCCTTAGAAGAAGAAAACTCTATGAACATAGAGGCTTTTAAACAAGTGAGCTTAAATAATATCACTACTTCCTTGGTAGATAGTAGTGATTTAGACTTTCACAACTGCACTTTACCTGAAGTTATTGGTTTCCTACACAAGATGTCTAGAGACCCCCACACTAGCACACTTAATCTTGCCTTCACAGAGCATATCACCAATGCTCTAATCAAAGTTAGGGAGGAGAATATTAGACTAGAAGGCTCCATACCTAGGAAGCTAGAAGATGGTTGGGATCCTATGATAAATATTAAATTGAATAACTTCTCTTGGTATGCTCTTTGTGATGTTGGAGCAAGTACCTCTGTTATGCCCAAAAGAATGTATGATATGCTTGAATTGAAACCTTTTGATCCTTGTTCGTTTGGTGTTCGTCTTGTTGATTCTTTCGTAAAGAAACCTTTGGGGAAGATCGACGATGTTCTTATCATTGTCAATGACAATTATGTTCCCGTTGATTTTACTATTATGGACATTGAGTGTGAGCCATCTTGTCCAATTATTTTGGGACGTCATTTTCTTCGCACAGTTGGTGCTATCATTGACATGAAAGAGGGAACTATCAAATTCCAATTCCCTCTCAAGAAAGGGATGGAACATTTCCCTAGAAAAAGATTAAGTTACCTTTTGAGTCCGGCACACGGGCTAGTTATTCTCTTGAAAAGACTTGATCTTCTGCTTTAAGCCTGCTAATGGCTCTAAAAAAGCGCTTTCGGGAGGCAGCCCGCAACGAATTTAGGTTTTTCTTTTTGCTTTTGTTCTGTTCTTAGTGGTCTTGATGATTGTTACTACTGTAGAAACATCATTGTATCTTTACTTTTCAAGCTTTGTGCCAAGTTTAGCCTCATACGGCAAGGGAAGTAAAAGTTGTGACATGCTGTCCAGAAAACAGATTCTGTCCTCGTGACCAGAAAAATTCCAGAAAAATCCCAGTTCATCTTTTTGAGCTGAAATTTTTACACAGCGTGCTCTATACAATTACAAAACTTCTGTATGTTCTGAGTTTTTTTATTTGAGTTGCAGAAGTATCCCTAAAAAATTCGTTTCTATCTGTTGTTCTGTTTTTCACAGATTCTGCCACGTTTTGTCTCTCCTAACTTTTGCAAACCTTAAGCTTGCTTTTTCTTTGCAAAAAAAAAAATTCCAATCTTGAGAAACAGTATATCTTCCTGGAAATCTTTATTTTCAGCAGAGGAAAAATTATTTTATTAGGGTACTAACCTCTCTAATAAGCCTACAATGAGTTATGTATGAAGGGAGTTTTCAAGTGCGCGATGGAAGATGATGAAAGAAGATCCAGGAGTGTCAAGCGCTCAAGCTTGGGGATGCCCCTATTCATCCCCAATAAATAGTCAAGGAGACTCAAGCATCTAAGCTTGGGGATGCCCCCGTGCATCCCCTTCTCCATCAACAATCATCAGTTTGTCTCTCGTTGCACTATATTTTTATCACTTCATGCGTTATATGCTTTTCTTGGAGCGTCTCGCTCTTAGGTTTAGTTTAGTTTTTAGTTTTGCTTTGCTTTGTTTGCTTTAGTAAAAAGTTAGATCCCAGCTTACTTACTCTTTTGTGTGGGAGAGATTCACGCTCCGCTTGAACTAGAACTCCTCATAGGATTTGCATGCTTATTCTTTTAGCTGTGAGCTGTTCTTTTTCTTTTCTTAGATGTTGTTCTGTTTAGTTGTAGTGCTTTAGTTTTTCTAGAGCTTTTATTTTGTCTTAGGTTGAACTTTCTATAGGTTGCATGTTTTATCTTGTTAGAGAGTTTGCCTGTTGCACTGAGTTCTGTGTCTTGACTGAAAGTAGGTAGTTAAAGGTGTTGTTCTCTTTGTAGTAGTAACTTGCAGTAGTTTTGAGGTATTGATTAGAGTAATGTTTGAACTTTTGGTGTCAAAGAGCTCTTGCCTATTAGTGATATATGTCGAATTTTGGGCAATCCGTGTGTTTTTCGAAAACCAAAAAAAACCTGTTGAGAGCTCTAACTACTAGATGGATCACTAACCTCTGGAGGGTTCGAATATTAGAGTACACTCACGTACCATGAGTCGAGGATGCGCAAGGATAACCAAACCCCCATACACTCCTCCTCGGGGTACCTGTCTCTTTGTGAACCTCCTGATTAGATTGAGAGTTACCGATAATAAGTGCATGAGTTCTTCGGACTAATGTGAGTATTCGAAAGTTGACACTTCCACCCACCTATACTTTTTCTAGTCTCTTCGGTACCGTGCATTGCCCTTTCTCACCTCGAGAGTTGGCGCATACTTCGTCGGTGCATCCAAACCCATGGCATGATACGCTGTGTCATCATAAACCTCCTTATATCTTTCCTCAAAACAGCCACCATACCTACCTACAAGGCATTTCCATAGCCTTTCCGAGATACATTGCCATGAAACATCCCCCTTCTCATGACTTTATTTTCATGTCATACATGCTAATTTCTTGATCGATGAGCCGCATGCTAGTTGGGCCTTGCCCTAATCATTGCTACATGACGCGCTAGTATCATTGCATATCCTGCTACACTGGCAGAGGCATACATTTGCATACTTCATGATAGTTACATTTTCTTTATGTGAGTACCTTTGTAAAGTGTGAAAGATCTCCTATATTCTTGTAAAATATAGAGTATTGCCCCTAAAGTGAGAAAAATATCCCAAAGAGGACAAAATCAAAAGATCCCAAAGAGTACAAAACCAAAAGATCCCAAAGAGGACAAAATCAAAAGATCCCAAAGAGGACAAATGAGAGTTAAATAGAAAGAGCCATTGAGGCCACCAAAAAAATACAAAAAATAGAAGAAAAAAAGAAAAAAATATAAAAAGAGAGAAGGGGGCATACTACTATTCCTTTTGAGAGATCCACACTAGTACTTCATCTTCTATCCCTTGTACTCCATAGAGATCATCATCATGCATATAGCTATGTGGGGACCCTTCACACTATAGAACTTGGCTTGTATATTCCAATGATGAGCCTCCTCAAACGAGCTCTAGGTCTTCTTGAGCAAGCAAGTTAGATGCACCCCCACTAGTTCCATTGGAGAGCTTTTAGCTCACATGTGCATCCGTTGTATGGCAATCCCTACTCCTCACATCATATCTATCATATGGATTTCTCTCGCCTATGATTGTCCTCATTGATGTGAGACCTTTCACACCTTTTTGTCTTCCTCCTCCACCCTCTTTCTGTTTTGCCTTTTAGGTGTCAACTTTCTCGCTCACGCTCATCCATTGCATGAGTTCTCAAAATATCGAAAGGGAGTGGATCAGTTTGACTTGTACCTGACTAGTGGTCTGGGGACGAGTCCAGATAAGAATCCAAAGGAGACCAAGTGTGAAACTTTAGTAGATAGTTGTTCTCAACAAACCTTTTTCTCTTTATTCCCAGTCCCTTGCTTGCACGCAAACACCATTTGGAGACATTCGAGTCACGGACAGCAAGAGCTCTTGTACCTTTTGTTCTTTTGTTGCTTGTGTCAATGCTAATATAGACTCTTGCTTGTTAAGACTTGAATTGAATTGCATGCTTTGATTGCTTTACTTAAAAGTCCTTATTTGGTTGTGTGGCATGTCACCACAGAAATTATGCTTGTTATCATTTACCTACTCGAGGACGAGCAGGAATTAAGCTTGGGGATGTTGATACGTCCCAAACGTATCTATAATTTCTGCTTGCTCCATGCATGTTTTGTGTGAATTTTCCATGTTTTGCTTGAACTTTCATACACTTTTGAACCTATTTGGACTAACCTACTAACTCAGTGCACCCAGCTGCCAGTTGCTGTTTTCTGCTGTTTTTGTATTTCAGGTTTTCCGGCCATTAAAATTGCTCCAAAAAATCCGGAAAAATCAGATAAAAAATCAGCGTCGCAGAAGCTTCCGGAAACACCAAAGAAGCGAGGGGGGCCACCACCAGGCAGCCAATGGGGCAGCTGGCGCGGCCCCACCCTAGGCCGCGCCAGGAGGCCTCCTGACTGCCTCGTGGGTCCTCTCGGTGCCCCCCTTCGCCTATATTTACCCCCCGTGACGGAAACCCCTAAGATCGACTCCTCTTTCGCGATCTCGCCTCTGTTCCGCCGCCGCCGCCGTTTCAAGATCGGGGCTGCCTGGAGAAGCTGCTCCGGCACCCTACCGGGCGAAGCTACCCCCTCCGGGAGACCATCCATAGCCATGGACGCCTCCCGTATGTACCGTGAGTAGTCCCCCTTGGACCATGGGTCTGTAACCAGTAGCTATGTGATCTATCTCTCCCTCTTTTGTGTTTCCACTTTCGAGTCCTCGTGAGCTGCCTCACATGATCGAGGCATCTATGTAATTTCTGCTGTTGCTATGCTGAGTTTGTTGGGATCTGATGGATTATGAGACTATGTTCAGATTGTGATGAGTAATATATTTGGTTTCTCTTTTATATTTTGTTCTTGAGTAAATTCTTGCATGTTCTCCGTTGCGGTATTTGCTTTCGCCAAGTATTTTATTTGCAACTCCAAGAGAGAGCGTTATGCTCGATTGTGGGTTCAGCCCCCTGATGTCTAGCTTGAGTGACAGAAACATGAGACTAGGGGATGTGCTGCTGCCACCAGGGATAAAACAACGCTGCTTGTACTTGCGGGTGCAAGGATTGTTTACTTTACGCAAAGTTCTTTTAATGCAGTTGTCTGTTGCTTTGAGTTTACACTTTGGGTGGGATTCACAACTTAATACCAGCGAGATGTTCTGAATAGATATCTCAAGGTGGATGATTCGTAGTAGATGCAGATGGATTTCGGTCTACTTACCTTGGCGTACTGCCCATTGCTTTTGAGCCCTTCCTTTCTTTGCAGCATAGTTAGCATTGCGGTGCCTTCATAATCCTGTCAATTGCCCAACTGTGATTTGTTTACCTCGCTAGCACTTTTATCGTCTTTTGGGAGAGAGACATCACTAGTGAAAATCACGGGACCCCGGTCCATCTTCATATCATTGTTCACACTACCAATTTACTTTCAGTCTTTACTTTCAGCTGCTATCACTATCATTATTAACCCGTGCGTTTTATCCTTTGTAAACAACAAGGCCGGAGGAATTGACAACTCCTCTGTACTCGTTAGGAGCAAAGTTATTTGTATCTGTGTAAAGGTCCAGGTGAAGTAGCAACCTCGGCGCCACTGTTCACTTTACCACCTACTTGTATATCCTGAGTCCTACTGGTTCGATAACCTTGGTATCTTCACCGAGGGAAACTTGCTGCTCTGTTGCATCTCACCTTCCACTTGGGGTAACCAACGAGGGGCGAGAAGCCATCACATACGAGTCACCGTCATGTCCTTTGGCTTGACGAATGCCCCAGCCACCTTTTCCCGATTGATGAACTATATATTCATGGAATACCTCGAAAAGTTCGTCGTGGTTTATCTGGATGATATCTTGATATACTCCAAGAATGAAGAAGAGCATGCTGAACATCTTTGTCTTATACTGGAAAAGCTACGAGAACATAAGATCTACGCTAAGTATTCTAAGTGTGAGTTCTGGCTTCCCGAAGTAACCTACCTTGGTCACGTGATTTCCAAGGATGACATTGCCGTCAACCCAGAACGTATTCAAGCTATCCTAGATTGGACTCCCCCCAAGACTGTCAAGCAAGTCAGAAGTTTCCTCGGACTCGCCAGCTATTGCCGCTGTTTTGTCGAGAACTTCTCCAAGATTGCCAAGCCTCTAACCAATCTGCTTCACAAAGGTGTCAAGTTTGAGTGGACAGACAGATGTCAGGAAAGTTTCCAAGCTCTCAAGGATAAGCTCACTTCTCCTCCGGTGCTTGCTCCCCCTGATACCCGGAAGGACTTCGTGATATATTGCGACGCATCTCGTCAAGGATTAGGTTGTGTCCTAATGCAAGAGTGCAAAGTGATTGCTTATGGTACTCGTCAGTTGCGTTCTCATGAAGAAAACTATCCAACACATGATCTCGAGTTGGCAGCGGTAATTTATGCATTGAAGCTGTGGCGACATTACCTCGTTGGTAATCGTTGCGAGATCTACACCGACCACCAAAGCCTGAAGTACCTGTTTACTTAGCCAGATCTGAATCTCCGCCAACAAAGATGGCTCGAGACAATAGCCGATTTCAACATTTATATTCATTACACCCCTGGCAAAGCTAATGTGATGGCCGATGCCTTGAGTCGCAAAGCCTATTGTAGCGAACTTGAAGTTGAAGTACATCAGCCACTTCTGTATGAAGAGCTACGCAAGCTGAATCTTGAGATTGTTCCACTGGGATATGTGAATAACCTTGTTGTTGAGCCGGACCTCGACAGCACCATCAAGTGGATACAAACATGTGACTCTGATGTCAAGAAGATCAAGAAGTATATCGCTAGAGGAAATCCATCATGCTTCACTGTTGCTGATGATGGAACGTTTTATTTCAAGAATCGTTTAGTGGTCCCTAGGAGTAAGCCCAATCTAAACTTGACCCCGCGCGTCATGAAAGAATCTCATGATGCTCCTTTGTCGATTCACCCTGGTAGTACCAAGATGTACCAAGACCTTCGTCAGCGGTACTGGTGGTCTAACATGAAGCAAGACATCGCTCGATATGTTGACGAGTGTGACGTTTGCCGTCGCGTGAAAGCAGAACATCAAAGACCTGCTGGAACTCTGCAACCACTTTCTATTCCTGAATGGAAGTGGGACAAGACCGAGATGGACTTCGTCACTGGTTTTCCCAGATCGCAGAAAGGCCACGATGCTATCTTTGTCGTCATCGACCGCTTCTCCAAGGTTGCCCACTTTTTTCCAGTCAAGGAAACAATCTCTGCTAGTCAGCTAGCAGACTTGTATGTTTCCAGAATTGTGTCCCTCCTTGGCATTCCGTTGGAGATCAGTTCAGACCGTGGCAGCATTTTCACCCCAAGATTTTGGGATAGTTTCCAAGAAGCTATGGGCACTCACCTGAATTTCAGCACCGCTTATCACCCCCAGTCGCAAGGCCAAGTTGAACGAGTCAATCAAGTGCTTGAAGATATGCTCCGGGCTTGTGTCATCTCCTTCGGCAAGAAATGGGAGGAATCTCTTCCGTTTGCTGAATTCTCGTATAACAACAGCTATCAAGCTAGTCTGAAGATGGCCCCCTTTGAAGTTCTCTATGGACGTAAGTGTCGAACCCCTCTGAATTGGTCAGAAGCTGGGGAACGAACTCTCGTTGGTCCGGACATTATACAGCATGTTGAAGATCAGGTTCGCGTTATCCGTGAACATCTAAAAGCCATTCAGTCCCGCCAGAAAAGCAACTATGACCGCAAGCACAAGGAAATGGTCTATCAACCTGGCGAATACGCGTACCTCCGTGTCACTCCAATGAGAGGCACTCACCGCTTCGGGATCAAAGGCAAGTTAGCTCCTCGCTACATTGGCCCGTTCCGTATCCTGTCCAGGAGTGGACCAGTGGCATACCGATTGGAACTGTCGCCGAACCTCTCTCAAGTCCACGATGTCTTCCACGTGTCGCAACTTTGTCGCTGCTTCAAGGACCCTATTCGTGAAGTGGAACATGATATGATCGAGCCGCAACAGGACTTGACTTATCAAGAACATCCAAACCGCATTCTCGATCAGTCTGAACGTCGAACCTGCAACAAGACCGTCAAATTCCTCAAGGTTCAGTGGTCTAATCATTCTGAAGATGAAGCCACCTGGGAACGCGAAGATCGTATTCGTGATGAATACCCCGATCTTTTCCTCGCTACCACTTAAATTCTCGGGACGAGAATTCTTGTAGTGGGGGAGATTTGTAACACCCTCACTGTCAGTGAACTGTAATCCCATTTACTGTTGATCATTACTGTTCCAAAATTTCTGCTTTAATCAACTTGGGTCGATTCAAAATTCAAATGCCCTTGTGATGTTATTGAAAGCAATGTGACCATGGGCATTGCTCATCATGAATCTAAACAAATCCAACCCCTTTGAGTTGTAATCAAAACTAAGCCCAAAATGCCTTTTGTCAATATTAAAAAAATGGTGTGCCAATTAAACTTTGTCCAAAAATTATGAGACTACTTTTCTAAAATCTCTAATAATCACTGAACCATTCTAGTATGGTTGTGGTTATCTATCGAGCTATGGAAAATTTCAAACTATTCATACCAACACCAAAACAGCACCATTTGCTATTTGTAAATTCCAAACAAATAGTAAATGACTTTATAAAAGTCCAAATATTTTTGTGGGCCTCTGGTATGTTGCTATACTAATTATCGTGCAAGGTTTGTATTTTTCAAAAATGCCCAGGCCAATAAACTAAATGGCAACCGATTGCTACAGTAAAGGAAAAGTGCAAAGCAAAACAAAATGGCTATCTATCGCCCTGGGCGAATTCCCCCGGCCCAACCTACCTGAGCCCACCCCCCCCCCCCACCCCCACTTGTCTTCCCCTTCCCCTGTTCCTCTGGTTCACGCCTTGGACATGGCCGAGCTGCTGCGACTCGACCAGCTCGCCCTCCGGTCGCTGCAGTGCTCTGTGCTGGAGACAAATATCTCCCGTAGATTGTGGATCGAGCTCTCCCCCTCCTTTTCCCCCCTCGCACTCGTCTGGTTCATCTCCCACCTCGGCCCGAGCTCCGCCATGGACGCCCTCTGGTGAAGCTCGTGGCCAACGTGCTCCCCACTCGCAGCCGACTTGTCCAGGCGAGCCGCCGAGGGCGCCCTCATCTCCCTGCGCGCGGAATCGACACCAGGAGCCCCGAGCACGTCGCTCGCCCCCTTCTTCTCCGTCGACGGCCGTCGCCCTCCACCTTGCGATTTTGGCCGCCCCGAAGCCCCCTCGAGCCCGCTGCTCCCGCTACTCACTCCATGTGAGCTCTCCCTCGATTCCTCCCGGTTTCCCCTTCGCCCCGTGCCATAGAACAGCCGCCCCACGTTGCCAGCGCTCTGGCCACCGCCGCGGGTGTGATTCCAGCGAGCACGGTCCGCCCCGGCCTCCCCCAACCACCCCAGTCGACGCGCCCGGCTGCGGCCGTTCGAACGCGCCCTAGCGCGCGTGCTCCTGTGAGCCCAGTCGACGGTGTGGTCGACCTCGTCGGCGTGCCGCCGCCGGCGAGCTTCCGGCGAGCCCCCCCTGTGTCGCTGACAGGTGGGCCTGCCCGGTCAGCTGTTAACCACCCCTAACCCCTCACTGACCTGCGGGGCCTGCCCCCCCTAATTGCCTTCTAATTAAAACAGAGAGAAACCCCCCCCCATTTTGTCTATTACATGTGGGGCCACCCCCCTTAATTAAATACTGGATTATTTAAAATGGGTTAATTAAAATGTTAGTTAGATGTGCCTATGACACCTAGGGCCCACCTGTAGGTAGTTAGTTTAATTAACTAAACTAGATAACCCACTGACATGTGGGACTCCATTGTAATTAGATTTAATTAAAATGTTTATTAACTGTGTTACTGACTAGTGGGACCCACTGGTCGGTATTAAATATGTATATTGTTTATTTAATTAATAAAAGAATTTAGAAAATGATTTAAATGAATTAAAAATTGAATTAAACTTGTTAAATCAATATCTTTTAAACCGTAACTCGGATCAAAAAACTTTATACATGAAAATTGATTAGAAAAATATAAAGAATACGAATACGCTATCCGTTTGTCTACCACCCCCTCTAACATACCGAACATCGAACCGTCCCCCTCCGGACCGTTTGTCCGATGATTTGTCCGGTACTGTTAAAGTATCCGGATGAATTTATTCTGAACACGAAAGTTGTTCAGAATGGATCAACTAACACGGATACATCTTTCACATGTTTGTCGGATGTCCACGATACCTCCGGCATGGTACCTTCCCCCTCCGGACACCCTGACCGATAAATACCCGGAGCTGGCAGTTCATCCCCGGATGGATTTCCGCTCCGTGCAACGTGCATTGCACTGCGTTAGAACACCGTTAACATTGCATACGTCATACCATTCATCTGTCTGCTATGATTGCTCTATATTTACTGTTTCTCCCCCCCCCCCTTTATTCTCCGGTAGACCCCGTTGCTATTGTCGACTACACCGCTGCCGGGTACGACTACTTCGTCGACGACCCTACTCCTACCGTCGAGCTTCCAGGCAAGCAGAGCCATTCTCTTCCCCAGGTATCGCCTATCTTTCCGTACCTTTCTTGCACTAGGCATTGTTACTACTGCTGCTACGTTACAATCCTATTCAATTGCATAGTATATTTTTGTCGCCCCTTGATGTACTTTCCTTTATCATATGCTGCCTAGTATATATATTATATTCAGCAGTGAGCCCTGCGCATTGTTATCTAGGATTAGATAGAGGGTCGTTATCACTCAGGGGAGTGAACGCGGATACAAATATTACAACTGCACAGGTACGGTACAATGCAGACACCGCCTCAGGCCCCTACCTCGGCTCTGCCGAGCCACCATCAAGCGTGAGCTATCAAGGAGTAATCCTTGTACCCCACTCGTTACTGACTCTGTATAGCCGCTCTAGGTACCTGAGCAACGGTTGTCCTTAAAGGTAAGAAGTCGGGCGACACAACGGTGCCCGCGAGTGGTATTGCGACGGGACGACAAGGAGGGTACGACCAGTGTACCGGTGTGCTTGGCCCCTGATCGTTGGCCGCGAGAGTTACCAAACCACGAAAGTCGAGCTACTCCAGGAGCACACGCGAGACAAGGTAAGGAGTCCGTTCACCTTGTTGGTAACAGTAGAGACTTGGTGGGACGACAGGGCAGGCACCGATGTACTGGTGGTCCTGACTGAAGTCGTTGTCCGCGGGTCAGTTAAGTCGAGGCAACGATAACGGTTGTCTCGCAAGTTAATAAAATGCTAAATGGTTCGGTGGATGACTTGAGAGGCCCGTTGGTCTGTACTCACTACCTTCACGTGGGATAAGGAGTTATGGGCTCCCCTGCGTCGTAGTTCATTCGAAAGCTCTTCAGACGTCAGCAGTATCGCGGTCTGATTGCCGGGAATTTGTGTGTCTTCTTTACTCGCGAGTGGTGTTTGCTTTTGCTTCCCGGCCAGCCTCGCACCGTGGAGGAGCGTGCAAGGGTGAGGGTCCTAGACCCCTTGGCGCATAGGATTTAGTCTGGCGGATGGCCTCTCTGCTGAGCCCAGGATGGGTTGCGGCGTGTCGGATAGCTTTGGTGGAGCGTTCCCTAACAAGGTTCCCGCCACCCTGGAGATTCGAGCGTGCAGGCTGAACAGTAGTGCACCCCTGCAGGGAGTTTAATCTATTCGAATAGTCGTGTCCACGGTAACAGGACGCTTTATGCTGAAGCTGGATCTTACCACTACAAACTATTATTATTAAACTGTATGGTTCCGGGTTTTCTTCCTCGCTGGGATGTCGAGGAGGGGATCTCGGAGGCATTGTTAATTATTACAACTTACTATTATACAATGCTGCAGCAACTTCTGCTGCATTGTTATTTTATGCTTTATATTGAACTGTTGGCTATTCTCTTCTCATGCTGCAAGACTCGTCGGAAGATGCTAGTCTTCGTTAAGCCTAGCTTCTTACCCTTATTCTGATTTCTACCTTGCATTCCACTATATATAGCCTCCCCTTTCCATTTGATACATTGCATAAATGCTTAGTAGCGAACGTAAGACTCGCGGGTATGCTAGATACTCACCTTTGTTTTTTTCCCTTTTCGTTTTGCCTGATCGGCCGCTGCAGTCGACGTTGGAGCCCAGGAGCAGGAGTACCCCGGAGGCGACTACTACGACGTCGAGTTCCCCGTCGACCAGGAGTAGTTCGGTGGATCCCACGCAGGAGGCCTCGCCTTTTCGATCTGTATCTCTGATGTCATTTGTGCTAGCCTTCTTAAGGCAAAACTTGAATAACTATGTCTGTACTCAGATATTATGGCTTGTATGACTTATGTATTCGGATCCTCGTGATCCCTGGTATTGTAACATATTGGTTTATCCTTTTGTGTTTAGTGTTGTGCTGTGATATTCTCACTGTGGCACCATAATCTCAGCCGTGTACCCTGTGTGTATGATTACTGTACACGGATTGATTTTGGGGGCGCACACACAAGCAGAACAACAATAATGCACGTTTGTCTGTATTGGTTGTGTCATATGCATGTTGTATTTTTTATGGTAGGTGATGAGGGTCGTAGGCAGTGCACAATATTCCCTTGCTCCTCTTTTGTTATTTATAGCAATCCACGTCGGCAGAAAATCATCTGAAATGGCACGAGGGACTAAAAGTAACTGATTTTAAAAATTGAGGGGCCAATTCTATACTTTTAAAAGGTTAGGAACCAATTCTATATTTTCAAAAGAGTTTAGGGACCTAAAATATACTTTTTCCTAATAAAATAATAGTCAAAACACATTGGTCCAGTTACTAGTGACATGTCAGTTAGGCAGCACAACACTAGTAAGTTAATTATGCCACAAAAGGCACAAATAGAATGCGGTTATCCTTAAGCTCGATTTTGAGAAAGCTTATGATTGTGTCAACTGGCCCTTTCTCCAGTCCGTCCTTGCCAAAGGTTTGGATGGGACCTACGTTCACCGTCGGATGTAATTGGTCGGTGGGGGCCACACTACGATTTCTATCAATGTCTCTATCGATCCCTACTTCCCTAATGTCAAGGGCCTTAGGCAAGGGGACCATATCTCGCATTTGTTATTCAACTTCGTCGTGGATGCCCTCTCTTGCATTCTCTCTCGGGTTGACCTAGCTGGTCATATTTCCCCCGTGGCTTCTCATCCCATGCCCTCCGGCATTACCCACTTGCAATATGTGGAAGACATCATCATCCTAATAGAGAAGTCTAATTTGTGTCTTACCGACCTCAAGTTCTTGCTCCTCTGTTTTCAGGCCATGTCTGGTCCGAAGATTAATTTTGCCAGAAGCGGGCTACTTGTGTTGGGGTGTTCGGACCCCGAGGCCGCTCGGGTTTCATCCCTTATGAACTAAAGTCTCGGCTCTTTTGCTTTCAAGTACCCAGGATCCCTAATTCTTCGAGGCTTATTTCATCAAAGAATCTTGCCCATGTTGTTCAGAAGGTGGGGAATCGGGTTATGACGTGGCGGGGACGATATCACTCTTCCGTTGCCAAAGTGTGTCTAATCAACGCGTGCCTTTCATCTTTACCTATGTACACCATGGGTTTCTATAAGTTTTTGACCATCTCGCATGCAGGCTTCGACAAACACATGAGTAATTTCTATAGGAATGGAGCTGACAACAAGCGCAAATACCGGATGGTTTGGTAGAAAATCATGTGTAGGACTAAGAATGTTGGCAGCCTCGGTATCCTCAAAGCGGCTAATATGAACACATGTTTGTTGGTGAAATGGTGGTGGAAGATCATGTCGTCCAGGCCGGGTTCTTTGTGGTTTGATATCCTTAATTAAGGCGAAATAGTTCCCTCTACTTCACCAATGTTTGCTTCGGCCATGGGGGGCTCCCAATTCTGGAATGATATTTGCAAAGTTAGGGAGATCTTTCGATCCCATCTCAGGTTCGTAGTGCGTAACGGGAAGTCACTACGTGAAGTCGGTTAGGTTTTGGTAGGACCTCTGGTCTCCGGGTGGGCGTCTTTCAGTCATGTTCCTTGTTCTGTTCTCATACTGCTCCAACCCGGAAATCTCAATCTTTGATGTGGTGGCTGAGGCTGGTTGGGACCTTGATTTTCATCGGGTTATGTCTCCTGTAGAGCTGGAAGACTGGCAGTCTGGCATCATCTCGATGCTCTCTTCCCCCGCTCTCGGAGGCTGAAGACAAGGTTACTTGGGCCCTTACGTCTGATGGTTGTTTCTCTTTTGAGTTCCTATACCCCAAGGCAATCGTATCGAAATATAGGTCAAGTGTACTGGTCTTACGGAGGAAGTAATATGGAAATCTATCTCATTTCTATCTTAATACAAAGAGAAGTCGTCCCTGCAAAAGAAAAAGAAAGAAGTCGTGGACGTTATCCTGAAAGACTAGCTAGCTAGGCGGACATATCTGAATGACTTCGTCAGTAGCTTTCCCTATTACTACGAATATTCAACAGGTTCAACTTCCCAGGAGACCCGAAAAGTAAGATCGGTGGAATCACGATTCATCCCCTTCCTCTCATAATAATATCAGAAAACTTGTATCTGAAACATCTAAAGAAGTTTTCAGGAACGTGAGCCGTGAGCTCAAATCTGAATGACTTCCTCAGGAGCTTCCCTCTTGCAGCGAGCGTTCTTCTTCGGCAGGAATACATCAGTCAGCACGGTCTTGGACGTGAGGGACGCAGCGAGTATCCCAGCGCCTGCATTCCAACACCCAGGAAAAGCAAAACTCAATCAAACGCATGCACATCGGTTCAAACTTCAAAGTTCAAACCTCAAAAAAAGAGAATCAGAACACCAGACCCACGCACCTCTTTCTCGCCGATCTTCACCGTCTTCTCCTGCAGCGTGCTCACGTCCTTGACGCCGCACCGCGCGAGCAGGGCGATGCTCGACACCAAGTCATTGGATGCCGCCGGAGTCACGCTCATGGAGAGGTCGTCCATGACAGTGTAGGTCGCTTGCGCCACCACCGCCATCGTCCTCGTGGCAGCGGCGGACCCCTTGGGCCGCACAAGTACCTGCCCCCGGCAGGTGTTCATCGGACGCGAGCAGCCGGGGCAGACGCCGCCGCTGGCCGCCGAGAAGTAATCTCGGCACGTGTCGGTGCCACACTTGTATAAATAGGTGATGCCGCCGCCGCTGCTGTAGCTGTTCCCATTGCCGAGCTGCACGCCTAGGCCCAGCAGCTGCTGCAGGTGGGAGAGCGTCCTTCATCGTTTTAATCAGTCAATTTGATCCAGTACACTAGATCAGTAGCATATACGACATACATGTCCAGAAAGAACAGGCGCATGATATGAAAGTAGTACTCTGCTAGTTGTAAATTAAAAGCTAGGAGGACTGCACGTTCATGTGACAAAATCTGGGCAAACTCTTAACTTTGTTATGTTCCTATCTTACAAGACATGAGTAAGCATTAATTAATTATGATGGCATCAACCATGAACTGATTAACATCCATGTAGACCCCCCCTAGCTCACACCCAAACCCAACACCCAGCCAGCCATTACTCGCCCAAATCATGTATCCAAAGCCCTATATATTGGTCCTAGCGGACCACGACTAGGCCAACTGAAGAACGGGATGAAGCACCTGATCATTACTTAAGCGGAGATAACACAGCAGAATCGGCTAGCTTGGGCATGACATTCTCCATGGCGAATATACGATGATTTAAAATGATAAAGAGAAGAAGTGTACATGGCTCAGAGCACGATGGATGGAGACTATGTCACTCACAGTATTTCCGCCGTTGGTGCCGGTGCCGCCGGCCGGCGACCAAGGAAGAAGTTTAGCTATCGGTCAGGGCGACGACTCGATGAGGATTTTTTTTTTTTGGAGGGGTCGCGACTAGGGTTTTACGACTGCGCTGCAAGGCCTATATGGGCCTGTTTGGGTCATGGCGGCCCTGACTGACGTGCCCCACCGAAAAATTGGCGGCATTGACGGCAGGATTGGTATTGACAGTGCTTCTTTCAACGAACATTTCATACATTTTTCGTGTTCGACAGTGATGTATTGTATGTTTATCATTTGTCGCGATTTAAAAGTTTTTTTCATTTTAAAGGTACGTGGCGTACCTTTCGCAGAAGTATACTTGTGCCATCATTATAGCCACGATCATGCTTTTTTAGAGGCACTCTCGTGAAGTAAATTCATGTCTCCACGAGATGCATGGTCGTGCCTATTTTTTTAGAGACACGCATCGTGTCTATTTGTTTAAAGGTATGCGGCATGCTTCTTGTGAGATTAAATTTGTGCCTCCACGAGATGCACGGTCGTGCCTTTTCTTTTTTAGAATTTCACGGTGTGCCTCTCATAGAAGCAAACTCGTGTCTCCATGAGATGCACGGCCATGCCTATTTTTCATTTTATTTTAATTTTATAAAATTGAAATTCTTTTTCACCAAAATATAAGAAAAAACATGTGAAAACCAAAAGGCCAAAACCTCATCTAAACAACAATAATGCATACACAAAAATAAAAATAAATGAAATCCCGAGGTAAGCTCTCAGCATGCGACACCTGGCACTCTCAACACACCAAAAATGATACTTGCGGTGATTTTGAAGGAGCACTCCTTAATTGGTTGCTCTCCAAGGTTGGGCAGCTAAAAAATGTACCCCTAAAAGAAGCTTGAAAATGTGTAAGACAATGGTTCGGGCTAAGATCAAGGTATTTCATAGGTGATTATCACATGATACACATCAGCCCTTATCGAGAGAGGATGTTGATTAGGTTGACAAATATATTATGTGTATGAGGAAGAGAGAATTAACAACATCATAGTCTAATTGACTACTCCTTAGCCCGGTGTGTATGGGCTCTAACAGATCAAGAGTTATTGGATGGGATCATTGAAAACTTTGAACCTACAATCAGAGACGGATTAGGGGGGGGGCGACCCCCCCCCCCCCAATTATTGTCTCGGCCCTAGATAGCAATCAATTAATCACCAATTTTTTTACTTGCGCGCTTGTTTATATATAGTTGCCCCCCTCCTTATCCATTAGCCTTTGTTGATGTGATAGCCTCATCCCATGTACAATCTATTGCAGGCTAAAATCCCAACATCCATATAAGGAATTGCTAAGCATACCATTGTGAAAGATAAAGAGGGTTGTTAATTACTCCATCTGTTTCTTTATATAAGGTGTATTATTTTTTTCAAAAGTCAAACGAGTGCATGTTTGATCGAGTTTTTAGAAAAATATATCAATATCCATAATACGAAATCTATATCGTATGTTCCATTATGAAAAGTAGTTTCATATTTTATCTATTAGGTATTCCAGATGTTGTTAATTTATTATGTAATCTTGGTCAAACATTTAAATGGTTGACTTGCATGGAAACCGATACACCTTATATTCTGGAACGGAGTAGTTCCAATACATACACAACCACGACTTAATTATGCATGCATATATCGCTAATCTCTTCAAGTCGTTGCTGCGATCGAGAAAAAAGGGTGCCACCATATATGGAGAAGCAGAGAAGGAAGGGGGACACCGGCACAGGTGATGGTGTGGATCTCACGACCTTGTTGGACCCCAAGTGGAAGTTGACGATATAGATAGAAGAAATTTTCTCTCACGTGAGAAGTTTGAGGTTTATCGAACCAGTAGGACTTCACGTTCTTCAAGGAGGTGTCCCTTTTCTCTGTTGCTTAAAAAAAGACGTGGACATGCACCAAGAACACAATTATTCTCGCACCCAACGGGGTAGAAGGGTTACTTTGATTGAAAATCATTATATGGATCATTTTACACGTCACCGCTTATATCAGAAAGGGAAATAAATATCGGATCAAATACAAACTTATTATTGCTATGCTGAGTCTTTGTGCGAACTTTATAACTTTATTTGCTGCTCTAAAAAAGACACTAAAACCTTCCTTTTTAATATGAGTTTAATTGCCATGATATCCTATCTTTTGATGCTAGAGTTGTTCACGGTTACCTTGATATTGATAAGATTGAAGAATTTATAGTTTTTATAAATGCTTATGAGATTGCGTCTTTGATCAAAAAGTATTACGATACTATTTTTAAATCCAATTTTTTTGCAGTGGTTGAATACTGCTTTGTACTTCCTCTCTTCATATAGGAGATATGTGTAATATATTCTGTTTTTGCTAGAGTTTTCTTAGTGGAGATGTATTCAGATTTCACTTCACAGCTCTAAAATTTTGTTTCACACACATTTTGTTGACTTCTTATTGGTTTCATGATTTCCAGGACACCGAAGCAGCGTCTTTTACCACTCAAGTTGGAGGGAATCCAGTTTCCTCCTTATATATGTATAATAGATATTACCAATTGGAGTTGAATTGATTTCTGAAAGGATCGCTTTGTCAATTTTCATGCACAGTCGTGTGGTTTATTGCAAGAAAGGGTATAATCTTTAGCAAAACCACATTCCACTCACCTTGGTAGAAAATGTGTCTGTTCTCGGTACACATGATGTGCTATTTCCTATCACAATTTGTTTCTTAGATATAAATGTCTTCCTTATTTTCCCATTGGGCATGGAATATGCATGTTTGCAACTTCCCAAGGTATATTACCGCTGTTTTTCTTCCTGCAGGTCCTCGATGCTTTATTGTTGTCTTCGTCATTTGTTGTGTGATACCGTTGGAAGATAATTAATGTATTACTTGCCGTGAGATTTTCCTTTTTGCGAATAAACTGGTGTGATGTTTCTGCAAATGGATATGCCCACGAATAACTAGAAGATAATGACATTAGGCATTTCCTTCATTTTTAGCATTAACAGTCTCTTATGTATCCATTAAAAAATTTGTATGATTTATTTTTCTGAGGTTATAATCATCTTAAGTAAGTACATTTGTGCAGCTTTGGTCATCGTAAATTTTGTGTGAGTTCTTTTTTCTTTGTTGGTTAGCTTTGGAAAGCAATAACTATTGTAGCGCCTTATTGCATAGTTTGCCACCCTGGAATAGAAGCTTTCTCCATTGCGAGGATGTCGATAGTACGGTGTCAGCAGAACATTTTTGGTTCATGCTAAATCTTGCCAGAACTAAGCTTAGTTTAGAGAAAGTATGGTATGCATGTCATCCATGTTATATATACAGAGCTAACTTACCTATCCTAATTTATCTAGCGAAAATTCAGAATCTTAATTTATCTGGCGAATCTTTTTGCAACTATATACACAACATAAAGTGTTTGTCTTGCTACTATTACACTTCAGGAGAAGCTGATAGAAACTGAGAATGGTGTCAAAATTGTACAATTGGCGAGTGGTGCCCCTGCCGACTTGGCGACTTCCACTGGCAGCATCATTGAGTCCATCAATTCAATTTCTGAAGGTTACAATCAGCTCAAATCCAAGAGGGAATGAATTCAGATCTTCCAAAGACTACTATTTTATTTTATCTTCGTTTCAAAATTGCATCTCTCTTGTGTTCACTTGGACAATGCATATATGTTTCGTAAGCTCTATCAAGTTCTACTAGAAAATAGAGGCATTATGAAATCGAAACGTCTCTACGTACGACACTTATGTGTCTGATATGTACGATAAGCAATCCAACGATCTGCTTTGATTTTCTCACACAAATGAATGGTTCGATAGTGCACGTCGTGCACAAATCGGACGAACGCTGCTGTACGCATAGCAGCTCTCTTATGAAATCTTCATGATAATTTTTTATTCCATTTTTACTATATTGTAGACTAAATAGTGTGTGTGCCTTTTTATCTATGAAGAAGTTCATCCAGTTGATGGTCCTTGAAATGTTACATGCTATATGATTGTGATTTCTTTGGTCTGCTCGAACATCTTAATGATCGCCGGAAAATACCCAAGTATCTACAACATGTAAATATTTATGTATAACTTTTTTGTCATAAATGTGCTAATAATTTGAAGCTTAGCATGAGGGACTACAGACCCGATCTTATTATGGGTTTCCAAATGCACAATATTGTACACTTGATTGGATTTTTTGCACTGCCACTGGTTTGGGACACCATGTGTGGCTTGGTCATCCCGTGACACTAGCGATATTCCAATGTGAGTTTAATCGCAATGAGATCTTATTTATTTATTTCATGCTAAAGATGTTTACGATTATTTTAATGTTGAAAAAATTGAATAATTCATTTTTTTAAGGATGTTTATGAGATTGCCTTTTTAATTAAATAGTATTATGAGTACTATTTATAAATCCAAAAATGTATACAATGCTTGAATACTGCTGTGTAATACTCTAAACATCATGCAAATTAATCGAGGTTTAAATCCGACACATACTGTTAGATGACTTAAACTTGCATTCAACGAATTAAACAGCATGATGGTTCTATCGGGGGAGGCAAGGCAACAGATCCTAGCTTGCCCGTGCAGGAAGCAGGATACTACTCCTTCCTCAGAAAACGTTACTATATTATGAGGAAGTATCTGGCTATGAGTTCACTGCACAGCGTTTGCCACGTAGTCGGCGGCGAGCGAGACGCCAAAAGCGAAGGCATGGCGGTTTGATGTGGAAGCGGGAGCCGTTTGCCTGCCACTTCCTCCCCTGCTCCCTCCCTCGTGGCGTCACATTGGAGCTCAGCTCGCCCTCGTCGACTGTGCGCTACACCACCGTCTGGCACAGCCACCGAGACACACCGCCCTTGCCGTCTCCTCTCAAGCAACAAGCCGGCCAGAACGAACACGTCACATAACCCAACCAAAGCCGTCACATTCCACCAGCGACATGCGCCCGGCGGCGTGCTCGCCCTCCTCGTCCTCAGGTCAGATCTGCCACTCCGTCGCCGGGTGGATGGTATTCGACATCCGTTTCCTTGCTTTTTCTACTACTTTTACACGCTTGCTGTGAGATATGCAGGCGTCGATGTGGTCGCTGACGCGGGGAAAGACGACGTGCGGCGGCGCCTGCTCCTCGATGCCGCCATGGACGGCAACCTCGACCTCCTTGCCAGTACGTGCCGAAACGCCTTCGTCCAAGCTCTTGTTATACTGTACTAGTCGGCTAACGATCCGTCTGATGTTGGGACGTCAAGGGATGGCGGCGGAGTTGCAGGCGCCGGCTCTTGGCGCCGCGGGCGCGGACGCCACCGGCCTCTGGTCGACGTGCGCCAGGGCGTTGCACCTGGCCGCGGCCAACGGCAGGACGGACGCCTGCCGCTACCTCGTCCAGGACCTCGGCGTCCCCGTCGACGTCCGCTCCGACGAAGCCGAGACGCCGCTGCTCCTGGCGGCCACGTTCGGCCACACCGCGACCGCGGCCTACCTCCTGGAGCTCGGCGCCAGCCCACGCGCCCCGGACCTCGACGGCGAGACCCCGCTCCACTGGGCCGCATACAACGGTACGCACGCACGCACCTCGCCGGCCGACGCCACCCCGCTATGTCCCTGTCGACGAATTGACGCCGTCGTCCGTGCCGCAGGGGATCGCGAGCTGGCGATGCTGCTCCTGTACAGAGGCGCCGACGTGGGCGCGGCGAACCCGCGGGGCACGGCGCTCCACGTCGCCGCCATGCGAGCGCACCCGGATGTCGTCGGCGTTCTGCTGCGCCACGGTGCCGATGTATGTCCGGCCGCTGGTATCGTGCGTGCATTTTTGTTTCCAAGGCTCCGTGCGTACTGACCAGTTTGCGATTTTGCAGCCGAACAAGTTTGCCAGCCGTGTCTTCACACCTTTGGTTTCATCGCTTCTTGGTCGCTCCTTGGAGTGCATGAAGCTGCTCATTCAGGTGCTTCATTATTACTTTGTCTTCTGCTAATTGATCTCTTGATAAGTTTGTGTTAATTGCATAGATCATAGCTCTGTGATCGTGGCTCTTTTATTCAGCAGCACTTTGCAATGCTTGTATCACATCGAATTTCACATGAACCGTGCATACTGAATCCTGGCCGTGCATATTGAATTCCGGCGTTCCAAGTTGAATCTGTTGTGTAAATGTTAACTAGGCTGGGGCTAATGTTCACGCCGGTGGATTCAGTGGAACCACCCCTCTGATGTTAGCATGCAGCGGCAGTGGCAACATCCGGATCGTCAGGTGCTTGTTGAAGGCTGGAGCAGATCCAAACGTCCCTGACGAAGTGAGCATACTCTAAAGTCTAAACCTCCTTTCCTGCAACATTTCATTCTCTTCAAATACAGATAGCATGAACTTACAGCTTCACCCACTGTATCATTCTTCTTTTGCAACTCTTAGCCATGAGCAAGAATGTTCCCCCAAAACTCATGGTGTGTGTATTCTTCTGTAACAGCTTGGTAGGTTGCCGATAGAAATCGCCGCAGTCAACGCTGAAAGAAAACTGGTTCAAGTTCTGTTTCGTGTGACTCGAGGCCCTCCAAACATGTTTGGCTGCAGTGTTGCTGGCGTCATGAGTTATGTAAATTCTGATGCTTACAAGGAGCGGGTATGCCATATTGCTGTTAGTTAGTACATACTGTAATATTCAGCATCTCATGAATCATGATCCCTTACCTTAGGGAGTGTTTTGTTTTAATCAGACTACATGCTCTTGAAATGTAGCTAATTGCCTTACTCTTATCAAAACTCCATGGTTATCTGGTGTTTGATTGCCTTTATAAACTACCTTCTTTGCTTAGGTGAAAAAGGACTCTTGTAAGAGGAAAGCTGAACTAAAACTAGAAGGGAATAAGGCCTACGAGGTCAAGGACTACGACGCGGCTATACTTCTGTACAACATGGTAACTTCTATTTTGGCATTGGTTTTGGTATGCACATGTTCGCTTTCAAATGTGAGGTACTTTTCCTGGTGGCAACAAATCCAATATGAAATTGTCAAGGCATATATCCCTGCACCCAATTAAAATTGCATGGTTCAGTTCTGCATTTCCGACATCCTGACCATGGAAAAATAATGTTCTTCACATTTAGGCGCTGAAGTTCGAAGACGCAAACGAAGTAGATGCCACCATATATTCAAACAAGAGCCTCTGTTGGCTGCGCCTTGGTGTTGGCGACGAGGCACTTTCGGACGCCGAGGCCTGCATCAGGGTATGGCCTGACTGGGGAAAAGGCTACTACCGTCAAGGAGAGGCCCTCCGCTTCCTGGAGGTGATCTTCACACTGCTATTTACACTTTCCTACTGGAAACTAGCTTCGCAAGTTCAGATTCAGCTATCAAATACTTAACCGTCGCTTGATCGGGTGCACCGATGTGATTCATCTGTGTTCAACTTTAGCTCGTCGACATGGCATCTGATCCGTGCTTGTGTTAGGACTATGCCAGCGCTTCCGCCGCGTTTCTCAAGGCATTGGAGCTCGATCCGCAGAACCCTAAGATCACCGCCGCCCTCAGGTAAATCCACCGCACTTGCATCCGGCGTTTACGATCCATTGTTTCCATAATACAAATCGATCTTTATGTTACACGTGTGCGTGGCGCCACGACTAACGTGGAATGTCCAAACTTGTGCAGGGATCTCTCGGAGCGCGCGAAGTGTGTCGCGAGCCCTCCGTGCTAGGAGGGAGGAATGGGGGTGCAAGGCAGTATTCAGCGTGTGTGTATGCCGTGTGATCAAACGGTCCAAAGGTACTTTGGGGTAGGAGCTCTTTTGTACATGCGGTAGAGCTCAACCAGTAGGCAGTAGGAAATGGTGGAAACTTTTTGGCGGGATTGGAAGGCTGTATATGTGTGTTCCTGGTGCGCTTTTGGTTTTGTTCTGAAACCACCACCCACCGTGTGTATGTGAAGGCCCAACTGGCTCCTTGTCTCTCTTGGGCTAGATAGCAGTCGAGGCCCGTTGTCAAGGCCCAAGTGGAAATGTGCGATCAGCCAAACGAACGTCTTTGCTGGCTTGGCTTGTGCTCCCTCATGTTGGCCGGGCTGGGCTGCTCCTGCTTGGCATGGCGCCTGGTTTGCTTGCCGCAGTCGCCAGTCTTCCTTCCATCTCCATGCCCGGTGGCCGGTGCGGGGAGCAGCCACTGGCTCAGTTCGTCGTAATCTCAGTTGGGGAGGGCGGTAGATGCACATGCGCGGCAGCTAGACCCGGTTAAGCAAAAACTGAAAAACAGGGAGATGTGCGTAGATGGAGGAATGATACTCCGCGTCCGTGTACGGAGTACTGTTTTGAGTAGTAGTACAGGTGTAGCCGTCCGTGTAGTAGTAGTAGTAGTAGTAATGTCACATTCCGACTAGCAGCTACTAGCGCCTAGCGGCATCCTTCTCTCTCGTTGCTGCTGCGTTCGTACTCCTCTCCTGTCCTGCGTGCCCCTAGAATAATGCGTGTGGTTTGGAGACGAGCGTACGTACGGGGGCATGTAGTAGTATGCTTCGCCATCCCCCACACGACAAAGATGCTCCTCTCGCCCTCTCGGGACTTTACCCAGTTCCGACTCCAGGCTCCGCTTGCATGCGCTTCGATCCACGCCACAATAAAAATACTCCTCCGGCTCCACACGACCATCCCAAACCCCAAGTCCTATAAACTCTTTTATCTCGCGACCTGTCAGTCAGGAGCCCGTGAACCATGACTGCTTAATCTCTCTCATCGCCATCGCAACGGTAGTACGTACATCCATTAGTTTATGGTGGATGATTAGGCGTGGGGCAAATCATACCGATCGATTGATGGTACGCTGATCTGGCGAGCTAAAAGTACATGCATAATCCATCTTCAAACGTAACCTAGCTGGCCTAGATACCTAGCTAGCGTGACAGCAGGCAGTACCGGATGCTCATGCTCATGCGTGTCGCCTTCCACCGGGTTGCAGAATTTTCTACGTGCCGGGGCCAGGCATAATGGTCAGTACCACTGTGCAGAATTATATGCCTTCGGACGGGGTGACAAGACGTACACGTACGTACGTAGGACGCTAGTGAACCGATGCATGGTACACATGAATCTTTGTACATTCCGCATTCCATTGTCTTTGGAGCATATCGGCGTACCATTCGCAGGGATTTTGTAGAGGACGGTGAAATGGTTCGCGGGCGCTGGGGCAGAAATAACACATTCACCACCTACCCACATTAAATAGAAGCTTAGAACAATTATAGCAGGTTCGTTAAAACTGATCAAACCTCTAAACTTGCAACATAAATATTGCAAAACGCATTGAATAGATCCCGCAAAACGATCGATCAGTAAAAATTGCAGCTCGCCTTATATGTCCCCTTTCATACCTTAAATATGTAGTTTTTTGATCGTTTGGTAAGTCCTCGTATGGTGAAATTGTGAACCGATCAACGCTGAAGCAGACGGGCTGAAGCTCGACATCAGCCACACGAGGTTCACCAGAGTAGACGGACTATCGGAGCATCACCGAAGCAAGAGGAGGAGCTCGGTAGCGACCACCAAAGCAGGCGAACAGTCGGAATGCCGTCGAAGTGTCGTAGGAGGAGCTTGGCAGCAACCGCCGGAGTAGGCGGACGACTATAGCATCGTCGAAGCATCCTTGGACTCTTTTGCAGTACAGTTTTACAGTATCTGTTCTGATGGGACGAGAATCGTAATGCAAAAACGCACAAAATGTTTTACGGGGAATGCCATATCAATTTTGATGTACACAATTATAACGTATCTGCTAAAGTTGCTTTTAGATATGGCTTCTCATACCGGTTTTATTAATCATTGACTCGTAAATAAAATCGATCCAGATGCATTCTTTATAACAGTCATATACATTTGGATTGGCCGACACTCCTCATATCTAATCTAAATTTTTTGGGCACGCCAACTCGTACTGCAAATATGCGGCAGCGAGGCGTGGTTTTTAACCAGTTGCCCAAAAATATTGGGTACCGTAGTTTATAAGTACCTATAAAACTGTGTTTTTGCTATTTTCTAGTAAAAATATTAGCACAATAGTTTGTAGAAAGTTGTTGAAGATGCTCTAATAGCTTGTGTATGGAAGCAAGCGGCATGTGTTTGCCATCTCCATGCGACAAAGATGCTCTCGTCTCTCGGAAATGGTATGTTACCATGGCCATCACCAAGTTCGGAGTCTAGGCTCCACTTCGAAGTGCAGGCCATGACTCGTTAGTCTCTCTCGTCCACACAAGACTAATTAATCATGTATGTCTTTGTTTGTATGACACTCGCTCTCCACTAACCTCTCTTCTGGCTTTATTTATAATGTCGGGCACCTTGCCTTTTTTCTATTCCCTTCGATCCATATTAATGGACTTAACTTTGTCTAGATACACATGCATCTAGTCTAAATATTTAACTAGATACATACGAATTTAGACAAAATTGAGTCCATTAATATAGATCGAAGGTAATATAAAAAACATGACTAATTAATCCAACTACTAACATACTTCAGTCCGGGCCAGCAACGTTAATCGATACTCATACAAGGATTTCATAGTCAATCATGTGGCAAGAAGTGAGAGGGAATTTTTTTGAGAAGGGGCGGCTATGAAATCTTTGTATGAGTGACATTTTAATCAAGAAGAAGAAGAAGGTATACACCAAGTGCAACAATATAAAAGAAGGCGAAGAGGTTTACCATCTTTATGGCAGTGATCGAAAATATGATCACCATCGAAGAGCAAAAGATCGCGAGCAAATTGTTTACCCTGAAGATGGATGACTTGAATCTTGATGTAGTGGTGATCGTATAAGCCTCTCACATGCGGATGTTAAAACGCATATTGTCGCTCCCGTGGAAGAAGAGGTGGAGGAAGCCAAAAAGATCGGATGACAACTGAATTTGAAGGGTGCACGAACAACCAGCCGATCGAAGAAGGCATGTTATTTTCCCCTGGAAACGCCGAGCTAGCATTTTTGTGATCAGATATCTCAAAATAATGAAGATTTACTTTGTTTAACTATGATCGAACATTAATTTGCCTATTACTACTACTTATAGTATTAAATTAAGTTTTTTTAAAATTAAGATCGAAGTTGGGCGAACATTCAAATGATACGATCATATCTAGAAAACTAACCCGTATTAGTCAAGATGGAGATTTTTTTTTATGGGCTAGTAGTTCGGCGCGCAGCAAATCATGCCGGGATCTACCGACAGATGGTACGCCGACTGGTGCACATGCATTGTGCATGTGCATTCGTAAGCTAAGGTTGCCTGGTTGATGTACAGTACAGGAAGTACTCTACTACAGATATGTAGCGTGACAGCAGGTGGTTCATGCATGCATGCCGCGTTCCACCGGCCACGGCAACTTCTCCGTGCCGGACCCATGCATCATTTGATTCCATGTACTGTATACAGAATTACATGGCCTTGACGCAGGCGTACGTAGGTCTAGCTTTAGTGAGCCGATGGTACACATGGATCTTGTACATTCCTCCTGACTTGAAGAAGCACGTGTCGGCGTACCCTTCACCCGGATATTGCAGAGGAAGGGGAAACGGATAGCGAACCGCGGGTACAGAAGCCCTACCTTTTAAAAAAAAAAAGAACACCCACGCCCCTTAAAAACTCTGAACAAGAAAAAGAAACTGCTATTGTAAGGAGCAAAAATGCTAAACATACAGACATTTTACAGGCTTTTACGGACTCCTCTTCACTAATTTAACCTCCCCCTGAATTTAACCCGGACGAGGCCTCCTTCTTTCCATTAGCCCAATCAGATCCGATCAATTAACACTAGCCCGTAATCTGTCTGTCTCCTGACCGTATGTGTAGCAAAACTGTTTAAGGAGTGTGTCAAAAATAGCAGTTTGATGCATTTTAGAAATTCAGTTGATGCATTTTCATGTAGATGGACCATTCAATGATATAAATATCACCTAATAATTAAAAAATGATTGATTCGAATTGAAAGCATATAGTTTAAACGTAAAAATTATTTGAAGTGCATAGTTAAAGAGTAAAATTAACACAACATCATTAACCTAATCGTTTTTACATGAATCCACGTGCTTCACAGGATCGTTGAGTAGTTGTATGTATGTCTATTGATCTTGAAATTGTTGATGCATCTCTAGGAAGTTGACAATATGGGACGCATCACCACATGTACTTCGAGCCTCTCAAAATCAGAAGTATGACAAACCTCTCTCAAAATCAGAAGTATGACAAACCTCATCACACTTATTCTTCATAATTATGTTGTGCATGATCACTGAATAACTCAATATATTCTACAATATCTCTGAATACCATATATTTGTAGCTCCATGAACAATGTCTTCAATGAGTTTGAAGCACTTCAAATGCTCTTTTCATATCCTACCCCGAAAACCATGTCAGCATCACGTACCTGAAATGTCATGCTACCATCATCTGAACCCACCTCTCCACACCCTTCTAACAACCTCATGAATGTGTGGTTAAAAAGACGTCTTTTTTTACCTTGGGGCTTGGCATAATCTTCACAAAAAACAACCATGGGATTTATGTACCATCAACAAGGTAGCACCACATATTGTAGTCATATATGTTGACAATATAATTGCACGATGAAGCATTCTCATCACATATCACATATTTTTGCTCAGTCACCATGGGTATAGTTGATTTTGCTCAGCTAGCTACTGGACAAGCTCCTGCTTGCAAATATAGTACTATACTGTCAATGGTCATGATTACACCATGGGTTACTATATTACCGATGGTATATATCCTTCATGTGCCACATTTGTGAAGATAATTAGCATCCTAGGCAGAAAACACCATTTTTGCCCAGGCACAAGAATCATGCATAAAAGATATTGAGAGGGCGTTTGGTGTGTTGCAAGCTCGGGTTGTCATTGTTCGAGGTCTTGCTAGCTATTGAGATAACAAATCTCTCTTGACTGTTTGTGTAATTCTATAGAACATGATCATTGAAGATGAGACGGCTTTGAACTAAGAATTTTTCTATGACAATATTGGTAGGTGTGTGAAGCCTGTCAAAAACCCTGATGAGATTGCTGCATTTCTTGAGACCTACAAACAAATAATAAATCATGACACCCACCAGTAGCTTCACGAAGATCTCATTGAGCAGGAGTGAGAGTTAAACGGGAATAATTATAATTCCATTTTTTTCAATTTTCGATATGTCCAATTAGAGTCCCATTTTTCATGTGTATGCTTCCCATTTCTCCCGTGTGTGATTTGATATTCAGAACAAATTTTTATTGTAATAATTTCGCTCCAGTTGTTATTTGAAACAAATTTTATTGTAATAATTTCAGTTCAGTTGTTATTCGGGTCTGAACATTCATTGTATTTGAAACAGTTGTTGTACTCCCTCCATTCCTAGATATAAGGCGTATAGTTTTTTGAGAAAAAGTCCAAAATATAGGGTGTATTGTGTTACAACACTCGTTTGGACAATTTTTAAAAAACTTTGATCATGTTTACTTATTTCTTGAAAACCCTCTATTTGCTCACATTAATTACCTATGGATAATCCCTTTTAAACCCGGTGTAATTTTTTCTCCACGTGTGTTCTTTAATTTTCATGCCAAAAATTATACGCTCTATATCTAGAAACGGAGGAAGAAATATATGTTGTTAAACATTACATTTTCTGCATGTATTTCAAGTTATATAGATAAATTCATGTTTTGCAGTACCGCGCAAAATCTATCGGAACAGATGCCGCAAACCCATACCGCATAAAATATGTGGTACGGTTTGCGGCATCTTTTCTGCCAGAGGCCGCGCTTTACTGCAAATCTAGATGTCAATCGCCTGCAAAACATTTTTTCGGTTTTTTATGAATCTGCTAAAATTGCTCATTGTATCATCTTCCATTTTTCAGATCCTGGCAATATAAAAGAGAGCTGCTACACACACGACATAATCTAAACGATTTACAGACGATACAACACATCAACCCGTTCGTCCGTAGAGCAAAACTGAATAGCACCGTTCAATCATCCATCGTCCAAACTTAGGCCGGGAACTGTCGTCCGCATAGTAGTAGGAAACTCCGTGAACAGTCCAATAAACAAGACCTGAATGAGTGCGATGGATAAACGAGCATAAAGATTCTTCTTGACACTGGTAACCGGCTTTGCTAGCTACTCCAGTAGTGCGTAGAGTCTAGATAGAGATATAGACAAGCAGGGACGGGACAAGGAAAATAAAGGGAAGTGGAGCATGTGAGTCGCCAGTGAGTGGGGTGCGTGTCTCTACCCTAGCGCCTCGTTCGTTCGTTCGTTCCTTGTTCCCCTCGGGCTCCTCATTTCTCTACCCCGTCCATCATCATTCCGTTTTTAAATCCAGTTCCAGTACAGAGTTTTACTACCGCCCCGCTTCGTAGACCGGTTTATGACAAACATGCGCCTCTGTCTAAGTTAAGTTAGCGTTCGCCAATGCGACAAGCACAACGATTCCAATGCTCTAGCACAGCATTGTTTATCTCCCTCCTCTGAAATCTGTACCGGAGTCAGTTCAAGAGGAGCAGTATAAAATTTGTTATGCACGTACTCACTTGGAGTGTTTATAGTTTTTGGCAGGGCAGAGGTATGGAGGGAGATAGATAGAGGGAGGGAGTATTGTGACTGGGGCCATGATATAGATTTGCATTATTGCAGCATCTGCCGTCCCTCGTACGCAAAGCGGCCGCGCTTTCCCAGGCTTATCATTAGCTTATGCTTAGTTTTGTGGACTGAATTGTTTTGTGATTGTTGGCATGTTTCTTGGCATAAACAAGGACTCTAATCCGAACAAACATTTTGCTGCTGGCTACCGAGTTTGTGATTGCTTTCTGTCTGTCTGTCTACGCTGGATTCTGTGAGCAAGAATACATGGAGGGAGTAGTGGAGGGCAAACGCAGACACGGAAGAGGAAAGAGGTGGGAGGAGGGGCGGAAAGCCTGGGTAGGGGTGGGACTGGGAGGAGGGGCCGGGGAGTGGGTGGCACGCACGCCGGTGGCATGCGCGTCCGTGTCGGGAGTGTACGTACGCGCTCACTCGACTCACAGTACTCCACAGAGAGTGAGGGAGGGCCCTTTTGGCGGTTTGCAGAGCGGCATGGATCGATATGGTGCGGTGTGGCAGGTGCCTGTTGGCGTCTGCATCTTCCTGCCCCCACTCCACTCCACCTCCACCTCCACCTCCACCACCAACCTCCCTCCCTCAGCGTCCCTTCTTGCGTGGTAGCGTCATCTCAGAGTTGGGTTCAGTAGATTAGATAGGCGGGCGGGCGGGCGGGATTGAGTTCGATTGATCGCCTTCCTTCTTTCTTGGCCGACGGGCTCTGCTCTTGCTCTGGCTCTGGCTCTGCTGCCGCCGCGAGGCAAGGGAATTTCGGTGCGGGTTAGTGCAGTGACTTCAGTCTTCGTCCTCGTCTCCGTCGTCGTGTTGGGCGGAACGAATCTGCGGGGCTGCGAGGGGATGGAGACGGGGGCGCGGATGTGGTGGTGGTGGGCGGTGGCCGCCGCCGTGCTCTGCGTCCTCCTGCCGCCGTCCGCCGCCACGCTCTCTCCCACCGGCATCAACTACGAAGGTACCCTTCCCTTCCCCTCTTCCCCCTCCCAGCTCCTGTCGATCTCGCTCCTTTCCCCGAGTCTGTCGAGTAAAAAACCCGTCTTCTCGCCCAACAAGATTCAGTCAAATTGGCAAAAGATTTCCCGTTTCCCTTCTGGGCAACCCCCAATTTGGCCAAGCACACCACCAATGCCGGTGCCTTCCATTACTTGCTTGCTGCTGCTGCTGCTGCTGAGTTTTCTCTTGATTACTCCTTCTCTTGCTGCTAAGATTTTGCTCAACATATTAAGCCTGTGCCTTTCGCACGCAGTGGTGGCGCTCATGGCCATCAAGACGGAGCTGCAGGACCACTACAACGTGCTCGACAACTGGGACATCAACTCCGTCGACCCCTGCAGCTGGAGGATGGTCACCTGCTCCTCCGACGGCTACGTCTCCGCGCTGTACGTCCCCCTTCCTCTTCTCTCTCTCCGGTGAGCGTCGCCACTCATCGGTGCCTGCGTTTCAGACGACTAATCTTCTCCTGTCATACTATGTGCTCGCAGCGGTCTGCCCAGCCAACGCCTGTCCGGTAAACTGTCGCCCGGCATCGGGAACCTCACCAGGCTGCAATCTGTGTAAGCTCATTGCTCAAATCTGCAGTTTTTTTCTTCTTTTTCAACTGGATTTCTCTAGGTTCTACACACACGGATGGAAGAAGATTGCAAGTGCTCATGTTTGCTCTGTTTCTGGACAGGCTGTTGCAGAACAACGCGATTTCTGGCACTATTCCTAGTACCATAGGCAGGCTGGGGATGCTTCAGACGCTTGACATGTCGGATAATCATCTTACCGGGAGCATCCCCAGTTCAGTCGGCGATCTCAAGAACCTCAACTATCTGTAGGATTTCATTCCCTGGCTATTGATGATTTCTCTGCCTTGTTGCTGTGTACGGAAATTCATACCTTGTCCTCTTGTTGCTTCCAGGAAATTGAATAACAACAGTTTGTCCGGAGTTTTACCTGAATCACTAGCCACCATTAATGGCCTCGCCCTTGTGTATGTCCTGTGAAGAATCCTTTAGTTATTCTTGTCTTATGCTTTCCTATCTGTACTGTACTAAACTGCTCTAATTGACCTGTTTCACAGAGATCTTTCCTTTAACAATCTGAGCGGTCCCTTGCCAAAGATTTCTGCAAGAACTTTCAGGTAAGCCATCCAGCTTATCCCCTATCACCTGGCCAACTCAATTCCTACCTGAACACCCTCTGTGCATGCTCTAGACTATCATTGCTCATGCTTCCATTTCTTCCTTCCTTTATTGTTGCTTGTTTGGACAGCATTGCTGGAAATTCAATGATCTGTGGTGTCAAGTCTGGAGACAATTGCTCATCCGTGTCGCTGGACCCGCTTTCTTATCCACCGGATAACCTCAAGAGTGAGATTTTGATCTTTTTCGAGCTTCTAGAAATATACATCGATAGCATAAAAAATCATATTGCTCTGTCTCCACTCTGCCGCTCATATTTGTTCTCTTTTCCTCAGTTCAGCCACAACAAGCCATGTCAAGAAGTCACCGTATTGCTATCATCTGTGGAGCAACTGTGGGTTCTGTAGCGTTTGTCGTCATTGTGGTCGGTATGCTTCTTTGGTGGAGGCATAGGCGTAATCAGCAGATATTCTTTGATGTAAATGGTAATGCTCTTTTCTATGTTCTCCTTGATCATTGGCTGGATTTAAACTTCAAAAAATAGATATCTTTGTTGCATCAAGGTTGAAGAATCTACTGTTGCTTGAGTTTTGAGCTATATTTTTCATAGTTTCCATAGCAAATTATTTTATTTTTGTTGGATAAAGAGCAAATTATTTTTGACAGAGAGATATAGAAATGTTATCGGTTCACTTGACATACTTACCTTTGGTCCAAGCTGAATAGTTAACATTGTACTAATCTTCAGTAATTTAGTTTCCATGCAGTGTTAAATTCAAATAAAAACGGGACACCACATAAATCCATTTTGTGTACTTCTGTACCTTCTAGTGATAAATAGACAATTAATCTGTTGCAGTTCAGTAGGACAGCCATCACCAATTTACAATCCTTAACATGTAGGTAATTAGCGGTCGAACGTTATATAGCTGGGGTTACACTTGCAGTGATTGATACTTAGTAGTATTTCTCAAACCTAGTGGTTCATGTCGCAGTTTGCATGGCATGCATGTTCTGATCCCCCCTCCTTTCGACGTATGCAAATAAATTTAAACATTCAATATGTAGTAACCAGCTGGGATGTTCAGACACATAGCGCAGTGTACGATTTCTGTTAAAGCTTCTTCTGAATTACCATCCGATTTTACTTATGTGAATGCGTAAATGTTTGTCCTATTTTTTACTTAAAGAACATACAGAGATTTGATATGATTATTCTTGGAATAGAAGCAATATTCTCCTAGATTTGGCAAAATGATTAGGTCTATTAGACTTCAATACTTGATAGCTTACAAGCCTAGGTGGCCCTTAATACGAAAACCTTTGCTGCAGTCCATGCCCCAGTTACTTTTAGTACATTGATTTTCTTTGCAACAAACCTGTGATGTCTCATTTTACTCATATAGTACTTGATCTGATAACATGCTTACAGTTTGTGTCCATGCTTTCCTGTCTGGCATGTTATGCTGTTTTAGTTTCATACTATGGTACCTGATACCTCCTCTTAGCTACAGATCAATATGACCCAGAAGTATGCTTGGGCCATCTGAAAAAGTACACCTTCAAGGAGCTTCGAGCATCTACCAACAATTTCAACTCAAAAAACATATTAGGCGAAGGTGGATATGGAATAGTATACAAGGGGTTTTTACGTGATGGTTCAATTGTTGCTGTTAAAAGATTGAAGGACTACAATGCTGTTGGTGGGGAAGTTCAATTTCAAACAGAAGTAGAAGTCATAAGCTTAGCTGTTCACCGGAATCTTCTACGGCTCATTGGATTCTGCACAACGGAGTGTGAGAGATTACTTGTTTATCCTTATATGCCAAATGGAAGTGTTGCTTCTCAATTGCGTGGTCAGTCTCTTTCCCCATGCTTTATGATACTTTTAAGCAATTAGCATTATTTGTGCAGATTCATTAGTGGCGTGTTTAATTTTTGCTTCCCCTGCCATGCATTAGGCTCATTTCAGATTTACAGTCTAGCATGAATCCACGTTAGCGCATTGTTCCAGTCATCTCAGACTGCCACCAAATGCTCAGCTTAAGAAAAAAGAAACTGACACTCGTTAGTGTTCAGGACAAGAGATCCTCAACATGTTCACTTATGGCATGTCATATTGTTGTCGTGTCTGCTTTAAGTGAAAGTTATTCTACAATCTTGAAAGTATTAATTAGGCTCATACACGGTCTCCCAGCCACTCGTGGTTTTGTGTTTTGACACCTTTTACCACATATCATCCTGGGTAGCTTCATCCTTCTGTCATCCCATCAAACAAAGCTTGACTATATTGATTGTGTCTATTGGAAGTACACTGCTTGTGCTGATAGAAGTAGTTCATCAATTAATTTAAATCATACTCCTGCTCCCAGACCCTCGTATTCACTTAAGCATCTATTGACATTTCACAGTGTACCATATTTTTTATGTACTACTGATGAAATGAATTTATAAAAAAGAGAGGCATCTTATGACAGCTTTCCATGTATACTATTCAGTTTGCAAGCAAACTAACTTCTCCTTCAGTACACCTAAACTTTCCTGCATTTTTCCCACAGAAAATATAAATGGCAAGCCAGCTCTAGATTGGTCAAGGAGAAAGATGATAGCTCTTGGTACTGCACGAGGGCTGCTTTATTTGCATGAACAGTGTGATCCAAAAATAATCCATCGTGATGTAAAAGCCTCCAATGTGCTTCTTGATGAATATTTTGAAGCAATTGTTGGAGATTTTGGATTGGCAAAACTTTTGGATCACCAGGAGACCCATGTTACGACAGCAGTGCGTGGTACTGTGGGACACATAGCTCCAGAGTATTTGTCAACTGGTCAGTCGTCGGAGAAGACAGATGTGTTTGGGTTTGGAGTCCTGTTGGTTGAGTTGATCACTGGCCAGAAGGCATTAGATTTTGGAAGACTAGCAAATCAGAAGGGCGGAGTGCTTGATTTGGTAAGCATGTCATATCGTGTTCTTTCCATGCAATGTTGTCAAGGTCACTTTATTACTTTATGTGAAAAGATTGCTTTCTCCTTTTGATTGGAGTTTGTTCGGCTCTCGCCTTTAGTTCAAAGTCTCTTCAGAGCTTTTCGACAACTCTCTTTATGTCACTTTTAGGTCCTTTCTCTCGCCTTTTACATTGAGTACACTCGATAGTAAGACTTTGCACTCGAGACACTGAAGCATACTTTCATAGTAAGAAAACATATAAGTTGGGGAAAATTTGCTCTATGAAACCAAAGGCAACTTCACTGTTCACCATTGTGATGTCCTGCTTTAAAATTAATTCATGACTGAATACTTGTATTGGCTTCCAGGTGAAGAAGCTCCATCAAGAAAAGCAGCTGAACATGATGGTGGATAAAGACCTAGGCAGCAACTACGACAGGGTGGAGCTGGAGGAGATGGTGCAGGTGGCTCTGCTGTGCACGCAGTACTACCCGTCCCACCGCCCGAGAATGTCCGAGGTGATCAGGATGCTTGAAGGCGATGGACTCGCGGAGAAATGGGAGGCGTCGCAGAGCATCGACACACCCAAGTCCGTCTCTTCGGAGCTCCTGCCCCTGAAATTCACCGATTTCGCCGGGGCGGACGAGTCCTCGGTCGGCCTCGAGGCCATGGAGCTCTCGGGACCAAGGTGATCGGCGATCCATTTGATCGCGCGGAGATGTTGGCTTGTGCCTCAATGGCTCCATCACATTCGATTAGCTTCAGAGAGCCCGGGCAAGGGAGAGGTGGATTCTTTTTCCAAATGGGATAGGTTAAGGTAGGTGCGGTGGCATTCATTTGTACATATGGCAATGGTCATTGTGTATTGTGTGAGCTTAGCTCGGCCCTTCCTTGTTGCTCATGTACAAGTAGGCTAAGAGAGATGAGGTGAGATGAGATGAGTTTAGTAAATATAGAAAGGAAATTTTCCATTGGGTGCACTTGCCCTCTGTTTCTCCCCCCCGCCCCCCTTTGACTTTTGTTCTTGTTTGTAGAACTTTCTTTCCCATGAATATGCAAAGCCTTCGATGATAAAAGTTACAATGAGCACAACGAAGGATATAACACATGACAGATGACACAAAAGGTAGAAGGCGTGAGCATGGTATCCGAAGTAGAGACATATGAAATGCTAGTCCTAAATAGTGGGTACTCCACAACTAAACTCGCGTGGCCCGGTCTCTGATCATGGAAAGTGGGAGATTGGAATTACGGTATCCATACTGCACGACGACCATCAAAAAGTGAGGAGACTAGACTTAGGGTATCCAGACCGTGCGACGACCATCAGGAGACACCTTCATTGTGTGTGGCTACGGCTCCAAACCCAACTGGATCAACATACTCCCACCCAAAGCGCCTAGAGATCATCAAGTGGGTTGTAGGACCCAATTAGGTCGGGAGGCAAACGCCATGAAGGAAGAACTGGCGGAGTTCTACACTGCGTCTCGAATGCCCACGCCTTGAGAAGTAGCCCAAACCAAACACAACACCCAACACCTCCAAATGTGACACTAGGAGCGCTACAGGCGAACAAGACAACGTTTTCATGAAGTCGCCATCGTCAGATCCAAAAAAATGGACCTAGGGTTTCCTTTGATGCTTGAAGAGGGGCATAGATAAAGCCATGTCATCGCCTCCAAGAAGTGGACAATACCTGCATGTGTCGCTACTACCAACATTAATAAGTCGTGCATGGATTTTTCCCTGGACTGAATCTGAGCAATCCCAAAGCCGCTTGATCGGGACCCGAAGATGAGGAAATCAGGTCGCTGGTTGAAACCGTCAACTGTAGAAAAGTGACTCGCGGTAGTTGCGAAAGGGTTTTATCGAGCGTCCCTGGACACGTGGGCTTTGAGTCAAGCGAAAGGATGGGACGTGGAGGTGGACGAGGTTGGAGATGTGACAGTGCGGAGAGAGCCCGCGCAAGGGATGCAATGTTGGCCAGTAACACATGCGAACCAGGATCTGAAGGAGAACGAAGATTCAGGATGCCTGGAATTAGTGGCGGAGCTTGGGCTAAAAATGTGGGGGAGCAAATGGGCTATTGAGTCATGTTGGGTCACTGCTGGGGGGGGGGGGGGGCAAATGGGCCAAATATGACTGATTTTGGAGCAAAATGGGCTAAAATGCACTGATTTTTTGCAATCAGGACCGGAGCTGCATCTGGAAAGGATGCCAGCGAGCCATGGACGCTGGAGGGGACACAAGTATAGGGCCACTGTGACGCCAAAGGCAACCGCAGTCGTGGGATCAACCACCAGGACATCTTGGTCAAACAGGAAGAGACATGCATCAAGCGCAACCAGATCAAGGAGCAGAAGGAGAAGAGGTTTACCATCTTCATGGCGATAAAAAAAAAAGTCATCATCGAAGAGCTAAAGGTCGATACCAAATATCTCACAATGAAAATGGCTGACTTGCAAGTCTCCCGCGTGCGGATGTCCAAGTGCATATCGTCCCCTCTGGCGGAAGAAGAGGCGGAGGAGCCAAACATGCAGTGGTCAGCGAGGACGACTGAAGTCGAAGGGGACGGAACAACCGTTCGAAGAGGGTAGGTTTTTTTTTCTTTTTGCCCGGAATGATCGGTAGACCCTTTTGTGATCAATTTTACGACGAGGAAGTAAAAACATTGAACGTGCACCTTTTTTATTGTGATCGAAAGGCTGCTCATTGTTATCCATTTTAAATCAAGTTATTTTTGTTGGGATCGAAGGTGAGTGAACTTTAGGAGACGCGATAAGATGATCGGTTTCCCCGAATCAGTGTTTGTGAACCGATCCATACTGGTTTGCGAACAAATGCTTTGGCGATGGAACTCATCGATGGGCTGGTGGACGATTCAACTGGAGTGTCCCTTAAAGTTGCAAACCACTGGCCACTCGGTGCGAGCGAACCAGTGCCACCAGCAGCAACAGATAGATGATCGATCGTGTCGCATGTATCACATCAACTAACTGTGTTCTCCGCGACTGTTTGCGACCTTTCCTTTTCCTTTCCTTTCCTTGTGGCGTACTTTTGTCGCCGGACTGTCCGTCGGTCGGTCGGTTAACTGGAGTCACCAGTAGGAAGTGCGATCGAGAAGCATGGTGGAAGACGAAGGATCCACGGACTGGACAATGGAGGATGGCGTGCGAGGCACGCTGGTGTGTCACTTTCACGTATGCGGCCGACCGTCCGGCGTCGGAAACCTGGACGTTTCTTCTTCCACGAATGCCTGCCTGACCCTGCCTTGGGGGTTCAAGCTTCAAACCCAACCATTGCCGCGTGCCCGCGTCCGCCGATAAGGTACAGAGGAAGGGGGTTCAGCTCCCGCTCCCTGCCGGCCGGTGAGCATCATAGGCAGGCAAGGGCAAGGCAAACTCGCCCGCCCGCCCGCACCGGACGCGCTCTGGCACTGTGGAGAGAGAGAGCGCGCACTTATTGCGCCTTTTTGTCCGCGCGCGCGGTGTCTCACGTCAAATCAGAGCGCTCGTCCACGGTTCCCCCCAACCGTGCCGTCCCGTCACCCCCGTTGTTGGCCGTCCCTCCATCCATCATAGCCCATGGATCCATCATTCCGCTTCCCGCACCACCCTAGCTTAGCTAGTAGGAGCACTGCTATCACCCTCCTCCTACACGCCACGCCATTGCCTGCCTGCCCGCCGGCCGCCATCGATCGTCCTGCCTACACCACCATACCGTCTCGCTTCGCTTGCCTCTTCTGCCCATCCCGTCCTCACCGTTATCTCCTCCTCCCCCCTCCCATCACAAATTCCTACTAGCAGTAGCAGCTAGCCCCCTTTTCCCAGGTGAGCCAGCATGGGCGGCGTCGTCAGGTGCGTCAAGATTCTCGCGCTGCTCGCGCTCGTCCCGCTCGCGCTCCGGGCCGGCTCCCTCCTCGGCCACGTCGTCGTCGCGCCGCCGCCCTCCTCGGTCCGAACTGCGGCCGTCGCCCGCGCGAGCGTCGTCTCCGGCAAGACTTCGGAGCATCTAGACGCCACGAGGTTCCGGGAAGGCGGCGGCGGAGGCGGGTTCGGCGACGACAAGAGGATGGCGCCGTCGGGGTCCAACCCGCTGCACAACTTACGATGAGCCGAGACCCTCGCTCGCTCGCCGATGCATGTACGGGCCTTCTCTGCTCTGCTATTCCCTCAGTGGCATCTTCGTGTGAGTGTACGTCATAATGTATGTATACTACACCATAGTACGTACTACAATATATACGTATTGATTCTTCAGGTTTTGCATGTCTGTGCAATTGTTCATACGTACTACCGCGCAAGAGACTCATGCTCTGTTATGTTCAAGCATAAAATTCCGCGCAAAAAAAATTGATAAGTGTTCAAGCATCAAGACTTTGTAGACGGAGATTTATTTGTCTCTGCCGTGCAACCCATGTGTTCAGCCATTGTGTCGAAATTTTCCTTCTCATTTCCCACCAGAAAAATGTTTCCTCAAAAAATTTCCTAACAGAAAATGCCCAAAGCTCTGAATTCTCTCATGCTTCACAAAAAGGAAGCGCTCATTTCTCGCAGTTAATCGATTTCTCGTCTGTACTCTCGCATTGGGTTGCTCAGCCATCGATTCCATGGTCACACCACACGATAGGGAGTTGTCGTGCAAGCATCCCACATACTAGCATATATGTTTCAGATCAACACAAACCTGGGTATTGAATTGATTACCATAAACCAAATTTTCACGATCCCACATGGTAATACTATATAGGAACAAACTAATCACACTCACACGAAAATGGGATCAGGATGGTTTCAACTGACGTCTTTTTTATCTCAAAAAAGGAAGAAAATTATATGCCACCTTCATCTTTAGCCGTAAGCTGGGTGACAGGATGGTTTCAAGTGTTTCCTTCCTTCTTTTTGTTGTCTCTTTGTGCTGCTGAGAAGAAACGAAATGAAAGCCAATGATATCAAGGAGGAAACATAGGAAGACCCTGACTGACATTCTCCATGCCCCTCCCACCTTACAATCATGGTGTCGAAGAATCAGCCCGAAAGCGCCGCGAGCAATCTAATCGCTGCAACCAACGGCAAACACCAATCGTTTGACAGGAGAGCACTAGTTCCGCAACCTATGCTGATTAATCACACACAAACGCATCAATTTATTTTATTCTCTTCGATCGGGAGCCAAACAATGCAGGCAGTAGAGCTACATGCAGTGCACATTCTAGAGTGAGACGAGGAGCAACAGAGCTAAAAACCAAAGAGACCGCTACGGGAGCACGAGCTGAATGAAATGAAATGAAACACCTCTCCAAGCTAGGTGAAACTGAAAGAAACCATGGATGGATGGTGGCACATGCGACACGCACGGGGCAGTGGCGGCCGGCGCTAGTCCTTGTCGTCGACGACGACGGTGATCCTGCCGTCGTCGAGAAGGCTGTAGAACTCGCGGGTGCGGCGCTGGTTGCTCCAGTGGTGCAGCTTCCACAGGTACCCCGCCAAGAGCCCCAGGGTCATCCCGTACGCGATCTCCTTCACCACGCTCGGCGGCCGCCGCCCCTTCATTTTGGCCCCCGCCGCCGACGCCGCGTGCGTCGCCACCTTGTGCGCCGTCGTCGACATGGCTGCCTTGCTCCTACTCCTACCTCCCTCTTCTCCTCTGCGTCTGTAGCCTCTTTGCAGCCAAGCACGGCGTCAGAATAAGATGGCGAACAGGAAGAGGAACCCAGCGCGGTGGAGGCGCCGTATCGGCCGAGGTGGCCGGCGCGTGGCAAGCTCGTGCCACGCGTGCGGTGCGCTCCCGCCAAGCGTCGCCGTCGCCGCATGCGGCGGCACAACGGCTGGCCGCGTGTACGCAGTGCGGCCGTGCGGGTGCTTCTAATGGGCCGTACATGTTGGTTTCTTCGTTTTTTTTTCTTCGGTTTTTTACTTTTACAATACAGAAAAATCTATTAAAATATAGTACCATCGAAGATATATTATAGATTTAGTAACTCCGAAATTTTAATTAAAATAATTTAGATATTTCAATATTATAGTTTTTTGTGTTTTTTTGGAACATTGTTCAAAATGATATTATGACCGGTAACACTATTCAGTCGACGTTCGCTGGAAGGGGATGATAAATTGGACATTATTTTATGCAATTTTATATTTTTGTGAGGATGAAAAATTAAATTTTCAAGCACGGTAAATCCTGGCAAGAAACTAATTTTACCATCTTTGACTGACATAAATTGGCATGCAAATGTTTGTCAAGTAGCATTCATCCTTTTTCTAGCATTATTCCTTGAAAATCCGGCTTAACTATCCTACTTTTTATTAACTTATCAGTACCCTCATGTTTTTCTTCGATGAGCCAATAAGTGATTGCAAAATAAATCACTAGTACAGATGAGCCAATAAGTGATTGCAAAATAAATCGGGCTTAAATATTTATTTACCCAATCACATTATATGAGCAGAAAAATCATGGTCTAATATACTACTAAACATATATACCTTTTTGCAATGCACGAGAAATTATCTAGTCAAAATAAAAAGTGGATATTCTTCTTAAGCTTGATTTCAAGAAAGCACATGATAAAATCAACTGGAATTTCCTGATGGAATGTCATGTCTTGAGAGGTTTTAATTCTTTGTGGTGCAACTGGATTAAAAGCATTTTGCATAATGGGCCAAATAGTGTCAAGCTTAATAATACTACTTGGCCTTATTTTCAGTGACACAAGGGTTGAGGCCCTCTATCCCCTTTCCTTTTAATTTGGCCGTTGAATATTCATTGCAAATGGTAAAAAGTACACCGAGTAATCATTTGATTAGTGGTCTGGCCCCTGACTTGCTAGATAAAAGGAGTGGCAATATTCCAATATGTGGATCATATTGTGTTATGTATTGGTCATAACACTGAAAAACTACCAATTTAAAAATCCTGTTTTTTTTTGAAACGGAGGCAAAAGATTTGCCCCATCCATTAATTAAGGAGATAGAGTTTGGCTGTTACAAGTACCCTATATACCACATGACAATTACTCACGAATTATAAAGTTTCCCAGTTTCTTTGCACCTGCTGCTACCCAAAGCTTGATCTCCACTAAGATGTTCTCAAGGAGAATCGGTGGCGGGGCGGACTTGTTTTGAAAGATTCGTGCATTGTGCTCCTTTCAAATGGTCCAAGTTACCAACATAGTAAGAGAGGCCATGGAGGATCTTACTCTGTTGCCCGTTTCCGTAATCCTTGCCCACCAGCTTTTGAGTGACACCTCCACGTGCCAGTCATCAGTGTCAAAATCTCGAATGCCAAGTATTTGGAAAACTAGCCGCCAAAGCCGAAGGGAGAAACGACACCGGAAGAAGAGGTGTGCCGCGTTTTCCTGAATTTGCTTGCAGAGGGGGCAAAGCTCACAATTCGGCCAACCGCGCTTGGCCAACCGGTCGGCGGTCCAAATCCTCCCTTGCAACACCAACCAAGAGAAGAATTTTACTTTGGGGGGAGCCCAAGCCCTCCAAACCACATGCATCATGGAAGAACGGACGAGCCCATGGAATTGGGCCTTGTAAGCGGAGGCGGATGAATATTGACTGTTGTCGGCGTGCTTCCAAGTAATGTCATCCTCGGTATGCTCATCAAGCTGGAACTCACGTATCAAACCCCAAAGAGTGAAGAATTGTGTGATGTGATGGGATGTGACAGTTGTTGCGGGGTTAATCCTGAGAATCCAAGCGTCATCTTTAAGGGCTTCCTTTACATGTTTGAACTAATATCGAAGCTCAAAATCAACAATAAAAAGGTATACATATAGCATACTGGAATATAGAATGCTTACGGTACATGTGTATACATTTGAACTAATGTGGGGGCTCAAAAGTGATTTTACAGAAACATAGTACACATTCCTAGGTACATGTGTATTTTTTCAGATTTTATTTTGAAACTGCGTAAAACAATTTTTGAAAATTCAAAAAACAAGCCCTCATTTGGAAGGATGTTTACGACTTCATATAGCACCTTGTATAGATTGAAATATTTATTACGTCATTGTATTTATCTCAGCCAATAATTTTTGGTCCCCTTCCTGTCTACTATAATTTCATATTACCGCCCTTTCAGTTAAAAGGCATGTGTATTTTAAATATCATCAAATTGGACCAGTCAAATAGGAAATTAGTGCCACAAAAGGTACATCACCAAATACTTCTGTTGAATACAAATTTGATTTTATACTCTTTATTATCTCATACAATACGCATTTCATCAATCGATTGCATAGGAAGGCATTAACTTTACAGACTTCCATCCTAGGGCAACAAGTTGCAGCTGTTTATCTGGCAGTTGGCTCGTACCGATGGAGCCGCTGACCACCAAAACGACGTAAGCATTTTGAGAAATCAACACAACTAGCTACAGTCAGAACCAAATCAAATATGTGCAGGAATTTTCGTCGTGCTAACAATCCAGACCGGAGTATAGGTCATCCAACGCTTTGTACAGATATTTCGCAGCATTTGGTTGCTCCACGTTCCCCATGAGTATGTCACTGGTCGTCAGATATGGGTCACCGTAGAACTGCAGGTTGGCATCCATCCTGGTGGCAACAATGTTCCCTTCTAGTGAAACCCCGATGAATGCGCCTGTGAAGTCATCAAAAACCATGACAATTAGTTATAGGCTTGGCAGCACAGGTCCATGCATGAGCAAGATGGACTAGCAGAAGATTCACACTTGTATGTAATTCTTAAATATCTTTCTCCTAAGCTTACATCAGGTATCAGGATACCTTTGTATACTAAGCTTATTGCTGGGCTCCAATATTTTTTAGATTGCCAGTATTGTTATGAACAAGAATACTGATTCTTACTCATACCGTGTCAGGGTACCCTTATTTGGCTCTGTAAAAGTTGGGAACAAGGATACTTTTCCTTGCTCTCGTTTCAGGGTACCCTTATTTGGCTCGATGCATTTTGAGAAGATAAAATTAAGAAATAGACCGCGGAATATAATTAAACCCCCTGCTGCACTAAAAAGTTCAATACCTTCTGCAGGGCAGTAAATTAGTACCCCATAGATCGAAATAAAAACATTCTGGCACTGAGCATTCAAACAGATGTAGCTTTCTTAATTTTGAGAACATAAGAATTAAGTAGCTCCAAGCGGTGGCATTGCGTAGCAACTAGAGGTGTTGTGTTGTACAAACTCTTTCTATCAATGCATCAAATCGCAAGGCTTTTGCGTTTCTCAAAAAAACACACCAATACAAACAGAGCTGGACTTCACATGATACAAGGAGCCTAAAATTTTGAATTAAACAAGAACATTACCTTTGCTGCAACTATATGTATAGCAAATTCCAGAGCCTTTATTACCAGCTCTCACATCAGCTTCTAGTACTCTACCAACAGGTCCTGCTGCAGCACTTAAACCTGCCCCGAGTGAAAAATGCATTCGGCTGCTGAAAGTCTTCACAGCTTCGGGGCCATGAAGCACTATGATGAAATCCATCAACTCACCACCAACCTGTATGTCGAGATAAAATATGTTAACAAGCAAGAGATCTGAACATATAATATTGACATTACAAGGGAAGTACATGAACCATGGCCGAAATCATAAATTATCAATTTTAGACAACAGTCACTGTCGAACATGTTTTTTGCTCAGTAGCAACTTCCACGTAATGTTTTCTCCATAATCAGGCAAATAATAAGTGGAAATCTACCTAAATGCAAATACAGTTCCAGAGTTTCACTAAGAAAAGAACGCTAATAGAAAATAAATAATGTATGCATCATTCCATCCTAAGACATGAAACAAGTGAGCATTTTGGATAGGAAATGCAGAAAATAATTCATTTTCATCATACACCATTCACCCTATTACGCGCAAATAGCAGGTTATGGATGCAATTATTCCCACATCAAAGGGAATCAGTCTAACAAAAAAGACAAAAGTATTTCATCAATTGATGGATTAGATGTTGACTACATGAAAGATCAAGAGAAGAATTCTACAACCAAGTTACTACCTGTGCTCCCCATCCTAATCCAGCTGAAACTATAGCAGACGGTGGAGACCATGATCCATCTGATCTACGAGCAACTACTAAGCCAGTTCCAAGTTTGTATGTAAGAAATGCACCAGCTTTTACAACTGTCAAGATAGCAAGTCCACTTGCTCCACTAAGGACTGCATGCGGAATAGATTTATCCGGGTTTATCTTTGCAACCTGCATTACAGTATTTATTTTTTATTAAGCAGGAATTGCCAATTAATATGTAAATATGGCAAATAAATGGAAACATAATTTGGACACCTGATTATAACTCCTAAGGGATATTGCTGCCTTGTATATCTCGTGTTCCACTGTTAATCCAATAGGCAAATTCAACCACCCTCTCGCAGAAGTCCAATCCATAACATCATGCTTTGCAGTTTGTGTCGCGTTGCTGACAGAATTTATCAGTAAGTTCTGCAATGGATCAAGTCTATCATAACATGCATCGCAAACCCTTTGTGGGTTTCGCTCGCGAAACTTGGCTGGCAAAAGACATCTGCCCTTTGAACATGCCCTGCAAAATATCCCTCCACAGAATCGACAATGATGCCTTCCACGAGTAATAGCAGTGAAAGAAGCAGAACACTGCATGCACGAGCCAGCATAACTATCGGGCAGCCATTCTGGTGGTTCTGCCTCTAAAACAACCCTATAAATATTGTAACTCAAGGCTTCTTCGTCAAGCAATGGGGGAGCACTTGGTGCGTAGACTGAGGAATGCAAGAATGTATCTCCATCACCACTTGACCCCAAGAATGAGACACTAGTTTCCTTTGACTGTTGAATTTCATCATTTTTGCAACTGCGACCAATGATAGCAACTATACCACCCAGCAGGTTCCTAATGTTAACTGGCTTTTGTGCCTTCTCCGGTTCAGAATCCCAATAATCATCAGGACACTCATATCCATCAAGAAAATCATTTTCGCAATCAAAATCAAATGGCTTTCGCCCGGACAATTTTGACTCAAGGGTGTTAACGACATTTCCAGCTGTTCCAAATGCCCCTTGTAGTTGCTGAGGCAACGACTTTGGATCGATTGAGTTCATTACATTGCCTATCGTGTCCATAACCTTGGAGTGGATCTGATCCTTGAAACTGTCTTCAACTCCTGGTACGGGCAATGAGTGATATGAGGAAACCTCTCTAGAGGTTGCCATGGTCACCAGCGACTAAATAAAAATATCTGAAAAAAAATATAGATATATCAGCATAGACAATGAAAATAACCTGATGAAGAATAAATACAGGAAAATTGCTAAATTCAGGGGAAAGAGACAAGTCATTTCCACATTAACAAGGATGCACCAAATATCCGCACACTTCAAGGATTTATAATCCTGGAAGCCATATTGCGCAGGTATTATATGGCTGTTGTATTACATGGCTTGACAGGTTCTACTGCAGTTAGCAGAATTGTGCAAAGGTTGAACGGACGCTCTCATCTAAAATCCTTTCTGGGAAAAGTGAGCTTTAAATTCCACATGGGACATGAGCAAGAAACTCAATTAATATCTCGCCTAACTTACAATCGGTAAAACAGATAACCTAATTTACCAGTTACTACAAAATTAGAAGAAGAAAAAGGCTGTAGTGGAGCCACCCGAACTACCACAAGTAGCACTACTGCGGTTGGACAACAAGAATGGCAACAATTTGTCAGAGCATCATAATGACTCTTGAGACGAAACAAGGGCCTCCAAGAACCATCGCCGCAAATTTTCAGTGTGACGTGTGTGCCCAACTACCGCAGTTGACACAGAGGATCAATCAAGATGGAAAGGACAAAGGTTTGTACCAGTAGCTTGTACGGCTGTTTTCGACTAACAAGGCAAAATAGGCATGAGCAGAAACAAGGCGAAGCAAGGGACTCAGTTCATATATCAGCTAATTTATTTTGGTTACCGTGATTCACCAATTACTGCTCGTATATAGGTAATATAACTCCGAGGAACGTTCGCAGCACGACCCGACGAACCCTAGAAAGAAAGAAGCCCTAATGGAAGAGAGGGGAGGGTATCGTAGATAGAGGGCGCACCTGTGCTGTCGGAGCGGAGGAGAGCCGAACCGAGAAGAAGAGCAGGCGGAAACAAGAGCAGCAGCAGAAGAAGAGGAATCGGGGGAGGAGGAAGTAATTGGGCGGCGTCGTGGGGAAGAAGAGGAGGAAAGGGGAAAGGAAGATGAGAAGGACTCGGCTCGGTTCCTTTGGCCGCGTTGGGTTTGTTTGCGTGTACGCCGTGCCAGTGCCCTAAAAGTTTGTTCTTTGAGTCAATTCAATAAAGAGAAAATATTTACATCAAAATTTGAATTTTGCTACAAGTATATTGTATAATTGCAACATTTTTAGCGGTTTTCCTAAACCTAAGAACGTCTCGACGGAAACCCAACCATCGTTGGTGAAACTTCCTCGATGTTCATCGTCGCCACCACACGTCGATTCCGAACATTATTTGTCGCCACATGCCGTTGTTGTAATTTCATTGGCCACCCTTAGACCCGTCACCGCTCCCGCGGTTCAGGAAGTTCGCGTAGTTGAATTTGACCACATCCCCTGGCTCCTCTCATGTCTCTGCCCCGCCCTCGCCACCTTTCATCGGCCTTTGGTGATTTCGTCAGCTAAGATCAAGCTTGGTGCTAGGCGATCATCACGTCCGCCTTTCGTCATCCTCATTTTCAAATTTAAGACATCGCTTTTACGGCATTTGAAAAGGCAATAAAGTTTTCTTGTGCAAAAAAATCTTCTTTCTTTTCACCTAAAACCATTTATATAGCATCAAATTTGTTAGTATCATTATCATATGTTGAACATTCTCCAGGTCCCAACTGTCCCTGCAATTCTCCGATCGTTAATTACGCAACCGCCACCTTCCCTAGCCTAGGGTTCCTCTTCCTTTCGCCGGCGTCGCCGCTAGTCCGCCTCGTCTCCAGTGGCCTTAGGACCATGGCGACGTGATGGATCCCGGCTCTTGCCGATGGGAGGGGCTTCAATTTTAGTTGTTTTGTAAGTTTTGTTAGGATTTTTGTTTTGCTCAAAAAGACGAGATTAGGGAGGGGAGGGAGGAGCTCCCTGAAGATGGAATAACGTTCTCCCCAACTAGCCCCCATTTCAGTGGTGCGTCTAGCATCGTTGGTGAGCGTGTGGAGGTGTGTCTCCGATGAATTTGCCCGGATTTGGTCATAGTTCATCTACGTTCAATGTGTCTTCGGATTGGACCATTCTGATCTAAGTTACTCTTCAATGACGGTGGTTGATGTTTTGGTGCGCTGGTCCTATGGGATCTTAACACGGTGATTTCCCGACTGCCTACTACAACAAGTTTTACCCGGCTACACCGAGGGAGGGGCGACGACGGCTGCACGTTCTCGACTCGCTTGAGTGCTTGTAGTCGTCGCTAGGTGATCTGTGAATCTGGATGCATTTTATTATTATTTTTGGTGTTTATTATACTGCTATAATTAAAAATAAATAGATCTCCCTGCAAAAAAAATACTTCTATCAAAAGTTTTTTCGTATTTTTTTTATCATACGTTGAACATGCTCTAAAAAAACGGCACTACTTGAACCGTAGAAAATTTCCAGCCCGGGCGGGTTACTGCGCATGCGTGCGTTCCCCCGCAAACTCCGTGCCCTGTTTCCCACGGCCCCCTCCTCTTCCTGACCTCCTCTCATCTGCTCTGCTCGCGCGATCCATCCGCCGCCTCCCGTTCATTCGCCCCGCTTCATCTTCTTCTCCACCGACGCATCGCTCCCTCTCCGCCTGCGTCCCCTCAGGTAACAGACGTCTCACATCGTCCCCATGTTAATGGTTCTTAGGGAGATGCGTTTTTATTTCCTTTTCTGTTCTTTGCTGCCACCAAACACGATCCTCGCTCGGGGATGATTGATTGATTTTGTCCGAGACAAGGGGAGTGGCCGATCGAGCTTCGTTAATGTACACCGGGGATAGATTCTCCCTCGTCCATCAAGAGGACCGGCCGAATTAGGGGTTCTCCTGACCCATGAATCTTACAAAACAGAGCTTTATAATTTATTCAGATGTGATTTATAGGAAAGAAAGAACCCTATACACATTATCTAAAGCTCCACTGAAAAAAGACGGTGCCCAGATGGCGCTTAGGCACTAGGTGACGGCCAAACGACTCGCTTATACTAGGACATAAGCGGAAATCTATGCTGGGCACGTAAGAAATTGCTCACTTCATGGAGGAATCATTTCATATTGGATTGATGGGTCAAATGGATCATATTTCACTGAATAGTACATCCTCTGTTTCGAAATGTAAGACATCTTCGCAGTTCAATCTAAAATGCCAAAACGTTTTTCATTTTAAAACGGAGATAGTAATTGGTAGTTTACTCATTAAATGCTTCAAATTGATGTCTATACGTACTACGTAAAAATTATATGTCCATCTAGACGTTAGGCAAAGGCCAACCGCAAACCACCGCGAATGCCTAGCACGTTTTTTATTTTTTAAAGCTTGATTCAAAGGGAAAGCATTTTTTACGTCTTGCTTATGAAGACTATGTCAATTTCATGGATCATTAATATTTTTTGTGAAGTTGATTATTCTTGCTCACACTCAAATATTCTGTTTTAGTAATAATTGATTATTCTTCTCATCAACACCCAAATATTATATATTGGCAAGATCACTGAGTTTTCATGCCCACTAAAATTAGAATAACCCAATTTTTCATCCGAAAAATGTACTTAGGTAGTGTGTTCATTCTTGGCTTCCCCTAAGGTGTGACTCGGGCCGTTTGATTTCCTTCTGCCATGATACCATCCATTTGATCTGCATTGATGCATCACATGAATGCATTGCACTGGACTAGAGTGACAGAGGTATAGACTATAGAGGTCCATGTCAGCACAAGGGAAAAACGAGTTTTTAGCAAATGGATCACGAGTTCTTGACGTATCATTTGTATTTCTTTCTTTCAAATCAATAAATATATCAGTAGCCAGTGATAATAAAATACCGAGCCATGACATCGTGAATGCCTAATGTCATCGCCAATTTGCCTAGAGCTAGACATTGTTACGAGAGTTCCTCTTAGAGGTAACCGCTACATGAAGACAATGTAGGTATGTAGCATCGCAATAGTCATTTTTGTTCTAAATATGCTATGTACTGCCAAGTACTATTTTTCTGTTGTTCTGAAGCTATTTTGCCAGTATCATTTCCTTTCCTTTTTTTTCCTCAATGCATTACCATGCAATTTTCCTTAATGTATGTTCTCCAAATTTTACTTCTATTCGATACTGATAGATACTGATAAGTGACTTATTATTTGTATCTTAGCATGTCATCCTCGGATAGCCCAAAAGCAGCAGAAAAGAAAGCTGACAAAGACCATGATGACGGAGAATCAGGAGGATTCTTGGATAAAGTTAAGGATTTCATCCAAGACATTGGTGACAAGATTGAAGAAGCAGTCGGCTTTGGAAAGCCTACTGCTGACGTTACTGGAATCCACATACCTCAGATCAGTCTTGAGAAGGTAGAGCTCGTCGCTGATGTCCTGATTGCCAATCCAAACCCTGTACCCATCCCTCTTGTCGACATTGAATACCTTATTGAAAGCGAAGGGAGGAAGCTTGTGTCCGGAACAATCCCGGATGCTGGAACCATCCATGCCCATGGCTCTGAAACTGTCAAAATCCCGGTGCTGCTCATCTTTGATGACATTAAGAGCACATATGGTGACATAAAGTCCGGGAGCATCATCCCTTACATAGTCAAAGTTACTCTCCATGTTGACGTGCCAGTCATCGGCAGGATCTCCATACCACTCGAGAAAACCGGGGAGATCCCGGTGCCTTACAGACCAGACGTTGATATCAGCAAGATCAAGTTTGAGAAGTTTTCTTTCGAAGAGGCAACCGCGACTCTTCATCTGAATCTCGACAACAAGAATGACTTCGACTTGGGTCTGAATTCCATGGATTACGAGGTTTGGCTCTCCAATGTGAGCATTGCTTCTGCTGAGATGAAAGAATCTGCAAACATCAAGAAACAGGAAGTAACCACCATGAACTTGCCGATCAGCTTCAGGCCTAAGGATTTTGGGTCTGCTATGTGGGATATGATAAGGGGAAAGGGCACCGGTTACACCATAAAGGGGAATATTGATGTGAACACTCCGTTTGGACACATGAAGATACCTATAAGCCGAGAGGGTGGAACAACTCGCCTAAAGAAGGATGATGACGATGACGATAACGACGAGGTATACTATTTTAGTTTCTGTATTGTTTCATCAATAATTTCCATTAGACATGCATCATATGTTGACTTGACAAATACTTGCACGCACATTTGGAGCTTCATATCACCTTTGAAAGCCATAGGAGCTCCACATTTATTGTTTAGCAGGTAGTTTTGCTTTATGCATTCTATATACGAAGTCATTCATTGCAATGGGTAACTACTATTTTATTGACTCTTCATTGTTTTAGTTCTCAAACTTAACCCCCAACAATAAACTCTAGAATACTCAAAAATTCTGTTTTCCTTTCTATAATATTATTGAGAAAACGCAAAAGACTTTTGCGTTTCATTGCATTGGATAGAAAGAGTTTGTTACAATCCTCCTAGGAGGCGAAAATAGAGTTGTTTTCTTGTTATTCAGTATCTATGATTCTTCTCTCCTATCACTTGTATTTAATCCATCGCCATTTTCTGCAGGACTAAAATGTGAGGGGAACACACTTTTTTTGGAGAAGAGTTCACACTTTAAAGTTTTAACAAATGGCGCCGTATGACCCGTGAGCACTTTGTATGCTAACCATGTTGTTATATTTGAACAACTGCTACCTAGTGAGAATTTTGAGATATAAAAGTAACATTGCTTCTCATCTTGACCCTTTCTGTATTTGTGATTCTATTTTGGTGTCAAGCAGTAATTAAAATGTTCAATAACGCAAAGTCGTTCTTTTGTGGAGTTTGTCTACTATTGCTCTACCATTAGATTAGATTAGACAGGGGGGAAATCAATTTATTTATGAAGAGTCACAACGGAGGGAAATAACCAAGGCGGCGGTGCCACAGGTTCTGTCACAGCACCGAGCTCTCCGGTGGCTGGGGTCACAGCTCGTCAGCTCCAAGGCTTTCCATGGTGCATCTGGCTTATTCGGATCACTCCACAAGCAGATTGTGGAGTTCCTTTCTAATACATTCTTGGCGCAGTTCTTTTGTGTGTTGTGATTCTTCTTTTCTGCATAGCAAGCTGGTTGGTCATTAATAATCTATGATCTGTATTCATAGGTGGAGAACTTATTTAGGATTAACATTGTTGGTTTCTATGTAATATTACTAATAATTTACAGGTGTTTGATGGTTCGATGGAATCAATTATTTGTCCATTACGCAAGCATATCATAAGTGGATATAGATATACAGTATATAGCAACTATATTTTAGATCATGTTTCTAGCCAGAAACATAGTTTTTGTTATGACAATTGAGTGCACCAAGTTATAACGACCCAATCAATTTGTGTTGAAATTTCCACATCTTGAACTAGATGATTGCTGTTGTGTTGCTGCCCAGTCAGTTGATTGTCTCATGTTTTTCTGTTGTTCAAAATGTATGTATAAAAACATGTACAGTGATGCATCCAGAATGTCGTTGCAACATTTTCATTGCACACATACAGCACGGCTGCAATTCAAAGTGGACATGACTTGACAGGATATAGCTATGTTCCTCTGAAACGGTAGCAGCTCATGTGAATTGTACTAGGAAAAAAGCAAAACACAGCCTTACAAAGAGCCTGCTGAGCAACAACATGTCCCGTCTTGCTCTTTTCCGCAAAAAACGTGGACCAACATACAAAAGTGGCTGGTGCCTTGTGCAATTGTGTGCTAGCAGCCCATCTCGAGGTTGAATCCTGCCCCTTTGTTCTTCATCCAACGGCTCATAAGTCTCTCGTGCACCAATTCGATAGCGTGGCGCATGATACTTTCTGAAGGAATACTTCGCTGCGGATCGTCGACCTAAATTGTGATCATTTTTAACTCCTCTGTTTGGTTGCATCGCATAGCAGGCTTTGCTTCAGGCTTGTATTATTTTTTCTTATTTTTGAAGAAGCTTCAGGCTTGTATTAGCGGACTGTAGGCAATTTTTTCGAAAGGTGAAAAGACGATTTCACCCCAACGCCAACAAGGCACTCAGCAGTCAGCAGACGCAGAGGCCTTTGACCTTTTTATGGGTTTGTCTATTGATTTTACATGAAAATTTGTTTAGACATATTTTTTATTTTTTTTATTTTTAGTTTAATTAAACTTAGATGTACTTTATCTTAGGACACATATAGATATGCTCTAGTAAATCTGTTTTTTTTTATTTCCAATTGGAGGTCAAAATGGTATACAATATTCTACCGCTAGCTCTATCCCAAATTGGGGGAAAGGAAAAAACGAAAACTATGAATGAAGGAGTATAACTCGATCCCAAGACCACCATTTACATTGACTCTCGCCTCTCAGGCTCTCAGCTAGCATGAAGGACGTCACTGTCGCCGCGTCGTCTCTTATCGCACCGGCAGCTCCAGCAGCAGGCCGATGTGGCCGGAGGACTCGGCGGTCCAGCCGCCGGCGTCGAAGCGTGCCGGAGGGGACCTCACCACGCGCGGCGCGACCGGCTGCGGCTGGAACCCAAGCGTCAGCTCCAGCCCGATTTCGTCGTCATGCGCCACCTGCAGCAGCGGCACCGGCGTCACATGGCTCTCCTCTCCGTGGCTCACGTGCGAGCCCGCGTCGACCTCGGTGTCCTCGGACGGCGCTTCTTCCCTCGCCTGGTCCACTGCCATGCCGCCGTCTTCTTCCCTCGCCTGGTCCACTGCCATGCCGCCGTCTTCTTCCCTCGCCTGGTCCACTGCCATGCCGCCGTCTTCGACATGGCTGCCGCCCGACTCCCCGTGGCTGTCATCATCGTGCTTGGCGCCGGAGGAGGTCTTGGTCTTGGTCTTGGATTTCGCCGTCGAAGAGGACGCGCGCTTGAACTTGGTGCGCCCGGAGCGCGAGACGCCGAGGCGCGGGTCGGCGGCGGCGTCCGGAGACGCAGCAGCAGGATGAGGAGGGTCGACCTTGGCGACATGGCGGATGTCGTACGGGATGGCGTGCGCGCCGACGGCGGCCTGATCGGCGTGGACCTGGACGACGGGGCGGCCCTTGAGCACGGCCTCGACGGCGGCCTGGCACGCCTCCCAGTGGCCGGAAGAGAGCAGGCCGACGGAGCCGTAGACGGGGTTGACCATGCGGCCGCAGGCCTCGTAGAGGAGCGAGCGGAAGAGCGCCGGGCGGAGGGCGTCGGGGCCGGCGGCGAGGAGGTTGAGCAGGCCGGCGCGGCCGTAGAACTTGGCGAGGAAGACGGTGGCGTTGGCCTGCGCGTCGGGGCTGAGGATCCACTCCAGGCAGGGCCGGATGGTGCAGTCCTCGCCGCACCCCTTGCGCAGCACCCGGCACCCGTTGCAGCTCATCCGCATCGTCTCCACTTCCGATCGAAGCCCGGCGCCGGAGTCGTCGTTGCTTGGAGATGGATGGACTGGAGGTGCGGTGGTTCTATCTTCTTCTTCTTCTCCTTGGAATATTTTGCTTGTGCGATGCGATGGTGGATTGGCGATGATGATGTGAGTTTATAGTTTATAGGTGGCGTAGGGGTGGGCGCCAACGGTTTTGGGAGGGCGGATTCGGCGCCGCTGCCAAAACAATGGGAGATCGATGTCCACTGCACCTGCACGCTGCCCCGCTACCACGGAGCCGCGTCCCAGGAATGGTTCCAAAGTTGGGTGGACTTTGGGACGTACAGTACTACCAAGTTTGGGTGGAGTGATAGACATCCCCGTTGGAGAAACAAAGTTGTACGAGTATGTTCCATGGCGGGGAGAACGTGGTTAGACTCTTTTCTCCCTTTGCGACTCACCCTATAGGGTTTAGGACTCCTCCGGCGGCATCATCGTCGTGAGTCTTTCTCTTCGATCGGCATCTCCTCGCTCTTTTGCTCTCCTTTCGAGAACTCGGGATGATCAAGGGGGAGACAAGTTTTCTTACCCGGCCTTGGTTCGACAAATGGTAGGGTTTTTGCTCTTTTTTATCTAGAGTGGATAGATGACGGCGGAAGGCAACAGTTCTACGAGGAAATGAAAGGATTGCGAGGAGGTAGAAGATATGTTGAATTGTCTGGACTTACAAGAGGATAATGGAGATGACTTCGTGTGGTAAGAGGAAACAGACATATCTTACATTCGGGGGAAGTGGCTAGCGACTGCCAAAGTTCATACTAACAAGGGTTTGAGCCCTTCGGCCATCTATCCTCACATGCGATCAACATGGAACCCTGCCAAAGATGGATCTTGCTAACTAGCTGGTGAATTACATTTTATAGTTCAATTTTCCTCTTTAGGAAATTGGAACACTTCCATGCTCAATAGATCGTGGTTGAATCAAAATCAAGTTTTATGATGATGGAGTGCGATGGCTTTACGAACCCTAGATCAATAACCTTAGACAATGTGGTACGTAGTGTGGGAAAGGATCTTGCGCCTCCCGGATAACTAATTGAATGAGGTTGTGATAAAAGGAATGTATAGGAAGATGGGCAAGAAAAAAGAAGTAAAAATTATGTTGCATGCAGGTTATGTTGATGCCTTTGTTAGGGTGAGAGTTAACCTTGATGTGAACATGAAATTAGAGATATTTTTATTGATTACAAAGGGTGCGAAAAGGGATTGATACCATGTGAAATATGAGAAGATTTCAACCTTCTGTAATTATTGTGGACCGTTGGAGCACTGGTTTGTGAAGTGTGGTGCGGGGGAGCATGATATAACAAAGTTTGAATGGGGAGACTTTATCATGGTTGATGAAAATGGAAAGGACGCAGGGGAGGCCGATGCTTAGACAGAGGTAATGATAGGGGAAGAATAGGAGGTTCTCCCTTTGGAAGAGGGTTTGGTAGAGGAAATTCTCTAGATCACGAAGTATTCAGAAACAATATGACAAATCAATCCTATGATGGGAAAGAAAGTAGGAGATGGAACGCTGCTTTCGGATATAAAGATCTACCAAATTAAACAGGAAATATGATAGTTGGTCACATGAAGCAATTAGTCAAGACTAATGGTGTAAACATGAGTGGGTTGATTCCCTCGATTAGGAAGTGTTTGGGAATTAATTCATTTTCTTCTCATGAGAAGGATGTGGAAGGGGTAGTGGTGATTGTGGATGGTTATGCTAAAGTGGCAGGTATGGTGGATCTTTATTGTTCTTTGGAGCATCTCGGGTGCAAGTTGAATATATCAAGGTTTGTTTGGATTTATATGATAAAGCCATCAGCCAGTCCTTCAATTATAATAAATGTTCTAATATTTTTGGAGAGGCATGCAAAGTTGAGTCTCAATATGATGTCCGGGCAGTCCTTAATACCACTAATGTTTGTTCTGAGGAGAATTATTTGGGTCTTCCAACACCGGATGACAGCATGTCGAAGTGAGAATTCCAAACCTTACAACCGAAACTCAAGAAAAGACTAATCCAATGGGATGATGGGAATTTGGCACAACCAGGCAGACAAGTTCTTATTAAGTCTATGACATAAGCATTACCAACCTATATCATGTTTTTTTAATTGCCCTTCTCAATCTTTGATGACCGTACTCAATTGGTAAAGAATTTATACTGGGGAGCTTCAAAGGGAAAAATGTAAGGTTCATTGGTTGGCATGGCCAAAACTTCAATGGCCAAACTGTGACGGATGACCACTCATATTTGAAATATGTAAAATAGTTAAAGTATATAAGATGATTAGTTGCACATTTTAGATATAGTCAGTTCACAAAATATTCATGTGCAACTTCATTATATCAAAAAGTGCAACCGTGAAAATAAAAAAACAAAGAAAAACAAGAATGTCATGACAAGTCATATTTGAATTGTATGAACTAAAAATAATGGCATACAAGCTGATTTTTTGCACATTTTACAAGCAAAAAACTATCTACAAAATTGTTACAAAAAATTGCAAAAAAAAATTAAAATAAAAAACACAGAAAAATGAATTTCAAGATGAATAATAGAAGCAAACCAATCATCCAATTAAAAACCTGCGTGAGAGGAAGCTCTCTTTTTGGCCGTACAAGCCTATCATACAAGCCTATCCATGTCACACGTATTCTTTTAGCCGTCAGATCTTTATATATATATATTCTTTTTGACCGTAAGATCTCGTCAATCCACCGGATGGATAAATCGTGGATGATCGTCCAAACAAATATATTTAGATGTATTTCAATGCTATCTATTTGAAGGCGGATCAGCGACGATGATGCTATTTTCTACTATAACGGACAACGAAAAAGCTACTACCTTTTTCAACGGAATTCACCCGTTAACGTGATTAGGCAAAGCAGACATTTAAAACTACTTGCACATTATAGTTACATTTCATGTCAAAAAACCTAGGTGGCGAAGGAGATCCATCCCGCGAATCAACCTATGGTTGAGTTGATTAGGTGGATGGTTGTATCCCCAGTTCACTAGAGTTTAAACCCTAGATTTGACATCGGTGCTCGCATTTTTCTGAATATATTTCAGGCTTTCCGATGACGCGCTTTCAGTGGGAGGAATGTTCCCGTCGAAGATGAGGTGGTGACTTCGTTAATCTCAAGATGATGTGTCGGTTCAGTATTGCGAAAATGTTCATAAGGGTAGGATGTGTGTGCATTCATAGGAATGAATGTATTTTGCGTTATACTGTGTTTTCTCTTTGAAAAAAGTAGATCCATTCCATTTTATTAACTTCCACGTACGAAGGAAACCAACCAGTTTATCTCGTTATGCATCATACAAATATACACCGTTCGCTTCACAATATAAAATTATTTTCCAATTTAATTAAAAAGTAAAAATAATCTTACATTGTGAAACGAAAGGAATATGACTTTGTACGCTAGTTTGCACGAATCTTTGTCCTAAATAAAGAATCGACCAGATCAACTAAGAATGAAATAGAGCTAATTACACTATTCATACATAAACTTATAGTGTGGGTATAATTTCATACAAAAACTTGCAAAATGACTCAACTGGCCCTTTAAACTTGCTTTGCGGGAATAAATTGATACAAAGTAGTACATGTCGGTCGCTTGTGTATTATGCACAAACCTCCCAAAAACCTCTTCGTCTTTCTATATCTCTATATTATACAAATATAGAGAGAGCCGGGAGTAGATACTTTAAAAACAACCCCTGAGGTAAAGCAAAATATTTTATTTACAACCATAGACCCAGCACAAAAATCTCTTGTCTTTCTATATCTCATCGACCTTTTTACCTTTCTATTTTTCATCGACCCCTAAGACGACACTACATGGTTAGTCGCCACCGATGAGATTAACGTTGCGTTCTCACGGTAAAAAAAGTTCCACGTGAGTGGTGCACAACGAAGCTATTCACGTCACCGCATTTTTTTAGGCCGTCTGACCTTCATCGCCATTCTTTCATGCCGTTTGATCTCGTAGGTACATCAAATGTTTGGTGTTCAGTAAGTGCTTTATGTTTGATGATCATCTTCACATGTTTTCATGATGTTCATCTATAATTATTCAGTAAGTGATGTATGTTAATTAATGATGTCAATGCTGAATTTTTCTAATTATCAGTGTTGCGCTACATTTTTCTAATTTGATAACCTGAGAGTCAAACAACGTTTTTTTAGTACAGACGTTATTTCACTTAGTTTTAGTAAAGTACGAAGTAAATGCTTCATTATCATAGAATTCCAACCACAAAAAATATATGTTTCAAACTAAATATATGTTTGTGGTCTCCTGTAAATTATTTTGGATGTGGGCCAACTGCCTGCGGCGATGTGTCATCTAACGTGGAAAATTTCAGACTAATTTATACTAATTTATTCATGCAAAGCTAGTTTAGGGATTAAGTTGTGTTATTTCGCAAGATTTTATGTATAAATAGTGTAATTAATTCAATGAAATAATTCTTAGTTGCCTCAGAATTAGGAGTTCCATATTAAAATTCAAGGTCAAAAAGGTACATACAAGATTTTACCGCTAGTTCCCCGATTCTAAAATGGGGAAAGGAAAAAAAGAAACCTATAAAAATTCGATCCCAAGACCGCCATTTATATTTGACCCTCTCAACTACTATTATCAAGGACGGCACTATCGCACCGGCAGCTCAAGCAGCAGACCGATGTGGCCGGAGGACTCGGCGGTCGAGCTGCCGGCGTCGAAGCGTGCCACCGGCGACCTCACCACGCGCGGCGCGGCCGGCTGGAAACCGAGCGTCAGCTCCAGCCCGATTTCGTCGTCATGCGCCACCTGGCGCACCGGCGGCACAGGGCTCTGCTCTCCGTGGCTCACGTGCGAGCCCGCGTCGACCTCGGTGTCCTCCGACGGCGCTTCTTCCCTCGTCCGGTCGACCGCCATGCCGCCGTCTTCAACGTGGCTGCCGGCCGACTCCTCGTGGCTCGGCGCGCGGTGGAGGACATCGTCGTGCTCGGCGCCGGAGGAGCTCTTGGTCTTGGTCTTGGATTTCGCCGTCGAAGAGGACGCGCGCTTGAACTTGGTGCGCCCGGAGCGCGAGACGCCGAGGTGCGCGTCGGCGTCGGCCGCGGCCTCCGGAGACGCAGCGGAAGCAGCAGGGTCGACCTTGGCGACATGGCGGATGTCGTACGCCCTGAAGGGCGGGTTGGCCTGCGCGGCGTCGGCGTCGACCCGGACGACGGGGCGGCCCTTGAGCACGGCCTCGACGGCGGCCTGGCAGGCCTCCCAGTGGCCGGAAGAGAGCAGGCCGACGGAGCCGTAGACGGGGTTGACCATGCGGCCGCAGGCCTCGTAGAGGAGCGAGCGGAAGAGCGCGGGGCGGAGGGCGTCGGGGCCGGCGGCGAGGAGGTTGAGCAGGCCGGCGCGGCCGTAGAACTTGGCGAGGAAGACGGTGGCGTTGGCCTGCGCGTCGGGGCTGAGGATCCACTCCAGGCAGGGCCGGATGGTGCAGTCCTCGCCGCACCCTTTCCGCAGCACCCGGCACCCGTTGCAGCTCATCCGCATCCTCCTTCCCTTCCCTTCACTTCCGATCAAATCCCGGCGCCGGAGCCGTCGGAGATGGATCGTTCGAGGCGTGGTGGTTGGTTCTATCTTCTTCTTCCTCGGAATATTTTTGCTTGCTTGTGTGATGAGATGGCGATGATGATGGATGGATGCGTTTTATAGGCGCGGCGCCAACGGTTTTGGGAGGGCGGTATCGGCGCCGCTGCCAAAACAATGGGAGATGCGCACTAAACAATGGGAGATGAGATGTTCCACTGCTCGCACAGAAAACCCCCGGTTCCACGGAGCCGCGGCCCAGGAATGTTCCAAAAAGGAGAATGGATTGGATTGCCCTTTTTCTTTAGCTTGCAGAAAAACCAGAGGCGGAGGGAGCTTTCTTGGTGGACTTTGGGTGCCACGGTTTTGGTTTTTGGGCGGGGTGATGGACGTTCGTGATCCCCCGTTGGAGAAACAAGCAAGTTGCAGGTTTCCCTGGTTTTATTATCAATGGCGTCGGTCATCATCGTTTGGTAAACCGCGTGTTGTTTATGCCGTGAAAAGAGCACCAGGTTTATTTTTATATTTTTTGGTTTAAATAAGGCTCTGAATTTATATTTGAAACATCAATTATATGAGATAAATTTATCTAAGGGTTATGATCATGTTGATTGAGATTTCTTAGAAAGAGCCTTTTTTAGATGAGTTTTTTTTGTGCTCAATATTGGATCACACGCGATATGATGTGTGTTTCCTCGGTCAAATATTCAGTGAGGTTTAATGATAAGCTGATTGATTCTTTCACCTGAACTAAGGGTCTGCGCCAAGGTGATCTGTTGTCCCCTTTTATTTCTTGTTTGTTGCTGATGTTTTATCTACTTTGATCAATAAGGCTATGTATGATGATGGCTTAATTAAAGGGTGTCATAATCTGTAGAGGAACTTCGAAGATCTCTCATCTTTTATTTACAAACGATTTTCTGTTAATCTTTCAGGCTTTTGAGCAACAAGCTTCTCTAGTTGATGGCTTGTTGAGCACTTAATAAGCATCGGCCATGGGTCAACTTATTAATCCCTCAATGTGCTTCATCCTCTTATATCATAGGAAATTGCTTCATGTACGACGTTTGATGTACGACAACTGTACGATGTCATCGTCAAGTAGTGTCCTGCTAATACTTTCTATCCGTGACCCATGGTCTAATCCAAACCCAAAAGCCAAAACATATATTTCTTTGCCCTAAACCCGTTAATCACTAATTAAGGGGCAACCTCCCGCACGGCCCCGCTAAAGTTATTTTTAACGTTTTTTGGATCCGGCACGTGTCGCGTTTTTACAGTGCCCCGCGCGATGTACAACTGTGGCTGCGCGCGGACTTTCCTGTGGCTGCGCGCAGACCTGTGGCTGGACTGTTGTAGTAAAAAAAATGTAACTGCAACTGAAGGGATAAGATATAAGCGCAACTTAATCGCGTCGATGCAAATGAATGCAGGATCTATCTATTTTTTGTTTGTTTTAGCTGGTCGGGCGGATGCCCGTGTTCGCACCTTTGCCTACGGTTGCGTGGTTGCCCAACGCGGTTGACACATTTTAAAAGATACCAATTTTTATTAAGACACTGTATTAATTAAAACAAACATTAATTAAACAAGATAAAACGAAATTTAAACTAAATAAATAATAAAAAAGACGTGCCAAGCCGTTTAGGCATTGTCATTGCCGTCGCTTTCATCGTCTATCTCCTCTGTCACTCTCTGCGCCGTCGCGTACTCCGCGTTCATCTCCCGGTCGCGATCGCGCGCTACTCTGCCATGTTGCGCTCATAGGCCTTGTCATCTCCACCTTCACCGACACTCCAACGAGACGTTTGGGCTTTGGGAGCCAATGCTGGCGGATAATCCAGCCCCGCTGCACCGGGCGGCGGTGGCGATGGACGCAATCATATTTAAAAATGGCTCCACAGAGGCTGCCATGCGGGCCAGACAGACGCGAAACGAACGTCCAATGTGTTCGCTCGGTGTTCACGCTGACGTAAACTCGACGCACATTTACGTTGAGTTTGCGCCCGTACAAATACCGAACCGACATACGAGCACCAAAATTTTAGGATGCGTTTGCACGTTGGGCAAGTTTGGGTTTTCAAAACGCAAAGGGACGCGCACGAACGAAATATGTCAACGCATTGGAGTTGCTTTCTTTCAAAAAATATACGTTACTATACAAGTAAAGCCTACCGAACAGAAGAGGCGTGCTAATCCAAAACCTAGCCCCGGCCCAAACCTAAATCAGATAATGTGTGAAGGCGTGAAGCAATTTGGCCCGCTTTGAGTAGTATCGTACGAAGATCGGACGCAATTTCATCGTATGTATAGCAGCACCGTATATCATATTGTTGTTTACCCTTAATATACCTAGAGGTAAAAAAATACTTTAAGATTACACAAGAGATTTTTTTAGCCAAAATATTTGCGCCTTTCAGTTCTAGAAGGGAGAATGCACAAAGATAGATTTGAAACAATGCAAGTTTATTGAGTAAGCGGCTAGTTGATTGTGGGGAGCAATATATGTCCTCAGGGAACAAGGAGATTTTAGTGAAGTCGGTGGCTCATAATATCCACATATATGTGATGAGTGTTTTCAGACTTTTCGCCTTAGTTTGTGATTGATGATCTCACCCGCCTAATGCGCCATTATTAGTGGAGAGTTGAGAAGGGGAAGCGAAATATGGCGTGGATGAGTTGGATAAAATGTTTCTCCCTAAATCCATGGGTGGTGTGTGGTTCAGGGTTATGAGATCCATCAATCAGGATTTATTGGCAAAGCAAGCATGACGTCTTATCGATTCTCCACACAGTTTATGTGCGAGATTGTTGAAAGTGAAGTACTTCTCTAGTGGTAATCTTCTTGATATTGTCTTTATAGGCAGTAGCTCAGCGGTGTTGAAGGAAATCGAGCACATAAAACCATGACTGCCACCTTCTACCGGGCATGTTGTCTTGTCCATGGATGGCTCGTTTCTGGAAACCACTAAGTCGACTTCGACTGGAATGGTTCTTCGGGAGAGCACGGGTAATATTATTTTTGCTAGTTATCGATACATCTTCCACTGCAATGATTATTTGGAGGCAAAAATCCATACACTCATGCGAGGAATGGCCCTAGCAATCCAGTGTTGTGCCCCCCCCCCTCCCCCGTTATTGTTCAGTCGGATTCATCGGAAGAGTTATCTATCCTCTCTTTAGAGTCTCTCACCAGATCAGCCTACGGATAGCTAGCCATGGAGATCAAGGCACTAATGCGGAAAGGGTTTTTATTCCACAAAAAATTAAACTAGTTAAAATAGAGTTGTAGATCGGCTGACCAACTATACCTGAATCGAGTGTACCACTGTTGTTTGGTTTCACTCGGTACCCTCCTCGTCGCCCTCCTGGTCCGTCTGCCCGGTCTACGAGCCCGATTGTTGGGTGTACGTGCCCAATGACTGATGGGTACGCATACATGACTCCATTGCATCTGCATACACATGTGAGTCATCCACAACCTTGTCCTCGAAGCCGCCACTTTCGCCTCGGCCTCCGTCTCCTTCGTTGATCATGTCGAACAACTCTTTCTCCCTTCGCAACTTGGCGGATGGAGATATTTCGACGAACAAAGAGCGAGCACCATGCAGGTTGCCCGACGATCGCGACCAGGCAAGTTGTAGTGACAACGAATCCGCGAAATGGATCGACATTGTGGCGATGGTGATGATATTCGGCACGCCGATCAATGACTGCTCATGACGGCCGATCGCAAAACCCTCCTGGCTTTGAGTCAGATTTACGGGAGAACGGAGTCGCGGACCGGTCCATGGATGAGTACAACCCCGTGCTGGATAGCAAGACAAGTCCGAACCATACAAGACCATTGTGAGAGGTTTGAGGATCGGCGTTAGATATGTCCTGACTGCACCTTGCAGGTTGAAGTTTTATTTCAAAATAATAATGTTACAATCCCATGGCAAGATGTGTTCTCCCTCGTCCCTAAATATAAGATGTCTTTATATTTCAATTTGGACTGCAATCTCTTACTCGCTCAATCCCTAATTATAAGACGTTTTTGCATTTCAATTTAAACTGCAAAATCATCTTATATTTAGGGACAGAGTTAGTAAAAGTGCAAGACACTTTTTTTTTGAATCGGGCTAATCCCCTTTCTATTTCACACGAAAACGTAAATACATGAAGTTCAGAGATACAACATGGGGCATGGAACAGGGTAAAGCGAGTTCACGCATTATCAGGAAACCCACCGCGACCACTCGGTATCGAAATGGTCATTATGGGGCAGGTGTGCAGGCCACCTTACGTCTGCTTTAGGCTTGACCTGAACCCTTGCGGAAATTAACATGGTGAATTTCGAAGTCCGAACGGTGGTATACCGTACACAATGGTGTCCTTTGCCATGACCAGGTAAAAGCAGCTTCAAGTATATCAAAGCCCACTTCCTGGTGATATCCTGGCGCGCCGCGCACATAGTCTCTTCTTTCCTTGTGGATCATGTCAACTAGACGACATACCGCCGTGACCATAAGAGATGTACTTACGACTGTTTTTCGAGGCGAGAAGCAGAGCTGGGATCATGTAAAATGATAACTTGTGCAGCTATCTCTGATCACCGAACTTTACAAGTTTCACTTGTCACTGGACTGCTTCTAGATTAGCAATGGCTGCTTCTCTTTAGCTGAATGCCACAACTTCAGGTTTAGGGGAGGTTCCTTCGGTCACTTTCAGTGCATCAGATTGCTCCATACCAGCAACCGAGTTACATAAATGTCTTTTGAGACCTGTCGGATGCGAAAACATCGGATTCATGGACATCTAGCACAGAGTGGCAGAATAAGTGAACAAATCAAGAACTAGTCTGGTTGGTGACAAACCTGCGTCTTCTGCATGTGAGATCCATTGGTTGCTGCAGTAAGAAACCAACGCGGTAAAAATTGTGTGCCGCTGAGGTGTGATGTTGGGTCATATCCCAAAACCTGTCTCTCAAACAGCCTGATTTTGAAAACGAAAAGCCCTCTCAGTTTCCATTAATCAGTCCAGCAAACAAAATTAGCTATTAACTTTCATGTTCCATCACAAAACCATATACAGCTGCTATTGGTCATCATGCCAAAAGCAAGAGGGCAAGCTATCAATTAGGGCAGGCAGAATGTAGGAAGTTAACTGTTGAGTGAAATGAGGCCTTTCAATTAACACAATATGAATAGGCAGGGTATTCATCCCAAAGAATCAGCAACAGTCTGTGGCATGTAAATATATAGTTTTTCATACTAGCAAGGATAAAATCATGAACATCAGCAAGATATGATCAATTAATGAATTTAAAGTCAGTTCGATAGTTGGTACTATACGATGCTATAGACATGTGAATGACATTATTATGGTTCAGTGTCTCATCATCAGCACTTGAAAAAATTACCAATATATTGGTTTCTTCCCAGTGGATTAGTGCTCCGCAGAGGAACAAACCCTTACAATAGCAGACATAGAGAAGTCTGGTGATCCAGTTTGCATGGAAAAGGTTGTTAGGAGCCTCATACACTCATAGAGTAGTCACGTTGACAATAATATAGTCTGGACTCTAAGGGATGTGCCATTTGATTTTGATCTGCATGGCAGGTTGGCCTCATCCACTGGCAAACAAGCAGAAGATAACATGTATCCAACTTAGAATGGACTCACTCGTAGGGCAGTTTTCATGTTCTCGGGAGTTAGCGATGCCTTTAATTTCTTCTCACGTGTCCTTTTATTTTCAGCAGCCTCGTAGCGGCTCGCTGTTGGCTAGCCTACTATTTTTACCATTGCCTTTTCAAAAGTACAATAAGTGCAATATATGGACGAATCTTAAATTAAATAATAGCAACCTTCTCCTTCTTACCTTTGCCTATCCTTCAATCCCCTTTAGCTTTTCTCCCATCAAGCACAAGAATCTAACTAAGAGATCGGGTGTTTTGGGAACTATGTCTTTACTTTGATGACTTTTCTCACCAACATCATAAACGTATCCGCAGAGGGGATTAGCTTCTCGCTCCGTGCAATCATCTTGTCATATAACCGAAGTGCGCTCTTAGTGTTACCCTTCTTGCAGTAACTGCTGATCAACATATCACTTATGTCACTAGTCGGAGCTAGCGATTTCCTTTCCATCACAGACAGAAACTTCTCAGCTTCCTTTGGATTCCCACACTGGCACAGGCCACTGACCAGGCAGGTAAAAACTTCAACGCCATGGTTAAGTCCCCTGTGCTCCATCTCATGATAAATCTTGACAACACCTTGCGCGTCACCAACCTTGCCGTATCCTTCAATGATTTTACAGTATGTATCCTGACCAGGAATAATTCCTTTGTCAATTATTGCTGTCACCAACTCGTTCGCCTTGCCGACCTGTCCTGCACCGCACATCGCCTCTAAGATCTCATTGCAAGTGCCAATGTCTGGCACAAGGCCTTCATGGAGCATCTTTTCGAAGTACTCCGAGCCCTCATCTGCCTTCTCGTATCTAAAACACCGGATGATAAGGTGACTGTATGTAGCATCATATGGCTTCAACCCCCTGGACAGCATTTCTTGCAACAACAGCATGGCCTCACTGACATTACCTTCACGGCAATGTAGTCCAATGAGGCAAGTATACACAAATGGGTTCAGGTGACAGCCTCGTCTGACCATGTCGTCCCACTGCTCGCGTGCCGACTCCAGATCACCAATACCACAGTAGGCATGCGCCATCAGCGAGTAAGCAACATCATCGAACACCATGTTCCTCTGCAGCATCCTCCTGAGCAGCAAGATCCCTTTCTCGGTCCTCCCCTCTTCGAAGATCCACAATGCTAGCGCGACGTGCGCCACGACGCCCGGCGCACACTTCTTGCCATGAATCCTCTCCACGAGGGCTGCCATCCTGGCAAGAGCGCCCTCCCGGCTCAGCACGCCGATGACAAGCTCGACGGTGGCCTGGCTGGCGTACACCCGCTTCAGCGTCATTAGCTCGAACACCTCCCAGGCGACCCGGAACCGGCCGGTGCGCTGCGCCGCGTGCAGCACGGCGTTGAAGGCGGAGATGGAGGGGAGCACGCGGCGGAGCGCCAGGTACCGGCAGGCCTCGAGGGCCTCCTCCGGGAGGCGCAGCTGCGCGTAGGCGTGCACCAGGAGGTGGAGGCCGCGGGTCGTCGCGGCGGTGCCGCTGTCCTCGTAGGCCGCGAAGAAGGCGTCCAGGAAATGAGAAGCGGGCGAAGAGGAGTGCCTGGTGATGGCGGACTGGAGGATGACGGAGGCGTGGCGGATGAGGGCCGCGCGGGAGAGGAGGTGGACGAGGAGGCAGTAGGAGCGGAGCGAGTGGGGAGACGACGACGAGGCGGCGGACCAGTGGAAGAAGCTGTGTGCGTTGTTGGCGATGGTCTCGACGGAGGAGGAGGAGGAACTGGGATTTCTGGCGAGGGAGAGGAGCACGGCGTCCACGTACCCGTCGGGCGCCGGGGCGGCGGGGAACGAGGCGGAGAGCGCCTCCCAGGTCACCCTCGGGCTGTGCGCGAGGTAGTGGGAGATGTGCTGAGGCGTAGCCGCGGCGGCCGCGGGCACGGCGGAGGCGGCACCGCGGCAGAGGAACGCGCCGCCGCTCCGCGCCACTATGCGGCCGCCGGACTTGGCTGCGTTCATGTAGCCATCGAGAGAAAACAAAGACCATAGACGGACCTTGTTGGTGATGAAGCGGCACCTATTGGAGCTCGAAGATCCCCCGTCCACCGTCCGATCAAGTAATGGACGATTAAGATGGCAAACGGCAAACTAGCCTCCAAAACCCCACAAAATGCCTTTTGATGTTCAGGCTACATAGAGCTTCCTTTTCTTTTTTTGGAAAAACTGAAGGAATGTTTCAGTGATTTGAAAAACTCTAGAAAAAGGATCCATAAGGGCATCTTCAATGCAAAACTCTTATACATGCGCTGAGTAAAATAAAAGAAACAATGAAATGAATAAAACATTCAAGGATTCATTTGTTTCAATGGTGGGACGACATCTCACAGGCGCTAATTATGTTAGCCGGGACAGCATGGTTTCATCCCACACGAAAAAAAAAGGTCCAAGCGTTCAATGCCATTTATTGCGTCGACTCCGTGCTCGACGCTAGGAATTGGTCACAAATCGTTGGCTCAACATGCCAATCTGACAGGATATTTATCCCAGCGCCTTTCCAGTAGCGCATGCATTGGACATGCTCTGATATCAGTATTTTTTTTAGCAAAAGAAGTGGTTCCCCCCTTCGACATCATTAACGAAACCATCAAAGTTCACAGAACCCAAACTAAAACTTAAACTAAAACATGAAGCAAACTCAAAGCCCGAAACCAGCAGCAGATCACAACTAAGAGAGCGGAGGATACAACCCGCGACACGAAGGCCAAACCGAGACATGCACTAGTCACATAGGACTGGAAGATTAAACCAGGAGGAACTCCAAGATATACACGCCGAGAGAGCAAACTTAGTACAAAAAGCATAACAAGCATCTAAAACCAACATAGAACCTAGGGTTTAACAGCAATTGACATAACATAAGGGGAAAATACGTATGTAGCTTCAGCTTCTAGCAACACAGTAGTAAATCTAGCCACAGATCATCATCACACCTGGTCTCCAACCCTATGTAGCTCTGTAGACCTCATTTGCTACCCGCTCTAGTTGTTTTGTTCCCACCATCAGTCCTTTTGTTTTGCCTCCTTTATCTGCAAAGAAGCTCAGTCACCAATAAAAGATGTCAATAACTTAATCATATGGATCTATACTCCATGTGTATGAATTTTCATGACATTCACACGTGAGCTATAGAAAAAAATGAATTTGAACACAGTGAACAGTGTATAAAACCAATGATTTTTAGTTTCCTGTGTAGCTCGTGGGTTCTCTCCCCGGGAATCCAACCCGAGGAAACCAAATGAGCCTTGGTTGTTAGGGATGGTTAACCCTGGGCAGGAAACCCGCAAGAGGAGACTTCCTCGCTCAGTAGGGATCCCCGGACCACCACAAGTAAATTACCAATTGTTATTTAGAGACCAGAGAGGAATAGGGAAGGAGGAGAAGGAGGAGCTGGCTTAACTTGGCCATAGGTAGGATAACACAAACTCCAAGGCGGATCCAGGGGCCGACACCAGAGGGAAGCGGGGCCGCTATTCACGGTAGCCGAACAAAAGCTCGAGAGGCGATGTATCAACGCGCAATTGCCTTTCGATCATGAGAGCGAGCGAGTAAGGGTTTTTCTACCTGATCCTTCGAGGCCTAGAACTCTCTCCTATGGAAAGGGTCATGATCACCGCATGTGGGGAGGGATCATATTGTTTAGGAGTTAACGCCTAGCCCAACTGCTCCCCCAAATCCCAAACTACAACCTCTACTGACGAAGCATGTAGCAGGCGACGATGGCGACTCCAACACTTCAGGTCATCTACCCTCTTTGTTCATATTGTTTAGGTGTTCTAGATGCCTAGTTTTGCCCAATCCTCTAGCCTATGTGACTCCGTAAGTCGTATCATACTCCACATTTTCATGTAATTTCATCATAGCTTCCAAATAATCTTTAGCATAACTTTCAGGTGATTTTACATTTAAAAGTCCAATTCCACAGCATTGCTATGAACTTTCTGCCGGAATACAAAACAGATGCGCATAAACCGCTAAGATCAACTGATCAAGCATGTGCCTCTCAAGATACAGAACATAGTGCACGCCGAGCACTTTATTGTCATATTATCATTGGTTACATGTTATCGTATCATCTTCTTGTATGTAGCCCCTTTGGAGATCGCGGCCGGTATATCATCTTCCGTAGCAAAGCTGCAGCTTACATGTTCTCCTTCACAACCGTGACTGGGCAGGCAGCGTGGTTCACAACGTAGGTGCTCACGCTCCCCATCAGAGCCCTGCCGTGAAGAAACAACCGTCACATAAACTCCAAGTAAAAAACGAAAGAAAAAAAATAGTCATATACAGGATCTAGTCCATCAAGCTAGATATGCGCAATTTAACCATTGACCGCAAGCAAGGCAAATTGTGGGTAAAGTTCTGCTACGAGCGGAACCTAAATGTCGGGCACGGCACGATCACGGGAGCAGGGGGTTTAAAGTTTTAAGATCATAAAACTGAATCTGTGTGTATGCATACCTCTTGAGCGTGCTCAGACCTCTGCTTCCTATGACCAGGCAGCTGAGGGGAACCAGGTCAACTGCCTCGCACAGCTTCTTCGTGGGGTCACCATAGAATATCTTCGCAAATACCTCAACCTGCAAATCACATGGTTTCAACGACACGTAATCAGCAGAAGGGAATAATATCTAATAGAGGGATTTGATCAGGATTAATTACAACAAAATTCTGCAAACAAAAGTGAAAAACTGGTACCCCTCTCTGATGTGCCACTTGAGTCAGGATCTCCAGTGTCTCCTTGTCCGGTGATAGACCGTACTTCTCTGTGACATGGGGATCTGAGAACTCTACCAGAGGGATGAGCGCTGAAATCCACAAGAATTGCCAGTTCATAAGCATGGTAATTTTATGCTAGCACAATGGAGAGCACCGACATACATACTTTGTTCATCAGTTCCAAAACCGACAAAAGCAAAATATAGAACTTGAGGCACAGTTGTCAAGATACAAATGTCTATCCTACGTGCAGCAGCAACTGCATATCCTACGATTTCAAGATACAGTAAGTGAGAGGAGTTGTCGGTGATGGACTTACGTGAACCACTCTGTTCCCAGAGATGCATGGCTCCTTGCTCATTCTGGTAGGAATTGTTGACATGGAGAAGTATGAGTTGATCACCGCTCCTGGTGAGGTTGGTTGAGGCCCATCGCAGAGCTGCTTTGCTGCAGGATGATAAGTCTACAGCTACTCCAATATTCCTCCCACCCATGTCCCTACAAAGCTCAGGTAAACACAAACAGGTTTCGAGTTTCAGACCAGTGTGTCTAAGAATGGCAATGAGGTTTCAGTTGTGGTCAGGTCCTTAAATAGATAACAATAAGTACCAGTATTGATTGGAAATACTAAGCGAAAGAGCGGGAAAACATAGGTTGAACCAATGATCTTTCTCCTATTGTTACTTTGCCTGATTCCTTATGACCACTTTACCACCCCCAGGAAACAGACATGTTCCACTTGCTTACCGCTGCTAGAGAAAGCCTGTGTGTACAAGAGGCATGAAAAAAATAAGATTCATGATGCAAAGCAAAAGTGGGCAAAAAAGAATTTTTACTCCAGTTTCTTTCATGCCACTGGCACTGGAATGCAGATTCTACTTCATCGGTTAACTAAAGCAGCACCGTCGACGCGTCACAGGTAATGGACAAGAAGACGGAAATTCTGATGTTTACTGATTCTCACCAAAGCAGCAAGCAAAGAAAAGCCAGGTTGATCAGGAATAAGATGGTACTAGATGCTTCCAATACAGATGAAAGGACAGCTAAAGCATGTTGATATGGGAAATCAGATAAGATGCGGCGTAGTAGTTTGGCCTTTGATAAAAAAAAATGCCCCATCCAGCTATTCTTTACAAGAACAATATCAATAACAAGTTCAGCACTTCTGTTCAAGACAGATAATAGTATACTCATATCCATACTTGGCAGGCAGAATTAATAAAATATCACATATAAACACAGTACCATGTTATTTCTAAAGAGAATACTGCGGAGAAATGCAACTCAAATTGATGTAAGTTCACACTGCAAGCAGATACAAGTAAATCGATGCATCCATCAAACCAATTACATGGATGACCAGTAGAGCTAGATCTTCCGGACAAACTTCTGATGTTAAAGCATTTCTAGTATTACATGCAAAACCAGTGCTCCGAAACATTCAGTCAATATTCCCATGATAGAGATGGCAAAAACTTCAGGTGGTTGCTGTTATTAACCAGCTCTTCGGGGTGAGAAGTTACAAGTACAACTGCTCCACTCTCTTGTCATAGGACACATGATACATCCACCAATTGCCCAGAATTCCAATCACACGCAGTACTGTTCCGTCCTTTAATTCGACCGTCCCAATTGAAAAGAACTTGTAGTCTTCGGTATCGACTTTTCTTGTCTGCATGACCTGCAGACAAATGAAGAAGGGTTTAGCTATTAAGTTAGTACATAAAAGGAGTGCTGAGGAGCTAAATACTGCCATGCATATGGGACCTTGCCAACACTATCCATTACTTCACCTAAAAGAATAACCTTGATTTTCAGAAATCACGTTTCCTTTAAAAACATGTGATTCAGACATACATCCAAAAGACTGGAGTTGCTGAAAAATGCAACTTCATTGAACTGACATTATACCTAAATTTCAATAACAGAGTTTCTCTTTTGTTTACCAAAGTAGATTTTTTGGCGACTGAAAGCATGCCAGAGAATTGCAAGCAAATAAAGCACATCATCTCAGAAGCTGTAGTCCACTTGTTCTGTCGGGAGATTAGGTCTGTGCTTGTTAATATATGATTTAAGATGGCGTAACACCACCGAAGCAGCACAGGAATACCAAATCATCAACTAGTACTCGAAATACGGGATAAGGAACACAAGCACCGAAACATCCAATTAACAGATAAGAGGTTTGCAGTTCTTCATCAGGAACCAAGGAAGAATCGTGAAGCTTTGCATACTTTCTGCTTAAACAACATTATCTACTCCACAAGTATAGTCATTTTTTTACTTTCTGGTCTTTTGATAGTTTCAGATCTGGGTTCATGTTTTTTTTTACTTCAACGCCATTTTTTATCTTCAGGAACCAAAGATACACGAGGCTTTGCAGTTCTTCATTGTTTACAGAAATTTTGACTATGATTTTTGTGGGTAATATACTAGCTAAACAAATTAAACTTTAATAAACGTATTGCATGTCTTTCTATGGCTCCTGGCCAGAGACTTCTCATGTGTGATAACTGATAACCTTCAAAAACGCCCAAATGTTGAAGACAAAGGCATGCTTGTTTTGTGCTGACACTGAATCTGTGCATCACCTGTTTTTTTTACTCTGGTGGCCAAACAAGAGTGGAAAATGATCTCCGGTATATTCAGTGTCCAGCTACGTTCTGAGTTCTGACTATGAATATCTTGCCCGTTGGTGATTGAGTAATAACAAGAACACAATTTTGAATTTGTTCTGCTCGGCTTCTCTCTGGTCAATATGGTATTTACAGAATAAAACTCTGTTTTCAGGGCACAAACTGGCACAGTACGGCAATGCTCTGGAAACTGATGGTGGCGCACATTGGAAGATGGAAGGTGCTCTCCGAAGATGTCCACTCAAGACTGTGTGATCATCTGGTTCAAGAGGATGTACTGAAGAAGCTTTGAAAATGCTCCAATATTTTCTGCCTGTCGCCTTACTCGTCTTAGATTTGCCCTTGGTGCCTCAGCTCTTTTTGTTTCGCTGTTTCTATCAGCTGCCTAAAACTGTACCTAGACGATGTTATAGGTCGCATTTAAATGGAATCTAGGGGAGGGGGGGAGGGGCTATTTTGCTAAAAAACAATGTTCCATTATCAGACATTGCAAGATATAAGTTCAATGACAACCAGGATGGCCTGTATTTAGAGCGTACGTATGGTTCTACCCCCTACTGACCTATCACCCCAATCATCATTACTGTAGCACACCCTCATTTCACACCTTAAGAAAGTCAAATATGGTCAGTGTGATATGGATTTCACTATCATCTAATCATGAATTCATTTCAACGCATATCATGCATATGCATGGAAATGAATTAGCACAAGCTAGGTATGGTCCTATGGATTAGTTCATTACATACAGAGTGTACAAGGCTGCATACGGCAGAGGCACAAGATATGTGAATCTCGAAGCCCGAGCTGATGCTGGGTCTAATGGTGGTAGCTACCCTCCCGGGATAAAAAAATCTGGTCTCATGTTTAGAGATGGAAGGAATACAATGCACACAAATCACACCGCTTCAAAGATTTACACTACACATAGATGAGTGGTCCAAAACTTGAAACCTACATGCATGAACCTTTGGTCAATGTTCCAAAACACCTTTACCTAAAGTAGACATATCAATGATGCCAGATTCTGGGGTTTGGTATACGAGCAAATACAGTATTGAGATAAAGGATCGAAACAAGATCATCTTTCAAACTGGTTCCGAATAGGGGTAGATCTTCTTAATATGTTCAAGCTTAGGGGTGGATATTTTGGGTGTTCTTTCAATTGTGCAAAAGCTAAAAAAATGTGAGTGAAAGTTCATGAGCATATGGAAAGCACTTCAATATGTAATGTGATGTAGAATTATTAAACTACTCCAAAATGTGTAACAAAATGCAGGTATATGTAATCCAGCTCCCTTAGGCCTTGTTTGGTTTTGCTTCGGCGTGGAATATCCACCGATGGATACACTGGCTTCCACTTCAATCCACAGGGCGCGGAAGAATCGCCTCGTAGGCGTGGAATAAAACCACGTCCAAACCATGTGAGTTGCAAGAGGAATTAGGTGGGACCAATTAAATCCACGGGTGGATTAATTCCACAGGGGGTTTGAGTCAATAATAACCAAACAAAGCCTTAGGGGGGAAAGGCATGAAGCTCACCTCCTCCTTCCATAATGCAGGATTTTGACGCACCTTCCCTTGATGAATCTGAAACAGGTAAAAAGTTATATCAGGTAACAGAAGAAGGAAAAAAAGCAGAACATCCTCTCATAAGACAAATAAATCTCAAATGATGCTACAATCATTCCACATTGCGCACCATGAAACTGTAAACGTAAATGTGTTTAATTATAAGATGGAGTAATCATTTAACTAACCTCCTGAAGGAACAAGTATATGGAATAGGGGTCCGGCCTTGTAGAGTAGAGAAGAAGCAATGTATTGATGGCAAGAACCATTGGTTTCCGCCAACCATACACAATCAACAGAATCAAACCAATAGGCAGCTGAAATTTTCTGACCCAATTCCACAGTTTCCTAAGAACTTGTTTCGAATGTGGTGAGAGCATGGTGATATCTTTTGATGGGCTCTTTGCCGGTCGCTCTGCGATGCAAGAAATTACACAGGGAAAATGTGCATTAGGTAATAGCAGTGACTAGCATTTGGATTATCTGGAGCTAGGTCTGAATATGTAACAACTTAAATGACGTTTTTATAAGGGGAAAACTGAAAGAAATTGGATTATAGGACACTTATAAACTTCACTGAACTCTGTCCTATACATACCCAAGTACCAGATCATACCAACAACTCACCTGATTATGTTCAGGAAAAAGAGCAATCCTATCGATAAAATACACTAAATGCTTTCTCCACGTGGCGCAAGCACCAGAAGGAAAATAAAACATGCTGCCTGGTGTCTGTGGCAAGAAATTACCTTGTGCCTCAGCAACCTTTGTGTGATAAAGCATCACAGCAATCGCGGTGCCCCCAGTAGCAAATCCCTTCAGCAGACCTAAAATATCAGTTAAACCTCGGTGAACATAATCCTGCTCAACTGAAACTGTAGGCTAAAATATGGTTATGTGACATCGCATTCGGGACAAATACAAGGAGAAGTTCTGAATTGTTCTCGTCTGGACAAAAATGGTGAAGGGCACACTGAATGACTGAAACTCCAAAGGCTCTACCTGGCAGCTTCGGACGAACTCCGGGAGGCACCCTCGCCGCCAGCAGAGCTCCGAACACGGGGGCGCGAGCCTGAAACGCGGGGGTCGAGCTCGAACACCGCGACCAAATGCCCTGCAACGCGTGCCTGCCGAGAACTGATGGGGAGTGAGTCGCGAGCATCAGAACATGGATCAGACAAACGAGGCGGCCAGAGAAGCAAGGAACTCACGGGCAGGGTTGGCGGCGGGAGGGCCGCGGGAGGCGGAGAAGGCGCGGGCGGGGGCGAAGGGCGGAGAGGAGACGGCCCGCCGGAGATGCGCCGCCGCGGCGCCGCTCACCAGTCGTCTCCACGCCATTATCGGCAGCCTCCCTTGGTCTCGGACAGGATCGAGCAGCCCTAGCACTGGTAGCTACCTTTGCTTCATCGAGGGGAGGAGGACTCCGGAGACGGCGGAGACAGAACGGAGAGCTTCGGCGGGTGCTGTGTCCCCGCTGCCGGTTCCCGTTCCGCCGTCTCGACGAGCTTTGGGCCGTGTGGGCTCTGAGGGCTTTTGGGCCTGGTGGTATATAGGAGGAAAGGGGGACATCCCCCTAGTTTTTTTTTAGTATAACCTAACCTTTATTAAGCCGTCACCACGTTTACCGGGACGAAACCAAGTCCATCCGGGCTGCCCCACCAAGTATGGCGGCCAGTACCCAGACTTAAACCATGTTTCGCAAGATTGTGTGCTTCGTAGTTCGAGCTTCTACTTTCAAAACTAATAGAACAAGAAGGAAAACTAGCTTTGCACTCTATGATTTCATGTAGAATGGCGCCGTAGGTTGGTGAAGCTTGTGTCTTGATGTCTATCTACCACAACTTTGCAGTCCGAAACTATGAAAATGTTTGAAACCTGCAAATCTTTTGCAAGAGCTTGCGCTTCACGGATCGCCAAAGCTTCAAGAGTTGGAGGGTCGTGAATGTGCGGGATGAACAACACGGATGCACCAAGGAACACACCATTCGAATCTCTGCAGATCGCTGCCGCCGTACCACAGCGCCCTTCGTGGTTCACCGCTGCATCCACGTTCAACTTCACTTGATTAATTGGAGGGGGGATCCACCTGTGTGACCGAGGGAGAGAGATGATCGGCCGACTGGGGGTGACAGGCTGGGAATTTTCCAAGTCTCTCAAGAACCGCAAGATGAACTCGTGGGTGAAGTAGGGGCTTTGGAATACTTCCTCATGTATTTCTTGTCGCCGCGCGTACCAGATGGCCCATAGTGTCACTGCCATCTTTTGAGACTCTTCTTTCTCCAGCAGGTCAAACAAGTTCTGTAACCACGTTGCTGCATCATGACTTCTCAGATCATGGACGGGATCAGAAATCTCCTCTGGGAGCAGAGACCAGACGCTCGCCGCCATCGGACATTCCAACAAGGCATGTCTCCAATTGTCTTCCCTTCCACATAGTTTGCACAGTGGCGACCCAGCCATGTTGCGATGATGGAGCATGTCCATGGTGGGAATCGAAAACTTCGATAATCTCCAGAGAAAATTCTTCACCTTCGATGGTACATTCATTTTCCAGATATCCTCCCAGCAAGAGCCATTATTTGATGTGTGGGAAGTTTCTTCTCTCCCTTCCAGCATGCCTTCTCTTGAGCGCTTGGTATGCATGACGAGTTTGTATGCTGAACGCACTGAGAATTTCCCATCCCGTTCACCACTCCACGCCCAAGAATCAGCGACCCTCTTCGTAAAAATCGGTATGGTCAGGATAGCCTCATAGTCCACCGGTACGAAACATTGTCGCACAAGAGTTTCATTCCACCTAGCATTGGTGGTGTCGATGAGCTCAGTCACACGTTGCGGGGGGGGGGGGGGTCACCATTAAGGATGCTACAGGCCTCTTCAGATTGTCTCGTGGAAGCCAGTTATCCTCCCATATGTTAGTCGCTTCCCCATCACCAATGCGTCTGATTAGGCCCTGCCAAATCAGGTCTCTTCCGTCCAACACAGCTCGCCAAATCTGAGACGGATGTGATCCCAGTTCTGCACTCAGTACATCAGATGTTGGAAAGTAGACAACTTTCAAAAGTCTTGCGCTTAAGGAGGAGGGTTCTGTTAAAATTCTCCACGCCTGTCTGGCCAGAAGAGCGAGATTGAACATCTCCATATCTCGGAAACCAAGACCCCCAAGACTCTTTGGTTGTGTTAGGACATCCCAAGATAACCAGGCCGGGGATCGTTTTCCGTTTTTGCAGCCCCACCAGAACTGCCTTATGATGCTTGTGATATTTTCGCAAACTCCTCTCGGCAGTCTAAAACATGACATGGAGAAAACCGGAATAGACTGAGCTACAGATTTAATAAGAATCTTTTTCCCCGCATAAGAGAGAATTTTTTCCAACCATCCTTTCACTTTCCCCCACACCCAGTCTTTGAGGTATTTAAAAGTTCCGTTTTTTTTGACCCACATTCGATGGTAGCCCTAGATACTTTCCAGACAATGATTCATTTTGGACTTGAAGAATTTGCTTCGTCTCATCTCGAAGATTCTGAGGACACACTTTGCTGAAATGTATGGAAGACTTGTTCCTGTTGACCCTTTGACCCGAAGCCACACTATAAACTTCCAACAGGTTTGACACCGCATTAGCCCCATCTAAACTCGACTTAAAAAACAGCAGGATGTCATCCGCAAAAAGGAGGTGGTTCACAGCTGAAGCTGTTTCAGCCACCTTTACTCCAATGATTTGCGATGACCAAAAAACGGATTTGAGGAGGCACGAGAGGCCCTCTGCTGCTATTAAGAAGAGATATGGGGATATTGGATCTCCCTGTCGAACGCCTCTGCTAGGCTTAAAAGATTCCAGTCTCTCACCATTGAACTGAACCGAGAAAGAAACTGATGTCACCATTGCCATCACAATTTGCACCCACCTTGGATTAAAACCCAGTTTCAACATGATTGATTCCAGATAACTCCACTCCAATCTATCATAGGCTTTCTTCATATCCAATTTGAGAGCACATACCCCATTCTGTTTGGACTTATTTCGCTTCATGAAGTGTAGACATTCATAAGACGCAATAATATTGTCAGTAATCAATCTCCCAGGAACAAAGGCTGACTGCTCTTCAGAGATGATTGATGTCGCGAGAGTTGACGGGTGTAGTCTTCTCGCCCTTCGTTGGTGAGCCCCAAGTGGAAGGCATGATGCAGCACAACAACAAATTTCCCTCAGTAAAGATACCAAGGTTTGTCTCCAGTAGGACTCCAGAGATGATAAGTAGGTGTCAGCGGCGCTACTGACGCGGACCTGCACACATACACAAATAACTTTGTTCCCAACGAAGTTCAGAGAGGTTGTCAATCTCTCCGGTCTTGTTGTTCACAAAGGATCAAACACAAAGGATAATGATAGCAGCTGAAAGTAAAAGTAGAAAAGTAAATGAGCGTGGAAACAGTGATAAGGATATGGACCGGAATACGTGATGTTCACTAGTGATGTCTCTCTCCCAAAAGACGATAAAACTGCTATGCGAGGTAAAAAAATTACAGAAGGGCAATTGACAGGATTATGAACGCACCGCAATGCTAACTATGCTACAAAAGAAAGGAAGAGGCTCAAAAGCACGGGCAGTACGCCAAAATAAGTAGACCGAAATTCAACTGCATCTACTACTAATCATCCACCTTGAGATATCTATCCAGAACATCTCGCTGGTATTAAGTTGAGAGCCCCACCCAAAGTGTAAACCCAAAGCAACAGACAACTGCATTAAAAAGCACTTTGCGTAAAGTAAACAATCCTTGCAACCGCGGTTACAAGCACCGTTGTTTTCCCCCTTGTGGCAACAGCACATCCCCTAGACTCATGTTTCTGTCACTCAAGCGTGTCATCGGGGGGCATGAACCCACAATCGAGCATAACGTTCCCTCTTGGTATTGCTACCTACTACTTGGACAAAGCAATAAACAACAATGGAGAACATGCAAGAATTACTTAGGAACAAAAATATAAGAGATAAAAACCAAATATATTACTCAATCACAATCTGAACATAATCTCATAATCCATCAGATCCCATCAAACTCAGCATAGCAATAGCAGAAAGATTACAAAAGTGCCTCGATCATGTAGGGCAGCTCACGAGGTCTAAACCATGAAGAACAAAGAGGGGAGGAGAACATCACATAGCTACTGATCACGGACCCATGGTCCAAGAAAAACTACTCACGAGTCATCCGGGGAGCATCCATGGTGGAGAGGAGACTCCCGGAGGTCAATCCTCCCTCCGACAGGGTGCCGGGAAGAGGTCTTCTGGTGCTCCCGATCTCGGAAGCGCGCGGCGGCGGAACAGAGGCGAGATCGCGAAAAAGGGTTCTCTTTTCCAAAGTTTCCCGTGACGGAGAATATATAGGCGAATGGGGGCAGCCAGAGGTGGACTAGGGGCCCCAGGCGCCCCCCTGGCGCGACCAGGGGTGGGGCCGCGCCGGGTGGCCGCCTGGACCCCCCTGGCTCCCCTCTGGCCCCACTCGGGCTCTTCGCGAAGCTTCCTGTACGCTGATTTTTCCTATATTTTTCCCGGAATTTTTCTGGCACTTTTTATATGGGGGGAAACTGAAATAGAAAAACAACAAAAAACAGGAACTGGCACTATGGTGCACTGAGTTAATAGGTTAGTCCAAATATGATCAAAAGTGTATGAAAGTGTATCTAGATCATAGCAATATCACACAAAACATGCATGGAGCAAGCAAAAATTATAGATACGTTTTGGACGTATCAACATCCCCAAGATTAATTCTTGTTTGTCCTCGAGTAGGTAAATGATAACAGCATAATTTCTGTGGTGACATGCTAGCAGCCATAAAAGAACTTTGAAAAGTAAAGCAATCAAGGTTAGAAACTCAATTCAAGTCATAACATGCAAGAGTCTATATTAGTATTGAAACAAGTAACAAAAGAACAAAAGGTGCAAGAGCTCTCGCTGTCCGTGACTCGAATGTCTCCAAATGGTGTTTGCGTGCAAGAAGGGGGATAGGGAATACAAGAAAAACATTTATTTGTTTAGAACTCAATCTACTAAAGTTTCACACTTGGTCTTTTTCTAGAATCTTATCTTGACTCGTCCCCAGACCACTGGCCAGGTACAAGTCAATTTGATCCACTCCTTTTTCAATATTTTGAGCACTCATGCAATGGATGAGCGTAAGCACGAGAGTTGACACTTTGGATGGCAAAGAGAGAAGTGTGGAGGAGGAAGACAAAAACGATGAGAAAGGCTCACATCAATGAGGACAATCATAGGCAAGAGATGCCAAATGATAGATATGATGTGAGGAGTAGGGATTGCCATGCAACGGATGCACATACGAGCTAGGAAGCTCTCCAATGGAACTAGTGGGGGTGCATCTAACTTGCTCGCTCATGAAGACCTAGAGCTCGTTTGAGGAGGCTCATCCTTGGAATATGCAAGCCAAGTTCTATAGTGTGAAGGTCCCCACGTAGCTATATGCATAATGATCATCTCTATGGAGCACAAGGATATAAAGGTAGTACTAGTGTGGATCTCTCAAAAGGATAGTAGTGTTGCCCCTTTCTCTCTTTTTATTTCTTTTTCTATTTTTTTGTATTTTTTTGTGGCCTCAATGGCTCTTTCTATTTAACTCTCATTTTTCCTCTTTGGGATCTTTTATTGTGTCCACTTTGGGATCTTTTCCTCACTTAAGGGCAACACTCTATTTTACAAGAAGGTAAAGGAGATCTTTCACACTTTACAAGGTACTCAAAATCATAAAGAAGATGTAACTATCATGATGTATGCAATGTATGTCGCTGCCAGTGTAGCAGGAACATGTATGACATGAAGATCAAGTCATGAAGAGGTGGAAGTTGCATGGCAATATATCTCGGAAAGGCTATGGAAATGCCTTGATAGGTAGGTATGGTGGCTGTTTTGAGGAAAGATATAAGGAGGTTTATGATGACAGAGCGTATCATGACAAGGGTTTGGATGTACCGGCGAAGGTGGACACCAACTCTCGGAGTGAGAAGAAGGCAATGAACGGCACGGGAGAGGCTAGCAAAATATGGGAAGGTGGAAGTGTCAACTTTCAATACTTACATTAGTCCGAAGAACTCATGCACTTATTATCGGTAACTCTCAATCTAATAAGGAGGTTCACAAAGAGACAAGTACCTCGAGGAGGAGTGTATGGGGGTTTGGTTATCCTTGCGCATCCTCGACTCATGGTACGTGAGTGTTCTCTAATATCCGATCCTTCCAAAGATTAGTGATCCATCTAGTAGCTAGAGTTCTCAACTGGTTTTGTAGGTTTTGAAAATACACACGGATTGCCCAAAATACGACACCTATCACTAATGGGCTAGAGCTCTTGACACTAAAAGTTCCAACATTACTCACAACAATACCTCAAAACTATTGCAAGTTACTACTAGAATTAAATAGCAACCTCAATTACCTACTTTCAAGACAAGACACAACTCAGTGCAACAACCAACTCCCTTTAACAAGATAAACATGAAAACTAAAAAGAGTTCTAGCAAAAAACTAAAAAAAAGCCAAGGCTCTTGCTAAAGACAAACTAAGACTAAAACTAAACATGGCAGTAGCTATGAAAAGATAAAGAACACACAACAACAAAAAGATAGGCAGGAAAAATCCTATGATGTGTTCTAGATTTTGAAAGTGGAGCGTGTTTCTCTCCCACACAAAGTATGACGGGATCTAACTTGTTAGGAACAGCAAGCAAAGCTAAAGAAAACTAAAAATAAAACCTAAGAGCGAGACTCTCCAAGCATAGCACATAACGCATGAAGTGATAAAAATATAGTGAGACGAAGGACGAACTGATGATTGTTGATGGAGAAGGGGATGCACTGGGGCATCCCCAAGCTTAGACGCTTGAGTCTCCTTGAATATTTATTGGGGATGCATGGGGGCATCCCCAAGCTTGAGCGCTTGACACTCCTGGATCTTCTTTCATCATCTTTCATCGCACACTTGAAAACTCCCTTCATACATAACTCATCATAAGCTGATTAGAGAGGTTAGTACCCTTAATAAAATAATTTTCCCTCACTGGATATAAAGATATTCTTGAAGAGCTACTGTTTCTCAAGAGTGCCAAAAAGTTTTTGCAAAGAAAAAGCAAGCTTAAGGTTTGCAAAAGTTAGGAGAGACAAAACGTGACAGAATCTGTGAAAAACAGAACAGCAGGTAGTAAAGAATTTTTTAGGGGCACTTCTGAAACTCAAATCAAAAAACTTAGAACATACCGAAGTTTCACAATTGTATAGAGCACGCTGTGAAAAAATTCAGATCAAAAAGATGATCTGGTGATTTTATTAGAATTGTTCTGTCAAGGGACAGAATCTGTTTTCTGGACAGCATGTCACAACTTTTGCTTCCCTTACCATAAGAGGCTATAACTTGGCACAAAGCTGAAAAAATAAAGATACAATGATGTTGCTACAGTAGTAACAAACATCAAGACACAAAAAAAGAAAAAAGAAAACCTAAATTCGTTGCGGGCTGCCTCCCGAAAGCGCTTTCTTTTATGCCTTTAAGCTAGGCATGATGCAAAAGAAGAATCAAGGGTCTCCAAGATCAGAATCATAAAAACCTTCAAATTGATTTTCAATAAGCTCATTCTTCTTCTTCCTAGGAAAGAGGTACTTACCTTTCGCCCACCGCGTAAGCGTATGTGCCTGTTACCAATATCAATGAAGCCTTTCATAGCATGGAGGAAGTCTCTTCCGAGCACAATGTTACTTTGGTTTGGCTCCTTGATGAAGAAATCCATTGGTGCAGTCCTATGAAGGAATGCAACTTGGACTTCTTTTACCTTTCCTTTAATCTCTGAAATATCTCCATTAGAATGTTCATGATAAGATGATAATTTATCCATATCTAGTTTCAAAGAATCATAAACTATTTTTGGCATAGTAGAAACTGTGGATCCAATATCACAAAGAGCAAGGAAACCTTGATTAGAGATGCTAATCCTAACAAAGGGCTCCTAATCATCATCTATCTCCAACATTTCTTTTTTTTTGGACTTAAGTTCCTCTACTTTCCTCAAGTCTAGAGCATCCAATCTTTTTTCAATAGTGGCAAGTCTATCTATGACAGTATCAATACTGCGGTCATAAACAAAATAACTAGATAGACTATGCAAAATATCAAGAGTTCTAACTTCATCACACTCTAGAAAATCTCCTTCAGCTATAATATCAAGAGAGTGTTTACACCATTTAAAAAGACCATGGTAAAAATTTCTAAGCACAATTTTTATAGGTATCCAAGGCATAATTCTTTTATGTGCTTCAGAGATTCTGTCCCATGCCTTCTTCATATTTTCTCCATCTCTTTGACGGAAATCGAGAACTTCCGATTCCCGCAAAGCACCTAGCCCTAACATGTTCATCTAAACAAGGAGGACTACTAACAGCAAGATAGCCAATTTTTTTGTGATTTTTGATAAAATACACAAAGATAAAAACTGAAAGGTAAACTAACAAGACTAAAAAACAAAGGTAAAGGGTAGTGTGCAACTCCCCTATCTTAGCACTCGGAGTCCCCCGCAATGGCGCCAGAAATTTGCTTTGATGTCGCGAGAGTTGACGGGTGTAGTCTTCTCGCCCTTCGTTGGTGAGCCCCAAGTGGAAGGCGTGATGCAGCACAACAGCAAATTTCCCTCAGTAAAGACACCAAGGTTTGTCTCCAGTAGGACTCCAGAGATGATAAGTAGGTGTCAGCGGCGCTACTGACGCGGACCTGCACACAGACACAAATAACTTTGTTCCCAACGAAGTTCAGAGAGGTTGTCAATCTCTCCGGTCTTGTTGTTCACAAAGGATCAAACACAAAGGATAATGATAGCAGTTGAAAGTAAAAGTAGAAAAGTAAATGAGTGTGGAAATAGTGATAAGGATATGGACCGGGATACGTGATGTTCACTAGTGATGTCTCTCTCCCAAAAGACGATAAAACTGCTATGCGAGGTAAACAAATTACAGAAGGGCAATTGACAGGATTATGAACGCACCGCAATGCTAACTATGCTACAAAAGAAAGGAAGAGGCTCAAAAGCACGGGCAGTACGCCAAAATAAGTAGACCAAAATCCAACTGCATCTACTACTAATCATCCACCTTGAGATATCTATCCAGAACATCTCGCTGGTATTAAGTTGAGAGCCCCACCCAAAGTGTAAACCCAAAGCAACAGACAACTGCATTAAAAAGCACTTTGCGTAAAGTAAACAATCCTTGCAACCGCGGTTACAAGCACCGTTGTTTTCCCCCTTGTGGCAACAACACATCCCCTAGACTCATGTTTCTGTCACTCAAGCGTGTCATCGGGGGGCATGAACCCACAATCAAGCATAACGTTCCCTCTTGGGGTTGCTACCTACTACTTGGCCAAAGCAATAAACAGCAACGGAGAACATGCAAGAATTACTTAGGAACAAAAATATAAGAGATAAAAACCAAATATATTACTCAATCACAATCTGAAAATAATCTCATAATCCATCAGATCCCATCAAACTCAGCATAGCAATAGCAGAAAGATTACAAAAGTGCCTCGATCATGTAGGGCAGCTCACGAGGTCTAAACCATGAAGAACAAAGAGGGGAGGAGAACATCACATAGCTACTGATCACGGACCCATGGTCCAAGGAAAACTACTCACGAGTCATCCGGGGAGCATCCATGGTGGAGAGGAGACTCCCGGAGGTCAATCCTCCCTCCGGCAGGGTGCCGGGAAGAGGTCTTCTGGTGCTCCCGATCTCGGAAGCGCGCGGCGGCGGAACAAAGGCGAGATCGCGAAAAAGGGTTCTCTTTTCCGAAGTTTCCCGTGACGGAGAATATATAGGCGAAGGGGGGCAGCCAGAGGTGGACTAGGGGCCCCAGGCGCCCCCCTGGCGCGGCCAGGGGTGGGGCCGCGCCGGGTGGCCGCCTGGCCCCCCTGGCTCCCCTCTGGCCCCACTCGGGCTCTTCGCGAAGCTTCCTGTACGCTGATTTTTCCTATATTTTTCTCGGAATTTTTCTGGCACTTTTTATATGGGGGAAAACTGAAATAGAAAAACAGCAGAAAATAGGAACTGGCACTGTGGTGCACTGAGTTAATAGGTTAGTCCAAATATGATCAAAAGTGTATGAAAGTGTATCTAGATCATAGCAATATCACACAAAACATGCATGGAGCAAGCAGAAATTATAGATATGTTTTGGACGTATCAATGATGTCCGAAAGAATCACTTTCAGCGTATTGGATACCACTTTGGATGCGATTTTATATAAGACATTACATAAACTAATGGGACAGAACTGTGAGAAGTCCTCAGGATTAGGTACCTTTGGGATTAGAACTAGGATTGTGTCGTTAATGCATTTGTGAGACTCTTCTCCTCTGACAATCCTCAAGACAATATCAGTGACTTCCTTGCCACATAGTTCCCAGTGCCTCTGGAAGAAATGCGCTGGAAATCCATCTGACCCAGGTGACTTTGTAGGAAACATTTGAAAAAGGGCCTTCTTCACCTCCACTTCAGAGTACGGCGCCAAAAGAGAAGAATTAATCTCTGATGTGACCTTCGCAGGAACATGGAGCAAGACCTCATCAACATTCTACACACCTTCCGACGTATATAGTGATTTATAAAAGGCCGTTGCCATTTCTTTCAGCACCCCCGGGTCTTGAACTGAAACTCCCAACGCGTTCTTCAGGGCCTTGATCATGTTTTTCTTTCTCCTCATACTTGCTCTCATATGGAAATTTTTTGAGTTTTTGTCCCCCGCCGCAAGCCATTCCACTCTCGACCTTTGTCTCCACATAATTTCTTCTCTGTGGTACAACTCCACTAGGCGCTCATTGATTTTTATTTCTGCATAGGATGGTCCACTTCTTCCCGGCAAATTCCTCATCCTCTCAAGCTCATCCACCATCTCCTTGATCTCTTTTTTAACAGAACCGAAAGTGTGTTTGTTCCACCCTTGCAAATTAACCGAAATCGCTTTCAATTTATTTTTCAGGTCTAAAACACTTGATGCATGTTCGGATCCCCATGAACTGTTGATCACATCATTCCAGTTGTCATGATGTTCCCACATCGTTTCATACCTAAATGGCTTGGGAGAATTTCTCTGCTGGTCTCCCGGATCAAAGGTGACAAGAATGGGGCAATGATCAGAGGAAGCTATTGTCAGATGTTTGACAAACGCCATTGTGTGTCTTGTAGTCCATTTTGGAGAAGCGAGGGCCCTATCCAAGCGCGCTCGGGGTGTTTGGTTTGACAGGTTGAACTGTCCTCCCGATCCACGGCCTCTACCCCTTCCTCTGCCTTTCAGACCTGAGTTTGCACCTGGTCCAGCATCTGGACCCATAGACCAGACTGCCCTTAGATCCTTAAAGATGAGTGCCGCAGGAGGGTGGAATCCATCCCCATGCTCCTTATGCGTATGACCCAGATACCCACAGACTGCACACCAATCTGGTAATCTTTCATATTTAACTCTGAAAATCCACCCCTTGCTATCACGGATGAAAGAGACATGGTTCTTCCGTGGCTTGCGCACATTTACCTTCACCTTTAATCTGAAGAAGTTGCCTGCAAAGTCTTGGGATTGTGGTTCCGCAAAGATCACGTCTCCTACCTTGGCTGCAAGGGATTTTAACAGAGGGGCATACCCATTAGGGAGGTCATGTATCTGGATCCAAATTGTCAAATTGTCTAGGTTAATGCATGAAGGTTTAACTAGGCCATCATAAGGCTCCAAGATCACAGCGTCGCCTCTGAAATTCCACGGACCATGTTTGTAACACCCTCAGTTGCTGTAACAGTAATCATCATCACTGTTGATCATCACTGTTGGATTATCACTATTTGTTCTCCCTTGTACCTGATAAAACTTTGTGATGCTCATGATCAAACCTTGTTGTGGTTGATCAACACCCCATGCCCCATGTACTTGAGCCCTTGGGATCAAAACCCAAAGCCAAATGCACCTTACTCATCCAACAAACCAAACCCTAGTTGAAACTACTTTAAATGGAAATTAAAACAAAGTGCTCAAATAAAGTTGTTCCAAAAATCATGAAACTATTTTTGTAAATTGCCTAAAATCATTATAATCATGTTGGAACAACTTTGGTAATTTTTGGAGTTGCAGAAAATTCCAAACAATTCAAACAGTAGGTTAAAACCCCTACTTTGGGCATTTAATATTTAAAAGAAATACCTAATGAATTTATTTTTCTGCATAACTTTTTGTGGCACCTCAGTAATATATAAAACTAATTTACAAACACCAATTAAATTTTTCAAAAATGCTAGGGTTAACAAATCAATTACAGAGAAGAATTTGAATTAGCAGAAAACCAGAAAATGGGAAAAACGCAATAACCCGCCTGGGGCGAGGCCCACCTCAGCCCAGCCCACCCCGGCCCGTCTTCCACCTCCCACCTGCCCCCATCACGTCCGCCACCTGCTCGACGCCGTGGCGCCGCCGTGGCCACGGGCGCCCCTGGAGCCCTCCCCTCCCTCACCTGCTCCCTCCCGCCATGGACCCGATAAGGCCAACCCCAGAAGCCCCCTGGACAAACCCCCCACCCCATTCCCCTCCTCCTCCTCTCGCCATCGTCAGGGAAGGACTCAACCGTAGCGCTCGTCGCCGCCTCCGCGAACTCCCGTGGCCGGAGACCTCCTCGGGACCGGTCGCCTTGTCCAAGCCGTTCAACGACGTCGGCTACTTCACCCTGCGCGCGGGATCGGACCGAGGCGCATCACGGGGGACGCCATCGTCGTCTTCTTCAACCTCGGGGCCGCGAGATCCCTGAGGAACTCCGGCAGCTCCAAGCCTTCCCCGAGCCGATTGCCACCCCCTACGTGATCCTGGTGAGCATCCTCACCACCCCCAGCCGCCCGTTGAACCCCGTTGGCGCCGTAGACAAAACACCCCTATACCGTGCTCCGGCCGCCGCCATTGATGTCGAGTCCGAGCTCCCAGCCCTCCTAGCACACGCCAAGTTGCCCTGTCATGCTACCCGTAAGCTTGTGGTTTGATTCCGCCTGGTTTCGCGCTCAAAATTCCCCCGGGTTGCATGATTCCATGGGTGCCCGTTCTGGCCGCCGCCAAATCACGTCGCCGACGTCGTTCCGGCGCGATTCCGGCAAGGGCGAACCTACCATTCGACGCGGCTCGGTCTGCTCGTTCGAATGAACCAAGTAGCGCGCCAGATGGTCGCCGGTGCGCAGCGCATGGACAAGCTCCGACGAGCTCTGTCTCGCCGGCGGTGGCCTGTGTCGCTGCCAGGTGGTCCCCACCTGTCAGGTGGTTAACTGGATGTTAACCAGCCACTGACAGTGGGCCATACCCCCTGTTAATCCCGCTGTTAAGTTAATCTGAGAAAACCTGTTAGTTTATAACCTGTGGGTCTGACATAAGGGCCCCACCAGATAACCCTTGGTTTTAAGTTAAGTAAAACTGTTAGTTAACCCTCTGTGTATGACAACTGGGCCCCAGCTGTAAGTCAATTAGAAATAAATAAAAATTATAAAACTAGTCACTGACATGTGGGTCCAGGGGTATTTTCTAATTTAATTAAATGTTTGATAAATAACAGAGGCTGACATGTGGGTCCCACATGTCAGCACTGTTTTGGATAATGTTGTGGATAATGTTTTGGATAATGTTTAATAAATAATAAAAGAAAATCCAGAAAATCATTTAAATTGATTTAAACTTTGAAATTCAATAACTTTTAAACCGTAACTCGGATTCAAAAACTTTATACATGAAAGTTGATCAGAAAAATACAACGAATATGAATACGCTATCCGTATGTCTACCACACCCCTCTAACACTACGAACATCGAACATTCCCCCTCCGGACCGACTGTCCGATAAATTTTCCGGTACTGTTAGAGTGCCCGGATGAATTTATTCCGAACACGAAAGTTGTCCGGAATGGTTCAAATAGCACGGATACACCCCCCTTATGTTGTTCCGGTAACCACGACACCTCCGGCTTGATCCTCCCCCTCCGGACACCCTATCCGGTAATCACCCGGAGCCGGAAGTTCATCCTCAGATGAATTCCCGCTCCGAGCATATTGCATTGCACTGCGTTAGAACACCGATAACATCTCATCTATCATGTCATGCGTATGTTTGTATATTATTGCTGTGTATTTACTGTTTTCCTTTCCCCCTTTAATCTTCGGTAGACCCCGCTGCTGCCGTCGACTACACCGCTGCTGAGTACGACTACGTCGTCAACGACCCTACTACTACCGTCGAGCTTGCAGGCAAGCAGAGCCATTCTCTTCCCCAGATATCGCCTATCTTTCCGTACATTTCTTGCACTAGGCATTGATACTGATGCTGCTACGTTTACGATCCTATTCAATTGCATAGCCTGATTTTTGTCGCCCCTTGATGTGCCTGCCTTATCCTATGCTGCCTATTATTATTATGCATTATTCAACAGTGAGCCCTGCGCATTGTTAGTTAGGATTAGATAGAGGGCCGTGATCACTCAGGGGAGTGGACGCGGATATAATTATTATAACTGCACAGGTACGGTACAATGCAGACACCGCCTCAGGCCCTACCTGGGTTATGCCTAGTCACCTCAAGTGTGAGCTATCAAGGAGTAATTCTTTGTACTCCACTCGAGGCTGACTTTGTCTTACCGCCATAGGGTCGTGACAACGGTTGTCGTAAAGGTAAGAAGTCGGGCGACCCAACGGTGCCCGCGAGAGGTATTGCGACGGGACGACCGGGAGGGCACGACCAGTGTACCGGTGTGCTTGGCCCCTGATCATTGTCCGCGAGAGTTACCAACCCACGAAAGTCGAGCTCCTCCAGGAGTACACGCGAGACAAGGTAAGGAGACGGTTCACCTTGTTGGTAACCGCAGTGACTTGGTGGGACGACAGGGCAGGCACCGATGTACTGGTGGTCCTGGCTGCTGTCGTTGTCCGCGGGTCGGTTAAGTCGAGGCAACGATAACGGTTGTCACGCAGGTTAATTAAAATGCTAAATGGTTCAGTGAATGTCTTGAGTTGGCTATATGCCATGTACGCACTACCTACCCGTGGGAACTACGAGTTATGGGCTCCTCTGCTTCTTAGTGTCGCCCGAGGCCTCTTCAGACGCCAGCAGTACCGCGGCCTGCGCCGGGAAGTGGTGTTGTCTTATTTGCTCGCGCGGCGGTGTCTTATTTGGATTTTCTTTAACTTCACCGGCCAGCCTCGCACCGTGCAGGAGTACGACGGGGTTAGGGTCCAAAGCCCCGCGTACATAGGATATAGTCCGGCGGATGACCTCTCTGTTGAGTTTGAAAGATGGGCTATGAAGTGTCGGATAGCCTCGGTGGAGCGTTCCCTAACAAGGTTCCCGCCACCCTGGAGATCCGTGCGTGTAGCGTAACACAAGTGCACCCCTGCAGGGAAGATTAATCTATTCGAATAGCCGTGTCCACGGTAACAGGACGCTTTATGCTGAAGCTGGATCTTACCACTACAAACTATTATTATTAAACTGTATGGTTCCGGGTTTTCTTCCTCGCGGGATGTTGAGGAGGTGAACTCGGAGGCATTGTTAATTATTACAACTTATTATTATTCAATGTTGCAGCAACTTCTGCTTCATTGTTACTTTACTGTTTATATAACTGTTGGCTGATTCTTACCTCATGCTGCAAGACATCGTCGGAAGATGCTAGTCTTCGATAGGCCTAGCTTCTTACCCTTGCTCTAAATTTCTGTCTTCAGTCCACTATATACAGCCTCTTCATTCCGTTGATACAATGCATAGTGCTTAGTAGCGGACGTAAGACTCGCGGGTATACTAGATACTCACCTGCTTTATTTCCTTTACTGTTTTGCCTGATCGGCCGCTGCAGCCGACGTTGGAGCCCAGGAGCAGGAGTACCCCGGAGGCGCCTACTACGACGTCGAGTTCCCCGTTGACCAGGAGGCCTCGCCTTTTCGTTCTGTATCTCTGATGTGATTTGTGCTAGCCTTCTTAAGGCACAACTTGACTAACTATGTCTGTACTCAGATATTATGACTTGTATGACTTATATATTCGGGTCCGCGTGACCCCCTCTATTGTAATATATTTGTTTATCCTTTTGTGTTTAGTGTTGTGCTGTGATATTATCACCGTGGCACCCTAATCTCAGTCGTGTACCCTGTGTGTATAATTACTGTACACGGTCTGATTTTGGGGGCGTCACAATGTTCCATCACTCGTTCCCAATCACCCAAGCATGAAAACTGAAGGGTATACAGATTATCTTCCAAAGGTCTGATGTTCACCTCCCTGGCCAGATTACATGCTGAACGCATGTTCTTAAAAACCAAAACTGACTGTACGCTCGATCCACATGAACTCGAGCCACAACCATCCAGCGTACCGGCTCCACCGGAGTGAATTCTGCTTCATCAAAGATCACATCATCCAGATTATCATCGTTGATCCCGAGCTCTGCCATTAGGTCAGCCACGTCGTCCTTGCTTGACCCTGAAGCTTCGCCCGCCATTAGATCGATCTTGCCTGGTGAAAACGGACACCAGACTCCTCCCAACCCTAGCGCCCTCTACCGACCGCCCCGGCGTCCCACCGGTAGTTCGAGGAACCCCAGTAGGCACACGTCGTAGGCTGCTCGACGTCAAGGAGAGCACAGGGAACAAAGCTCAATGGCAACAGGAAGTCGCCCGAGAAAACCCTAAACCTAACTCGCCGCCAGGAGCGAGAAGGAAAAAAACGCAGGACATCCCCCCTAGTGAACTGCTAAAAAAAAGTACAGTAACATGTTTTTTCATTTCTTCATCCAGTTTCATTTTTTCCTTTTATTATTTTTTATAAAATTATGTATTTTATAAAATTATGTCTTTTATAAAAACATAAATCAACATATATTTTAAAAACAAATACTTAACTATTTAAATAAATATTCATTTATGTTAAAAAAAAAAATTCAGTGTTAAAAATGACTGCTTAGTGCTAAAAAATGTTGATACAATTAACAAAATGTTTGTAACAAAAAATGTACATGGCATTACAAACAAATGTTAATCATGTATATAAAAAAATCTTGATACAAAGGGCAGATGTATAACTTGTATCAAAAGATAGACATGAAATTATATATTGAAAAGTATTTAATCATGTGTTAAAAAATGTTTACCATGTATAAAAAATTGTTACTAACAATAAAAGAAGTAAAATAGATATAAAAATAGATATAAAAATAGATATAAAAATAGATATAAACATATAGCTATAAATATTCATTATGTATTTGGATACACATATATAAAGGAAGGTTCCTGGTATATAAGAAATCTGTATGAAAAATAAACATTGAAATATATATTGATAAAAAGGGTAATCATGTATTTAAAGAATGTTGAATGTGTATAAAAAATGTTACTGGCGTATACAAAAAATGTAAAACATACATTAAAAATTAGATATCAAATGTATATTTAATAAATTATTCATTTTATATTTAAAAAGATATTAGATGTCTATAAAAAATTCCTGATGTATATGAAAAATGTATAATGTATAAAAAAATATAACTATATGGTCAAAAAGAAGAAAATTAGTGAAATGAAGAAAACAAAAATACAGGAAGGAATAAAAGAAAATATAAAAATTGAAAACCGGATATGACTCATGCTTTTAATGTATAGAAAATATAGTGTGTATGAAAAAAGTCACCAAAATGTATGTCTTACAATGTTAATTATGTATTTAAAATATTAAATATGTATATAGACATATTTTATGTATACAAAAGTGTATAATAGATATGAAAATAGTAGTCATAAATATTATAATTAAAAAATAAGCACATAATAAAAAATGTTAAACATGTATAAAAAGTAGCTTCATGTATACAAATGTTTTATAATGTGTATACAAAAAATAGACAACAAAACAAAAGTTTAGAAAAAAGTTAATCATGCATTTTTAAAATATTAAATATATAAAAATTATATTTAATATCTATACATAAATTGTATAATTTGTATGAAAAATATGTATATCAAAATATGTACTTGCAAATATTAATCATGTATTTAAAAATATATATTAAAAATGTATAAAAATATCCTATGTACGATAAAAATAAAAAATAACCGAACAAACAAGTGAGACATGTGTAAACGAAAGACAAATAGGGTAGGCTTCCCCCCGCATACTCTATTGCGAATTAGGGTAGATGAATTAAGTTTACTAGATGATACACCGCGCGTTGTTGCGGGAACTATTAACAAATATTTTAATGTTTTAAAACATGAGAAAAATTATGAAACATATTATAATTTGATTATATTTTGTTTTTCGAAAAAATATTGTTGAGAGTACAAATCTAAGATAATTTGATGAAAATCTAAAAATGTGTGTGATTTTTTGCTTTGTTAATTTATTACATTGACTATATATCGGTGAGATGATAAGAGACGAAAAGAAGTTGAGTAGAGACAGTGGAAACATCTCCACCCTTAACTAAACCTAAAACAATGATAGCAACTACATATGTGCATTCATAAAAAAATTGTCGCATAGAAAAATAACATGCGAGGTAACTTTTAATTTAATTTTCTATAAATAAATCATTTATAAACCGTGGAGTTAAGTGCATAATTTTTTTAAATAATTTTTTGTGATGCATGGAGAATTAAATGGGAGCATGTGCATGAAAAGTTGGACAATGATAGCAACTACAGATGTGAATTCATAGAAAATTTGTCGAATAGAAAAATAACATGCAAGGTAACTTATAATTTGATTTTCCATAAAAAAATCGTTTATAAATCGTGGAGCTAAGTGCATATTTTTTTAATATTTATTTGTGATGCATAGAGAATTAATGGGAGCATGTGCATAAAGAGTTGGTGGAAATTAGTTTTTGCATGATGGACCTACTTGATGATGTGGATAGTTTGTATGTCAAGATAGAAAAGTTAGTGGGGATGAACTATTTACGTATTATAGATTTGATTTAACCTTGGTAGTTGGAACAATCGTACTAGAGGTTGTTACGCGCCTCTAAGTCTTATGATGCGCCTCCAATTGCTCCATTCGGTTATACTCTTAATTATTTCTTTCTTTTTAAAGATTTTCGTTCTTCGTGTACTTCATTTTTCATGGTAACATAATAAATAGATCGATATGCAATATATCACATTTATTATATGTTAAGGATCAAATCGAAGTGACTATATTGAAGAATTCAACATTACCCAGTATAAACAATGGGTGTATGGGTGCAAAATTATCACTCATCTGATGTTCATCACTTGCTCGCACATTCTTGTCCTCTCCTTTCTCTGGCGATGAGGTTGTCGTCATATCTAGTTTATTTTTTATTGGGCTAGCAGTATGATTATCCTCACCATGCTCTGAAACTTCATCGGTTGCCTTGACTGGGCTCTCAATTGTATCTTGCAGATCGGCGTTGTTCTCATCAACTATCCTGACTTCTTGTATTCATCTCATTATGCTCTTTTTGTTGAATAGTTAAGTATCTGCTTGCTGAGTATGCCTTGTTGTACTCATCCTTGCTTTATCTATTTTTTTAGATGCAGTCGTCGAGTAACAGAAACCTGTGTGGAAGATGTCATCATTAAAGAATAGGTTGTACCGGCGGACGGGCAGCGATAGAGAATATTATGTATTGAGCCATTTATAAATGTAAATTAAATGTATGAGCTTTTGTGATTCACTGCTGGTTTATGCGTGCTTAATCACGCCTTGCGTGACTATAGATCTTCTGGCCTATAGGCGCGCGGCGGCTGTCTCGCCTAGTCCCGATCTCGGGGCGTGACACTTCTTCCAATGTTCTCTTGTGTTATGCAAAATTATTGCATTGGCTAGTTCCACGTCTACCTCGTATTCCTCCAACGGTGCTCTCATCGCCTGCAAGTTGCTCCCCGCACACAAAAATTGGTTGGTCAGAGCACTCATCCTGCAATGGCGAAACGACGCGCGCAGCAGTCGCTTCAATACAGCGCGCGGGGAGGAGCAGGGCGCGGGGCACACGCGGCCGGGGTGGTTAGCCGTGGGCGAAGCTCGGAGCGTGGAGGAGGGGGCTACGGGCTGGGGGCGGAGGCTGGCACGGCGAGCGTGCGCGGCCAGTGCGAAGTGGGGGCGTCCAAAGGCGTGGGCTGGGAGCGACCAGAGGCCACGGGAGCGTGAGCTCGCGTCCATGGCGTCCGGTGACCACGGCGTTGAACGTGGAGGGGCCTACGGTGACGGGTTCGAAGGGGAAAACTGAGGAATCATCGGGAAGCTCACAGGGGTCCTCGCCGGCGCGGTTTGGAGCAGCAAGGTGGCCGGAGAGTGGCAAATTGAGCGGCGGCGCCACCGGGATGCAGGGGCGGGGCGGGCTCGATTCGCGAGCAGCGGGGCGTCCCGCCGAGGACCGGCGGCACGGGGAGACAAGGACGTCGACGTTGGAGGGCCCGGACAGCAACCGGTGGCTCGAGGAGGCGGGTGGCCGCATCCATGGCGGTGGCGCGCCCACGGTGGTGCAGCCGAGCGACGGGAGAGGAGGAGGGAGGCGTGAGGGGGGAAATGGGAGGGGTTAGGGTTTCCGGGGGCAGGGGAGGCTTTATACTCCAAGGGGAGCCGGGGGATGGACGCCAGGGCGACATGGCGTGGCCATGGCCGGGCGATGCGTGCCACGCCTGTCAGAACCCCAACTTGGGTAAGTGCTAGGGTTGCTTGTGTCTTTTGCATCATGTTAACATTTCAAAAGAAATTCAAAAATGGGGAAAAGAAAAGCCCTAAAGAATTTAATTAAATGGCCAGACAAAAAAATTGCTTCCAAAAATTCCTCTGGTATTTTTGAAAAGTCTTATAAATATGCATGATCACATATAAAGTGAAGTGGGTCCCACTGCATGCACCAAGATTTGCCAAAAATTCCAAATAGGGCTTGGAAATTAAATTTGACCCCTATTTGACTTGAAATTCAAATGTATTGAATTTCAAAAATGCCCAAATCCTAAAAGTGACTAGCTGCTGGTCACCTAGTATTTATAAAATTAGTTGGGCATTTCTATAAAATGCCTTGCTATTTTTTATTTGGGGCAAAACAATTTACAGAAAAAGAAAACAGAGAAAAACAGAAGAGAAAAAGAATAAAAGAAAACCGAGCCCACCCCCTCTGGCCTTGGGCCCAACTCAACGCACCACGGCCCAGGCCCACCCCCAGCACCTTGTCGTCTTGCCCGGCGTCGGCAAGCACCTCGGTGGCGAGCTCGCCGCCGCGCAAGCCACCGAGGCACCCCCAGGCCACCCAGGGCCTCATCTGCGCGCCACGCAACGCCCAGCAGCCCCGCACCTTCTTCCCCCTCTCGCCGCTATCTCTCTGCCCTCTCCCTCGCCGATTTCGACGCCGCCCGAGAACCCACCGGAGAGCGCCGCCGCGCCCAGACGTGGCCAACGGCCTCCTCTCGCCGAGCTGAAATTTCCAGTAGCACCGGAGCCATCGACTTCATCTTCCCGCGCACCCAATCGAGCTATAGAAGCTCCAGAGCCGACGCCTTCGTCGCCGAGTCTCCGCCGGCCGCCGTGGAGTTCGGCGTCGATTGCGCCGCCGTCCGGCCTCCTCCGACCCCGCCGTCCCGTCCGTTCGCTCCGGGGTGAGCTCCTCTGTTTTTCCCCTCTCTCTGTGGCTGTTCCCGTGCCTCCTCCGCCGACTTCATTTACGCAGAGCCACGGCCGCCGCCGCACCTCGACGCCGGCGAGGTTCCGGCCGCCCCCTGGCCTCCCTGGTTGCACAGCTTGAAGCGGGCGAGCACGGGCGACCCCCTGGTAGCTTCCCTGTGCCCGGAGCCGCCGTCCACAGCGGGCGCCGCCGCACGGGATGGTCACCGGCGGCTAACCGCCGGCGAGGCCCTCTTAATTAAGGGCTAACCCCCTGTTAATTGACCCCTAGGTCAATGACAGGTGGGCCATCCCCCCCCTCTAATTAACCAGGGGTTAATTAAACCGAGGTTAACCCCCTGAGCCACTGACAGGAGGGCCCCACTGGCCAGAGCCCCACTGACGTCACCCCTGCGTCAGCATGACGCCATAAATAAATTTTTGAATTAATTTTATTCCAGAAATTACAGAAAAATAGCTAAACTTCTAAAAATCATAGAAAATTCATATTAACTCCAAATTAAACATATAATATATGAAAAATTATCAGAAAAATGCAAGGATTAAGAATATGCAAAAAAATTGATGTTTGACCATTTTAAAATGGGTGAACAGTAGCAAACATGCATATGACTTAATTTGAATTCAAATTTGAAGTTTGAATTTGCAAATCCTTTGCAATACACTTCAATTAAATTGAATTGTCAACAAACCAGTACCATTCACAACATGGAACCACTTATCATGTGCTTGTGCATTTTTACTTCCGAAGTTGTCCCCCCTTGTTGATGATTGCCTCCGATGACAGACGTTCCGAGACGGTGATCACCCCCGAAGAAGAAGACCACCGTTAAGACCCGTGTATCGTCAGCAAGGCAAGCAAACCCCATTGATCATGTCTATAAAATCCCAATTCCCTCTCAGTCTCGCTTATGCATGTTTAGGAGATCACCTTGTATCGATTCTACCGCATAGTTGAACCCATATCCGATGCATGACCTATCATCTTGTCACAGTAGTAAGCAAACCACAATCCTAGCTGACATAGGAGTTGTTTGATATCATGTGGCCCCTGCAACTGTTACTGCTTATTGCATGCTTAGTGGTACAATGAGGTTGCTTTTGATGTGAGTCGGGATGATGGTGAACATGGTGTTGATGAAAGTGAAACTGTGTTGGTGAATCCACCCTAATACAAGGTGAACGATGAGAGGCTGTGTAGGAGTACACAGTGGGTTGTCTCATTGAACACCGCCTTAAGCCCGAGTTCTTGTATGGTAATCCGAGATAAAGAGTACAACCACACATTGGGCTCACTGACCCCTCTCGACCTAGTAACTCACCCCGATCCAAGTCCAGGAGTCACACCTAGTTCGGGATTTCCATTCGGCATATGCATAGAAATATAAAGGAAGTGAAATGTGGCATTCATTGTAGGGCTTGTAGAACATGGCTTGTCAAGCGGAGAACCATCCGTCGAGGTGGGCTTGTCAGTCGTGCCTACATGGTTTGAGTCCTGGCTGGAAGCTCGGCCGGAACTCCAGTTGGGTTTGGAACTCAGACAGTTGACTCCTTGGACTAGAACGGAGCTGTGGGCGAAGTGTTGTGGTGAACATCCTCGCTGTCACCTCTTGAACGGTGGCGAGACCTGGCGGTAACCGATGGTCATGTGTGTGTAGTTTACACCCTTGCAAGGTTAACAAAACTATTCGAATAGCCGCGTCCGCGGTCATGGACTACTTGGAAAGTTGTGCTTGATCATTAGACAACTTGAATGGATACTTCTAAAACTCGCAAGATAAGCGTGAGTGCTATGGTGTGCTTCCTCGTGGGGAAGTCGAGGAAGTAACCATAGTGGTGTATTGGTTGGAGACTTGGTAGTGGACTCGTGTACGCTTCTTACCTCAAGTCTGGTACTCGTAGTTCAGGACTAGCCAAGTCAAAGCTGGCACTTCTGCATGTTGAACCCAACCTCCCTTTACCTTGATACTTGAGCATGAGTAGTGTAGTTCTGATGTAAGTCTTGCTGAGTATGACTTTGTACTCACGTTTGCTTATTCTATGTTTTAGATGAGAACCCAGACCCCGATGGAGACACCTTCCTGAAGCTCGACGTTGACTAAGTTAGCATAGTCCTAGACAACAGTCTGGTCCCTCGTGGAAGGGCATGTATGTTTACAAGGCTTCTCTAAGCCATTTGTTAAACTTGTCTGTACTCATACCTAATTTGCTTCCGTTGTATGATGTAATGTTGATCACATACATGTGATCTTTGTATACTCTATGTGTAAGTCAATAAAGAAGTACTTTGTAGAGTTATGTGATGATACCTGCTGTTCATAATAGGCATGTGTGCTGCGTGTATGTTTATAACATGCATGTCTTAGTATGGGTTTTCGAGACCTTAGTTGTGATCTGGCTGGCGGTCTTTTATACACCAAGTGGCCCTTAGATGTGCGCAACTTGGGGCATCGCGATGCGATTTCTCGTGACTCTGTCACGTGCACACTTTGTTGTATGATCGAGCCCGCCCTAGACCCCGACTAAGTGATCGGTCTGGAGTAATTCTATGTAAGAGTTAGGATTCAATCGATAACATGGTTGAGGCAACTTGTCTATGAATATGGGATTCACCACCCATAAGCATTTAGACTCGTGAGCGGACGATGAGGACCCATCTCAGTTGATCATCCGGCCTGAATGGGATGCCCCTCACGTTCGATGCTTTCCGAGAGTGTTCTGTGCTTGGCCTTGTCTGCTTAGACAAGTGGGTACGGCTCTCGGCTCTCCATGTGATTGTATCGTGACTGTAATTACATACGCATACCCCGGGTCCCGACAACACCTCTCATGTGAACAGGAGGAAGACGATGGGGAGGGGGGATGGGATGGGCTTGGCCCAGTGGGGGGGAGGAGGTGGGCCTTGCCTAGTGCGAGTTTTCTTTGTTTTGTATTTTATTGCGTGCCAGATTTTTTTTGACATGTTTTAATTTTGTTTGCCACCAAATGATTTTTAATAAAGATGGAACCCATTTGTATATTTGTGTTGCCACTTGGAGAGATGCCACAAAAAGTTTGAGACTTTTATAAATTCGATTAATATTTTATTTAAATAACAAATGATTAAAATGGACTGGTAAAGCTACTGTTTTAATTGTTTGATTTATTTGGTAGTTCAATAAATTTCCCAAACTATATGGACATGATCAAATGATTATTATACATTTTACAAAAAAAAATTCACCATTTTTGAGCAAAGTTTAATTGTCACCTATTTTTAATATTCACCACAAGGCACTTTGAGTTTTGATTTGATTTCAATTCAAAGGGGTTAGACTTGTTGTGATTCAAGATGATCAAGGCCCATGGCCATATTGCTTTCAATAACATCACAAGGGCAATTTGAATTTTTTGAACTGACCCAGGTTGATCAAAGCAAAATTTTGAACAATAATGATCAACAATAATTGTGATGACTGTTCACTGACAATGAGAGTGTTACAAATCTCCCCAACTACAAAGAATTCTCGTCCCGAGAATTATAAGGTAGTGTAAGGGTTAAAGCTTCGGTTTCGTATTCTAATGAATCTTCTGGTTCCTGTTGTCCTACTCGAAGGAATTAATCCTTCACGTTGAGGTCTTCGCTGCTCTGCATCGGTGCATCTCGATGAGTTTTCATCCCTTAATTTGGGGCTTCATCGCACTTACGAACATGTTAGGGGGTGAGGCTTCAGGAGGGTCAGATCGGTACAAGGTCAATCGGATGGGGTTGCCCAAGGGCATGGGGTACAAGTGTTTTCCGAGTTTAAGCTCAGGGAAGAACATCGAGAGAATCAAAGAAGGCATGAGAAGTGTTCAGTGGGTAGGCACGCATTCGATGCCGATGACGGACGATGGAAAAGGGGGGCAGATCATCAGGCATAAGCACTGAGTCTGATATCGGACAGAATATCGCAAGGCAGACGACAGGAGCCAGGTTTCGGTCCTGTGGAACTGTGGGTTATGGGCCCACATAGAACTACGGTGGTGACATTCAATGCGATCACGACGCAGGGTTTGTCAGAGAATAGGTTGTCAACGGTGTCGGCAACAACATCGGTACCAGGAGCAGTGGACAAAGTGATGAGGACATCCCTACTAATGTTACACCCACATCCTCACCAACTACACATATTGGACCAGTTACTAGAGCACGCGCACGTCAGCTAAATTATCAGGTACTTTCGTTTCTTGCGAATCCTTCTAATGTTCATGAACATATGATGCTGCCTAAATTAGATACTTTTGTTTTGCTTATGAATGAAGGACCTAGCATGGACAAGAAGGACGGGCATTGGAGCGGGATCAAGCATGGAGAAGATGGTGCGCGCGCGGGAAAGGACAATGGAGTTTCCAGTGGTGATTTTCGCACTTTGAAGCCACCATAAGGCATGCATGAAGGCTTGGACGAAATACACGAGATGCCACTTCATTATTTTCGTCCAAGGGCAATTATAGGTGCTGCGTCACCTTAATATTGGGCTGGGCCCATGTAATTTCGAAATACTACTTTATAGGCTGTTTTTAGAGTCCGTATGTGTGGGGAAACCGAGTTAGGGTTGTTTTCGGACCCCACCTCCAAGGGGTCACGAAATTCCCCTCTATTCCCCCATATATACAGCCCTTAGGGCGCCGTTTAGACTTAGGTTTTAATTAGATTTAAGTTAGCCATAGCCGCAACTTCGAGCTCTTCGTTTGTGTCATCCGACCAGGCCAAGACCGCATTGGAACCCCAACTTCTGTTAATCATTCATCTTATATTCGCAATATCCAGATTGCAATTCTTAGTTCTTGCTTGGTCTTGTCGATTGCTTGTAGGAATTAGACCTTCGTGGTCAGGTTGATCGTGCATCCGCGGGATCAATAACCTCTCGGAGTTGGTTTAGCGATTTCTAAGGCGCAACGTCTTCGCACGTTCGTAGTCGGGTCGTGAAAGTCTACTCCACCATAATCGAGCTCCATCATCTCATCGAAACATCGGGACACCTTCGCCTCTATCACAAAGAGAACCATTTCCTGCTCGTTTTTTTTTGAATTTTAAGACTGTGAAGCATGAGCTCCACAGTATTTTATTGCATGGGAGAACCAAAGGTTCTCAAAGAATAGTACAAGGAAATAATAATAATAAAGCAAAACAAGAAAGTAAAGGAAATAATCTAATCCTACCTATACTATTGCAGTGAATTGATCCAAGAAATCAATCTATTTTTAGGATCTCCCTGCAATCTATGTGAAAGCAAGGTGATATCATGCACAAAGTGCCTTCTCCAGGAATGAAAAGAAGGTCTCTTATTCCTTAAGGTCTTCCCATTTCTGACTATCCAGATACACCAAGAGGCAGTAAGCATGACTTCCATGAAGAAAGACTGACCAAATGAATCTTTGGCCTGTTGTAAACAGGAATGCAAGGATCCATTGGCCCCCCATGTAATGTGCAGATAGTTCCAAACTCTGCAACTAAAGTTGCAAGAGAAGAACAGATGCAGTCTGTCTTCTAGAGCATTTGAGTGACACATCACACAAGAATTATCCTTAGTGGGTGGTCTCCAATGTCTCCTAACAAGTAGATATGTAGTGTTTAATCTGTCAAACATCAGGAGCCAACCAAAGACTTTGATCTTCATGATGCACTTACTCCTCCATATCCAGGCACAAGATTGATCAGATGGCATGTGAGAATGCATAAGATTGTAGAATCCTTTGGCAGTATAACCATAATTACCAGGCCAGTGCCAAGAATCAACAGCTTGAGGATCTCTCTGAAGATCAAGAATCCAGCCCTTAAGACAGAAGTATTCATCAGCAGCTTGTTGTGTGAGTGGCAAGTGAAACAAAATCTCTTCATCCTCCAAGCTCAAAAATCGTTAACAGATAGCTTGTCATCTCTCACAAAAGAGAAAAGATGAGGCAACCTATCTCGCAGAGGTCTACATGAGCCATTGATGCGCCACCCATCTGACCAAAAAAGAGCATAATCCCCAACATTGATCATGACAGAGGTCACTGGTCTATATAGGTCACTTAGTTTGAGGATATCCTTCCACCAAAAGGATCCACAAAGCATAGTTGCATGTGGGACATTGCCATTATAATAAGTGTTCCAAATAAGGGAAACCCAAGGAACATTCTCCTTATTATAAAACGTATGCAAGTTCTTCAGGAGTAGAGCTTTGTTTTGTATTTGCAAGTTGACAATACCCAGACCACCTTTCTTTTTAGGCCTGCAAACAAGCTCCCAAGCAGCAAGAGATTGTCTTGGGGTATCAGAGTTTCCTCTCCAGAGGCATTGTCTCTGAATTCTCTCTAGCTGTTTGAAAATGCCCTGAGGGATAGCAAGACTACAAAGGTGATAAATAGGCATGGAGGAAATTACTGAATTGAATAACTGTAGCCTGGCCCCTTGGTTCAGCATAGCAGAACTAGTAGAGAGTCTTCTTTCCACCCTGTCTACCAAAGGCATCAAATCCTGAATTTTTGGCCTGGTAGTACCCAGTGGTAAACCAAGGTAAGTGAAAGGCATTTGTCCAATGGAGCACTCAAAAACTTTAGCAAGGTGAGCAGTCATAACTTCATCAACATTCAGGGGGATTAAAGAGGATTTATTGAAATTCAGTTTGAGACCAGTGGAAGCATGGAACCTGATAAGCATATCCTTGATAGACAACAACTGAGATTCATCAGCATTAATTACCATAATAGTGTCATCAGCATACTGAATGATGGGGTAATTTGGATCATGAGAATCAATTGGCAGTGTCAGGATTTGATCATGGAGCATTTTATTAACTACTGATTGTAACAGATCAGCAACCAATACAAACAACAGAGGAGACAGAGGATCTCCTTGTCTAACCCCTCTCTTGCAATAGAACTGTTTACCAGGTACTCCATTCAACAAAATGGATGAAGATCCAGAGCCTAAAATCTCTCTAATCCAACTGATCCATTTCTGACAAAACCCCTTGTGTTCCAAAACCTGAAGGACAGCCTCATGCTCAATAGTGTCAAAAGCTTTTGCAAAGTCTAACTTCAGAATAAGAAGGGGCTTTTTAGACTGTTTGCATTGGTGGATGTACTCAAAAGCCCATGCCAAGCAATCCTGAATAGATCTAGACTGAAGAAAGCCATATTGATTCAAGTGAATGCACTGTAGTATAACCTTCTGAAGTCTATTAGCAAGCAACTTTGTGAGAAATTTCAGGCAGGTGTTAGTCAGTGATATAGGCCTAAAATCATTAGGGCAAACAGGAGCTAGCATTTTTGGAATCAAGGTGATTAAAGAACCATTTAGACATTCCAACTTGAGAGAGCCATCAGCAAACTGAGAAATCAGATTCATAAAATCAGATTGAATGATGGGCCAACATTTCTTAAGGAATAAACCATTGAAACCATCTGGCCCAGGAGCTCTGTCTACAGGGAGATCTTTGAGAACCTCATTAATCTCAGACTGAGAGAAAGGGGTGGTCAAATTCTGTAAACCCTCCACTGGGTAGATTAAATCAGAGAGATTGAACTCCATTTGGATACCTTGGGAAACCCCCATTCTCTCTCTGTAAGAGCTCCACAACAAGTTGGCCATCTGCTCATGATCAGAGAGAATAGCCCCATCAGGAGCATGTAAAGAGGAAATGGAGTTCTTCATCATTCTTTCAGAAGCCATAGCATGAAAGAATTTTGAATTTTCCTCTCCTACTTTAATGTCCCTGATTGTACACCTCTGTCTCCAATATAAATATTGTAATCTGAGAAGATGTTCATGGTGAGATTTCACAATTTGTCTGAAATTGAACTCAGGTCTAGTTAGGGGTCTTAATTCCTCCAAAGAATCACAGGCTAACACCACCTGTGAGCACTTGAGAATGACTTTGTTAAGAGATGCCATATTGAAAGACCACTTCTTGAGAGCATATCTGAGCCTTTTCAATTTCTTAGACAGAATGGAAGCAGCAGAATCAACATCAATAGGAGCATTCCAAGAGTTCTTCACACACTCCAAGAAACCTGGTAACTCATCCCAATAGTTCTCAAACCTGAAACGATTACTCTTTATGATATCTGTGTCTATGGACACAATACAAGGCACATGATCAGATGAGGTCTTGGCCATGGGAAGCACAATTGTGTTTGGATAAACAGATATCCAAGAACTAGAAGTAAAAAATCAATCGAATTGTTCCAGCAATGGCTCATCCTGCATGTTAGACCAGGTAAAATCTCTACCTTTAAGTGGAAACTCTAGAATCCCAAGGTGGCCAATTATCTCATTGAACAGAAGGATGTCATTAAGATCACCACCAGGCCTATTTCTGTTCTCTAGAGATCTGATGAAATTGAAATCACCTAACAATAACCAATTATCACCATCAGGAATGTTTAGATCATATAACCATTGCACAAATTCATCCCTCATTGGACCCTGACAAGGTCCATAGACAGATACCAAAGTCCAAGCTTCAACATTATGGACAGAGGTGAAGGAGATTGTAATACCAAAACGATTATACTCCACCAGGGTTCCATGGAACATGGATGAACACCAGACAACAATAAGGCCACCAGAAGCTCCCACTGAAGGGGAGAAAGCAAAATTATCAAATCTACGAGGACAAAACTTTCTGACCAGACGAAGATCAAAATTTTCACATTTGGTTTCTTGCAGACAAAGAATGGAACAACCACTTTCATCAATCTTCGCGCGCACATCATGTTGCCTCTCAGCAGAATTCAGACCATGCACATTCCAGCACATAACACGCCAATTACGATAATGAGAACTATTCATACTGAACAAAGTTGGATAAAACAAAACTCATGTTTGCATAACAGACATGATAACATCCAGTGCAGTCGTACCAAAAGACCGAGGCATAGAAACCATAGTTCATACTAAGCAAAAGACCACAATTACTACACTCCACACTCCTATAGAAGATAAAAGTTGTATTAATCATGATTAAACATCAGGAGAGGCTGGAGCAGACGGTCCTGCCATAAGCTTGGACGTAGAAAGGTCTTCAGGAGCGATTCCCAGGGCGATGCCCAGATCCTGCATTGCACGGATTGGTTTGGGCGGAGGGATATGAACTTCATCTTCAGTATGTGCAGTAGGAGAAGCTTGCATTCTTGGCTTTTTTGCACGTGGCTTCCTCAAAGGATTGGGCTTCATCTGAACAGCAGAGGTAGGCTTGAAGACAGACTTCTTAGCGCAGCTTCTGGTAATTCTTCGTGTGGAGAAGTCCACATCATCACACACCAGAGGTGGCCGAATGTGACGCTTCTTACCAACAGTTGGTTCCATAGCAGCAAGTACAACAGGCACTGAAGAACTGTCCACAGGGGGAGGTTCAATTCTCAATGGTTCAGAAACCAACACTGTGTCCTCATCAGCATCTTGAAGAAAAAAGGACCAGTCTCCAGAAGGAGGAAGTGTTGAGGGCAGGATATTGATACTCTTAGGAATGAACCGTGTAGAGATAGCAGGAAATAACTCCCTCATTGTTCGATCCAGGATCATCTCGGGAGGGAGAACTGGACCAAACTGAACACGATTGACCATTTCCTCAATTGGATCCAGAACAATGATCTGTGGCTGATATGGCACAATGGCCCAGTCCTGCACATTATAAAGTGGCTCATGATCCTCCACAATTGGCGCCTGGACTTCAATCACCTCAGAGTCAGAAGATGAACTGGAGCCCGCAGAAGAATTGTTCTCTATAGAAATCTGGTCCCGTAGGGGCATAACATCAACCGGCTCATTCTCAGCTGCCACCTCATCATCCCAAGCAGGCCATCCAGCATCGGCCTCAGGTGCAGCATCATTGTTACCCTGTTCCTACTGAGGTTGATGTTGCAGTGCAGCTTCATTCCAACCCAATGCAGGGTACGGTGGGGCACCCCAGGAAGGGAAAGGGGGTGGAATATGACCTGGCATGGGATGTGGATTTCCATCCAGTGGCATAAAGTCCTCATCCGCAGGTAGGACAACATCCGCAAAATTGGCAGTGAGAATATGGATTGCTGCAGTCCAAGAAACCACTGTGCCCCCCCACGGAGAAAATTCCCTGAAGACCACATCTCTCGGCACAAGAGCATTGTCAGGTAAAGAGGCATGAACCAGCGAGCGGACCATGCGCCTGTCAGTGTGATCCCACTCGATGAACTGCCCAAAAGTGCCAATAACCTCAGAAAGATAACGAGTATTCCTATAATCCAGAGGCACACCAATAAGCATGAGCCATCCAGTGCGATGAACATGAATAGCCCGGAACCCTTCTCCTTCATTGTGAGGAATGAATCTAACAAAAAACTCGTCTCCTTCTTCATCAAATCCCAGCGCAAAAGGTGCATGCCCAACAAAAGATGCTCGAACCACAGGATTCTCAACTTCAAACAACCCTACCCCTTGGAACCAGGTCTGTGCAGAGGGAACAATCACCTGAAGCTCCTGAGTGAGGAAGTGCAGCACTTGCTCGCGTCGGAAGCCAACCAAGTGCGCCGGCGGTGGTGGCTCAACAATCGCCACCATGTAGTGCTCATGCATCCGAGGCGGAGGTTGCGATGCAGAGTAGAATGGCAACAATTGGAAAAGTTCTCGTCCCGGTGGTTACCAAGATGTCATCAACAATGGCAACAAGGGTTACTGACGAGGTAGTACACCGAGGTGTTTACATAAGCAGGGAATCATCACTGCTCAGATAATTTTATATCACAAGGAAGGTCAAACAGACCAATAGAAGGGAAAGTGATGATACATAAGTATCACGTGTATAACTTTCCCAAGGGAAAGCAGAGCACGATATATATAACCAAGTTGTAACGGCACGGAGTCGAGGGAGGTTGTCGACGATAACAAAAATCATCGAGGGGTTGGGATGGTATTTCACACGGTGAATCTAATCGACACATGGAATAGGCCATGTAAGATTAGTCGGGTAATAATCCACGAAAAGGTCGGATGGTTTGCAAAGGATCCAATGTGAGTATCGGCACTCAACCGAAAGGAAAAAAATGCAAAGGCATCGGGTGATGGAAGCATCGGAATAATTTGATGCTTAAGTACAAGGGAATCGTGTCTTCCAAATCAGGAGGTGGATGCAATCATCCATACGGACTTATCGGTGGCAGGGGATTGCCAAGGCGATGAACACGCAGGTTCTCGCGAATTTATCGGTGAGTAATCTTTGAAATCTTTAGGTGAATCAGGCGATCATCGGGAATGCAGTGCTCTCCGGAAGGAAGGAGGTACGAGAACCTAAAGTCAGAGTTAACAAAACTTACCAGCAAGGATAAGAGAGCAGATTCCCAGAGCATAGGTACGGAGAAAAAGATCCTAATACCATAGATATCACACGTAGTGACATCGATGTGGGCCCGTAAGCCAAACATTAAGTTAGCAAAATAGTTTTGCAAAGTCTAGACTCAACTTCGACCGAGGAGTGGTTAGGGGCTTCCTACAGGCAGTCGACTCTGATACCAACATGTGACGCCCCCAAAATCAGATCGTGTACAGTAATCATACACGCAAGATACACGATCGAGATCAGGGACTCACGGTAAGATATCACAACACAACTCTACAAATAAAATAATACAAGCTGTTTAATACAAGCCAGGGGCCACGAGGGCTCGAATACAACAGCTTGATACGTCCAAAACGTATCTATAATTTATGCTTGCTCCATGCATGTTTTGTGTGATATTGCTATGATCTAGATACGCTTTCATACAATTTTGATCATATTTGGACTAACCTATTAACTCAGTGCACCCCAGTGCCAGTTCCTGTTTTCTGCTGTTTTTCTATTTCAGTTTTCCCCCATATAAAAAGTGCCAGAAAAATTCCGGGAAAAATACAGGAAAAATCAGCGTACAGGAAGCTTCGAGAAGAGCCCGGGAGGGGCCAGAGGGGGGGCCCAGGCGGCCACCCGGCGCGGCCCCACCCCTGGCCGCGCCAGTAGGGCGCCTGGGGACCCTGGTCCATCTCTGGCTGCCCCCCTTCGCCTATTTATTCTCCTTCACGGGAAAACTCCAGAGAGGAACCCTATTCCGCAAAATCGCCTCTGTTCCGCCGCCGCCGCGCTTCCGAGATCGGGAGCACCAGAAGACCTCTTCCCGGCACCCTGCCGGAGGGAGGATTGACCTCCGGGAGTCTCCTCTCCACCATGGATGCTCCCGGATGTCTCGTGAGTAGTTTTCCTTGGACCATGGGTCCGTGATCAGTAGCTATGTGATGTTCTCCTCCCCTCTTTGATCTTCATTGTTTAGACCTCGTGAGCTGCCCTACATGATCGAGGAACCTTTTTAATATTTCTGTTGTTGCTATGCTGAGTTTGGAGGGATCTGATGGATTATGAGATTATGTTCAGATTGTGATAGAGTAATATATTTGGTTTTTATCTCTTATCTTTTTGTTCCTAAGTAATTCTTGCATGTTCTCCGTTGCTGTTTATTGCTTTGGCCAAGTAGTAGGTGATGACCCTCAACGTAGAGGGATCTATTGCAGTGTTATTGATAAGTAAGAGTGTCGAACCCAACGAGGAGCAGAAGGTAGTAGCAAGTGACTTTGGTAAGGAGATAACTGCAAGCACTGAAAGATAACTTTTTAGGGGTTTTCTTGGTATAAGCGACGGGATAGTAAAAACGAGCAAAGTAAAAGATACTGGATAGTAAAGAGTGGCCCAATCCTTTCTTAGCAAAGGATAGGCTTATGTGACGCCCCCAAAATACAGACCGTGTACAGTAATCATACACACAGGGTACACGACTGAGATTAGGGTGCCACGATGATAATATCACAGCACAACACTAAACACAAAAGGATAAACAAATATATTACAATAGAGGGGGTCACGCGGACCCGAATATATAAGTCATACAAGCCATAATATCTGAGTACAGACATAGTTAGTCAAGCTTTGCCTTAAGGAGGCTAGCACAAATCACATCAGAGATACAGAACGAAAAGGCGAGGCCTCCTGCCTGGGATCCACAGTACTACTCCCGGTCAACGGGGAACTCGACGTCGTAGTAGGCGCCTCCGGGGTACTCCTGCTCCTGGGCTCCATCGTCGGCTGCAGCGGCCGATCAGGCAAAACAGTAAAGGAAATAAAGCAGGTGAGTATCTAGTATACCCGCGAGTCTTACGTCCGCTACTAAGCATTATGCATTGTATCAACGGAATGAAGAGGCTGTATATAGTGGACTGAAGACAGAAATTTAGAGCAAGGGTAAGAAGCTAGGCCTAACGATGACTAGCATCCTCCGACGATGTCTTGCAGCATGAGGTAAGAATCAGCCAACAGTTTATATAAAACAGTAAGGTAGCAATGAAGCAGAAGTTGCTGCAACATTGAATAATGATAAATTTTAATAATTCACAATGCCTCCGAGTTCACCTCCTCGACATCCCCGCGAGGAAAAGAACCCGGAACCATACAGTTTAATAATAGTTTCTAGTGGTAAGATCCAGCTTCAGCATAAAGCGTCCTGTTACCGTGGACACGGCTATCGATAGATCAATTCTTCCCTGCAGGGGTGCACTTGTGTTACGCTACACGCACGGATCTCCAGGGTGGCGGGAACCTTGTTAGGGAACGCTCCACCGAGGCTATCCGACACTTCATAGCCCATCTTTCAAACTCAACAGAGAGGTCATCCGCCGGACTATATCCTATGTACGCGGGGCTTTGGACCCTAACCCCGACGTACTCCTGCACGGTGCGTGACTGGCCGGTGAAGTTAAATCAAAGCAAATACAAATCACACGCCGCGGCAAATAAGACAACACCACTCCCCGGCAATCAGCCCGCGGTACTGCTGACGTCTGAAAAGTCCTCGGACGACACTAAGAAGCAGAGGAGCCCATAACTCGTAGTTCCCACGGGTAGGTAGTGCGTACATGGCATATAGCCAACTCAAGACATTCACTGAACCATTTAGCATTTTAATTAATCTGCGTGACAACCGTTATCGTTGCCTCGACTTAACCGACCCGCGGTCAACGACAGCAGCCAGGACCACCAGTACATCGGTGCCTGCCCTGTCGTCCCACCAAGTCACTGCGGTTACCAACAAGGTGAACCGTCTCCTTACCTTGTCTCGCGTGTGCTCCTGGAGGAGCTCGACTTTCGTGGTTCGGTAACTCTCGCGGCCAACGATCAGGGCCAAGCACACCGGTAGACTGGTCATGCCCTCCCTGTCGTCCCGTCGCAATACCTCTCGCGGGCACCGTTGGGTCGCCCGACTTCTTACCTGGAGGACAACCGTTTACAGGACCCTATGGCGGTAAGACAGAGTCAGCCTCGAGTGGAGTACAAGGATTACTCCTTGATAGCTCACACTTGAGGTGACTAGGCATAACCCAGATAGGGCCTGAGGCGGTGTCTGCATTGTACCGTACCTGTGCAGTTATAATATTAATATCCGCGTTCACTCCCCTGAGTGATCGCGGCCCTCTATCTAATCCTAGCTAACAAGGCGCAGGGTTCACTGCTGAATAATGCATAAGTAATAATAGGCAGCATAGGATTAAAGGAAGGTACATCAAGGGGCGACAAAAACAGGCTATGCAATTGGATAGGATTGTAATCGTAGCAGCAACAGTAACAATGCCTAGTGCAAGAAATGTACGGAAAGATAGGCGATATCCGGGGAAGAGAATGGCTCTGCTTGCCTGCAAGCTCGACGGTAGTAGTAGGGTCGTCGACGACGTAGTCGTACACAGCAGCGGTGTAGTCGACGACAGCAGCGGGGTCTACCGGAGATTAAAGGGGGAAGAAACAATAAATACACAGCAATAATATACAAACATATGCATGACATGACAGATGAAAGGTTAACGTTGTTCTAACGCAGTGCAATGAAATAGGCTCGGAACGGGAATTCATCTGAGGATGAACTGCCGGCTCCGGGTGATTACCGGACAGGGTGTCCGGAGGGGGAAGGATCAAGCCGGAGGTGTCGTGGTTACCGGAACAACATAAGGGGGTTGTATCCGTGCTATTTGAACCATTTCGGACAACTTTCGTGTTCGGAATAAATTCATCCGGGCACTCTAACAGTACCGGACAATTTATCGGACAGTCGGTCCAGAGGGGGAATGTTCGATGTTTGATGTGTTAGAGGGGTGTGGTAGACATACGGATAGCGTATCCGTATTCGTTGTATTTTTCTGATCAATTTTCATGTATAAAGTTTTTGAATCCGAGTTACGGTTTAAAAGTTATTGAATTTCAAAGTTTAAATCAATTTAAATGATTTTTTGGATTTCTTTTATTATTTATTTAAACATTATCCAAAACATTATCCAGAACAGTGCTGACATGTGGGACCCACATGTCAGCCTCTGTTATTTATAAAACATATAATTAAATTGGAAAATGCCTCTGGACCCACATGTCAGTGACTAGTTTTTATAATTTTATTTATCTCTAAATGACTTACAGCTGGGGCCCAGTAGTCAGTGACTCATGGGCATAATTATCTGTTAATTCGATTTAAAAGACCAGGGGCCCACATGTCAGTGACTAACAGTTATAACTCCAGTGTTAATTTTTAACAGGGGAATTAGCAGGGGTATGGCCCACTGGTCAGTGAGTGTTTAGCCAACTAACAGGGGATTATTGTGGCGGGGCCCACGGGTCAGTGGCACCCAGGCCACAGCCAGCCCGTCGCGACCACGCCGGCGACGAGGCCGACGCGGCGACGCTGCCCGGCCGGCCGCTACGGTGCACCAAAACGGGTGCCGTTGGATCCTACGTGCGCAGGTCAACGAGCCGCACTTGTACGAGCCATCTGCGCGGGCTGGAGTGGACCGAGGTGTCGGCTATGTCAAGCCAGGCGGCGGCCGGAACATGGCCGTGGTGGCGTCGAGGCTACGGTGTGCGAAATAGAGCGGGAGTTGGGGCGAAACACGCGCGTGCTTACAGCGGAGTGCGTAGGGGAGGTAGTGGGCACGGGAGAGCTCGGAGCAGAGCTCCACGACGACAATGGCGCGGCGGCCCAAGGAGGAAGAAGGCGGTCGATTCCCAGCCTGTAACGCGACCCGTCTCGATTAGTTGCCGGAGATGACGAAGACGGCAGCCGCGGACCTCCTAGACGTGGTGGCTCGGCTCGCGGTGTCCGGTGGCCACGAGCACGCCGGCAGCGCGGCCACGGTGTGTTCGTAGACGGGGGGAGCGGGAGGCAGAGAGTGAGCGGGGGGGGGGGGGGAAACTGGGGTGGCCTCCGATCCAGGGGGGCGTGGGCACGCCCATGACCACGAGAGGGGGCAGGTGGAGGGGGCAGTTGAGGTGGGGGCGGCATGGCCTCGGCGCCCTGGCCATGGCCTGGCTGCCACGGGAGGGGAGCAGGTGAGGTGGTTGGGTGGGGGAGGGGAGAAGGATGGGGGGTGGGCCAGGTGGGCCAGGTGCCCAGGGCGGGTTTTAGGGTTTCTTATTTTCCTTTGACTTTCTTTTCTGATTTCTGTTTTGGTAATTAATTTATTAATCCTAGCATTTTTGTAAAAGGTTTTTAGTGTTTGTAAATTAGGGTTACATAATACTGAGGTGCTACAAAAGTTTTTGCAGCAAAATAAATTAATTGGATATTTCTTTTAAATATTAAATGCCCAAAGTAGGGGTTTTAACCTACTGTTTGAATTGTTCATAATTTTCTGCAACTCCAAAAATTACCAAAGTTGGTCCAACATCATTTTAATGATTTTAGGCAATTTACAAAAATAGTTCCATGATTTTTGGAACAACTTTATTTGAGCACTTTTGTTTTATTTTCCATCTAAGGTTGTTTCATCTAGGGTTTGATTTCTTGATGAGCAAAATGCATCGGGCTTTGTGTTTTGATTACCAATCAGCATGGTTGAAAAGAGTAGAAGCAAAGTTGATTAGGGACAGGAGATAACAGTGCTTAACAAACAGTGATAGTCAACAGTGATGATGATTACTGTTACAAGCATCTGAGGGTGTTACAAATCTCCCCCACTACAAGAATTCTCGTCCCGAGAATTTAAGTGGTAGCGAGGAAAAGATCGGGGTATTCATCGCGAAGGCGATCTTCGCGTTCCCAAGTGGCTTCATCTTCAGAATGATTCGACCACTGGACCTTGAGGAACTTGACGGTCTTGTTGCGGGTTCGACGCTTAGACTGATCGAGAATGCGGATCGGATGTTCTCGATAAGTCAAGTCTTGTTGCAGCTCGATCATATCATGCTCCACTTCGCGGATAGGATCCTTGAAGCAGCGACGGAGTTGCGACACATGGAAGACATCGTGGACTTGGGAGAGGTTCGGCGGCAATTCCAACCGGTATGCCACGGGTCCACTCCTGGAAAGGATACGGAACGGGCCAATGTAGCGAGGAGCCAACTTGCCCTTGATACCGAAGCGATGAGTGCCCCTCATGGGAGTGACACGAAGGTAAGCGTATTCACCAGGTTGATACTCCATTTCACGGTGTTTGCGGTCATAGTTGCTCTTCTGGCGGGACTGAGCGGCCTTCAAATGTTCACGGATGACGTGAACTTGGTCTTCAGCTTGCTGAATAATATCCGGGCCAATGAGTGCACGTTCCCCAGTTTCTGACCAACTCAGAGGGGTCCGACACTTACGTCCATAGAGAACTTCATAGGGTGCCATCTTCAGACTAGCGTGATAGCTATTGTTGTACGAGAATTCAGCAAATGGAAGAGATTCCTCCCATTTCTTGCCGAATGAGATGACACAAGCTCGAAGCATATCTTCAAGTATTTGATTGACGCGTTCGACTTGGCCCTGTGACTGGGGGTGATAAGCGGTGCTGAGATGCAGAGTAGTCCCCAGAGCTTCTTGGAAACTCCGCCAATATCTTGAGGTGAAAAGGCTGCCACGATCTGAACTAATCTCCAATGGAATACCGTGGAGCGACACGATCTGGGCGATATATAATTCCGCTAACTGAGCCGCCGTGATCTTCTCTTTGACGGGTATAAAGTGAGCAACCTTGGAGAACCGGTCGATGACGACAAAGATAGCATCGTTACCTTTCTGGGATCGGGGAAAACCGGTGACGAAGTCCATCTGAACTTTGTCCCACTTCCATACAGGGATTTCAGGTGGTTGTAGTTTTCCAGAGGGTTTTTGATGTTCCCCCTTGACGCGACGGCAAACGTCACATTCAGAAACATATCGGGCAATGTCTTGCTTCATGTTGGGCCACCAGAATTGCTGACGAATGTCTTGGTACATCTTGGTGCTCCCAGGATGAATGGACAACGGGGTATCGTGAGCCGCTTTCATGACCTTCGGGGTCATATCCAGGTTCTCATGCCTGCCCTTGCTGTGAGTAACCACTAAACGGTTCTGGTAGAACGCCGCACCATTACTATCAAGGGTGAAGGGTGAGGGTCCCCCATTGGCGATATCGCGCTTAATCTTGTGTACGAAATCATCATAGAACTGTATACACTTGACGGATTTGACGAGATCCGGTTCAATGACCAGGTTATTTGCACAACCTTGAGGAACAATCTCGAGGTTCAACTTCTGAAAATCTTCATACAGAGGTGGTTGTTCTAGCTGCACCTCAAGTTCACTACAGTAAGCTTTACGGCTCAGGGCATCAGCCATCACATTAGCTTTGCCAGGGGCGTAATGAATATCCATGTTAAAATCGGCTATTGTCTCGAGCCATCTCTGTTGGCGGAGATTCAGGTCGGGCTGAGTAAACAAGTATTTCAGGCTTTGGTGGTCGGTGTAGATCTCGCAACGATTACCAACGAGGTAATGTCGCCACAGCTTCAATGCATAAATTACTGCTGCCAATTCGAGATCATGTGTTGGATATTTGTCTTCGTGAGCACGCAACTGACGAGAGCCATAAGCAATCACTTTGCGCTCTTGCATTAGGACACAGCCTAATCCTTGACGAGACGCGTCGCAATATATCACGAAGTCCTTCTGAGTATCAGGGGGAGCAAGCACCGGGGGAGAAGTTAGCTTGTCCTTGAGGGCTTGAAAACTTTCTTGACATTTATCTGTCCACTCAAACTTGACGCCTTTGTGAAGTAGATTAGTCAGAGGCCTGGCAATCTTGGAGAAATTCTCGACGAAACGGCGGCAATAGCTAGCGAGTCCGAGGAAACTGCGGACTTGCTTGACGGTCTTGGGAGGAGTCCAGTCAAGAATAGCCTGGATACGTTCTGGGGTGACGGCAATGCCATCCTTGGAAATCACATGTCCAAGGTAGGTTACTTCGGGAAGCCAGAACTCACACTTAGAAAACTTAGCGTAGAGTTTGTGTTCTCGAAGCTTCTCCAGTATAAGACGAAGATGTTCAGCATGTTCTTCTGCATTCTTGGAATATATCAAAATATCATCCAGATAAACCACGACGAACTGGTCGAGGTACTCCATGAAAATATAATTCATCAATCTGGAGAAGGTGGCTGGAGCATTGGTTAAGCCAAAGGACATGACGGTGTACTCGTATGAACCGTAGCGAGTAATGAAGGTAGTCTTCGGAATGTCCTCATCACGGACTCGGATTTGGTGATAACCCAACCTCAAGTCGAGTTTAGAAAACACCTTAGATCCGGCAAGTTGATCATACAGGTCGTTGATCCGGGGAAGTGGGTATTTGTTCTGGATGGTGGCTTGGTTAATGGGCCGATAATCTTGGACCAGTCGGTTTGTCCCATCGCTCTTCTTGACAAAGAGCGAAGGTGCTCCCCAAGCTGAGGAGCTGGGGCGAATGAATCCTTTCTGAAGTGCCTTGTCGATTTCCTCCTTAAGTTCAAGGAGTTCATGTGGCGGCATCTTGTAAGGACGCTTGGAAATAGGAACAGTACCCGGCTTCAAGTCGATGACGAATTCAACTTCTCTGATCGAGGGTATTCCCGGCAGTTCTTCTGGGAAGACGTCGGGAAAATCGCGAACGACCGGAACGTTCTCGATGTCTTTCAAAGGTGAGACATTCAAAGCATTCATCATAAAGATCTGTGTTTCAGCATTACGGGTCACTCGGGCGGTGTGGTTAACAATCCCACCGGAGGGGTGAAAAAGCTGTACAGACTTGGTGCCACAATAAAGTGCGGCATCGTGGAACTTCAACCAATCCATTCCCAGAATGAGGTCTATGGTGGAAGACTTCAGAACGATGGGGGAAGCACGGAAATCAATCCCTTCAATTTCAACAATGGTTCCGGGCACTATCTTGGAGGTGTGGGCATGGCCTATCGGGGTGCGGACAACCATCGGTGGGTTCATATCCTCAAGCGTAAAATTATGCGACAATGCAAATGCTTCCGACAAGAATGAATGCGATGCTCCTGTATCGAATAAAACAGTAGCAGGTACGGAATTAACGAGAAGGGTACCCATCACGGTAGCGGGTTGTTGTTGAGCTTCATCAACACTGATGTTGTTCGCGTGACCACGAGTATGAGCAGCAGACCCAGTATTAAAGTTGGGGGTCCGGTTGTTGCCACGACCATTTCCACGGCCAGCGGGGTGAACTACCAGTTGCTTCTGTTTCAGGGGACACTCTCGAGAATAATGCCCAGGTTGGCGGCACGTGAAGCATAATCCATCCTGAGGACGAAGGGGTGGTGCATTGGGGGGTGCAGGCAGAGCTCTTGGCATCTGCGGGGGCGGAGGCAGACGGGGTGCAGCATAAGACGGCCTTGGAGCAGGGGAAGCTGAGTGGGTCAAACTGGTAGGGATCCAGATACGACGCTTCTGCGTTGCGCCCGAAGATGAGCCAACGTCACGATAACGCTTCAGAGAGGTCTTGTGCTCCATCTGGGCAGTCTCGACGGTGATAGCCTTGTTCACCATGGTGGCGAAGTTGGCGAAATCATGAACGGCAAGAGCGAGCCTGAGTTCTGGGTTGAGGCCACGACGGAACTTCTGCTGCCTACGAGCATCAGTGGCGATCTCTTCTTCCGCATAGCGAGAGAGGTTAAGGAAATCGCGCTGATAGGCTTCAACAGTCATGTCACCCTGAGTGAGGTTTCGGAATTCTTCCGCCTTACGGTCCATGATCCCCTGAGGAATGTAGCGACCGCGAAAAGCAGACTGAAATTCATCCCAAGTGATGACTTCTCCGACTGGCAGGGAACGCTTGTGGGTGCTCCACCACTGGGCAGCGGCGCCTTTCAGATGATAAGACGCAAAGTTCACATAGTCGGCTGGATCGACATTGGCAGACTCCAGCTCGTGAGTGATGTCGCGAAGCCAGTCATCAGCATCCAGCGGCTGAACAGTGTTGCGGAACATAGTGGGGTTGAGGCGGGTGAAGTCGTGCAGAGTCACGGTGGCATGCTGATGGTGGTGCCCATTCTGATTCGGCTGGGGGAACTGAGCCATGATATTCTGCATGAACTGACGGTTCATCTCGAACTGCTGCATCATCGCGGCCATATAATCCGGCGGCGGAGGTGGGTCGTTGGCAGCACGACCACGACCACGACCACGACCAGCCATCCTGCTAGAATTTAACAGGGGTATTTCAGTGATGAAAATTTAACGAGATACCGAAATTATGCCTGATGTAATCGACAACGAAAAGAAGGCATAGATATATGCAGGAGTAGTCACATAAGACATACACATTTGCACACAGAGTCAATCGAAAATCGGGCAGCGTAACGTCGTAGAAATTAAGGAAAAAGACTCTCTAGGCGGCGCGCAGACCGCGGTAAGGATTACACGACGCGACATAGATTCCACTATGTCAATCACGCCGCAAGAAAACGGTTGGTCACAGGAGTTGATGCCAGAGAACGCGCGGCCTGCCCAGAATGAGAATGGGATCCGCGGTCTGGGATCTGGCGTACGACGCCTGCAACACGACTCAATCAATGGGGGATGCACCAGAAAAACGCCGGGTGGAATCAAGAGAACGTGATCCTAATGTCAGCTTTTGTAAAACTTACCAGCAAGGATAAGAGAGTAGATTCCCAGAGCATAGGTAAGGAGAAAAGGATCCTAATACCATAGATATCACACGTAGTGACATCGATGTGGGCCCGTAAGCCAAATATTAAGTTAGAAAAATAGTTTTTCAAAGTCTAGACTCAACTTCGACCAGGTAGTGGTGGTGTGGCTTCCTACAGGCAGTCGGCTCTGATACCAACTTGTGACGCCCCCAAAATACAGACCGTGTACAGTAATCATACACACAGGGTACACGACTGAGATTAGGGTGCCACGATGATAATATCACAGCACAACACTAAACACAAAAGGATAAACAAATATATTACAATAGAGGGGGTCACGCGGACCCGAATATATAAGTCATACAAGCCATAATATCTGAGTACAGACATAGTTAGTCAAGCTTTGCCTTAAGGAGGCTAGCACAAATCACATCAGAGATACAGAACGAAAAGGCGAGGCCTCCTGCCTGGGATCCACAGTACTACTCCCGGTCAACGGGGAACTCGACGTCGTAGTAGGCGCCTCCGGGGTACTCCTGCTCCTGGGCTCCATCGTCGGCTGCAGCGGCCGATCAGGCAAAACAGTAAAGGAAATAAAGCAGGTGAGTATCTAGTATACCCGCGAGTCTTACGTCCGCTACTAAGCATTATGCATTGTATCAACGGAATGAAGAGGCTGTATATAGTGGACTGAAGACAGAAATTTAGAGCAAGGGTAAGAAGCTAGGCCTAACGATGACTAGCATCCTCCGACGATGTCTTGCAGCATGAGGTAAGAATCAGCCAACAGTTTATATAAAACAGTAAGGTAGCAATGAAGCAGAAGTTGCTGCAACATTGAATAATGATAAATTTTAATAATTAACAATGCCTCCGAGTTCACCTCCTCGACATCCCCGCGAGGAAAAGAACCCGGAACCATACAGTTTAATAATAGTTTCTAGTGGTAAGATCCAGCTTCAGCATAAAGCGTCCTGTTACCGTGGACACGGCTATCGATAGATCAATTCTTCCCTGCAGGGGTGCACTTGTGTTACGCTACACGCACGGATCTCCAGGGTGGCGGGAACCTTGTTAGGGAACGCTCCACCGAGGCTATCCGACACTTCATAGCCCATCTTTCAAACTCAACAGAGAGGTCATCCGCCGGACTATATCCTATGTACGCGGGGCTTTGGACCCTAACCCCGACGTACTCCTGCACGGTGCGTGACTGGCCGGTGAAGTTAAATCAAAGCAAATACAAATCACACGCCGCGGCAAATAAGACAACACCACTCCCCGGCAATCAGCCCGCGGTACTGCTGACGTCTGAAAAGTCCTCGGACGACACTAAGAAGCAGAGGAGCCCATAACTCGTAGTTCCCACGGGTAGGTAGTGCGTACATGGCATATAGCCAACTCAAGACATTCACTGAACCATTTAGCATTTTAATTAATCTGCGTGACAACCGTTATCGTTGCCTCGACTTAACCGACCCGCGGTCAACGACAGCAGCCAGGACCACCAGTACATCGGTGCCTGCCCTGTCGTCCCACCAAGTCACTGCGGTTACCAACAAGGTGAACCGTCTCCTTACCTTGTCTCGCGTGTGCTCCTGGAGGAGCTCGACTTTCGTGGTTCGGTAACTCTCGCGGCCAACGATCAGGGCCAAGCACACCGGTAGACTGGTCATGCCCTCCCTGTCGTCCCGTCGCAATACCTCTCGCGGGCACCGTTGGGTCGCCCGACTTCTTACCTGGAGGACAACCGTTTACAGGACCCTATGGCGGTAAGACAGAGTCAGCCTCGAGTGGAGTACAAGGATTACTCCTTGATAGCTCACACTTGAGGTGACTAGGCATAACCCAGATAGGGCCTGAGGCGGTGTCTGCATTGTACCGTACCTGTGCAGTTATAATATTAATATCCGCGTTCACTCCCCTGAGTGATCGCGGCCCTCTATCTAATCCTAGCTAACAAGGCGCAGGGTTCACTGCTGAATAATGCATAAGTAATAATAGGCAGCATAGGATTAAAGGAAGGTACATCAAGGGGCGACAAAAACAGGCTATGCAATTGGATAGGATTGTAATCGTAGCAGCAGCAGTAACAATGCCTAGTGCAAGAAATGTACGGAAAGATAGGCGATATCCGGGGAAGAGAATGGCTCTGCTTGCCTGCAAGCTCGACGGTAGTAGTAGGGTCGTCGACGACGTAGTCGTACACAGCAGCGGTGTAGTCGACGACAGCAGCGGGGTCTACCGGAGATTAAAGGGGGAAGAAACAATAAATACACAGCAATAATATACAAACATATGCATGACATGACAGATGAAAGGTTAACGTTGTTCTAACGCAGTGCAATGAAATAGGCTCGGAACGGGAATTCATCTGAGGATGAACTGCCGGCTCCGGGTGATTACCGGACAGGGTGTCCGGAGGGGGAAGGATCAAGCCGGAGGTGTCGTGGTTACCGGAACAACATAAGGGGGTTGTATCCGTGCTATTTGAACCATTTCGGACAACTTTCGTGTTCGGAATAAATTCATCCGGGCACTCTAACAGTACCGGACAATTTATCGGACAGTCGGTCCAGAGGGGGAATGTTCGATGTTTGATGTGTTAGAGGGGTGTGGTAGACATACGGATAGCGTATCCGTATTCGTTGTATTTTTCTGATCAATTTTCATGTATAAAGTTTTTGAATCCGAGTTACGGTTTAAAAGTTATTGAATTTCAAAGTTTAAATCAATTTAAATGATTTTCTGGATTTCTTTTATTATTTATTTAAACATTATCCAAAACATTATCCAGAACAGTGCTGACATGTGGGACCCACATGTCAGCCTCTGTTATTTATAAAACATATAATTAAATTTGAAAATGCCTCTGGACCCACATGTCAGTGACTAGTTTTTATAATTTTATTTATCTCTAAATGACTTACAGCTGGGGCCCAGTAGTCAGTGACTCATGGGCATAATTATCTATTAATTCGATTTAAAAGACCAGGGGCCCACATGTCAGTGACTAACAGTTATAACTCCAGTGTTAATTTTTAACAGGGGAATTAGCAGGGGTATGGCCCACTGGTCAGTGAGTGTTTAGCCAACTAACAGGGGATTATTGTGGCGGGGCCCACGGGTCAGTGGCACCCAGGCCACAGCCAGCCCGTCGCGACCACGCCGGCGACGAGGCCGACGCGGCGACGCTGCCCGGCCGGCCGCTACGGTGCACCAAAACGGGTGCCGTTGGATCCTACGTGCGCAGGTCAACGAGCCGCACTTGTACGAGCCATCTGCGCGGGCTGGAGTGGACCGAGGTGTCGGCTATGTCAAGCCAGGCGGCGGCCGGAACATGGCCGTGGTGGCGTCGAGGCTACGGTGTGCGAAATAGAGCGGGAGTTGGGGCGAAACACGCGCGTGCTTACAGCGGAGTGCGTAGGGGAGGTAGTGGGCACGGGAGAGCTCGGAGCAGAGCTCCACGACGACAATGGCGCGGCGGCCCGAGGAGGAAGAAGGCGGTCGATTCCCAGCCTGTAACGCGACCCGTCTCGATTAGTTGCCGGAGATGACGAAGACGGCAGCCGCGGACCTCCTAGACGTGGTGGCTCGGCTCGCGGTGTCCGGTGGCCACGAGCACGCCGGCAGCGCGGCCACGGTGTGTTCGTAGACGGGGGGAGCGGGAGGCAGAGAGTGAGCGGGGGGGGGGGGGGGGGGGGGAAACTGGGGTGGCCTCCGATCCAGGGGGGCGTGGGCACGCCCATGACCACGAGAGGGGGCAGGTGGAGGGGGCAGTTGAGGTGGGGGCGGCATGGCCTCGGCGCCCTGGCCATGGCCTGGCTGCCACGGGAGGGGAGCAGGTGAGGTGGTTGGGTGGGGGAGGGGAGAAGGATGGGGGGTGGGCCAGGTGGGCCAGGTGCCCAGGGCGGGTTTTAGGGTTTCTTATTTTCCTTTGACTTTCTTTTCTGATTTCTGTTTTGGTAATTAATTTATTAATCCTAGCATTTTTGTAAAAGGTTTTTAGTGTTTGTAAATTAGGGTTACATAATACTGAGGTGCTACAAAAGTTTTTGCAGCAAAATAAATTAATTGGATATTTCTTTTAAATATTAAATGCCCAAAGTAGGGGTTTTAACCTACTGTTTGAATTGTTCATAATTTTCTGCAACTCCAAAAATTACCAAAGTTGGTCCAACATCATTTTAATGATTTTAGGCAATTTACAAAAATAGTTCCATGATTTTTGGAACAACTTTATTTGAGCACTTTTGTTTTATTTTCCATCTAAGGTTGTTTCATCTAGGGTTTGATTTCTTGATGAGCAAAATGCATCGGGCTTTGTGTTTTGATTACCAATCAGCATGGTTGAAAAGAGTAGAAGCAAAGTTGATTAGGGACAGGAGATAACAGTGCTTAACAAACAGTGATAGTCAACAGTGATGATGATTACTGTTACAAGCATCTGAGGGTGTTACAGCTTAGCAACTGAACTTATAAAAGCTAAAGTGTTCTTGAGGACACACGGGAGAGGTAGTCATGTGCTTTCGCCATATTCCGTATCGGTACTATGTGCTGTGTTGATAAGTGTTGAGTGGGTGGATCTATGCTAGTACACCCTCTAGACTAAGATAAGTGTACTCTTATGATTAAACACCTTGCAAGCATCCGCAAATACAAGATAGTATTTAAGGCAAAAGCCTAACCATAGCAATACGATCGGTGACCCATTGTTCCCTTGTGCAAAAGTGTGCGAACTGGGGTTTAGGTTTCTGTCACTCCGGCAACCCACCGTAAGCATTCTTTATACACAATGCATTTCCCTAGGTCCTTGATAAGGCGAAGTGTTGAGTGTTCGACTCACACAACACCACTAGGAAAATAACAACACAACTTAAATATCAACCAACACATATTACTTCAACATCATATGACTACTAACAACTAGACTTCTCCCATGTCCTCAAGAACTAAAGTAACTACTCACAAGACATAAAAGAGATCATGATCAGTGGGGATAAATAGATGATAAACAATCTGAACACAATAATATTTCTCCAACAAAACTCAATAGCATTCACCACAAAGTAGTAATCAACACCGATAGAGTAGAGAGGATAGATAGTACGGATTACAACACAAGTTGAAATTGTGAGACAAGATTGGATGGAGGTGGAGATGGTGCTGATGATGGGGATGATGTTGATGATGATCTCGATGATGCCCGTGATGATGGTGATGACGATGGCGATGATCTCCCCTTCCGAGAGGTGATCTCCTCGGCGGAATCTGCCCGCCAGAGATGGCTTTTCTTCTCTGTAGGTTTCCGCCACGGAGCGGCGGCGGAACTCCGGAAACTCTCCCTGTTTTATGGTTTTTGGACGACGAGGAGTATATTGGCCAGAGGGGGGAGACGGGAGTGGCCCCGGGGGTCCAGGCGCCCTCCCGGCGCGGCCAGGGGTGGGGCCGCGCCAGGTGGCCGCCTGGGCACCCTGTGGCCCCCCTCTGGTCGCTCTTTTGCGTGTCTTAATGATCCTGCTGGAAAACAACCTCCGTCGATTTTCAGGTAATTTGGAGGTGTTCTTCTTCAGCAACTCAGCGTCCACTTTTTACCGCTGAATCCTGCGTCTGCTGCTTCGGCACCGGAAAGTTGCAAACTGTGTAAAATAAGCCAAAACAACATAAGAATAGCATCATATCATGAAATATATCAATGAATAAGAAAGAATTACTATATAAAATAGTGATGCATTTTGGACGTATCAACTCCCCCAAGCTTAGACCTCGCTTGTCCCCAAGCGAATACTGAGCTCGATAAACATGTCCACAAGTTTAGAGAGTGAAGTGTCGATAAATAAAATACAGACAAGAAGCATCAAGGTTCCTTCATCAAACCCAAGCATCCTCAACAACAATCTCAACTCATAAGGCCCTTATGAGAAAGTAATAACAATTATAATCAAAAGTAGGGCTGAGGAAACTCATCAAATTATGGCAAACATAACTTTGGTCAAAGGACAACTACAAACAATTTGAAGCTTTTGAAAGGACATGTTAATAGTCATGAAGTGCAAATGCTAACACAAAGGAAGATGCTCGCTAGGCAAAAGCTTTCGCAAACAACTTACTTATCAAAAGATAATGTCAACAAGGATATGGCATGGCAAAACTTAATGCAGCTCTATATGGATGAATCCTCATCAACATGAAATGTCTGTTCTCTTAGGGAAAAGAAGGAAGTGGGAAAACTGACTCAACATGAAAGTGGAAGAATGGCCTTGTTAAGGGCAAGCAGGGAAAACTCATGTGCTATCCTTAAATCAAACAGAATAAAAATAGATTTTGGGGCGGTGCATAGTTTGTCAACGAATGCTAATAGATAGCTCAATTACTTCTCAAGATGGACAAGTTTCGAGGAACGGCTCCCAAGTGAGGACAATAACATCCCCTTAATCTCCTTTGTTTATCACTGCCAAAGTTTCTGATTTCTCATAGACCAAGCGTGAAGGAGGGTTTGTTTGTTATATTATCTTTCGAGATGGGCGCACCCATGCCAGTTCCTCCTCGTATTATGGGTTTGCAGATTAGACATGCAATCCCGGGATAAAACTTGTCCAACTTAAGAAGATCATGAATTACCTACTACTTCCTCATGAGCTAAACAAGAGGCACAAAACAGAAGATTTTGAACATTTAAGGATAACACATAAATTCTATACTTATAGGAGTGGTAGGGGAATACCACGAATAGGAAGGTATGGTGGACTCACATGGAAGGTAATGGTTTCAGGGTATGGATGCACAAGCAGAAATCCACTTGGCAAAGAGTTTGGCTAGCAAAGGCTTTGAAAGAACAGACAATTGATGCTAATTTAGATGCAAAACATATAAGGCATAAACATTAAGGTAAGCATAACACATCAAGTTGTCTTCCTTGTCAACATAACACTTCAAGCATAATAACATAAAGGTTTTGGCTATGTCGCTACTTGAGAAAACATGTATGTTGTCAAGACCAAAGCTATGTTTGCCAAAATTAAATAAAGTTTTCAAAGCCATACCTGATATAAGATCAATACTCCCCATAAGAATCGTCATATGATGCCGATTGCGTGAAGAGAATATCGAGTGCAGCGAAGGAACCAATAGACTTCTCATTAATATTCCAATATAGACGACTCCACACTCACGGATACAATCTCTCCACAGACGGAGTGATAGACCTCAATGCAAACACATATTTCATATAATAAACTCCCTAGACATGATACGACTCTACTTGACTCTAAAAGACTAAGATAAAGATAAAGATACCGGGCACTCCCCCAAGCTTGGAACAAGCTGAGGGGATGCCATTACCTGAGGAGATTTACTCCTCATTCTTGTTGTTGTTGATTCTTCAGATCTTTGATGACACGACGAAGGGTTTGGTTTTCCTTCTCCAAAATCTCCACTTGCACCTTTAGTACACGTAAATCTTCACACAATTGATTGGTGATGCGGTAACCTTCGGAGACGGTAGAAATCGTACGTTGATCTTCAAGTGTAGGGGCCATTTCTGAAAGGTTAAGAGAAAGATCATAATAAGTTTGGACACTCACCACCATGATGGGGTTGCTTGATCTTCCTCCTTGTGTTGATGGACCCCCTGGTTGATGGGCGGTGATAATCTTGACTTCTTTTCTCACGGAACGCTCCATCTCCGCTCGCCTTGCAGCGATTTCTTCTTCTGTGGCCCAATCTATGTATTTCCCTTGGTTGAGATCTTTCTGAACTTCACGTAGACGCCGTCCCATGAAGTCCTCTCCACTTGAGCCACAAGAAGACATCTCTAACAATAGCTTTTTACCCTGGTAGAAACATATTGAAGAGAAAACACACGAAATCGCGAGATTCGTTGCCGGAACGATCCGGGTGAATATATAGTAAAAATTTCTGCAACAAAAGGAAGGTAACGAGGCAAAGTGGGGTCGGAGACGGACTCCTGGGTGCTCAGGCGGCCTCCCGACGCGGCCAGGGGGTAGGGCGCGCAAGGGGGGCGCCTGGGCCCCCTGGAGCTCCTCTCCGGCTCCGCTTAGGCCTCGAATTTTCCTAATTTTGCAAAAACTCATAATATGGAACTTTTATGGCGGTTCGCGATGTTTCCTTACCGTAATACATACCTTTTCTTATTCTGCTTCTGTCGGTGTCTGAAACAGGGCTGCAACATGTTCTTCATGAGTTGTTGTGCGTATTATATTTACATCAACATTGACGGGATCTCCCGCCATGTAATGCTTGAGTCTTTGCCCATTCACAACTTGAGGTTTGGTTCCTTCAAAATTGTTAATCTTAATTGCACCAGACCGGTAGACTTCTTCGATATGAAATGGTCCTTCCCACCTGGAAATTAGTTTACCTAGAGAAAACCTGAAACGGGATCTAAACAATAAAACTTTATCACCAACATTAAATTCACGTTTCAGAATCCTCCTGTCATGCCACTTCTTTACCTTTTCCTTGAACATTTTAGCGCTCTCGTAAGCTTCACTTCTCCACTCATCTAGAGAAGTCAAGTTCATGAGACACTTTTCACCAGCTAACTTTGGGTCAGCATTAAGCTCTCTAACAACCCAGAAAGCTTTGTGTTCTAACTCTAATGGAAAATGGCAAGCCTTGCCATAGACCATTTTATAGGGAGACATGCCCATGGGGTTTTTGTAAGCAGTTCTATACGCCCACAAAGCATCTCCTAACTTATTTGACCAGTCCTTCCTATTTCTGTTAACTGTCTTTTGCAAGATCAACTTGATCTCTCTATTGGTGAGCTCAACTTGCCCACTAGTTTGAGGATGGTACGGTGACGCAATTCTTTGATTGACATCGTACTTGGCTAAAGCTTTTCTAAAAGCTCCATGCGTGAAGTGTGATCCTCCATCAGTCATGAGATACCTAGGTACACCAAACCTAGGGAAAATTACATCTTTGAGCATTTTCAAAGATGTTTTGTGATCAGCACTTTCAGTGGGGATTGCTCAACCCACTTGGTTACATAATCAACAGCAACTAATATGTGAGTGTACTTGTGCGAAGAAGGAAAAAGACCCATAAAATCAAAACCCCAGCAATCAAAAGGCTCAATCACTAGTGAGTAATTCATAGGCATCTCATTCCTCCTACTAATATTACCAACTCTCTGACATTTATCACAGGCTAAAACATAATTTCTAGCATCTTTAAAGAGAGTAGGCCAATAAAAACCTGATTGGAGAACCTTATGTGCGGTCCTCTCACTGGCGTGATGTCCTCCGTAGGGACTATCGTGACATTGCTTGAGAATGTCCTTCTGCTCGTGCTCCGGTATGCATCTTCTCACGATCCCGTCCGGACCTTCTTTGAAAAGATGTGGGTCATCCCAAAAGTAATGCCTCAAATCATGGAAGAACTTCTTCCTTTGCTGAAATGTTAAACCTGGAGGCAAATACTTTGCAACGATAAAATTAGCATAATCTGCAAACCAAGGATCGGAAAGAGATTGTACTTTAACAACGGCAAGTTGTTCGTCTGGAAAACTGTCGTTGACTGGGATGGGATCATGTGGTATATCTTCCATCCTTGAAAGATTGTCCGCTACAGGGTTGTCTGCTCCTTTTATATCAACAATCTGCAAATCAAATTCTTGAAGAAGGAGTACCCATCTGATGAGCCTTGGTTTGGCATCCTTCTTCGTCATAAGATACTTAATGGCAGCATGGTCAGTATGAATAATAACTTTATAATCAACAATATACTGCCTAAACTTATCACAAGCAAACACTACTGCTAAGAATTACTTCTCAGTAGTAGCATAATTCTTTTGAGCACTATCAAGGGTCTTACTAGCATAATAAATAACATTCAACTTTTTATCAACCCTTTGTCCTAAAACAGCTCCAACAGCAAAATCACTAGCATCACACATAATTTCGAAGGGAAAACTCCAGTCAGGCGGTTGTACTATAGGAGCGGTTATTAAAGCTTTCTTAAAAACTTCGAAAGCCTCCTTACAATCTTCATCAAATACAAAAGGAACATCCTTCTGGAGAAGATTAGTGAGGGGTCTTGAGGTCTTAGAAAGGTCTTTAATAAATCTTCTATAGAAACCAGCATGACCGAGAAAACTACGAATACCTTTAATGTCCCTTGGATAGGGCATCCTTTCGATAGCTTCAATCTTCTCCTTGTCTACTTCAATTCCCCTCTCGGAAATCTTGTGGCCAAGCACGATCCCTTCGTTAACCATGAAGTGGCACTTTTCCCAGTTTAGAACTAAGTTTGTATCCTCGCATCTCTGCAAAACTTTATTAAGATTGTGGAGACAATGGTCAAAGGAAGTTCCATAGACAGAGAAATCGTCCATGAAGACTTCCACAATCTCCTCACAGAAACCATGAAATATTGCAGACATACATCTCTGAAAAGTAGCAGGGGCATTGCATAAACCAAAAGGCATACGCCTATAAGCATAAGTACCATAAGGACAAGTGAAAGTGGTCTTCTCTTGATCGGCAGTGTTAACATGAATTTGAGAGAAGCCAGAGTACCCGTCAAGATAGCAAAAGTGGGTGTTTTTCGACAGCCTCTCAAGCATCTGATCAATAAAGGGTAGCGGGTAGTGGTCCTTCGTGGTTGCCTTGTTCAACTTCCTGTAATCAATACACATTCTATATCCAATAATAATTCTCTGAGGTATTAGTTCATTCTTATCATTAGGGACCACAATTGTCCCTCCTTTCTTAGGAACACAATGAACTGGACTTACCCACTTACTATCAGCTATAGGGTAGATAATACCTGCGGCTAGAAGCTTGAGGATTTCGGTCCTCACAACATCCATCATCTTTGGGTTCAACCGCCGTTGATGGTCAACAACAGGTTTAGCATCGGGCTCGAGGTTGATAGTATGTTGACAGATAGATGGACTAATTCCCTTAAGGTCATCAAGGGTATAGCCAATTGCACCACGATGTTTACGGAGTACTTCCAATAATCGCTCTTCTTCATATCCTGAAAGGTTAGAGTTGATAATAACAGGATATACTTTCTTTTCATCTAAATAAGCATACTTGAGCATATCGGGAAGAGGTTTGAGATCAAACACCGGGTCTTCTTTTGGTTCGGATAGAATTCCCAAAGGTTCAACCAGAAGGTTGTGCTTCAGGATAGCAGGTTGTCTTAAGAAGATTTCATCAATTTCATTTCTTTCCTGCATATGAGTATCATTCTCGTGGTCCTCCATGTATTGCTGCAAAGGATCATTAGGGGGAATAGCAATAGAAGCAATACTTTCAATAATTTTATCATCACTAGGTAATTCAGTACCACGAGGCTGCTTGGAAATCTTAGAAAAGTTAAATTCATATGGCTCACCATTGAATTCAATAGAAACTTTACCTTTCTTGCAATCTATAATAGCTCCACAGGTTCTGAGAAAAGGTCTACCAAAAATAATAGGACAAAAACTATCTTGTACTGAACCAAGTACAAGAAAGTCGGTAGGATACTTTACCTTTCCACATAGGACTTCAACATCTCTCACAATCCCAATAGGAGAGATAGTAGCTTTGTTTGCAAGATGAATAGTAACATCAATCTCTTCAAGTTCACAGGGTGAAATCTCACTCATGATCTCTTGATAAAGCGAATAAGGAATCGCGCTAGCACTTGATCCCAGATCGCATAGCCCGTAATAATTGTGATCTCCTATTTTAACAGATACAACTGGTGTACCTGAAATTGGGCTTTTATTCTTGGCTGTGACAATGTTAGTTGAAACAGCACAAAAATTTATAATAGAATCTGAAACATCATTAGTAACTAAATATTTAACCATAGCAACTTGAGGATCGACTCTAATCTGGTCCTCAGGTTCGCCTGTTCTTCTCTCACTTTTATTTATGATGCCTGTCACAAAAGAGTGCTCCCTTATTCTCGAAGGAAAAGGGGGTTGTTCATATATAACTGCAGGCAAAACAGGATCAGCAACGTGAATATCAATAGGTACTTCTTTGAAAGTCTTATGGTACTGATCCTTCTTCATATTAGAAGAATCAATATGAGAGGCAAAGTTCTTACAAAAATCAATCATTAGATGGGAATCCAGACCAATCTTAGAGAAAGAGGTATTAAAATAATCAGTTTTCACATAGCTCTCAATATAATCATGCTCATAATTTATAGCAGGTTCAATACCTTTATCGATTTCCCAATCTTCAGTATTCTTCTGGATCCTTTCGATGAGATCCCATCTTTCTTCAACGCTCTTTGTCTGAAATACCCCGCTAGAGGAGGTATCCAGCCTTTCCTTATCCTGACGAGAAAGCATGGCATAAAAATTTGTAAGTATAATATCTTTGGGGAGCTTATGGATAGGACATTTGAACATTAGGGATTTAAGCCTCCCCCAAGCTTGAGCGATGCTCTCTCCGTTGCGAGACCTAAAGTTATAAATGTAATTCCTGTCTCGATAAACTTCATGAAGAGGGTAAAACTTTGTATAAAAGAGAGACATAAGCTCTTCCCAATTAAGAGAATGTGAGTTACCGAGGAGCTTATACCAATCTGAAGCTTTGTCTATAAGCTATACGGAGAATAATTTCTTCATAACGAACTCCAGTGAAACACCCGCAAGCTTGAATAATGAACATAGTTGTGATAAATATAGCAAGTGTTCACCTGGATGTCTGTCTCCTGCATAGCGATTAGCTAGGACATAATCGATAATACCAGATGGTATCTTATAAGGCACAATTTCAGCAGGGTCAGGAGTAACTACCTTAGTTGTGGGGCGGCTCCCCAAGAACAACAATCCAGTAGTAGGGGTGTCCATAAGGACAAAAGTAGCAACAGCAAATCTAAAACAGAAATATAAAAACTTCCTTACCGGCTTCACTTACTAATAGCGCTACACTCCCCGGCAACGGCGCTAGAAAACGTAGCTTGATGATCCTCAACGTAGAGGGATCTATTGTAGTGTTTTCGATAAGTAAGAGTGTCGAACCCAACGAGGAGCAGAAGGTAGTAGCACGTGACTTTGGTAAGGAGATAACTGCAAGCACTGAAAGATAACTTTTTAGGGGTTTTCTTGGTATAAGCGACAGGATAGTAAAAATGAGAAAAGTAAAAGATACTGGATAGTAAAGAGTGGCCCAATCCTTTCTTAGCAAAGGAAAGGCTTAGCAACTGAACTTATAAAAGCTAAAGTGTTCTTGAGGACACACGGGAGAGGTAGTCATGTGCTTTCGCCATATTCCGTATCGGTACTATGTGCTGTGTTGATAAGTGTTGAGTGGGTGGATCTATGCTAGTACACCCTCTAGACTAAGATAAGTGTACTCTTATGATTAAACACCTTGCAAGCATCCGCAAATACAAGATAGTATTTAAGGCAAAAGCCTAACCATAGCAATACGATCGGTGACCCATTGTTCCCTTGTGCAAAAGTGTGCGAACTGGGGTTTAGGTTTCTGTCACTCCGGCAACCCACCATAAGCATTCTTTATACACAATGCATTCCCCTAGGTCCTTATAAGGCGAAGTGTTGAGTGTTCAACTCACACAACACCACTAGGAAAATAACAACACAACTTAAATATCAACCAACACATATTACTTCAACATCATATGACTACTAACAACTAGACTTCTCCCATGTCCTCAAGAACTAAAGTAACTACTCACAAGACATAAAAGAGATCATGATCAGTGGGGATAAATAGATGATAAACAATCTGAACACAATAATATTTCTCCAATAAAACTCAATAGCATTCACCACCAAGTAGTAATCAACACCGATAGAGTAGAGAGGATAGATAGTACGGATTACAACACAAGTTGCAATTGTGAGACAAGATTGGATGGAGGTGGAGATGGTGCTGATGATGGGATGATGTTGATGATGATCTCGATGATGCCCGTGACGATGGTGATGACGATGGCGATGATCTCCCCTTTCGGGAGGTGATCTCCTCGACGGAATTTGCCCGCTAGAGATGGCTTTTCTTCTCTGTAGGTTTCCGCCACGGAGCGGCGGCGGAACTCCGGAAACTCTCCCTGTTTGTCGAGACCCGGGGTTAGCGTATGCAAGTACAGTTAAGACATAGTCATATGGAGAGCCGAGAACCGCACCCACTTGTCTAAGTAGACAAGGCCAAGCACTGAACATTCTCGGAAAGCATCGTACGTGAGGGGCATCCAATCCAGGCCGGATGATCAACTGTGATGGGTCCTCATCGTCCGCACACAAGTCTAATGATATGGGTGGTGAACTCCCATATTCAAAGACAAGTCGCCTCAACCATACTATCGACTATCTCAAAACTCTTACATAGACTTACTCCAGCCCGATCACTTAGTCGGGGTCTAGGGCGGGCTCGATCATACCACAAAGTGTGCACAAGACGGAGTCTCGGACAATCGCATCGCGATGCCCCAAGCTGCGCACATCTAAGGGCCACTTGGTGTATGAAAGACCGCCAGCCAGAACACAACTAAGGTCTCGAAAACCCATACAAAGACATGCATGTTATAAACATACACGCAGCACACATGCCTTGTATGAACAGCAGGTACCATTGCAATTCTCTACAAAGTGTACATTTTATTTATAACTCTTATAGAGTACACACAGAGATCACAAACATGTGATCCAACATTACAACATAAAGCGGAAGAAAATTATGTCTGAGTACAGACAAGTTTAACAAATTGGCTTAAGAAGCCTTATTCAAACATAAAGCCCTCCACGAGGGAACCAGTCTGCTGACTGGGACTAGACTAGCTTAAATTCAGTCGTCCAGCTCGATGAAGAAGCCACCTTCGGGGTCAGTGGCGTCATCTAAAACATAGATTAAGCAAACGTGAGTACAAAGGCGTACTCAGCAAGACTTACATAGGAGCTATACTACTCATGCACATGTGTCAAGGTAAAAGGAGGTGGGGTTCACTTGCAGAAATGCCAGCTTTGACTTGGCTAATCCTGAACTACGAGTACCAGACTTTGAGGTAAGAAGCGTACACGGGTCCACTACTTTCTCCAACCAATACACCACTATGGTGCCTTCCTCGACTTCCCCACGAGAAAGCACGCCATAGCACTCACACTTATCTTGGTGTATTTTAGAAGTATCCGGTTCAAGTTATCTAATAATCAAGCTAAGCTTTCCAAGCAGTCCATAACCGCGGACGCGGCTATTCGAATAGTTTTGTTAACCTTGCAAGGGTGTACCACTACACACACATGACCATCATTTACCGCCTTTGATCTCGACACCATTCAAGGGGTGCCAGCGAGGATGCTCACCACAACTGTTACCTCATAGCCTATCTAGTCCAAGAAAGCCGCCTACTTGGGTTGGCTACCACTATCGTGAACCCGGCCGGTTTACCGAAGTGGACCCAAGCGATGTGTGCGTGGTGCATAAGCCGGTCTCGGGTGAGCCGTTCTCTCACTTAGCATCCAGGCCACAAGCCTACCAGAACTCCGAACTACTGCGACATCTGGACATCGAAAGGGATGAGTTAATAGGTTGAGAGGGGTCAGTGAGCCCAATGTGTGGTTGTACTCTTCATCTTGGATCACCACACCAGAACTCGGACTTAGGGCGGTGTTCAACGAGACAACCCACCGTGTACTCCTACACAGCCTCTCATCGTTCACCTTGTATTAGGGTCGATTCACCAACACTTTTCTACCATCATCAACATGATCACTACCATCCCGACTCACATCACGGTAACATCATGGTATCATACTAAGCATGCAATAAGCGGTAACATTTGCAGGGGCCACATGATATCAAACAACTCCTACAGTTGCTAGGATTGTGATTTTCTTACTACTGTGACAAAATGATAGGTCATGCAAAGGAATGGGTTCATCTATGCGGTAGAAACGAAGCATGGTGATCATCCTAAACAATGCATAAGCGAGACATGAGAGGGAAGTGAGATTTTATCGACATGATCAATGGGGTTTTGCTTGCCTTGCTGACGAGGTTCGGGTTCTGGATCTTCAGCGAAGGGGGTGACCTCTTGCTCCTGTTCCACCTCTACTCGGCAAACAAAGCACGAAGTAGCAATCAATATGAATGCAATGCTCAAGTACATGATGGAATGTTAAAGCTTGAAGTATAATTTTGATGTGTGAGGCAATTCCATTTAAGTGGAATATATTGCATTTAAAATGCAAATTCAAACTCCACATTTGAATTCAACATTAACCAAGTTATATGTGATATAGTTTAATCATTTTAAATTATCTTCAAATGTGTATGATATGCCTCTGATGTGTAAGTGAGATGTAGCATGTTGCCATGGTTCAAGTTGCAAAAATATTTGTATTGAATTTGATTTAATTCCATTTAAATCAAATAGCAAATGCTACTGATCACTTTTTAAATTCAACTCAAACAGAGTTGAAGTTGCATATTTGGAAAGATAATTTTCTCCTGATCATTTTTCATATATTATTTGTCCAATTTGGAGTTAATATGAATTTTCTATGAATTTCCAAAGTTTGGGGTATTTTCTGGAATTTCTGGAATTATTTTAACATTTTTGATTTTCTGGAAATTCTTAAATGAATTATTGCGTCAGCAGGGGGGGCTGACAGGTGGGGCCACCCTGTCAGTGGCTGGGCTAATTAACCCGGCTGGGTTAACTTAACCAGTGGCTTAATTAAGCCACTGGGCCCACTGGTCAGTGACCCAGGGGGTCACTTAACTGGTGATTAACCGGGGTTTTAGGGCTGACTCGCCGGCGGCTAAACGCCGGCGGCCTGGCCACGGCGGCGCTGCGCGGAACTGCTGTTCCCGTGGCCCAAATGAAGCGCCGAGACCACGGGAGCGAAGCCCGTGCTCTCGCACTTCTCCTGGTGCACGCCAGCGTCCAAGACGACGACCACAGCGACGGCGGTGACCTCGCCGGCGGCAACAGAAACACGGGAAGGAGGCAATCGTCGCCACGGTGCTCCAAATCCAGCAATCTTGAGCTCGTTCGATGCGTTAGACCACAGGGAAGACGTCGGACATGCTCTTGGGTACGTGTGCTTCACGGATGCTTGCCGACGACGAGCACGGCGGCTCGGTACTCCGGCGTCCATGGCAGCGTAGGATACAGGGCGAGAGGGGGCTCGGTACTCAAATGTTGGTAATCCTGATGCAGCTCCTCATGCCAAGCCGCCGAAGGTGCCGACTAAGCGCGCCTCGGCAACCAGCTCCTCTTCTGGTGCTGCCTCCAGCAAGGCCGCGAAGGCGGTGCCGACTGCTCCCAAGGGTAAACAGCCTCGAGCGACAGCCACTCGGGTGCCGACGGCTCAAGCGCCTTTGAATGCCGTCCCGTTGAGATGTTGGATGCCCACGGGCGCGTCGAGAACAATCGGGTATGCCCTTATCTTCATGCTTTTATCCTCACTGTCTTCTCTTGTACTGATTGACCTCTTCTTTCTCCTTTCAGGGAGCTGATTGGTCTCGACGACATTGACACCGGCATTCCTGCCCGTGCCAACGTGGTCATATCACCCGCTGCGTCTGCTGCTGCCACCCGCAAACGGCCACCTGCTCCACATCGCACCTCCAAGGATGCTGAGCGCGCCGCCAAGAAGGCTCGCCTCGAGACTGCCAAAAAGACTGCCACTTCTTCCATTGCCTCCAAGATCTCCAAAAGCACGGCCGACCAGGGAGTTACTGGTGGCGAAGGAGCGCAACCGGTCGATCCGATTGCTCCATCTCTGCCACGCCGCTCCGACCCGGTCTCCACCCCTATGACGACTGCTTCGGCGAGTGTGGTGTCCGCTTCACCAATTATGACGACAACGCCGCCGATTGTGATGTCTGCGCCACCGATTATGACGACCACGCCGCCAGTTGCGATGACCACCTCGACCTCGGCTCGTCCGATTGTGCCGCAGCCACAACCGAATGCCTCCAGCCTTTTGGCGACATCAGCGCCACCGGTTTCTACCATCATTACCTCTGCCGTTGCAATTCAAGCTTCACCACGACAGCCGACCTCTTCTGCGTCGGAAATTCTGATGCACTCGGTGGACCAATTCCGGGCCGAGTATTCTCGCACCCTCCATGTCGGCACCGAGCGCGATGCTCCACCGCGCTCCCAAGATCCTTTGATGTCAGCCTACAGTCGGGTGAACGACTTTGCCACCGCCATTTCCCGGGACCTCCAACAGCTCGACCGCAATCACGCGGTAAGTTCTTCCACTTTCCTTTATGGTTCTCCTTCAATCGGGAGACTTTTCTTCCGGTGGGTGCGCGCAAGAGCACCCACTGGGTGTAGTCCCAGAGATTCGGGCCGATTGTTAGCAATCGGTTCGGATCTTTTATGCTCTTTGCTTTTTCTCCTGCCTTCCTCCAATCGGGAGACTTCTCTTTCGGTGGGTGTAGTCCCCGAGATTCGGGCCGATTGTTAGCAATTGGTTCGGATCTTTTATGCTCTTTGCTTTTTCTCCTGCCTTCCTCCAATCGGGAGACTTTTCTTCCGGTGGGTGCGCGCAAGCGCACCCACTTGGTGTAGTCCCCGAGATTCGGGCCGATTGTTAGCAATCGATTCGGATCTTCTTTTGGTTGCTGCATCTCTAAAGTTCATCTCGCTTTTCTTCTCAGGCTGTTATGGAAGAGAAACGCGAGATCTTCGAGAAGCTCCTCGATGCCTATGCCGCCAGCCTCCGAACTCTCGCCCAGGCCCAGCTCGAGGTCAACAACCAATCGGCCGAGATCAATAGGCTGAGAGGTAATTTCTGTATCACTTCTATCTACTCTCCGACTGATAATTTCTCTTGTATTAACATCTGTATGCCTTCCTCTAGTTTCTGTTCCCATAGTGGATGATCTTCAGGGCCGAATCGCCGAATTGACCACTGAGCTTAACCAGCAAGGGCCTGCACTTGCTGCAGCCAGGAAAGAGAAAAACCGACTGAAGGGGTTGGAAGCTGACTTGACTCAGACCATCAAGAGCCTCCACTCCGAGATGGCTGCTCTAGAAAAGAAACATCTGGATGATCTAACCGCCGTGACTGCTGCTGGCGATGGGCTCCGCGCTGAGCGAGATGAAGTTGTAGCCGCCCGAGAAGCACTGCAGGCCGAGAGGGATGAAGCCGTTGCCACGCGAGACTCTCTCCGAAAGGACCGTGATGACCATATTGCCAAATATGAGGAGCTGGAGAAGCGCAATTATGAAGAAACAACCCGACTGCGCCGCAGGGCTAAGGGCCTCTGCGATACAATGAGCGAGATGGATGTCCTTCTTGGCGGTGAGTACTTCTTGCCTCCGATTGCGTTTCTGACTGCTTCCTTCTTTTGTGCTATTACTCATACTTCTCTTCGTGATGCAGAGGCCTGGCCTGAATCTGAAGCAGCTGCTTATGCAGCCGTGGCCAAATCCCGAGAGGCGACCGTCGCGGCCGGAGGGACCTGCCAGCTTGATGATGATGTCTGGACTCGGCACGAATATCTAATTGGCACCGCAGCTCGCATTCCTGTCATCAAGGGGATTGCACTGTCCTTCAAACTTGGCATTCTGAAGATTGCCGAGTTGCTTTGGTCACCGACTGATCTCAAGGTTGGACTCCAGAGGATGAAACATGCTGCCAGCTCCTCTGTCGAGGTCCGCAAGGCGGAAACACAGGACGGAGAAGATTCTGACAAGGGAGAGGCTCCGAATGCTACCACCGAGCAGACTCGGATTCTTCTGAAGGCCATCCCACGTCGGATCGACGTCTTGCTCAATTCCGCAGGTCGGAATGGTGCTGAAACTTCTCTTCAGACTGTGCTGAGCTGGTACCCTCAAGTTAAACTTCCCCAGCTTTACAGCCTCAGATAAAACGCATCCGACGTGCTCGAGAAGACCTATGCTGAGGTGAATCGGCTCGCCAGCACCATGGTGAACTGGTTTTCTCCTTATGACTACACTCCGTATCTCGACGAGGGAGGAAACCCGCTGGATGCAACTTCCATCTCTGGCTTGGCCGAAGAGCTTTCTGACAGCGGTTCATCCCACACTTCTCCGAGATCCAAGCGAGCTGGTACCACATCTTCTGACGCGCAGTCGGAGCCTGATGCCACTATTGCACAAGCCGACCCGACTGCTCCGCCTGCGAGTTCTGCGCCTTCAACTGCTCCGACTTCTTGATCCGTGACGCCGCCGACGCCCTCTACCTCTGCCGCCGACATCCAATCGGTCTTATCTTATTTTTTCTTTCAGACTAGCCGCTTGTAAGACATTATTTTTAATTCCGCCGACACCCACTGGGTGTGGTTCGATGTAATGAACTTATTCGTCCTTGGGCCTGTTATTTCTATGCTATCCGATTTCTCGTTGCAAGTTTTGTTTGTGCGATCGACTTTGCGTCTTTGTCGGTTTCTTTTATCGGTCTGCACTTTGGGGTTTCATCCCTTGTCCATGTTGCCGCCGACATGCGGTCTGCAATCGGATCAAAGGTTGATTTCCGGCCAAGGCTCGATAAGTTTTTCGACTTTACACGACAAGGTTTAACGCAAAGGATTCTGCAATGTTAGGAGCCGATTGCTCACTGCCGGCTGCTCGGTGCACCGGTCCGTGGCACAGTCGGTAGCTAACTTAGTCGGCTATGCCCTTTTTAGAGCGTTTCGATTTGCTTCTCGGGAATTTGTACTGCCGACTGCCCCAACTGCCACCCTTGTCAATGCCACAACCACTCTTGTGACTTGTGCTTGATCCAGGTGCTAAGTTGGATGCCAGCCCGCAGCCCCCGTGCCTCGTTAGCTTACTTTTCTGACCTCGTGGTCGGTCAGTCCCCGAGTGCGTTATTCACGTCTCGGGTATGACGAAGCGTTGCCGACTTGGGCTATATTTTCGAATGAAATTATGCAAAGGTAATCGAATGCTCTTTTTCAGAGGCATGACAACTTTACTGATTGTTCTACCGAATGGCATACATAAATTTCACCCGCTCAACTATAGAACGGACATAAAATCTCGGCATTCCATGGCCGCTCCGTTTCTACTCCTGATGTGTCCTTATGCCGAGTGCCCTTGGTGCAGTCGATCAAATAATAGGAGTTGTTCTTGAGTGCGCGGCTGATGACGAATGGTCCCTCCCAGGGCGAGGACAACTTGTGCTGCCCGTCTGACTTCTGAATTTGGCGTAGCACCATGTCGCCTTCTCGGAAGGCGAGAGGGCGAATCTTCTTGCTGTGGTAGTGCCGCAACTTCTGCTGGTAAACTGCCGACCTGGACAAGGCCAGCAGGCAAGCTTCTTCCTTGAGATCGACGCCGTCTTCTCGTGCTAACTTGGCTTCTTCCTCGGTGTACAAGGCATGCCGAGGTGAATCAAACTCAATGTCGGATGGAATGATTGCTTCTGATCCATACACCAGGAAGAATGGAGTGAATCTAGTTGACCTATTTGGTGTAGTACTCAGGCTGAATAGTACTGCTGGGAGCTCTTCAATCCATGCTCCTGGTGCCCTCTCGAGTGGCTCCACCAATCGGGGTCTGATACCCGAGAGGATGAGACCATTTGCTCTTTCTACTTGACCATTCGACTAGGGATGTGCCACAGATGCAAGATCCAGCCGAATGCCTTGCTGAGATGCATATCGAGCCAGTGCCCCCTTTGCGAAATTGGTGTCGTTGTCGATGATGATGCTATTGGGCACGCCATATCTGCACACGATGTCGGCCACAAAGCGAACCGCAGTCAGCCCATCCAGCTTCTTGATCGGGCGGGCTTCAATCCACTTGGTAAATTTATCCACTGCTACCAGGAGATGTGTCATGCCACTTCGAGCCCTCTTGAATGGACCAACCATATCCAAACCCCACACCGCAAATGGCCATGCTATTGGGATTGTCTTCAATGCTGATGCTGGCTGATGACTTTTTGCCTTGAACCGCTGGCAGCCCTTGCAATATTTCACCAGATTCTCAGCCGCTGCGAGCGCAGTCGGCCAATAGAAACCATGTCGGAAAGCTTTGCTGGCAATGGCTTTTGCAGACGCATGATGACCGCATTCACCTTGATGGATGTCTCTGAGCAACTCCAAGCCTCTGTCTTCTTCTACACATCTCTGAAAGACACCGGTTGCACTTTTGCGCACTAGCTCGTTGTTGATTATTGTGTATGCCCAAGATCGGCGGCTGATTCGTCTTGACTCTGCTTCGTCTTCTGGAAGGACTCTGTCTGCTAGGAAATCTCTAATCGGCTGTGCCCATGATGGCGCTCTGACGACTACCATTACTGCGGCCTGCTGGGGTGCTATTTCTTCTTGGATCTCGGCTTCTTGGCCATTGGCCTCTTGGATCTCGGCCTCTTGAATTTCTGTCATCTCGACTTCTGTCTCTGAACTGCCGATTGCGGCGCCTGGCACGCATTCGGCAGCCCCTGGTGGCGATTGCTCGTCTGGAGCTGGAACTTCTTCACCGCAATCGGCAGTTCCTGACGCCATCGGCTCTTCTGAGGCTGTGCCAACTGGCGCTTCCTCTGCTTGCTTCCCTTTGGCCTTGCTCATCTTGCTGCATTCGGAAGCCCCTGGTTTGCAATCGGCAGCCCCTGGTGCTATCGGCTCTGCCGCTGCTGAAGCACCTTGGGTGCTTGACTGCTTCTTCAGAGTTGGAATTTTTGCCGGTTGAGCTTCTTTTGCCTTCTTCAACGCTTCAAGGTCGGTCTTCGAAATGAAGATGGACTCAGACTCTGGGGATGGCATGATGGATGGCTTCCTGATGTGCTCAAGTGATACACCTGGTGGGATAGCTTGCCTTGTTGAGCCGAGCTTGGACAATGCATTTGCTGCTTCGTTGTTTGCTCTCGGCACATGGTGGAACTCACATCCTTCAAAGTACCCACTGATCTGCTGCACTAGAAAGCGATAGCTTGCCATATTTTCATCCTTTGCGTCCCAGGTGCCTGTGCATTGCTGTACCAAAAAATCGGAGTCACCAAAGCACTCAATATTCCGAATGCCGATTTCCTTGGCCAGCTTGATACCATGCACAAGGGCTTCGTACTCGGCGACATTATTTGATGCTGCAAAGTGAATCTGGAGCACATACTGCAGTTGATCTCCTCTTGGTGAAGTAAGCACTACCCCAGCCCCTAGGCCGCTCTTCATCTTGGATCCGTCGAAATGCATTCGCCAGAAATCCGATCCTGGGAGCTGTGGCATGTATTGAGTTTCAGCCCAGTCCACCAGGAAATCGGCCAATGCTTGCGACTTGATTGCTGTCCTCGGCTCATACTGGATGCCATGATTGGCGATCTCGATTGCCCACTTTGCCACTCTTTCGGTTGCATCTCTGCTTCCTATGATGTTGGCCAATGGAGCCGAGCTGACGACCGTGACCAGGTGGGCTTGAAAATATGGCTTCAATCTCTTGGCCGCCATGTACACTCCGTAGCACATCTTCTAGTAGTGAGGGTAGTTTTGCTTGGACGCCGAGAGCACTTCACTGATATAATACACAGGTCGCTGAATCTGTTGTGCCTTGTCCTTCTCGGACCGCTCCACCACCATAACTGCACTGATCACCCGATTGGTTGCCGCAATGTATAACATCATTGGCTCCTTCTCAATCGGGGCAGCTAGGATCGGCGCGGTGGAGAGCATGTTCTTGAGCTCTCGGAATGCTTCGCTTGCTTGAGGTGTCCAGGTGAACTTCTCCGTCTTCTTCATTAGCTAATACAACGGGATTGCTTTTTCACCCAGCCGACTGAGAAATCGGCTGAGTGATGCGAGGAAACCGGTGAACTTCTGTACTTGCTTTAGGTTCTTGGGTTGCTCCATGCGCTCGATTGCGGCTATCTTCTCGGGATTGCATTCGATTCCTCTCTCGGAAACGAGAAATCCCAAGAGCTTGCCGGCTTGGACTCCAAAAATGCATTTCTCCGGATTGAGCTTGACCTGATAAGTTCTCAAATTTGCAAATGTCTCTCGGAGGTCGTCTAGGAGTGTGACTCCCTTGGCCGACTTCACTACCAGATCGTCCATATAGATGTGGAGATTTCTGCCGAGTTGGGAGTGTGTACACCTCTGAATTGTGCGCTGATAAGTGGCACCTCCATTTTTCAAACCAAAAGGCATGGTGATATAACAATAAGCCCCGAAAGGGGTTATAAATGCAGTTTTTATTTGATCTTCCACAGCAAGTTTGATCTGATGATAGCCAGCTGTGGCATCCAGAAAATACAAAAGCTCGCAGCCGACCGTAGAATCAATCACTTGATCAATACGGGGCAGAGAAAACGGATCCTTCGGGCACGCCTTGTTCAAGTAAGTGTAATCCATACACATGCGCCAGGTCTTGTTCTTCTTCATGACAAGGACTAGATTCACCAGCCACTCGGGGTAAAACACTTCCATGATGAAATCTGCCGCTTGCATCTTCGCAATCTCTTCGCCGATTGCCCTTCTCTTATCTTCAGAAAAACGTCTCAGGGGTTGCTTGACCGGCTTCGAGCCTGGCCGAATGTGCAGCTTGTGCTCGGCGAGTTCTCTCGGCACACCAGTCATGTCTTGTGGAGACCATGCGAAGATGTCCCGATTCTCACAGAGGAACTCGACGAGCTCGCTTTCCTATTTGTCGCTAAGTCCTGCTCCGACTACAACGAACTTGGTTGAGTCGGAGGGATCTAGAGCGATCTTCTTCCTGTCCTTGGCTGACTGAAAAGCCGATTCTTCATCTGCTCTCTTGGCTGGGCCGACTGGGAGTGGATTCTTGTTCTGCGCTTGCGCCATTGCAATCACCTTGCTGAGCAGACGCTTCTCCGTTTCAACCACCTGAGAATCAGCCAAACTGCTGCCAGCCGACGTGCACTCGAGGGACTTCCTGAAGTCCCCGGTGACGGTGATGACGCCGTTTGGCCCTGGGATCTTCATCTTGAGGTAAGTCTGTTGTGCATTGAACATGAACTTGGCAAATGCAGGCAGTCCTAACAGAGGATGATAAGGACTGCTGAGGTCGGCGACTTCAAACCAAATCGGCTCTCTCCTGAAGTTTTCTTCTGTGCCAAATATAACATCCAGCCGAATGTGACCCATGGGGGTGCAAGACAATCCAGGAACAATCCCATGGAAAGTCGTCCGACTGCGCTCCAGGTCCTTCTCTGTGAGCCCTAGCTTGATCAGTGTATCCCTGTACAGAATGTTGATTGTGCTTCCTTCATCAACGAGCACTCTAGAGAACTTGCATGAAAACCTTGGTCCTGCGAACAGAGCGTCCACCACCAGCGGATAGTTGCCTGGATTCGGCAAAATGGTGGGATGATCTACTCTGTCCCAGGATATAGGACATTCGGACCAATGCATAAAATGGGGAATCGGTGGCATAGTGGCATTAACCTCCTGAGCTCGGGCTCTCTGACTGCCCTTGTCTGTGGACTCGCTGGTGAAAATCATGTAGGCGGCGTCTTGCTGTGGGAACTGGTTCTGCTGCTGAGGTGGTCCTCTGTTCTGGGGTGGTGGTGGGGGTGGAGGTGGTAAAGCTTCTCCCTTTGCAATCCTTCTCACAAAATCACACTGCCGAGTTGTGTGCGCAGACGGCCTGCCAGGAGTGTTGTGCAATTTGCACGGTGCATCCAACATATCGTCAAATGTGTATTTGGGCTTCATCTGCCCCGGGGGCCTCACATTGGGTCTCATCTTTCGACTGCCCGCTGCATCCCCTGGATCTTCTTCATTTTGAACTGCGGCCACCTGCCGACTGCCGTACTGTGTGTCTGGCTGCTCATCCTTGCGCTTGCCATTGTTCTGCCGATTGTTGTTGTTGTTGTTGTTGCGGTTGTTCTCTCTTCTTTCCTTCCGACTAAGGCCTTGGTTCCCTGTGTCCGATTGCGGATCCCCTGGTGATTGAATTACACCTCCAACTCCGAGCTGGATAGGGCGCATCGCAGAATCGGATACAGCAAAGGAGTTGGCCACCTTCATGAGCTCGGCGAGCGATGTGAAATCCTTGCGGAGCAACTTGTGCTTCAGCATTGAATCAGCCAGGCATCCATCCGTGAAGTACTGAATGGCCTGGATCTCATGGACTCCTTCACATGAGTTCTTCAACTTGATCCACCGAGATAGGTAATCTCGGAGGGGTTCATCCTTGCCATGCACACAAAGAGCCAACTGTCGCGGGAGGTTGGGCCGCTCATATGTGCTCGTGAAGTTGTGAATGAAAGCACTTGTAAAATCTTCCCAGCAATTTACACTGTCCTTGGGAAAACTGTTCAACCAAGTCCGAGCTGAACCCTGCAGCATCAGGGGTGCATAGCGGACTGCCACGCACCGACTGCCCCCCGCAATGCGAACTGCTGTCAGGTAATCGGACAACCAATCTTCTGGCTTCACAGAGCCATTGTACTTGGGAGTGTCTCTCGGCAGCGTGAATCCTTTGGGAAACTTCTCGGTCCGGATGCGATGACCGAAACACGACAGGCCAGCCTCTCCTTCTTCATCCTCTTGAGCCTCCTTCTCCAGGAGCTCAATGCGATGCCTGGCATCATTCTGACCGATTTGGCGAGGGCCAAGTCGGGCGCTGATTGCTGGTCTTAGTGCCGACTGCTGAGGCATGTCGTTGCGCCTGCTGTTAACAGTTGGTTCTTCAATTCTTCTGCTTGCCGCTGAGGGTGGCCGATTGCTTCTGACCCTGCTTTCATGCCGAGATGGGGCCGGTTGATGCCTGTTCTGGCGCGGTGCATTCGGTCGCTGGCTAGCTTCCGGCATCGGCCTCACAGTTCCCCTTGATGCCCCAGGTCCCGCATTCTGATTCTCCACTGCCACGAGCCTTTTCTCTTTTGCAGCTGCCAGCAGCTCGCGCATTCGGCGTGACTGCTCTCGCCGCTCATCTCCTTCTAGGTCTTCTAGCTCGATTGCTATCTGCTCGGCTGCCCACAGGTTTTTGTCCGGAGTGTTGTATGTCGGCCTCTGGATGAACGCCGATTGCGCCGGCTTCTCCGGCTGCACCGGCCTCATCGGCCGCTCCGGTTGCTCAGCTCCCGACAGCTGCTGGTTGACTGCTCGCCCTCGGCTTCTCAAATCTTCTAAGACCGCGGGCTCAATCGGCCGACGCGGTCCTGCATGCGCTGCGTTGTATTCCCTTGTGATGGCTCCCAGCCTGCGCTCTTCTGCTAACACCTGCTCGGCCCTGCGAGCAAGAGCGAGCCGTGCCGTTTCCATCTTGGTGTGCACTTGATCAGGATCACCATTCCTGTTCACGGGTGTGTATAGCACATCCCGCAACGCACTGGTGCCGACTCTCTCTGCGGCCTCCGCTGCCTCCTTGGCTTTCCTCCCCGCACTCGCCGCACCACGATTGCTCGAAGACGACGCCCCCTCCATCATGACGGTCGCGTGCATTCAGCCATCCTCTCCACCGGACGCTGCACTGCAGCCCCTGGTCGAGAGAGGATCCGTGATGCACGAGAAGACATGAATCTCCCTGGGATATGCCTCGGGGAAGCTGCCGATGAAGAGGCGATGACTGCCGACCTGCAGCGACACGCCGGGCGGCAGGGGTGCACCGGCCCCGTACCGCGCCGAGTAGTCCACCACGTAATCGATTGCCCCACGCCTAAGAATCAGGCCAGAGTCGTGGCTACCGCCTGATGCAGAGGAAAATCCCATCCGGATCTTTACTCCAGTCGACGCCTCGGTCTGTCCCACGGTGGGCGCCAACTGTCGTCGATATGTGACGGCAGATGCCATGGGGATGGCTAAAGTGAGGGGAAGACGCGAGGAAGAAGATGTCGATGGTGCCGGAATCGGGTTGGGCACAAACACGGTGACGAACACCACGATGTACCCAGGTTCGGGGCTCTCCGGAGAGATAACAACCCTACTCCTGCTTATCTCTTATATATCAATGGAACTGAGCTACAATAACTGCTTCTCTATCTACTCAGGGGAAGGTGAGCGCCGCCGTGGGCAAGGCTCTCTCCTGCTTCCCTGAGGAGTAACTACAAGCAGTGAGTGAACTGAGTGACTTGTGAGTAATGGGGCGAATGAGAGGATCGTCCCCGACGCAGGAAGGGTACCCCGGGCTCTTATAGCATGAGACCGGGGTAAATCTGTAACTTCACTGCCGGTTGGGCCCAGCCGTCATCCTCTAATCGGTTGGGGCCCACCGACTGCTCCTCTCCGGGTGATCCGGACCCGACGAGCGGCGGCCCATGCTGTAGACTTGTAGGGCATGATGGTGAACAGTGGAGCTAGGAGGTGCGGTCTTGTCGTCCTGTCCGCGGAATCGGCGGAGAGGTCGACACCGCATCTCTGCCAGATCTTCGATGTGACTTGGCTTCTCTGCCACCCCGATCTCTCGGGATTGCACATTTATGACCTCGTACTTGTACCCGCGACCGATCTCGGGGTCAACTTCTCTAGGGGTAGTAGGTCGTACCGATTGCGCCTGGGCCGACTGGTGGTTCCGGGCAAGGTCGATTGCTCTAGGCAATCGGCTGTGCTGATACCCACCTCGGCCCAGCTTCGGGCCAATCGGATAATTGTCTTGGTGATGAAAAGGGTGGAGCGGTTGCACCTAGGCCGACTGCTGGCATTCGGTATGGCTGATTGCCTTGGAGCAATCGGCCGTACGCCTGCCCAGCACGGCCCAGCTCTAGCCCAATCGGTCCATCCTTGTCTTGAAAGGTTGCTTTCGCTTGGGTGAGCCTACCCGGGTACCAATCCCCCGACACAATCCTTGTAACCGCGGTTACAAGCACCGTTGTTTTCCCCCTTGTGGCAACAGCACATCGCCTAGACTCATGTTTCTGTCACTCAAGGGTGTCATCGGGGGGCATGAACCCACAATCTAGCACAACGTTCCCTCTTGGAGTCACTACCTACTACTTGGCCAAAGCAATAAACAACAACGGATAACATGCAAGAATTACTTAGGAACAAAAATATAAGAGATAAAAACCAAATATATTACTCTATCACAATCTGAACATAATCTCATAATCCATAAGATCCCATCAAACTCAGCATAGCAACGGCAGAAATATTACAAAGGTGCCTCGATCATGTAGGGCAGCTCACGAGGTCTAAACAATGAAGATCAAAGAGGGGAGGAGAACATCACATAGATACTTATCACGGACCCATGGTCCAAGGAAAACTACTCACAAGACATCCGGGGAGCATCCATGGTGGAGAGGAGACTCCCGGAGGTCAATCCTCCCTCCGGCAGGGTGCCGGGAAGTGGTCTTCTGGTGCTCCCGATCTCGGAAGCGCGGCGGCGGAACAGAGGTGAGTTTGCGGAATAGGGTTCCTCTCTGGAGTTTTCCCCTGACGGAGAATAAATAGGAGAAGGGGGCAGCCAGAGGTGGACCAGGGGCCCTAGGCGCCCCCCTCGCGTGGCCAGGGGTGGGGCCGCGCCGGGTGGCCGCCTGGGCCCCCCTGGATCCCCTCTGGCCCCTCCCGGGCTCTTCTCGAAGCTTCCTGTACGCTGATTTTTCCTATATTTTTCCCGGAATTTTTGTGGCACTTTTTATATGGGGGAAAACTGAAATAGAAAAACAACAGAAAACAGGAACTGGCACTGGGGTGCACTGAGTTAATAGGTTAGTCCAAATATGATCAAAAGTATATGAAAGTGTATCTAGATCATAGCAATATCACACAAAACATGCATGGAGCAAGCAGAAATTATAGATACGTTTTGGACGTATCAACATCCCCAAGCTTAATTCATGCTCGTCCTCGAGTAGGTAAATGATAAGAGCATAATTTCTGTGGTGACATGCTAGCAACCATAAAAGAACTTTGAAAAGTAAAGCAATCAAGGTTAGAGATTCAATTCAAGTCATAACATGCAAGAGTTTATATTAGCATTGAAACAAGTAACAAAAGAACATTAGGTGCAAGAGCTCTCGCTGTCCGTGACTCGAATGTCTCCAAATGGTGTTTGCGTTCAAGAAGGGGGATAGGGAATACGAGAAAAAAGTATTTTTGTGTTGAGAACTCAATCTACTAAAGTTTCACACTTGGTCTTCTTTGGAATCTTATCTTGACTCGTCCCCGGACCACTAGCCAGGTACAAGTCAATTTGATCCACTCCTTTTCACTATTTTGAGCACTCATGCAATGGATGAGCGTAAGCACGAGAGTTGACACTTAGGATGGAAAAGAGAGAAATATGGTGAAGGAGGAAGACAAAAAGGATGAGAAAGGCTCACATCAATGAGGACAATCATAGGCAAGAGATGCCAAATGATAGATATGTTGTGAGGAGTAGGGATTGCCATGCAACGGATGCACATACGAGCTAAGAAGCTCTCCAAAGGAACTAGAGGGGTGCATCTAACTTGCTCGCTCATGAAGACCTAGAGCTCGTTGAGGAGGCCCATCCTTGGAATATGCTAGCCAAGTTCTATAATGTGAAGGTCCCCACATAGCTATAGATGCATATAGCTATGTGGGGACCTTCACATTATAGAACTTGGCTTGCATATTCCAAGGATGGGCCTCCTCAACGAGCTCTAGGTCTTCATGAGCGAGCAAGTTAGATGCACCCCACTAGTTCCTTTGGAGAGCTTCTTAGCTCGTATGTGCATCCGTTGCATGTCAATCCCTACTCCTCACATCATATCTATCATTTGACATCTCTTGCCTATGATTGTCCTCATTGATGTGAGCCTTTCTCATCCTTTTTGTCTTCCTACTTCACCATATTTCTCTCTTTGCCATCCTAAGTGTCAACTCTCGTGCTTACGCTCATCCATTGCATGAGTGCTCAAAATAGTGAAAAGGAGTGGATCAAATTGACTTGTACCTGGCTAGTGGTCCGGGGACGAGTCAAGATAAGATTCCAAAGAAGACCAAGTGTGAAACTTTAGTAGATTGAGTTCTCAACACAAAAATACTTTTTTCTCATATTCCGTATCCCCCTTCCTGCACGCAAACACCATTTGGAGACATTCGAGTCACGGACAGCGAGAGCTCTTGCACCTATTGTTCTTTTGTTACTTGTTTCAATGCTAATATAGACTCTTGCATGTTATGACTTGAATTGAATCTCTAACCTTGATTGCTTTACTTTTCAAAGTTCTTTTATGGTTGCTAGCATGTCACCACAGAAATTATGCTTGTTATCATTTACCTACTCGAGGACGAGCAGTAATTAAGCTTGGGGATGTTGATACGTCCAAAACGTATCTATAATTTCTGCTTGCTCCATGCATGTTTTGTGTGATATTGCTATGATCTAGATACACTTTCATACACTTTTGATCACATTTGGACTAACCTATTAACTCAGTGCACCCCAGTGCCAGTTCCTGTTTTATGCTGTTTTTCTATTTCAGTTTTCCCCCATATAAAAAGTGCCACAAAAATTCCTGGAAAAATACAGGAAAAATCAGCGTATAGGAAGCTTCGAGAAGAGCCCGGGAGGGGCCAGAGGGGAGCCAGGGGGCCCAGGCGGCCACCCGGCGCGGCCCCACCCCTGGCCGCGCCAGGGGGGCGCCTGGGGCCCCTAGTCCACCTCTGGCTGCCCCCCTACGCCTATTTATTCTCCGTCACGGGAAAACTCCAGAGAGGAACCCTATTCCGCAAACTCGCCTTTGTTCCGCCACCGCCGCGCTTCCGAGATCGGGAGCACCAGAAGACCTCTTCCCGGCACCCTACCGGAGGGAGGATTGACCTCCGGGAGTCTCCTCTCCACCATGGATGCTCCCCAGATGTCTCGTGAGTAGTTTTCCTTGGACCATGGGTCCGTGATCAGTAGCTATGTGATGTTCTCGTCCCCTCTTTGATCTTCATTGTTTATACCTCGTGAGCTGCCCTACATGATCGAGGCACCTTTGTAATATTTCTGCTGTTGCTATGCTGAGTTTGGAGGGATCTGATGGATTATGAGATTATGTTCAGATTGTGATAGAGTAATATATTTGGTTTTTATCTCTTATATTTTTGTTCCTAAGTAATTTTTGCATGTTCTCCGTTGCTGTTTATTGCTTTGGCCAAGTAGTAGGTAGTGACTCCAAGAGGGAACGTTGTGCTAGATTGTGGGTTCATGCCCCCCGATGACACGCTTGAGTGACAGAAACATGAGTCTAGGCGATGTGATGTTGCCACAAGGGGGAAAACAACGGTGCTTGTAACCGCGGTTACAAGGATTGTTTACTTTACGCAAAGTTCTTTTTAATGCAGTTGTCTGTTGCTTTGGGTTTACACTTTGGGTGGGGCTCGTAACTTAATACCAGCGAGATGTTCTGGATAGATATCTCAAGGTGGATGATTAGTAGTAGATGCAGATGGATTTCGGTCTACTTATTTTGGCGTACTGCCCGTGCTTTTGAGCCTCTTCCTTTCTTTTGTAGCATAGTTAGCATTGCGGTGCGTTCATAATCCTGTCAATTGCCCTTTTGTAATTTGTTTACCTCGCATAGAAGTTTTATCGTCTTTTGGGAGAGAGACATCACTAGTGAACATCACGTATCCCGGTCCATATCCTCATTATTATTTCCAAGCTATATTTACTTTACTGCTTTTACTTGCTATCATTATCCCTTGCGTTTTATCCTTTGTGAACAACAAGACCGGAGAGATTGACAACCTCTCTGAACTTCGTTGGAACAAAGTTATCTGTGTCTGTGTGCAGGTCCGCGTCAGTTGCGCCGCTGACACCTACTTATCATCTCTGGAGTCCTACTGGAGACAAACCTTGGTATCTTCACCGAGGGAAAACTGCTGCTGCGCTACATCTCAAATCTTCCACTTGGGGTAACCAACGAAGGGCGATAAGCCATCACAGCTCGAGAGCACAAAGTTAGCGGAAGCAGTAGTTTCTGAGTACAGACACAAGGATACAAGGTTGCCTTAAGAAGGCTAGCACAAATAACAACAGATCGAAAAGGCGAGGCCTCCTGCCTGGGAACCTCCGAACTACTCCTGGTCCTGGTCAACAGGGGTCTCGACGTAGTAGTAGGCGCCTCCGGGGTACTCCTGCTCCTGGGCTCCAACGTCGACTGCAGCGGCCGATCAGGCAAAACATAAAGGGGAAAATAAAGCAAGGGTGAGTATCTAGCATACCCGCGAGTCTTACGTCCGCTACTAAGCATTTATGCATTTGTATCAAATGGAAAGGGGAGGCTGTATATAGTGGACTGCAAGGTAGAAATCAGAATAAGGGTAAGAAGCTAGGCCTATCGAAGACTAGCATCTTCTAACGATGTCTTGCTGATACGTCCAAAACGTATCTATAATTTCTGCTTGCTCCATGCATGTTTTGTGTGATATTGCTATGATCTAGATACACTTTCATACACTTTTGATCATATTTGGACTAACCTATTAACTCAGTGCACCACAGTGCCAGTTCCTGTTTTCTGCTGTTTTTCTATTTCAGTTTTCCCCCATATAAAAAGTGCTCCAAAAATTTGGGAAAATCAGATAAAAACTCAGCGCAGAAGAACCTTCCGGAAGGACCTGAGTGGGGCCAGAGGGCCACCACCAGGGGCCCAGGCGCCCTAGTGGCGCGCCCCAGGGGCTGGCCGCGCCAGGGGGGCGCCTGGACCCTTGGTGCCCCCCTTTGGCCCTATTTATTCTCCCGTCGCGGAAACCCTGATTCCAGACCCCTTTTCTCTAGAAGCAATTCCGATCTCCGCCGCCATCGCCATCAAGTTTCGGGGGGGGGGGGACAGGGGCAAGTGCCCCCGGATTCATCTCCATCGCCGTTGCTTCCCCCCTCCATGAAGCGGGAGTAGTTCCTCCTCGGGGCTGAGGTTTCTACCTGTAGCTATGTGTTTTTCTCTCTCTCCCATGATGTGATCTTTCTTGTGATCATTGGCTATGTTAATCTAGGGTGATCCCATGATGTTTCCCCTTCTTCTATGTATTGGATTTGATGTACTCACTTGATCCTATCTAGTATAATCCCCGAGACCATGGTGACATCGGTCTATTGGACATGGGTTAGAAGAATATTTTCATGAGTGATTTCCTCTTTTGTCTGTGGATTGAAGATTGAGAGTCTTTTGGTGCTTGTCTTTGACTATCCTTTAGATATGTTGTGGTGATTGTGGTACTCTCTTTGGATGGCCGCGGTGACATTGGGAAATCCATAGATGATAACTACGAACTTTGAGGTGTGCTTTTGTAGCCCTACATAATTCTCATCCTCTCTTGACCACAAAGGAATGACCTCCGAGTGCGTCCCCATTGCATGTTTTATGGGAAATATCATGTGATTAGACTATGTTAATGTTGTTGAGAGTTGCCACTAGTGAAAGTATGAAGCCTAGGCCTTGTTTCCACCATTGCAATACCGTTTGTGCTCACGTTTACCACTTGTTTCTTTGCTGCACTTTTTATTACAGATTTATATTACTTTGTTTTGCCACACCTATCACCCATATTTTACCATCTCTTCGCCCGAACTAGTGCACCTATGCAACTCCTAGTTGTATTAGGTGTGTTGGGGAGACAAGAGACTTCTTGTATCTTAATTGCAGGGTTGCTTGAGAGAGACCATCTTCAACCTCTACTTCCCTGGGTTCGATAAACCTTAGGTCATCCACTTGAGGGAAATTGTTGCTGTCCTACAAACCTCTGCGCTTGGAGGCCCAACATAGTTGAAAGGGCATGTGCCCTTATGTTTGGTTTTGGTAATTGATGACAATCTTTATGGACTAATGGTTTCCTTGAGTTATACTTTAAGGTTTGTCCATAGGCAACGCTTGAAGATCATATGGTGGCTTCAAGGTTGTAAGATGAAGATTACGTGTTGACCAAGGTGTTCTTCATGGAGCTATCCAAAGATTGGTCAAGGAGATATGTGCAAGGTCAAGAGGAGCATCACGAAGATATTGTATGCTTGGAGCTTGCCGACCATGTGGTGATAATGGTCGTGTGAAGATGTGCCTAAAAGAGGCTCACCCATAATGGTGTATGGGGGAGCTATCTACGAGTCTTTATCGAGCCGGAGGAATCAAGGAAGATGATCCAACTTGAGGCGGGCATGATCGTCATCATCAAGCTCAAGTGGATTATGCGCAAGACAAAGGTTTGACTAGATAGGTGTCTAATTTACCGGTCTCTTGGTGGTAGTTAGGAGACCGTGTTATAGGCTAGGCCGAGTCGTTCGTGGAGAGCTCAAACCTTTTGCATCCTTGGCATCATCTTTATTGGTTCTTGTTTGGCTTTTCTCTTTGTGAGTTTTGGAGCTTGTGGTCTTCTTCATGACAAGCTCGTGTTCATCGAAAACGGATTTCATATGCATCTTCTCTTATGATTTTCGATGCGGGAGATTTGCCGGTTATTCTTCGTTAGCTTTCCATCAAGCTTGAGTTTGCCTTAATCGGAGCTCATTTGCAGAAGTTATGGCAGTTCAGGGTTTGCCTGTTTCATTTGGAGTTCATCTGTTGTGTGGCCTGGGCTCCCTGGTTCTGCCAGGGCGGTAGTACCGCTTCCAGTGCGGTAGTACCGTGCCACGGTAGTACCGCGGGCAAGTACCGCACTCACTACCGTAAGTCCACTGGACTTTGTGGTAGTGGGCACGGCACTGGGCTTCGGTCGTACCTTGGGGCGGTAGTACCGCGCTCGGTGCGGTAGTAACGCACCATGGTAGTACCGCTCTTGGAGCGGAAGTACCGCGCCACGGTAGTACCGTGGGCGAGTACCGCACTCACTACCGTAAGTCCACTGGACTCTGCGGTAGTGGGCACGGTACTGGCCCCCGGTAGTACCATGGGGCGGTAGTACCGCTCCCAGCGCGGTAGTACCGTGGACCAGTACCGCATCCACTACCGGATTCCCACTGGACTTTGCGGTAGTGGGGGAAGCACTGGGGTTCGGTAGTACCGTGGGGCGGTAGTACCGCTCCCGGTGCGGTAGTACCGCTCCACGGTAGTACCGCTCTCCGAGCGGTAGTACTGTGGTTGGTGGGCTGCCAACGGATTCCAACGGCTGGATTCGTGGGAGACTATAAAAGGGGGTCTTCTTCCTCCTTTGTCTCCATCGGTTTTTTGCAAGTTCTTCCCCCCATTGTTGACCTCTTTGAGCTTGCTTACTCTCTTCCCCTCCCATGATTCTTGCTCCTTTTTGAGGGAAAAGAGAGAGGAGGTCTAGATCCACATTCTCCACCAAGCCATCTCTCCTCTAAGTGAGGGGAACCTTGTGGATCTAGATCTTGGAGTTCTTGGTGTTCTCCTTGTTCTTCCTCTCATATTCCTCCATAGCTTTTGTTGCTTTGGTGGGATTTGAGAGTTGGGGACTTGAGCACTTCGTGTGCTCTTGCCATTGCATTTGGTGCATCGGTTTGAGTTCTCTCCGAGGATTCGTTGTAGAAGAGAAGATTGCTACTCTTGAGTGCATTGGCACTCTAGAGCTTGTTCTCTTGAGTGCATTGGCACTCTAGAGCTTGTTCCTCTTGGGTGCGTTGGCCCCTAGAGGCTTGTTGTTGCGGAGCTCAATCATTGTGGTGGAAAGCTTTGGGACACTACGTGAGCCTCCAATTCGGTTGTGGAGATAGCCCCGAGCATTTGTACGGGTTCGGTGACCACCCTCAAGGGTCGCCATTTGTACGGGTTCGGTGACCGCCCTCAAGTGTCCTAATAGTGGAATCACGACATCTTGCATTGGTAAGAGCGTGAGGAGAAATAGGGTGGCCCTCGTTGGCTTCATGTGAGCATTGTGCTCCTCACCCTCTCCAAACGGAGACGTACTTCTCGCAAGAGAAGGAACTTCGGTAACAAATCCTTGTCTCCATCGGCTCCACTTGCGGTTATATCTACCTTTACTTTGAGCAAGCTTATTACATTGTTTATCTTGTGCTTGCTCATATTATTGTACATTGCTTGTCCCATAGGTTGTTCTTCTAGTCAACCTATTTACTTGTGCACCTACCTTGTGATAGCCTTAGTGCTCTTGTTATATATCTTGCTATCACATAGTTGTTTATCTTGCTTAGTATAAGTTGTTGGTGCACATAGTTGAGCCTAGCTTATTTAGGTTTCTTGCTTGGCAACTTAAACGTTAAGTTTTATTCCGCATTTGTTCAAGCCGAAACCGTAATTGTTTTTAAGCGCCTATTCACCCCCCCCCCTCTAGGCGACATCCACGTCCTTTCAATAGTCTACAAGAATAGAAGCGTGTGTAGACATCAAGCTATTTCTGGCGCCGTTGCCGGGGAGGTGAGTGCTTGAAGGTATATATTTAGATCTTGCAATTAAATCTTTTCGTTTCTTGTTTTTATTTTCACTAGTTAGGCTTTATGGAAAACAACAAAAAAATTATGAGAGAGCTTTATGAGCTCTATCTTGAGTTAGGACATGAAGTGTTTGAGGAGGAGATCAAAAAGCCTATGGAGCTTTATTATTTGCACAACACTCATGATAGTAGTAATGTTATTTGCATGTCTTCTTTGAATACTTTTGATACTAATGATATGCAAAGTCATAAGCTTGGGGATGCTACGTTTGATGAAGATGATCTTTTTAGCCCCCCAAGTTTTGATGAGGAAATTTATTTTGATGATACTTTGCCTCCTATCTATGATGATTATTGTGATGACACTTATGCTATAAAGAATAAATGTTTACAAGTGTATCATGATAAGAATGATTCATGTGATAGCTATTTTCTTGAGTTTGCTCCCACTATTACTAATGAGAAGGATTTTTCTTATGTGGGGAGTAACAAATTTTCTATGCTTGTGGATCATGATAAGAAAGTTTTATGTGATACTTATATTGTTGAGTTTATTCATGATCCCACTGAAAATTATTATGAGAGGGGAACATATGCTTATAGATATTTCAATAATATCAAGTTCCCTCTCTTTATGTTGAAGGTTTTGAAGTTGCACTTATTTTGGCTTCCTATGCTAATATCTTTATGCTCCCATGAGTTATTTCTCTACAATATCCCTTTGCATAGGAAGCATGTTAGGCTTAAATGTTTTTGGTATTTGCTTCTTCATGCTCTCTTTTGTTCTTCAACTATTATTCCTACGAGAGCATCATTAAAATCTTAAGCCTATCTTTATGGCTATAAAGAAAGAGCTCTAGGGAGACAACCCTTGTTATCTTTACTTTGATTTTTTACTTTCTGTTTTTAGTGGTCTTGATGATTGTTAGTACTGTAGCGACATCATTGTATCTTTATTTTCAAGCTTTGTGCCAAGTTATAGCCTCATATGACAAGGAGAGTGAAAGTTGTGACATGCTGTCCAGAAAACAGATTCTGTCCTCGTGACTAGAAAAATCACAAAAAAATCCCAGTTCATCTTTTTGATCTGAATTTTTTACACAGCGTGCTCTATACAATCACGGAACTTTCGTATGTTCTGATTTTTTTTATTTGAGTTGCAGAAGTACCCCTAAAAAATTCTTTACTACCTGTTGTTCTGTTTTTCACAGATTCTGCCACGTTTTCTCTCTCCTAACTTTTGCAAACCTTAAGATTGTTTTTTATTTGAAAAAACCTTTTTTCAATCTTTAGAAACAGTAGATCTTCAAGAATATCTTTATATCCAGTGGGGAAAATTATTTATTAAGGGTACTAACCTCTCTAATCAGCTTATGATGAGTTATGTATGAAGGGAGTTTTCAAGTGTGCGATGGAAGATGATGAAAGAAGATTCCGGAGTGTCAAGCGCTCAAGCTTGGGGATGCACCCATGAATCCCCAATAAATATTCAAGGAGTGTCGTCGATATGTGACGCCAAATGCTATGGGATGGCTAAAGTGAGGGGAAGACGCGAGGGAGAAGATGTCGATGGTGCCGGAATCGGGTTGGGTACAAGCACGGTAAAGAACACCACGATGTACCCAGGTTCGGGGCTCTCCGGAGAGATAACACCCCTACTCCTGCTTGTCTCTTATATATCAATGCTCTGGCTACAATAACTGCTTCTCTATCTTCTCGGGGGAAGGTGAGCGCCGCCGCCGTGGGCAAGGCTCTCTCCTGCTTCCCTGAGGAGTTACTACTAGCAGTAAATGAACAGAGAGGAGAATGAGTGAATGGTGATCTTTTGCGGGTCGTCCCCCACGCAGGAGGGGTACCCGGGCTCTTATAGTGTGAGCCCAGGGTACTTCGGTAACTTCACTGCCGAATGGGCCCAGCTGTCATCCTCTAATCGGCCTGGGCCCACCGACTGCTCCTCTCCGGGTGACCCGGATCCTACGAGCGGCGGCCCATGCTGTAGACCCATAGGGCATGGAGATGAACAGTGGAGCTAGGAGGTGCGGTCTTGTCGCCCTGTCCGCGGAATCGGCGGAGAGGTCGACACCGTATCTCCACCAGATCTTCGATATGACTTGGCCTTCCTGCCACCCAGATATCTCGGGATAGTGCATTTATGACCTCGCAATCATACCCCCGACTGGCGTCGGGGTCGACTTCCTCCAAGGGTAGTAGGCTATTCCGATTGTGCCTGGGCCGACTGGTGGTCCTTGGCAAGGTCGATTGCTCTGGGCAATCGGCCTTCCAGGTGCCTGCCTCGGCCCAGCTGCGGACCAATCGGATGATCGTCTTTGTGAAGGAGTGGACCGATTGCGCCTGGGCCGACTGCCGGCAAGATGTATGGCTGATTGCCTCGGAGCAATCGGCCGTACATCTGCCCAGCTCGGCCCAGCTGCGGCCCCATCGGTCCCTCCTTGTCTTGAAAGAATTCTTCTGCTTGGGTTAGCCTACCCGGGTACCAATCCCCCGACAGTAGCCCCTAAAGCTGTAAAGGTTCCACGATCATTTGACCGCGGGGCCTTTGCAGTTTTTAATCTTTCTTCGATACCTTCTGACTGCTATCGCTTCATCGAGTGCATCATTCCGAGTTTGTCGACCGACTAGGAGATCGCACTCGGCTGGTCGAAACTTCGTCCGATTGGATTTGGTTCGCCTCCAATTCGTGTCTTCACTCTTTTGAGAATGAAATCTTTCGCCGATTACATTCCAACGGTTACCTCCGATTCTCCCGGGATATGGTCAATGAGCCGGGACCCACGACCCATGCGCGACTTGACGTAACTGCAGGTCTCGACCCCCACGTCGCACGCCTCGCCTCCCGCGCCCGGATTCCTTGCGCTGGTCTGCCGGTTGGCCTTCCTATGTGCTAGGCCACACCGAGCCACACAGCCGCAAACGCATCCCACTCTCCTCCCCCGCTGCCCATATAAGCCACAGGGGAGGGTCCTTTGCCTCTTCCTTCTCCCAGACGCCATCTTCCTCCTCCAGCTCTTGCTCTCCCGCGCCATTGTTGCTCCGCACGAAGCTCCCTGCTGCTCCTGCGACTCGACCTCCGCGCGTTGGATCTGCTCCAGCCACGGACCCGTGCGCTCCGCCGCCTCCGCGGTAACTCCTCACCGCTGCTCTCGCGCTCCTCGTCCCTCTTCTTCTCTCCGCCCGCGAACGCCATGGCACCACGGCGAGCCGCGGGTGCTGGAAAGGCTCGACAGCCACCGCCGGCGCCGTCCAGTCCCTAATTCGCGCCCGGAAGATGCCCGCGGAGATCGAATGGCGTATTCCCGGCGCTGAGGTCGTGCCCAACGCGCGTGCTGGCGAGAGGGTTGTATTCCTTGCTCACTTCGAGCGTGGATTCGGCCTTCCTGCCAGCACCTTCTTCCGCGGGTTCCTCGACTTCCATCGACTGCAACCACACCACCTTGCAGCCAACTTCATCATGATACTTTCCAGCTTCGTGACACTCTACGAGGGGTATCTCGGCTGCCGCCCTAGCATTGCTCTCTGGAAGCGATTCTTCAACCTCCGAGCTCACAATGCTCGGACAGGAGCTATGGTGCCATCTACCACTGAAGGCGGCGAACCGAAGTACCCGACTGATATGACCGACTGCGGCAGTTGCCTTGTCGCAGCCGGCAAGCCGAGGTACAAAAGTCCCGAGATCGTCCAATCATGCAAGAATTGGCAGACCTCGTTTTTCTACGTCAAGTCACCTGACCAGGGTCCCGATCTCCTGAATCTGCCCGAGTTCTCCCTCGCCCGGCCGACTGAAAAACACCAGTGGTCGCTGAAGTATGGCGTCGGAGATTGCGATGTCGATGCCCAGGTCGCCAAGATCGCCCAGCTAGAGCAAGAAGGACTTCTCCCGACTAACCTGGTAGCCGCTTGGCTTCAAGTCCGAGTTCTCCCCCTTCAGCGCCGAGTGCACCGCCTCTGTGATATGTCAGGCCCTCGAGACCCCACTCGGCTCTGCACGTGGCGGGTGAAGAGAGAAGACCTCTGCGCCAGGGTAAAGGCTATCACATCTAGTCCTTTGCCTGACCCCTTCCACTTCGGGCTTGACTGCCTCACTCGCCAGCAGAGACCGCCTGTGGTATGCTCCGATTGCTTTCCTCTTCCGATTGCTTTTTCTTCTTAGCTTCTCTGATTGCTTTTATCTTCTTTCACAGCATTTCATCCAGTCCGATTTGATGGAAGATGGCCAGGTGACCGGCGTGTATGCTCCCGACCGTGCAGAAGACGACCCCGTCGACTTTGAGTACAACGGCGAGGTCCCTTCCGCCGAGTCCGGTGACGATGATGATGATGACGACGAGTCTTCCGAAGAATCCTCCGATTCCATGGATGCCGACGATGCTGATGCTGAAGTCGCCGACCCCCCGAGGATCGACATCCAACCGCCATCTCAAGGGGGTACGCCTGACCCTTCCCTTGAGCAATTTTTGGCCGAATGGAGCGATGACGATAGTGTCTCAAAAGCTGATGGTTCTGATGCAGCTCCCCGTACCAAACCTCCGAAGGTTCCGGTTAAGCGCACCTCGACCACCAGCTCCTCCGCTGGTGCTGCTCCCAGCAAGGTCGCTAAGGCCACGCCAACAGCCAGCAAGGGCAAACAACCCCAGGTGACGACCACTCGGAGGCCGACTTCTCAGGCGCCGCTGGATGTCGCCCCGCTGAGATGCCGGATGCCCTCTGGCGCACCAAGAACAGTCGGGTATGCTCTTATCTTCGTGCCTTGCATTTTACTGTCCTTCCTTATACTGATTCACCTCCTCTTCCTTCTTTCAGGGAACCGATTGGGCTTGACGACGTCGACGCCGACATTCCAGTCCGTGCTAGCGTCGTCATCCCGCCTGTTGCATCTGCCGCCGCCATCCACAAACGGCCGCCTGCTTCTCATCGCTCCTCCAAGGACGCCGAGCGCGCTGCCAAGAAGGCCCGCCTTGAGACGACTAAGAAGACTTCTTCCTCTTCCTTTTCTTCCAAGACCTCCGAGAGCACAGCTGATCGGGGGGCTCCTGGTGGCGGAGGAACACAACCGGTCGATCCGATTGCCCCATCTCCGCCACACCACTCTGACCCGGTCTCCACTGCCGTGACTACACCTGCTCCGACTGCCACCTCCGAGCCACCGATGGTGACGAGCCCGTCGCCAATCGTGGTGTCCGCGCCGTCAACGATGACGACCTTGCCGCCAGTCGCCGTTATCACCTCCGCTTCAGTTCGACCGGTTGCGCCACCACCACAACAGGGTGCCTCTGGCCCTCTAGTGACGCCGATGCCACTAGCCTTCACCGCTGCTGCTTCCACCGCCGCTCAAACTTTAGTGCCAGCGCCGACCTCCTCTGCGTCGGAAGTTCTGATGCGCTCGGTGGACCAGTTCCGGGCTGAATATTCTCGCGCCCGTCATGTCGGCACCGAACCTGACGCTTCGCACCGCCCTCAAGACCCTCTGACGACCACTCTCAGTCAGGTAAATGAATTTTCTAATGCCCTTGCTCGGGACCTCCAACAACTCACCTCTCATCACATGGTACACTCTTGACTTTCCTTTTATGTTTTTCTTTACTCGGGAGGCTTTTCTTCCGGTGGGTGCGCGCAAGCGCACCCACTGGGTGTAGTCCCCGAGATTCGGGCCGATTGGTTACAATCGGTTCGGATCTTTCATACTCTTTGCTTTATCTTTTGCCTTCCTTCAATCGGAAAACTTTTCTTCCGGTGGGTGCGCGCAAGCGCACCCACTGGGTGTAGTCCCCGAGATTCGGGCCGATTGCTAGCAATCGAATCGGATCTTCTGCTGACTGTTGTAACTCTAACTCCATCTTGCTATTCCTCTCAGGCTGTTATGGAAGAAAGGCGCGAGGTCTTCGAAAAGCTTCTTGATGCTTACACTGCCAGCCTCCGAACTCTCGCCCAGGCCCAGCTGCAGGTCAACAATCAATCGGCCGAGATCACTAAACTGAAAGGTAACTTCTATACCATTTCTGTCTTCTCTCCGATTAACAATTACTCTTGTACTCATATCTTCATGCTTTCTTCTAGCTTCTATTCCCATGGTAGATGACCTTCAGGGCCGAATTGCTGAATTGACTGCAGAACTCACCCAGCACGGCCCAGCACTTGCCAAAGCCAATGAAGAAATGAACCGACTGCAGGGGGTAGAAACTGATCTAACTCGGACTATCCAAAACCTTCGCTCTGAGATGGCTGCCCTTGAAAGAAAACATCTGGCCGACCTGGCTGCCCTGACGGCTATTGGTGATGGTCTCGTTGCCGAGCGAGATGCTGCCGTCGCTGCCCGAGAAGCCTTGCAAGCTGAGAGGGACGAGGCAGTTGCTGCGCGGGATTCCATTCGGCGGGATCGTGACGAACACGTCGCCAAGTTTGAAGAACTGGAGAAACGCAGCTACGAAGAGACCACTCGATTGCGCCGCCGAGCCAAAGGCTTCTGCGATACAATGACCGAGATGGACGTCCTCCTTAGCGGTGAGTGTTTCCTGCATCCGAGTGCATTTTCCGATTGCTTTCCTCTTTTTTCTTGTTGCTCATACTTTCTTTCGTGACGCAGAAGCTTGGCCCGAGTCTGAAGCAGCTGCCTACGCAGCCGTAGCCAAATCCCGAGAAGAAACTGTTGCCGCCGGAGCGACCTGCCAACTTGAAGATAACGTCTGGACTCGGCATGAATACCTGATTGGCACCGAAGCCCGCATTCCTGTTATCAAGGGAATTGCCTTGTCATTCAAGCTCGGCATCCTGAAAATTGCTGAATCATTGTGGTCACCGACTGAGCTTAAGGTCGGACTTCAAAAAATGAAACACGCCGCTGGCTCCTCCGCCGGGACCCACGAGGCTGAAGCACAAGATGAAGAGGACTCTGACAAAGGGGAGGCTCCGAATGCTACCACTGAACAGACTCGAACTCTCCTGAAGGCCATCCCACGTCGGATCGATGTCTTGCTGAACTCTACAGGTCGGACTGGTGCGGAAACCGCCCTCCATACTGTGTTGAGCTGGTACCCTCAGGTGAAGCTCCCCCAACTCTACAGCCTTCGAGAAAATGCATCCGGCCTGCTTGAGAAGACCTATACCGAGGTAAATCGGCTAGCCAGCACTATGGTGAACTAGTTCTCTCCATACGAGTACACTCCGTATCTCGACGAGGGAGGGAATCCACTCGCTGCACCTTCAATCTCTGGCTTGGCCGAGGAGCTTTCTGATAGCGGCTCATCTCAAACATCTCCGAGATCCAAGCGGACTGGTGCCACATCTTCTAAAGCGCAATCGGAGCTAGATGCTGCGCATGCTGATCCGACTGCCCCGACTTCTAGCTCCGTGCCTCCGACTTCCTGAGCCATGCCCCCGACTATGTCACTTGCTGTAGTTTGCCGACACTAGATCGCTTTTATCTTATTTTGTCTTTTCGACTATTTGCTTGTAAGACATAATTTTAATTCTGTCGACACCCACTGGGTGCGACTTCGATGTAATGAACTTACTTGGCCTTGGGCCTGCTATCTCTAATGAAATCCGATTGCTTAGTTCTGGCTTTTACTTGTGCGATCGACTTTGCGTCTTTGTCGGTTTCTTTTATCGGTCTGCGCTTGGGGATGTCTACCGTGTCTGCCTTGCTGCCGTCATGCGTTCTGCAATCGGATCAATGGTAGATTACCAACCAAGGTTCGATAAGCCTTTCCTTTTTACACGACAAGATTTAACGCAAAGGATTCTGCGACATTGGGCGCCGATTGCTCGCTACCGGGCTCGACGCCTTGGTTCGCGGCGCAATCGGTAACTTTTGACTTATCGACTACGCCCTTGGCGGAGCCCTTCGAATTGTTTCCCGGGAACTCGTACTGCCGGCTGCCCCAATCGCGACCCTTCTTAATGCCACAAACCTTTTAAGGATTTGCGCTTGAGCTAAGTGCCGAGTTGAGTGCCAGCCCGCAGTCCCCGTGCCTCGATGGCCTATTCGCTTGACCTCGTGGTCGGTCAGTCCCCGGGTGTGTTATACACGTCTCGGGTATGACTGAGCGTCGCCGATTGAGGCCAGCTCTTCAAATGAAATTATGCAAAGGTAATCGAATGCTCTTTTTCAGAGGCATGATAGCTTTTACTGAATGTTTGCCGAATGGCTTACATAAGTTTCTGCTGCTCAACTATAGAACGGACATAACAACTTGGCGTTCCATGGCCGCTCTGTCTCTGCTCCTGACGTGTCCTTGTGCCGAGTGCCCTTGGTGCAGTCGATCAGATAATAGGAGTTGTTCTTGAGCGCTCGGCTGATGACGAATGGCCCTTCCCAGGGTGAGGATAGCTTGTGTTGCCCGTCTGACTTCTGAATTCGGCGTAACACCATGTCTCCCTCTCGGAAGGCGAGAGGACGGATCTTCTTGCTGTGGTAGTGCCGCAACTTCTGCTGGTAGACTGCTGACCTGGACAGAGCCAACAGACAAGCTTCTTCTTTGAGGTCGATGCCATCTTCTCGTGCCAATCTGGCTTCTTCTTCGGTATATAGGGCATGCCACGGTGAATCAAACTCAATGTCGGATGGGATAACTGCTTCTGAGCCGTACACCAGGAAGAAAGGAGTGAATCCAGTCGACCTGTTCGGTGTAGTCCTCAAACTGAACAAGACTGCGGGGAGTTCTTCAATCCATGCTCCGGGTGCCCTCTCCAGTGGCTCCACCAGTCGGGGTCTGATACCCGAGAGGATGAGACCATTTGCTCTTTCTACTTGACCATTTGACTGCGGATACGCCACAGATGCCAGATCAAGTCGGATGCCCTGCTGAGATGCATATCGAGCCAGCGCACCCTTTGCGAAATTTGTGCCGTTATCGGTGATGATGCTGTTAGGCACACCATATCTGCACACAATGTCGGCCACAAACCGGACCGCAGTCGGACCATCCAGCTTCTTGATCGGTCTGGCCTCAATCCACTTGGTAAACTTGTCCACTGCGACTAGAAGATGTGTCATGCCACTGCGAGCTCTTTTGAACGGTCCGACCATGTCCAAACCCCATACTGCAAACGGCCACGCTATTGGGATTGTCTTTAGTGCCGATGCTGGCTGATGACTTCTTGCCTGGAACCGTTGACAACCCTTGCAGTACTTCACCAAATTCTCAGCCGCTACAAGCGCAGTCGGCCAGTAGAAACCATGTCGGAAAGCTTTGCTGGCGATGGCCTTTACAGATGCATGATGACCGCATTCACCTTGATGAATGTCTCTGAGCAGCTCCAAGCCTCTGTCCTCTTCTACACACCTCTGAAAGACACCAGTTGCACTCTTGCGCACTAGCTCATCGTTGATTATTGTGTATGCCCAAGATCGGCGGCTGATTTGCCGTGACTTTACTTCATCTTCTGGGAGGACTCCGTCTGCTAGGAAATCTCTAATCGGCTGTGCCCATGATGGCGCGCTGACAACTACCATTACCACTGCATGCTGGGGTGGGACTTCTTCTTGGATCTCAGTTCCTTGGCCACTGGCCTCCTGGATCTCGGCCTCTTGGACGTCTGCCATTTCTACCTCTGCCTCTGAACTGCCGATTGCGGCGCCTGGCATGCATTCAGCAGTCCCTGAGGTCGACTTCCCGTCTGGAGCTGGAGCTTCATCATTGCGATCGGTAATTTCTGATATCATTGGTTCTTCGGAGGTTGTGCCTCATGGCATTGCCTCTGCTTGTTTCCCTTTGGCTTTGCTCTTCTCACATCCCTTGGCGGCCCCTGGCTCGCAATCGGCAGCCCCTGGCTTGCAGTCGGCAGTCCCCTGGTGCTGTTGCCGAGTCACCTTGGGCGCTGGACTGCTTCTTCACGGTTGCAGGTTTTGCCGGTTGAGCTTCTTTTGCCTTCTTCAATGCTTCAAGATCGGTCTCCGAGATAAAAATGGACTCGGACTCTGGGGATGGTATGATGGATGGCTTCTTGATGTGCTCCAACGACACTCCTGGTGGGATAGCCTGCCTTGTTGAGCCGAGCTTGGACAACGCATCTGCTGCCTCGTTGTTTGCTCTTGGCACATGATGGAACTCACAACCTTCAAAGTACCCACTGATCTGCTGCACCAAGAAGCGATAGCTTGCCATGTTTGCATCCTTTGCATCCCAGGTGCCTGTGCACTGCTATACAACCAGGTCGGAGTCACCAAAGCATTCAATATTCCGAATACCGATTTCCTTGGCAAGATTGATACCATGCACAAGGGCTTCGTACTCGGCGACATTGTTTGATGCTGCGAAATGGATCTAGAGCACATATTGCAGTTGATCTCCTCTTGGTGAGGTAAGTACCACACTAGCCCCTAGGCCGCTTTTCATTTTGGAGCCATCAAAGTGCATTCGCCAAAAATCTGACCCTGGGAGCTGCGGCATATACTGAGTTTCAGCCCAATCCACCAGGAAATCGGCTAATGCTTGTGACTTGATTGCCGTTCTCGGCTCATATTGGATGCCATGGCTAGCGACTTCAATTGCCCATTTTTCCACTCTTCCGGTTGCATCTCTGCTTCCCATGATGTCGGCTAGTGGAGCCGAGCTGACGACGGTGATCAAGTGAGCTTGAAAGTATGGCTTCAATCTCTTGGCTGCCATGTACACTCCATAGCACATCTTCTGATAGTGAGGGTAGTTCTGCTTGGATGCCGAGAGCACTTCGCTGATGTAATACACTGGACGCTGAATTTGCTGCGCCTTGTCCTTCTCGGGCCGCTCTACCACCATGACTGCGCTGATCACCCGATTAGTTGCCGCAATGTATAACATCATTGGCTCCTTCTCAATCGGGGCAGCCAGAATCGGTGTTGTGGAGAGCATGCACTTGAGCTCTCGAAATGCTTCACTTTCTTGTGGGGTCCAGGTGAACTTCTCTGTCTTCTTCATCAATTGGTACAACGGGATTGCTTTCTCACCTAGCCGACTGAGGAATCGGCTGAGTGATGCGAGGCAACCGGTGAACTTTTGTACCTCCTCCAAGGTCTTGGGCTGTTCCATGCACTCTATTGCGGCTATCTTCTCGGGATTGCATTCGATTCCTCTCTCGGAAACGAGAAACCCCAAGAGTTTGCCAGCCTGGACTCCAAAGACGCACTTCTCCGGATTGAGCTTGATCTGATAAGTTCTCAAATTTGCAAATGTTTCCCTGAGGTCATCTAACAGCGTGACTCCCTTTGCCGACTTCACCACTAAATCGTCCACGTAAACGTGGAGATTTCTGCCGAGCTGAGAGTGTGTACATCTCTGAATCGTGCGCTGATAAGTGGCACCTCCATTCCTCAGACCAAATGGCATGGTGATATAGCAATAAGCCCCAAAAGGGGTTATAAATGCGGTTTTTATTTGATCTTCCACAGCAAGTTTGATCTGATGATAGCCAGCAGTAGCATCCAGAAAGGACAAAAGCTCGCAGCCGGCCGTAGAATCAATCACTTGATCAATACGGGGCAGAGCAAACGGATCTTTTGGGCATGCCTTGTTCAGGCAAGTGTAATCTATACACATGCGCCAGGTCTTGTTCTTCTTCATGACGAGGACTGGATTCGCCAGCCACTCGGGGTAAAACACTTCCATGATGAAACCTGCAGCTTGCAGCTTCACAATCTCTTCACCGATTGCCCTTCTCTTGTCTTCAGAAAAACGTCTCAGGGGTTGCTTGACCGGCTTCGAGCCTGGCCGAATGTGCAGCTTGTGCTCGGCGAGTTCTCTCGGCACACCAGGCATGTCTTGTGGAGACCATGCAAAGATGTCCCGATTCTCACGGAGAAACTCGACGAGCTCGCTTTCCTATTTATCGCTAAGTCCAGCTCCGACTACAACAAACTTGGTTGAGTCGGAGGGATCTAGAGCGATCTTCTTGCTGTCCTTGGACGACTGAAAAGCCGATTCCTCATCTACTCTCTTTGCTGGGCCGACTGGAAGTGGATTCTTGTTCTGTGCTTGCGCCATTGCAATCACCTTGCTGAGCTGACGCTTCTCCGTCTCAACCACTTGAGAATCAGCCAAACTGCTGCCAGCGGATGTACACACGAGGGACTTCCTAAAGTCCCCGGTGACAGTGATGACGCCGTTTGGCCGCAGGCAGTCCTAACAGAGGATGATAAGGACTGCTGAGGTCGGAGACTTCAAACCAAATCGGCTCTCTCCTAAAGTTTTCTTCTGTGCCAAATATAACATCCAGCCGAATGTGACCCATGGGGGTGCAAGACAATCCAGGAACAATCCCATGGAAAGTCGTCCGACTGCGCTCCAGGTCCTTCTCTGTGAGCCCTAGCTTGATCAGTGTATCCCTGTACAGAATGTTGATTGTGCTTCCTTCATCAACGAGCACTCTAGAGAACTTGCATGAAAACCTTGGTCCTGCGAACAGAGCGTCCACCACCAGCGGATAGTTGCCTGGATTCGGCAAAGTGGTGGGATGATCTACTTTGTCCCAGGATATAGGACATTCGGACCAATGCATAAACTGGGGAATCGGTGGCATAGTGGCATTAACCTCCTGAGCTCGGGCTCTCCGACTGCCCTTGTCTGTGGACTCGCTGGTGAAAATCATGTAGGCGGCGTCTTGCTGTGGGAACTAGTTCTGCTGCTGAGGTGGTCCTCTGTTCTGGGGTGGTGGTGGGGGGTGGAGGTGGTAAAGCTTCTCCCTTCGCGATCCTTCTCACAAAGTCGCACTGCCGAGTGGTGTGCGCAGACGGCCTGCCAGGCGTGCTGTGCAGTTTGCACGGCGCGTCCAGCATATCCTCGAACGTGTACTTGGGCTTCATCTGTCCCGGGGGTCTCACATTTGGTCTCATCTTCCGACTGCCTCCTGCAGCCGCTGGATCTTCTTCGTTCTGGACAGCGGCCACCTGCCGACTGCCATACTGGGTATCGGGCTGCTCGTCCTTGCGCTTGCCATTGCTCTGCTGGTTGTGATTGTTGTTGTTGTTGTTACGGTTGTTCTCTCTCCTTTCCTTCCGACTAAGACCTTGGTTCCCTGTGTCCGACTGCGGAGCCCCTGGTGACTGGATCACACCTCCAACTCCGAGCTGGATAGGGCGCATCGCGGAATCGGACATAGCAAACGCATTTGCCACCTTCATGAGCTCGGCGAGCGATGTGAAGTCTTTGCGGAGCAGCTTGTGTTTCAACATTGAGTCATCCAGGCATCCATCTGTGAAGTACTGAATGGCCTGGATCTCATGGACTCCTTCGCACGAATTCTTCAGCTTGATCCACCGAGATAAGTAATCTCGGAGGGGCTCATCTTTGCCTTGCACACAAAGAGCTAGCTGCCGCGGGAGGTTGGGCCGCTCATACGTGCTTGTGAAGTTGTGGATAAATGCACTCGTGAAGTCCTCCCAGCAGTTCACACTGTCCTTGGGCAAACTGTTCAACCACGTCCGAGCTGAACCCTGCAGCATCAAAGGTGCATAGTGGACTGCTACACGCCGATTGCCTCCTGCAATGTGAACCGCCGTCAGGTAATCGGACAGCCAGTCTTCAGGCTTCACAGAACCATTGTACTTGGGAGTGTCTCTCGGCAGCGTGAAGCCTTTGGGAAACTTTTCAGTCTGAATACGATGACCAAAACATGATGGGCCAGCTTCTCCTTCTTCATCCTCCTGAGCCTCCTTCTCCAGGAGCTCAATGCGATGTCTTGCATCATTCTGGCCGATTTGGCGAGGGCCAAGTCGGGCACTGATTGCTGGTCTTGGTGCCGATTGCTGTGGCATGTCATTGCGCCTGCTGTTAACAGCTGGCTCTTCGATTCTTCTGCTTGCCGCTGGGGGTGGCCGATTGCTTCTGACCTTGCTCTCATGCCGAGATGGAGCGGGTTGATGTCTGTTCTGGCGCGATGCATTCGGTCGCTGGCTAGCTCCCACATTCGGCCTCACAGTTCCCCTCGACGCCCCGGGTTCTTCATTTTGATAATCCATTGCAACGAGCCTCTGCTCCTTTGCGGCTGCCAACAGCTCACGCATTCGGCACGACTGCTCGCGCCGCTCATCTCCCTCCAGGTCTTCGAGCTCAAGTGCTATTTGCTCGGCTGCTCTCAAGTTCTTGTCCGGCGTGCTGTACGTCGTCCTTTGGATGAATGCTGACTGCGCCGGTTGCTCCGGTTGCACCGGCCTCCTCGGACGCTCCGGCTGCTCGGCCCCCGACAGCTGCTGGTTGACTGCCCTGCCTCGGCTTCTCAAATCTTCCAGGACTGCGGGCTCAATCGGCCGACGCGGTCCTGCATGCGCGGCGTTGTATTCCCTTGTGATGGCTCCCAGCCTGCGCTCTTCTGCCAGCACCTGCTCAGCCCTGCGATCCAGAGCGAGCCGTGCTGTTTCCAGCTCCGTGTGCACCTGCTCCGGATCACCATTCCTGTTCACGGGTGTGTATAACACATCCCGCAACGCACTGGTGCCGATTCGCTCTGCAGCGTCAGCTACCTCCTTAGCCTTTCTAGCTGCACTCGCAGGGTCGCGGTTGGTTTATGAGGATGCTCCCGCCATCATGACGGCGGCGTGCACTCGGCCCTCCTCTCTGCCGGGGGCTGCCCGGCAGCCCCTGGTCGAGAGCGGGTCCGTAGCGCACGAGAAGATGCAAATCTCTCTGGGATACGCCTCGGGGTAGTTGCTGATGAAGAGGCGATGGCTGCCGACCTGCAGCGACACACCGGGCGGCAGGGGTGCTCCAGCCTTGTACCGCGCCGAGTAGTCCACCACATAATCGATTGCCCCACGCCTTAGAATCAGGCCAGAGGCGTGGCTACCGCCTGATGCAGAGGAAAATCCCGTCCGGATCTTTACTCCAGTCGACGCCTCGGTCTGCCCCACGGTGGGCGCCAACTGTCGTCGATATGTGACGCCAGATGCCATGGGATGGCTAAAGTGAGGGGAAGACGCGAGGGAGAAGATGTCGATGGTGCCGGAATCGGGTTGGGTACAAGCACGGTAAAGAACACCACGATGTACCCAGGTTCGGGGCTCTCCGGAGAGATAACACCTGAAAGGATCGATACGGTCAACTAGAGGGGGGGTGAATAGGTGACTAACAAATTTAAGCTTTATTACCAAATTTTAGGGTTAGGCGGATTAAAACAATTCTCTAGATGTGAACTAGATGAAATAACCCTAGGTGGCAAGCAAGCTTAAATCAAGTATGCTAGGCAACAAATACGATAGCAAGCCAACAAGCATACAAGGTTAGAACAAGTAAAGGGCGGAAAGGATAAACCACAAGTGAAGAGGAGACGCGGTGATTTGTTTGACCGAAGTTCACACTCTTTTGAGGGAGTGCTATTCTCCGTTGGAGCGGTGCTCAAGATTGAGAACGCTACAACAACGTAGCTCACCGTATTCTCCCCTTTCGAGTCACCCCCAACGGATGAGCCTCGAATCCACTCGGGGTTGGTCTTGAAGGCGACCACCACACCTTTACAGACTTCCCGGAGCACACCACAAGCAAGGAAGCTTCCGGGACGGACACCTAGCCGCCTAGGAGCCAAAGCTCCAAGAGTAACAAGTCAACGGTGAAGAAATCTTGCGGGGAACACAAATCGGTTTGGTGGAAGTGTAGATCGGGCCTTGCTCTCCCAAATCCCAAAGTATCAACAAGTTTGGTTGAAGGAGATGGGAGTATTGAGCAAAATGGAGTTCATGGAGTGGAGGCTCAAGCAAGGGAAAAGGGTTAGGGCTGGAGGAAGAAGAAGGGGGGCTTATATAGTGGAGAGAGCTGTGAGGGGGCATCTAGCCGTTGGGGGCCCGTGCGCACGGGCTAAGTGAGCCCCGTGCGCACGGGCTACTCAGAGCCGGATGCTCTACCCCGTGCGCACGGGCTACTCAGAGAGGCTCGGGGTACCCCGTGCGCACGGTGGTCAGAGACCCCGTGCGCACGGGCTACTCAGTAAGCCTCTGGGTACCCCGTGCACACGGGGGTCAGAGACCCCGTGCACACGGGGTGACCAGAGACAAACTGGTCCACCTCACAATGAGCCCATGCGATCGCACACTTTTCGGCACTTCTTCCAGATGGGTTTGGGATGAAATATTTGGACATGGAAAATGTGTTCCCACACATACTCAATCTCGTTGACCCCTCTTTATAGTGCGGTGATCCTACGAATCACATAAAACCGAAAGAATCCTTCGAGTCATCAGGTGAACACCACGCCTTTTATCTTTTTGAATCGGGGCCAATCATCCTCCAAAATTAATAACCCACCACGGGACCTATGACCTGAGATAAATCTTTAACACCCGTCATTAGTCCCACTAACCACATTGTCATTACACCAAAACACCATTTAGGAGTAAATGCACTTTCAACACCCCTACTCCTGCTTGTCTCTTATATATCAATGCTCTGGCTACAATAACTGCTTCTCTATCTTCTCGGGGGAAGGTGAGCGCCGCCGCCGTGGGCAAGGCTCTCTCCTGCTTCCCTGAGGAGTTACTACTAGCAGTAAATGAACAGAGAGGAGAATGAGTGAATGGTGATCTTTTGCGGGTCGTCCCCCATGCAGGAGGGGTACCCGGGCTCTTATAGTGTGAGCCCAGGGTACTTCGGTAACTTCACTGCTGAATGGGCCCAGCTGTCATCCTCTAATCGGCCTGGGCCCACCGACTGCTCCTCTCCGGGTGACCCGGATCCTACGAGCGGCGGCCCATGCTGTAGACCCATAGGGCATGGAGATGAACAGTGGAGCTAGGAGGTGCGGTCTTGTCGCCCTGTCCGCGGAATCGGCGGAGAGGTCGACACCGTATCTCCACCAGATCTTCGATATGAATTGGCCTTCCTGCCACCCAGATATCTCGGGATAGTGCATTTATGACCTCGCAATCATAACCCCGACTGGCGTCGGGGTCGACTTCCTCCAAGGGTAGTAGGCTATTCCGATTGCGCCTGGGCCGACTGGTGGTCCTTGGCAAGGTCGATTGCTCTGGGCAATCGGCCTTCTAGGTGCCTGCCTCGGCCCAGCTGCGGACCAATCGGATGATCGTCTTTGTGAAGGAGTGGACCGATTGCGCCTGGTCCGGCTGCCGGCAAGATGTACGGCTGATTGCCTCGGAGCAATCGGCCGTACATCTGCCCAGCTCGGCCCAGCTGCGGCCCCATCGGTCCTTCCTTGTCTTGAAAGAATTCTTCTGCTTGGGTTAGCCTACCCGGGTACCAATCCCCCGACAAGGAGACTCAAGCGTCTAAGCTTGGGGATGCCCCCGTGCATCCCCTTCTCCATCAACAATTATCAGTTCGTCCTTCGTCTCACTATATTTTTATCACTTCATGCGTTATGTGCTATGCTTGGAGCGTCTCACTCTTAGGTTTTATTTTTAGTTTCTTTAGCTTTTCTTGCTGTTCATAACAAGTTAGATCCCGTCTTACTTTGTGTGGGAGAGAAACACGCTCCACTTTTAAAATCTAGAACACATCATAGGATTCTTCATGCCTATCTTTTTGCTGTTGTGTGTTCTTTATCTTTTCATAGCTACTTCCATGTCTAGTTTTAGTCTTAGTTTGTCTTTAGCAAGAGCCTTGGCTTTTGTTTAGTTTGTTGCTCGACTCTCTTTAGTTTTCATGATTATCTTGTTAAGAGAGTTGGTTGTTGCACTGAGTTATGTCTTGTCTTGAGAGTAGGTAATTGAGGTTGCTATTTAATTCTAGTAGTAACTTGCAATAGTTTTGAAGTTTTGATGTGAGTAATGTTTGAACTTTTGGTGTCAAGAGCTCTAGCCTATTAGTGATAGGTGTCGTATTTTGGGCAATCCGTGTGTATTTTTCAAAACCTACAAAACTAGTTGAGACTCAAGCGTCTAAGCTTGGGGATGCCCCCGTGCATCCCTTTCTCCATCAACAATTATCAGTTCGTCCTTCGTCTCACTATATTTTTATCACTTCATGCGTTATGTGCTATGCTTGGAGCGTCTCGCTCTTAGGTTTTATTTTTAGTTTCTTTAGCTTTGCTTGCTGTTCATAACAAGTTAGATCCCGTCTTACTTTGTGTGGGAGAGAAACACGCTCCACTTTTAAAATCTAGAACACATCATAGGATTCTTCATGCCTATCTTTTTGCTGTTGTGTGTTCTTTATCTTTTCGTAGCTACTGCCATGTCTAGTTTTAGTCTTAGTTTGTCTTTAGCAAGAGCCTTGGCTTTTGTTTAGTTTGTTGCTGGACTCTCTTTAGTTTTCATGATTATCTTGTTAAGAGAGTTGGTTGTTGCACTAAGTTATGTCTTGTCTTGAGAGTAGGTAATTGAGGTTGCTATTTAATTCTAGTAGTAACTTGCAATAGTTTTGAAGTTTTGATGTGAGTAATGTTTGAACTTTTGGTGTCAAGAGCTCTAGCCTATTAGTGATAGGTGTCGTATTTTGGGAAATCCGTGTGTATTTTTCAAAACCTACAAAACTAGTTGAGACTCAAGCGTCTAAGCTTGGGGATGCCCCCGTGCATCCCCTTCTCCATCAACAATTATCAGTTCGTCCTTCGTCTCACTATATTTTTATCACTTCATGCGTTATGTGCTATGCTTGGAGCGTCTCGCTCTTAGGTTTTATTTTTAGTTTCTTTAGCTTTGCTTGTTGTTCATAACAAGTTAGATCCCGTCTTACTTTGTGTGGGAGAGAAACACGCTCCACTTTTAAAATCTAGAACACATCATAGGATTCTTCATGCCTATCTTTTTGCCGTTGTGTGTTCTTTATCTTTTCGTAGCTACTGCCATGTCTAGTTTTAGTCTTAGTTTGTCTTTAGCAAGAGCCTTGGCTTTTGTTTAGTTTGTTGTTGTACTCTCTTTAGTTTTCATGATTATCTTGTTAAGAGAGTTGGTTGTTGCACTGAGTTATGTCTTGTCTTGAGAGTAGGTAATTGAGGTTGCTATTTAATTCTAGTAGTAACTTGCAATAGTTTTGAAGTTTTGATGTGAGTAATGTTTGAACTTTTGGTGTCAAGAGCTCTAGCCTATTAGTGATAGGTGTCGTATTTTGGGCAATCCGTGTGTATTTTTCAAAACCTACAAAACTAGTTGAGAACTCTAGCTACTAGATGGATTACTAATCTTTGGAGGGATCGAATATTAGAGAACACTCACGTACCATGAGTTGAGGATGCGCAAGGATAACCAAACCCCCATACACTCCTCCTCGGGGTACTTGTCTCTTTGTGAACCTCCTTACTAGATTGAGAGTTACCGATAATAAGTACATGAGTTCTTCGGACTAATGTAAGTATTGAAAGTTGACACTTCCACCTTCCCATATTTTGCTAGCCTCTCCCGTGCCGTGCATTGCCTTCTTCTCATTCCGAGAGTTGGTGTCCACCTTCGCCGGTACATCCAAACCCTTAGCATCATACGCTCTGTCATCATAAACCTCCTTATATCTTTCCTCAAAACAGCCACCATACCAACCTATCAAGGCATTTCCATAGCCTTTCCGAGATATATTGCCATGCAACATCCACCTCTTCATGACTTGATCTTCATGTCATACATGTTCCTGCTACACTAGCAGCGAGATACATTGCATACATCATGATAGTTATATCTTCTTTATGTGAGTACCTTTGTAAAGTGTGAAAGATCTCCTATATTCTTGTAAAATATAGTGTTGTCCCTAAAGTGAGGAAAAGATCCCAAAGAGGACAAAATCAAAAGATCCCAAAGAGGACAAATGAGAGTTAAATAGAAAGAGCCATTGAGGCCACCAAAAAAATACAAAAAATAGAAAAAAGAGAAACAGAGAAAAATAAAAAGAGAGAAAGGGGCACACTACTATTCCTTTTGAGAGATCCACACTAGTACTTCATCTTCTATCCCTTGTACTCCATAGAGATCATCATACATGCCTATAGCTATGTGGGGACCCTTCACACTATAGAACTTGGCTTGTATATTCCAATGATGAGCCTCCTCAAAAGAGCTCTAGGTCTTCTTGAGCAAGCAAGTTAGATGCACCCCCACTAGTTCCATTGGAGAGCTTTTAGCTCATATGTGCATCCGTTGCATGGCAATCCCTACTCCTCACATCATATCTATCATTTGGCTTTCTCTCGCCTATGATTTTCCTCATTGATGTGAGCCTTTCACACCTTTTTGTCTTCCTCCTCCACCTTATTCTCTCTTTGCCATCCTAAGTGTCAACTTTCTTGCTTACGCTCATCCATTGCACGAGTGCTCAAAATATAGAAAGGGAGTGGATCAAATTGACTTGTACCTGGCTAGTGATCTGGGGATGAGTCAAGATAAGATTCGAAAGAAGACCAAGTGTGAAACTTTAGTAGATTGAGTTATCAACACAAAAATATTTTTTCTCGTATATCCCTATCCCCTTTCTTGCACGCAAACACCATTTGGAGACATTCGAGTCACGGACAACGAGAGCTCTTGCACCTTTATGTTCTTTTGTTACCTGTTTCAATGCTAATATAGACTCTTCCATGTTATGACTTGAATTGAATCTCTAACCTTGATTGCTTTACTTTTTAAAGTTCTTATATGGTTGCTAGCATGTCACCACAGAAATTATGTTGTTATCATTTACCTACTCGAGGACGAGCAGGAATTAAGCTTGGGGATGTTGATACGTCCAAAACGTATCTATAATTTCTGCGTGCTCCATGCATGTTTTGTGTGATATTTCTATGATCTAGATACACTTTCATACACTTTTGATCATATTTGGACTAACCTATTAACTCAGTGCACCACAGTGCCAGTTCCTGTTTTCTGCTGTTTTTCTATTTCAGTTTTCCCCCATATAAAAAGTTGTAAGGCCCGATATGCAGTACTGTTCCAGATCTAGACGTTTCCATCCAGATCCGGGGACGAAGCACATATCGTTCCCACCGCGACATATGACGAAGTCATATGCCCCGGATTTCCAACATGATATCACAACATTACAGATACAGGATACAACATCTCATACAATCGGCATACAACTGCCTCAAATACAATTCAACAGCGGAAGGTACATGTCTGAGTACAGACTACAAGCAAATGCCTAGTGGCAAAGAGAAAAACATCGATCCCATAACCACACGGGTCCAGGCCCTCCGCCGGGATCCGCCTAACTAGTCGTCGTCGAGTCTCCACGTGAAACGTCGATCACCATACCTGTTGTCGATCAAGAACCCTGAAAAGAGTTTGGGGGTAGTATCATGAGTACAGAGGTACTCAGCATCCAACTGTAGTGGTCATCTGACCCAGCAAGGACTTCATCACTCGTCATTCTAGGACAACTAGTAGTTTACAGTAAGGAAGGGGTAAGTGGTGAGGTTGCTGCCGCACTAGCATTTATGAAGTGGCTAACGATCTAGAGAGTAAGATAAGAAGCCAAGCATTCGATGAGGAATCTCCTCCAACAAGTCTGCTATCCACCTACATACGCAAACATAACACCTATCCTATCCTTGTCCTCCTCTTCGCATCCCGACGAAGAAGAAGCAGTCAAGGCACACACACACATTGATCAAGTTATATTAAGATTATCTCAGTTGTTGTTGTCTATGAACAAGGAGTAGGTCTCAAGTCGTCCGTAACCGTGGACACGGCTTCTCGAAAAGATTTAACCCTGCAGGGGTGTACCAACTGCCCATTACGAGGCTCCGCACGCACGTCCATCACTCTCAGTTGCTACCCATCACAGGCAACCATTTTATGATTTAGTTCCAAGAGATCCGAAACGACAGGTCCCTCTAGCTAACAACAAACAAATCCGGGTGGCCCCCGAGGAGTCGACACCCAATCCAAAAGCCGGCCACGCTCTCGGATCGGACTCTTCCGTATGACGCAGGTCGGATTGCCGGTTAATCACACATGGGAAACCGGGTCCTAGCTGATCGGGTGGACCAACAGAGAAACAAAGTCTCCACTGGCCCAAGTTGTTTTAAAACAGCTGGGGGCCCAACCAAGCACACACACGTTTTCAAATGGTAAATCAGCTTGGGCCACCACTAGAAATGTTTGAAGCTAGATAGGTAAGAAAAGGGGACCCCATAAAATCCCACACGCGGTTAGGCACGCTCAGTCTTAAAACCAATACCCGGAGCTCGGATCCTAGGTGACTCGAATGGAACAAAGCGTCGGGGCGGGATAGCCTAGACCTTCCATCCTTCGTCGAATATAGTCAACATTATAATAATCATATCATCAACAACAATATAATAAGGTGATATCCCAAACCCAGGAGTAACCGGGTAACATCAGAGCATCCTAAGCATGCATACTAAGCAGGAGCTGAGCAACGAGCAATAATAACATAGCAGTACAAGGTTTGCTGGGAAGGGACATGGCTGTATCGGTTTGAAAGAGGTTGTAAACATGTGGTAGGATCAAACATCGAACCTAGCCTAGACTAGCATGCAAACCGTTGGTTGAAATAGAATGGATCATAAGTAATGTATAGTCCTTGCCTGTTGATAAGTCGGATTCCGAAGGTGTAGTTGATCGCGAGCTCGCATCGTCTCCGAGAGGTACCCGCGGAAGCACACAAGACGGTAAACACTGGAAAGCAATCAACGAGCAAGCATCTATTACTACGAAGAAAACACGAGCAAGCATCAACAAGAAGCAACACGAGACATCGCACCTACCGTCGAGAGCGAAATCTAACAGGTTAAGTGGAGTACTCGTCACACACGACGATACTGCATGATTATAAGGGTTCTAGTTGTTTAGCTACAGGTGGTCAACAAAGGTTGTTAACATGGCATCTCACACAAGCATGGCATAGCACACAAACATGGCAAGAGCTGAAGCATAAATAAACTACCTAAGCTAGTCAATTTAAGTAGGGTGAAATCCTAGACATGGCAAACTATTGCGGACCCCACGATATTTATTGCATTTGGTACTGTTCTTCCCTAAACATAATTTTATTATTTTTATTAGCAAGCAAGAGCAGCACAAACACAATCTACATGCAATTCTAATCAAGTTACATATAAAGAACATTTTAAACAGAGCAACGGTTAAAATTTTATTGCAGTTACAGTTACAGTGGCAGGCAGTGTAATTAGCAGATAAACAATAAGTAAACAAATTCAAACATGGCAAACAAGCACAAATTATTAAACTAGACACAATTCTAAGCAAGTTTCATATTTTACGCGTCGCGATCGGAGCTACAGTTAAAAAGTTACGGACACCACAAAAATCCTAATACAATTTGCCTAAATAAATAAATAAGCAGAAAAAAAAATAGTTGACAGGCCGAAACTACTGGGCCGGCCCAACTAGCAGCACAGAAAAAAAAACAAATAAAAAAAAAGAAGTCTCACCCTAACGGGCCAGGCCCAACTGGCCGGACTGGATCTGGCCGCCGGCTGGGCCGTGCTCGGGCGGACTGGAGGCTGGGCCTGGGACGCAAGGCCGGCCCACGCGAGCGGACGCGTGCGGCGTCGGGAGGCCGAGCTCCTGCTGGCCATGGCGCCTGGCGCAGCGGCGGCTTCCATCGGCCGGAGCTCCGGCGAGGCTCAAGGATGGTCGGGGACGGGCGCGGGGTCGCCGGAGTCGCCGGATCCGGCCGCGATGGTCACAGGAGGGGTGCGGGGCAAGGGGATTGGGCGGCACGTCGAGCTCCAAATCGTTGCGTCCATGGCGGCTGTCCTATTCGGGCAGAGAGAGAAGAGAGAGGTTAGAGGGAGAGGGAGAGGGAAGGAGGAGGAAGAGAGAGAGGGGAAGGAGAGGAGGGAGTGGGGCGGCCTGGCCTGGCTGCTGGTCGCCGGCGGCGGCCTCGGGCCCGGCGGCTGCGCTCGGACGCGTCCACGGGAGAGAGAGGAGAGATGGAGAGAGATGCTGGGTTGGGGGGAGCTCCCTGGGCCGTCGGATCGCGAGATCTGACGGTCCAGGATGCATCTGGCTGGATTTCGGGCAAAAAAAGAGTAAATGCGAAAATTGGGGCACTTGTGAGGAGGTGGCTGCAAATTTTGTGCTAGGGAAACCCTAGAAAAGGGGTGGGAGTGTGGTGGTCTTTATATAGCCCCGGTGGCTGGCAGTTTGCAAAAACATCTCCGGTTTTTCGCTCGCGCGTGCGGTGCTCACGTTTCTGACCGCCGGGGGTCCGCAGTACCTCCGATTCGGGTAAAACTTCGAACTGCGCGATCAGTGCGTCGAGCCGGTGGCGTTCACCTCACGCTGGAATTGTTTCGAGAACACTTTCCGGCGCGCTATAAAAATACCCCGTTTAATTATTAAACGGGGTTTTACGTTCCGTTGGCTGCGGCTGGTCTCGTGCGGTTTTCGCGACGGTGAATGGGTGAAACCCGGTGTCGCAAAGGTCGAGTGTCAGGGTGGCAAGGGTCGGTCTCCGTCCGATACGAGATAAGAGGGGGAAAATAATCGCCGATCGATAAATCGGGGATGCAAACACCGCAAACAAATCAGACAATCAGACAATTCACACCGAAAACAAAATTTTTAATTTTTGTGAAAACTGGGCTGTTACAAAAGTGCTCCCCTGGTGCCCCCCTGGTTCCCCCCTTTGACCCTATTTATTCTCCCGTCGCGGAAACCCTGATTCCAGACCCCTTTTCTCCAGAAGCAATTCCGATCTCCGCCGCCATCGCCATCAAGTTTCGGGGGGACATAATTCCTGTGCCGGCACCCTGCTGGGACGGGGAAGTGCCCCCGGATTCATCTTCATCGTCGTTGCTTCCCCCCTCCATGAATCGGAGTAGTTCCTCCTTGGGGCTGAGGTTTCTACCTGTAGCTATGTGTTTTTCTCTCTCTCCCATGATGTGATCTTTCTTGTGATCATTGGCTATGTTAATCTAGGGTGATCCCATGATGTTTCCCCTTCTTCTATGTATTGGATTTGATGTACTCACTTGATCCTATCTAGTATAATCCCCGAGACCATGGTGACAGCGGCCTATTGGACATGGGTTAGAAGAATATTTTCATCAGTGATTTCCTCTTTTGTGTGTGGATTGAAGATTGAGAGTCTTTTGGTGCTTGTCTTTGACTATCCTTTAGATATGTTGTGGTGATTGTGGTACTCTCTTTGGATGGCCGCGGTGACATTGGGAAATCCATAGATGAGAACTACGAACTTTGAGGTGTGCTTTTGTAGCCCTACATAATTCTCATCCTCTCTTGACCACAAAGGAATGACCTCCGAGTGCGTCTCCATTGCATGTTTTATGGGAAATATCATGTGATTAGACTATGTTAATGTTGTTGAGAGTTGCCACTAGTGAAAGTATGAAGCCTAGGACTTGTTTCCACCATTGCAATACCGTTTGTGCTCACGTTTACCACTTGTTTCTTTGCTGCACTTTTTATTACAGATTTATATTACTTTGTTTTGCCACACCTATCACCCATATTTTACCATCTCTTCGCCGAACTAGTGCACCTATACAACTCCTAGTTGTATTAGGTGTGTTGGGGACACAAGAGACTTCTTGTATCTTAATTGGAGGGTTGCTTGAGAGAGACCATCTTCAACCTCTACTTCCCTGAGTTCGATAAACCTTAGGTCATCCACTTCAGGGAAATTGTTGCTGTCCTACAAACCTCTGCGCTTGGAGGCCCAACATAGTCTACAAGAATAGAAGCGTGTGTAGACATCACTTGCAGCATGAGAAGAGAAACAACCAACAGTTCATATAAAGCATAAAGTAACAATGAAGCAGAAGTTGCTGCAGCATTGTATAATATAAGTTGTAATGATTAATAATAATAATGCCTCCGAGTTCCCTCCTCGACTTCCCTGCGAGGAAGAAAACCCGGAACCATACAGTTTAATAGTAATAGTTTGTAGTGGTAAGATCCAGCTTCAGCATAAAGCGTGCTGTTACCGTGGACACGGCTATTCGAATAGATTAAACTCCATGCAGGGGTGCACTACTGTTCAGCCTGCACGCTGGGATCTCCAGGGTGGCGTACACCTTGTTAGGGAATGCCCCACCGAGGCTATCCCGACACATCGCAACCCATCCTAGGCTCAGCAGAGAGGCCATCCGTCGGACTATATCCTATGCGCCAAGGGGTCTAGGTCCCTCACCCTTGCACGCTCCTGCACGGTACGAGACTGGCCGGTGAAGCAAAAGCAAATCCAAAACACACCTGCTGCAGCAAAGAAGACAAGACCGCTTCCCGGCTATCATCCCATGGTACTGCTGACGTTTGAAGAGCTTTCGGACAAACTACGACGCGGGGGAGCCCATAACTCTTTATCCCACGTGAAGGTAGTGCGTACAGACCAACGGGCCTCTCAAGTCATCCACCGAACCATTTAGCATTTTAATTAACCTGCGTGACAACCGTTATCGTTGCCTCGACTTAGCCGACCCGCGGTCAACGACAACAGTCAGGACCACCAGTACATCAGTGCCTGCCCTGTCGTCCCACCAAGTCACTGCGGTTACCAACAAGGTGAACCGTCTCCTTACCTTGTCTCGTGTGTGCTCTTGGTAGAGCTCGACTTTTTTCGTGGTTTGGTAACTCTCGCGAGATACGAGCAGGGGCCAAGCATGCCAGTAACGTCGGTCGTACCCTCCCTGTCGCTCCCGACAATATACCGCTCGCGGGCACCGTTGGGTCGCCCGACTCTTAGCTTTAAGGACACCAGTTGATTCGAGTGCCTACCATCAAGTGAAACCAGGAGGAATCACCCTCGATGGCACCCTTAAATGGCTTCGACAGAGACATCAGTGGAATGAATTAAAGAGGAATATTCTCGTATCACCCCGGTGGTGCCGAGACACCAGCGGAATGAACTAAAGAGGAATACCCTCGTATCATCCCAGTGATGCTACGCTACTGAGCCGGCGAGAGTGAAATACGAGTTCGACCACTCGTAAGTCCAACTCGAAGCACAGAGTCTCGCCGTTGTAGGTTCCCTAGGGCGTCTGCATTGATTCGTACCAGTTGCAGTTGTATATATTTTGTATCCGCGTCACTCCCCTGAGTGGCCACGACCCGCTATCTAATCCTAGCTAACAATGCGCAGGGCTCACTGCTGAATATAATATATAGATATAGCAGGCAGCATAGGATAAGGAAGGTACAACAAGGGGCGACAAAATCAGGCTATGTAATTGAATAGGATTGTAACGTAGCAGCAGCAGTAACAATGCCTAGTGCAAGAAAGTACGGAAAGGTAGGCGATATCTGGGGAAGAGAATGGCTTTGCTTGCCTGGAAGCTCGACGGTAGGGGTAGGGTCGTCGACGAAGTAGTCGTACCCGGCAGCGGTGTAGTCGGCGGTAGCAGCGGGGTCTACCGGAGAATAAAGGGGGAAAGAAACAGTAAATACAAAGCAATCATAACAAACAGATGAATGACATGACGTATGCAATGTTAACGGTGTTCTAACGCAGTACAATGTGTTATGCTCGGAGCGGGAATTCATCCGGGGATGAACTGCCAGCTCCGGGTGATTACCGGACAGGGTGTCCGGAGGGGGAAGGGATCATGCCGGAGGTGTCGTGGACAATCGACAAACATGTGGATGGTGTATTCAGGTTAGTTGAACTATTCTGAACAACTTTCGTGTTCAGAATAAATTCATCCGGATACTTTAACAGTACCGGACAAATCATCGGACAAACGGTCCGGAGGGGGACGGTTTCGTGTGCGGCATGTTAGAGGGTGTGGTGGGGGTATGGGTGCAGTATTCGTAATCGTTGACCCGTTCTGAGCAACTTTCGTATACGAAAGTTTTTCATCCGGACAACTGTTATCGGTACCGGGAATTACCGACAAACGGCCCGGGAGGGGGTGTCGATGTTCGTCGTGTTAGGGGGTGTGGTTGACATACAGATAGTGTATTATTATTCGTTGTATTTTTTCTGATCAATTTTTATATACAAATTATTTTAATCCGACTTACGGTTTAAAAGATATTAATTTTCTAAGCTTAAATCAATTTTAAATCATCTATAAACCTTTTTCTATTCTTTTATTATTTATTTAATATAAATTATATTCATTTTAATACTGACCAGTGGGTCCCACTGGTCAGTGACATATTAAACAATTTAACTTAATTAACTAACTAAAAAGGGGGGGTCCCACATGTCATACATTAATTAAACAGACTAATCATCTTAATTAACTTATTAGCAGGTGGGGTCTATCTGTCATGGAAACAGGTTTTAATTAGTGTTTTAATTAATTCCAGAGAGGTATTAAGGGGGGCGGCCCCACTAGTCAGTGGCCCATGGGGGGATTATTAGCGCTAATAAGGGGGGGGGGGGGGTTAGTCCCACAGCAAGCCGGCGGCGAACGCACGCCGGCGACGTCAGTTTCGGCGAGGGGGCGTGTAGTGGGGGTGGAGGGCCGCGGCCACGGGCGGCGAAACGGCGCGCGCAGCAGCCGCTTCAATACATCGCGCGTGGAGGAGCAGGGCGCGGGGCACACGCGGCCGAGGTGGTTAGCCGTGGGCGAAGCTCAGAGCGTGGCGGAGGGGGGCTACGGGCTGGGGGCGGAGGGTGGCGCGGCGAGCGTGCGCGACCAGTGCGCGAAGGGGGGGCGTCCAAAGGCGTGGGCTGGGAGCGACCAGAGTCCACGGGAGCGTGAGCTCCCGTCCATGGCGGTCGGTGACCACAGCGTCGAACGGGGAGGGGCCTGCGGCGGCGGGTTCGAAAGGGAAAACTGAGGAATCAGCGGGAAGCTCACAGGGGTCCTCGCCAGCGCGGTTTGGAGCAGCAAGGTGGCCGGAGAGTGGCGAATTGAGCGGCGGCGCCACCGGGATGCAGGGCGGGGCGGGCTCGATTCGCGAGCAGCGGGGCGTCCCGCCGAGGACCGGCGGCACGGGGAGACGAGGACGTCGACGTTGGAGCGCCCGGACAGCAACCGGTGGCTCGAGGAGGTGGGTGGCCGCGTCCATGGCGGTGGCGCGCCCACGGCGGCGCAGCCGAGCGACGGGAGAGGAGGAGGGAGGCGTGAGGGGGGAAATGGGAGGGGTTAGGGTTTCCCGGGGCAGGGGAGGCTTTATACTCCAAGGGGAGCCGGGGGATGGACGCCAGGGCGGCATGGCGTGGCCATGGCCGGGCGATGCGTGCCACGCCTCTCCTGTGAACAGGAGGAAGACGATGGGGAGGGGGGCTGGGATGGGCTTGGCCCAGTGGGGGGGAGGGGGTGGGCCTTGCCTAGTGCGAGTTTTCTTTGTTTTGTATTTTATTGCCTGCCAGAAAATTTTCTGATCTGTTTTAATTTTTTTGGCCACCAAATGATTTTTAATAAAGATGGAACCCATTTGTATATTTGTGTTGCCACTTGGAGAGATGCCACAAAAAGTTTGAGACTTTTATAAATTCGATTAATATTTTATTTAAATAACAAATGATTAAAATAGACTGGTAAAGCTACTGTTTTAATTGTTTGATTTATTTGGTAGTTCAATAAATTTCCCAAACTATAGGGACATGATCAAATGATTATTATACATTTTACAAAATTTGTTTCACCATTTTTGAGCAAAGTTTAATTGTCACCTATTTTTAATATTCACCACAAGGCACTTTGAGTTTTGATTTGATTTCAATTCAAAGGGGTTAGACTTGTTGTGATTCAAGATGATCAAGGCCCATGGCCATATTGCTTTCAATAACATCACAAGGGCAATTTGAATTTTTTGAACTGACCCAGGTTGATCAAAGCAAAATTTTGAACAGTAATGATCAACAGTAATTGTGATTACTGTTCACTGACAGTGAGAGTGTTACACTCGACCCCTCCCAGGTATATTCCTTGCAGTCTGCACATGCAATATAGAACTCCTTCCCGTTAGCCTTTTGATGTTTTCCAGCTCTGCAACAAACCTTTGGACAAAGAGATGGGTGGCCATCGGGCTCTGAAATATTGCCTCATGTATTGCTTTGCGCCGGCCCGTCCAGATAGCCCACAGCGACACGACAGTTCGCACAAAATATGGATGTGGCATTGTATCCTTCAAGTGGAATAGCCAAAGCTTAGCACTTGGCAATTGAGGCACCCTCAGTGCGTTAGTAATCTCGTCGTCACAAAGGGCCCACCCGTAGTGAGCCATAGGGCAGTCGATCAACGAGTGTCTCCACGAGTCTACCTCCCCGCAAAACTGACAATGATCATCAGTACTCATATTTCTGTGGTTGCGGACATCTTCAGTGGGCAAAGACTGGTGACTCAATCTTCACAGGAAGGTTCGTATCTTTGCTGGTACCTGCGTTTTCCAGAGTGTTTGCCACCCCCTTTCCTCCTGAACAGTTTCAGATGTCGAATCCCTGCCATACAAAAGATTCTCACCTCTGCTCTTGATATTGGAGAGAAGCCGGTACAGAGATCTAACAGAGAACTGTCCATTCTTTTCAAACTGCCATGACCAACTGTCCGATTGCTGCTGAGTGCTGACCGGTATGTTCATTATAGCTGAAACATCATTCGGCAAAAAGCATCGTCGAAGAAGGCCCTCTCTCCATCTAGCTTCAGAATGATCAATGAGTTCTTGTACCCTCACCGGTCGGTTTGCAGATATACAAGCAATTGGCCACATCACTGCGTCTCTAGGGATCCAATTGTCCTCCTAGATTATTCGCGTCGAAGCACCATCTCCAATGCGCCTGATCAGCCCATTTGACAAGGCATCCCTCCCAAAATGCGTGTAGGAAAACCCTATGGGTAGGCAGCCATACCAAAATGCATACCCTAGGAGTACGTCGGAGAAGGTAGAAATAGAACGGGGAAGTTTTCGTGGGCTTGAGACGAAAAAAAAGTTTTCGTGGGCTTCTAGGTATCTTCAGCCCATGTGTGTTTAGTACTCTCTCCCCTTCAGTACCATTCTATTCGGCCCATTAAACCACTCCGGCAACGCGAGGACGCCGGGGAAGCGGTGCGGCAATCACGAGTGCTCCTCCGGCTAACGGCGGCGATGGACGGGAGCGACGCCGACCCCGGGACGGGACGCGGCGGCGGGGGGTTTGAGTGGGACGCGGATTCTCAGCTCTACTACCACGCCAGGTTCCCCTTCGTACCCCGTACGGCCTAGGTTTCTTCTTCCAAAACTCCGGCCCCAGTTGGGGCTGCCCGAATCCATTCTGTTATCGAGTTTTTACCGATACGGGAGCGTTGATGCGTGATAGAATCATTTGTTCGAGAACGGGTGATGGGGCTGGTAGTTAGTACAGTAGCAAATTTAGGGACCATCAGGGTTCTGGGGTTACCATTGCTTCCTCAGTGCAGATTGCTCACCATTATTTACATTTTTGGGTTAAATATCTGTTGCTGTAGTGAATTTCACTTGAATATATGGTGCATCGTCACAACTCACAACTAATTAGCAGTAGGAGTCTTAAGACTGAGAGCACATAGGATTATTTATGTTGGATGTTCCTGTGAGGGAAGAAGATGACGAGGGTCCTCCATCGCACAAGTCATTTGTCCTATAAATTGTGAGCGCCTAACAGCCTAAGTGAAGAAATCTCTTAGTTTTAAGTGAGTTTAGGTGTGTTAATTTTGCGTAAACGCTAGACAGTGGTCTGCTAATTATATGGCGCGTGCTTTAAGTTCAAGATATCATGATAACCGCACATGTGACCTTTCTGACTGCAAATGCTTCATTCTTATATGTGTTCATTGTGTTATACAGAGTTTGGATGGTTTTATGTGTAACACTCACTTCATTCTTCAACAGTGAATCAGTAGGTGCAGAATACCGAGCACAAATAGCTTGTAATTTGCTTGATAATTCCTTTTTTTTTCTTGTATCAACCAAACTTATTCTTTGGATGCAGTTCATGACATAGAAATATAAGGCTTTCTCTGTCCAAAACTCTACTGCACTTCTCTGTTCAGCATATTATTTTCTTTCTAAGTATTGCCTTTTATTTTCTTCCTTTTCGTTTTGGTTATTACCGTTGTTACATTTTAAACTTTTCTTCTGATGTTTACTTGGAAATGTATCATTTTCAGTACTGGGTTTTACCATGACCCTGTCGCTGGCTGGTACTACAGCAGCACAGATGGTCAGTACTACATCTATGAGAATGGAGATTACGTGTTATGGACTTCAGATGCGGTACTCATAAGTTCATCTGGTTTCTCAAAATTTCTCAACGTGTCATTGTCTTGTGTGATCTTACACCCATGTCCATATTCAAACAGGGCAAGGAACCCAATGTACATAATCCATGTGATGAAGCTAGCCAAAGTTTCGTGGAATCCTCTTGTAAGTCTCATTAGTTGATAATATTGCAACTTTTGAGGCATATTTGTTTGGCATCTATATCTATTTTGGAATTAATTGTTGCAATGTAAACATGCGATCTTTAGCTTCAGAACACTGGCACCAGCCATATATGAAACTAGATGATACCCCGCCCGTTGCTGCGGGAATCATTTACAATATATTTTGAATGATTAATTGCATGAAACATTAATAGTTAAATTAATAGTATATAAACTAAAGTATCAAAATACATTTTATGTATTGTATTTTATTATTGTGTAGCTAAAAATATTTATTAAATATAAGTAATGTAATATAATGAAAAAAATACATGCATGTTGAGTGAGTTGGCATGTGTCATTATATTGATGTATGCATGAGATCAACTAATAACGAAGAACTTTTTCTCATGCATATTGTGGTGAGTCTTTGAGGATGTAACATGTATGCATGTTAAAAGTGATGTAATATAATAGGAAAAAAATCCATGAATGTTGAGGAAGGTTGCATGTGTCATTAAATGGATGTGTGCATGAGATCAACAAATAGTGAAGAACTTGTTCTCATGCATATTGTGGTGGGCCTTTGATGAGGTGGCATGCTTGCATGTTGAGATAGATAAGATAGTGGGGATGATCTATTATAGTATTATAGATATGTGAAAGGGAACCTGCACTACAGCATTTTATATTTTGCGTTTCTTGTATAGGAAGGGTCCAGACTATCCTTTTGGGAAACAAATCATGAAAAATTGAAGTCTTTGTAACAGTTGGTATCGGAAAGATAATGCAGTATTTTTTTCCACGTTTAATAGCAGGACCGGAACTGGATATTCCACATCAACCGCCATCAGAATGGTTATTGCATAAATAACTACCTCTCTATTATCTGACAAACATATTTTTTCAGACCCCTGATTCTTTTGCGCTTGATTCTGTTATTCTTTTACAGGCTGGAGGAAACATTAATCAACATGTATTTATCAGGATACTCTAACATAGAGGTCAACAGTGAAAAATTACTAGGAGAATCACAAATAAGTGGTTAGTAACTTAAATTATTGCTGTTTTTCCCTACCTCCTTGTATTGTGAGGTGCTGAAAGTCTGCACTGGCAATTCTAACGAACTTACTATGGTCACCAGAGGAAGGCAAAAGTGAGGCAGTTGAGAACAAACTCAGTAATGTGGCTTCAGATGACGCGTCAGACTCTCTGAATGATGCTACATTACAGCAAATAGAAGATAAAATGCAAACTGAGAACTTCACAGCTGTGCATGAAACTTTAGGGGAAGGTGAGGGGTGTTTACTGAAGTGCTGAACATTGACACATATTAAGGATTATCAGGTGTGTTGTCTCTGTGTGATGTGTGGGTCTTACTGATATTTTGCTTTGCATATTACTTCCCCAGAAGAAGAGAAATGGCTTTCTCAGTATGGTCAAGTAGAGAGAGTAAATGACGAGCTGCCATTGTTTCCAAGCGTTGATCTTTGGGACTGGCATATAGTCACAGAGCCTGTTAGCACAGGTCAGCCGATGACTAGGCTTGTGGGGCGTTTAACTAGGGGTTCTAGTAAGCTTCATCCTTCTCTGCCTGCTCGTGGTGGCCTTCTAAGAACCGCTCCTGTGCGTGAAGTTCATCTTGATCTTGTACGTGTTTCATCAGGTAAGACTGGATACTTGGATAGGGTAGAAAGGTAGGAAAGTGCACCGCTCTTTTGATACCAAGGCATAGATGGTTTTACTTCCTAATATAAGTAAAAAAATGCGGGTAATAATATAAGTAAGTTTCTTTTGCTGAAACTTGAATATATTATATAATGGATTTTTCTCTATCAGATACCATTATTAAAGCTAACAAAAATACAGAATACTGTCAACTGTCAAGACAGATTTCCACTGTTCTTTGGTCAACAATTCTTTTGCCTAAAACTCCATCTAATACTTACTAGTACTCACGTATCATTATATTATATCAGGAAAGTTGTACAGGCTAAGGAACCCAAGCAGAAAATACCTGGCCTCTTTATCAGTGTATGACTCTTCGAACCCAACAAAAGATTGGGATTTTCCTGACCTATATGCCAACCCTAATAACAATTCAGATAAGCAGTCTCCTGCATGTTGCCTGTCCGACGTTGCTCATGAATCATCTACCGGGGAAGGTGTTTCAGCTGCTAGTGGCAAGGTAAGTTAATGTTTAACTGATCCTCTCGTTGCCATTTGCTGAAATGTTGTCTAACCTGTTCGTTTCCCAACTATTTATAGAGACTCAAGCCCATCTGTAGATGTATGTCCCAGTTGTTGTCTTGCACCCTTTTCAGGGACATTAAGCTGATTTTGACAGTGGCTCAACTTTGTGTTATTTTCATCTTGTTAGTGAATTTGGCAACCTATTCGTTCGTCATCTCATGCCACCTTAGTGGAGATCATATGATTGTAAGCAATAGTAAAAAAACATAGAAGAAATCTTAAAGGCTAGAGGAAGCATCAATGCTTCTTTTGTCTAGTGAATACTATTCCTAGGTAACAATGTGAATGGCCAACGTTAAACTCAAGGAGTTTGATGCTTATATAGACAGATTTATTAATGATTTTATGTCAACAATGCTTTCCATTGAATTGGAATTTGATTGACAGCAGTACTATTCCTATGTACACTATGTAGCCTGATTCTGGGTGTTGTAAACAATGTCTATGCATAGTTGAAAAGTTAAATAAAGTATTGTACTATCATATCGCTGTATCAAAATACATTGAAAATGCAATATTGCTCCATGTTCTAATCTTTATTAAAATAATCATCTATAGAAGTTTGGAGTACCAGCTGTGTTTGAATTGTTTCCTTACACGGCCATGTTTCTAATTTCTGTTGTAAATATCAAACTTAAAGCATCAGCACTGATGTTCTTGACAACAGTATTCTGAGATTTTTTTCAATATTTGTAGGAGCACAAGAATACCTATAGGGACAGAGCTGCTGAAAGAAGAATACTACACCGCGGCTTAGGTATAGGACCTGGGCAGAAGCAAACTAACGCCATAAATTCTGATGAATATGAAGAGGCAATCGAGGACATGGACTCATTGGGAGCTGCACCAGTTGATATGAACTTATGTTCCAGTGGTTTGAAGTCTGCCAAGAGAATCATGGAGAACATGGGCTGGAAAGAAGTATGTGTCTATCTTATCTGTACTATTGCACTTGGTATATGCCTTTGCATTCTAGGATAAACTTTTTTTACTATCGAGAACAACGAGAAAAATACGTCTTTTTATGAACAAAAATATTATACGTATATAGTCTTCCTACAGCTATTATTAAAATTAAGTGTAATATTTTGTGAAGCATGTTTTTCATTGATCAGTTTTTTTTAGCAAACACATGGCAAAATATTGATAAGTAATCTATTTCTTAAAACATTTAACTTTCCTATTGATATTGTTTTATTGTCAAACTTGTTTAGGGAGAGGCCCTTGGTAAAAGCAGACAGGGTATTGTAGAACCTATACAACCTACTTTCAACAAACATGGTGCTGGTTTGGGATGGAATCAAACCCGCTGAGATGTTCCTGATCTCTGAACCCCTGTACATGGTGATTTCAGTGCACACTTCTTTACCTCCGGAGGTAAATTATATTGCATCTAATAAGATAATGAGAATGCACCAAATTTATATATTCATTAGTTTGTGCAGCTTCCCTTACGCAAGTTAAACATTGAAACTTAACAACTTATACTTGAGACATATGTTTAACATAATTTGCTATTGGTTGTATCTTGAAAGTGTAAGTAGTAACTTCTCAAACTTTGGCATCGTTGATTGAGGTGTAACTTCTTCTATGCAGGATAGATGTATCAGATTCATGGTCATCGTGGCAGTCCTGACCGTTCTGAGGGCATTGTATGACTGATGTAGTCAAGGTTCTGTTTCCAACTTATGTTTAATTTGTCCTGTACTGCATCTAGGAAACCTATTGTGTAGCTGAAGTTGTCTGGATTAAAATCCTCAAGAAGGATGATTTTACCTGTCATCTTAGTATGATCTATATATTTTGTGCTTTTCCACCTGTGACCTGATAAAATGTGCAACAACCTGGACCTGGGATTGCTCTTTTTAACAATGTCTCTGTTTCTCTATCTTAATATGCTAAAATGCCTTTTAAACCTGTTGATCGTTGATCACGAGTTTCTTAGGTGTAGTTTGCAGTAGATGCAATTATTTTCTACTTTCGAGACTCTATGATACTATCACATATATATTTTGTTTTGGTGCTATGGATTTCAGCGCGATTATCTTATTTGATGTCATTTGACTATGACAACTACCCCAGTTCTTCAAGAAAATTGCATTAGGTTTATTCGTTCATCCTGATCCTGCATTTCATGCTGAGTGAATTAGTAGCTTGGCCAAGCAAGTCTCTTCCAGCCACATAGAAAGTGTAGCAAAAAGTAAAGTTAGTCCTCCTTGGGAGTGATTAACAATCGAAGTTTTTTTGGGAGCAGCCTGGAGCTGCTCGTTCTGCACAAGCAAGGTATATATGTACCGCATATGACAAAAGACGCAGAGATCACCGTGAGAAGGAGGGAAGAGGGTGGTTAGGACTTATTATATGCATACTTTTGGCCTAATTGCTTTCTAGGGCGGAAAGAAATCAAAGGGCTCAATTTCACGACCCCGGAAACCCGGGCACTGCTCCCAATATGGTTATAAAGAACAGTTCTTGGTGTGGCAATCACTCTGGTGTGGGTTCAACCGCCCAGGTGTGGGTTGACGCCAGAGCAACTCTGATGTGTGTTCAAACTATTATTTGAATCCGTAGTGATTTACTAAATGGAGTACTACTAGTGCATAATTCATCGTCTGCATCTTTTGTTGCTAAGATTCATCAGACCTTATGCACGGTTGTTGGTCCTGCAGGCACCAGAGGGCAGAGGATACCGTGAAAATCGTCGATGCAGCCCGTGGATGTTCTGTACCAGTTTGGATGGAAAATTTGAAGTTTACCATCGGTTACTATGGGGTCCACGAGATTCTTACTCCTTTTGTGCCTTATCTATTCCATAACCTATAGATTGATTTATCTATTTTGATGTGTAAATATAACAAAGAAAACATGTGATGCGATCGTCAAAATATCTCCATTTGATCTTTTGCTTGTTAATGATGTTGGTTGATTTCCTGACCCCCAACCTTTTCTTTGCTCACGAAACTGATTCACTCTAGTGAAGCTGCAATAAAGAGGATTGATCCATGAGAAAAGATGAGGTGAAACCGAAGAACACGGGATAAACAAACAGAAGGAAAACCAACCTAACTTATGCGATAATTGTTCTACTGAACAATTGAAGCCTTATGGTGAAGCTCTGCTCCACCAATCTACTATGGTTTTAGTACCAGTTTCATGTTTGGTAAGACACACAAACTATACTCTCTTACTCTTAGATAATGTTGGCTTTACTTCTGTCAATTTCTTGCTCTAGCTTACAAGAGAAAACATATACCTTCAATCAGATATTGAAAGCTTTGACCGCCGAAACCATTTTTAGTATTTAATACGTAGGGAACTTGAAAAATTATGTGTATAGATTTGTCTTAAAATAGATATTTACATAGTACTCCCTCCGTTTCAAATTACTTGACATGACTTTAGTTTAAGTTTTGTTTAAACTTGAACTAAAGCTATGTCGAGTAATTTGGAACGGAGGGAGTAGTATTTTAGTTCTGCTGAACATTATATATAAATACTTGCATTATAAAATGTTGACCAGTCGTCTGTTCCATAATGTAGTGCCTATATTTATTTTTGAAAAGTTAAGCTATGCGAACTTTGACCGAGTTTATATAGAAAATCATCTACATCTAGGATATCAAGCACATAGCTTCATATATTTGATATTGTAGATATAAATAGTTTTCTCTATAAATTTGATCAAAATTTACAAAATTCTACTTTTCAAAAAAATCTGAAACGGAGAAAGTATATCTTGACTTGAAGTGTTACTACTACCAAATAGTACAGTTGAGATTTCCGGTTGTGAAGCACTTATCTTTGACCCATCTCACCATCCTCCACGAGAGAGAGAGAGAGAGAGAGAGAGAACATGCCTCCGCCTACCTCTGCCGGCTCCATCGGGAACGTACGCAAGGTCCAGGCGGGCGGGAATCTAGCCGTGTCAAATCATTGGCACTGTTGGTTCCCGGCCCTCGACAGGAAAAGATGCAATCGCGATTTCCCATAACACGTCCTTCACTCCGCTCCCAGACGCGACAGCGGCCGTCCGTCCATGCAGAAAAAGAAGAAGAAACCTTCCAATCCAGACCGCCACCGCCCTGGTCGACGAGGACGGACGCAAGTCCCGATCCATCGTCCGTCAGACTCAGCTTGACGTGCGTAGTCCAGTGTCTGGTCTGGTCTGTACCCGGCTTGCATGCATGAAAGCAGCAGACCTGGATGGAGGCCAGGTGAACGCCCAGCCAATCAGGCCCTGCTGCCGCCCAACCGATTGGCCACTGCTGCGTGTAACTCTCTCCACCTCTCCTGGAGCCCTCCTAGCTCAAGTGAAAGTGCCTTCCCTTCTTTTCACATCACGGCATGTTCAATTGTTCATGCTGTTATCTTGTGCTTGCCTCGGCCTTATGTCCCCAGCCACAAGCCTGCAAATAATTGCACCACAACTAGTAGTAGGTAAGCTAAGCTAAGCTAAACTTAGGGCACTGAATGATGATGCTTGTTTATGGTTAATCCTTGCAAGCATGCGCACCCTTAATTGCCCTGGGGGTGGAGCCTCTAAAAACAAATGGACACCTAATGGTAGTAGTAGTGTGTTGCAAGCACCATCAGACCATCTCCTCCTCACATGACCCCTACTATGATATGATCCTATCCGGCCCCTGTCCTTGTGACTTGTATTCTTCTTGTCTTTAGCCCATCCATGTGCCCCTCCCCTCATGCCAAGATTCTCTCCTTGCCTCCCCCTGCTGCGCTTTCCCTCTCACGCGCTCCCCTCCCGCCCTGCCTTACCGACACAATGCATTTAACTATAAGCAATCTTTGCTCCTGTGTATCTACATACAATTGTTGCTTGCAAGTCTGTTCAAACATCACTGCTCAAAATTAGCAGAATTCCTTTTCCTCTCTTTAAGATGTTTCTTTCTTGGAGTTCATCTCATGCCATGTGTTTTTGCCCATTAGTGTAGAGAGAAAATGTGCTTTCAAGACCCAAGTACACATAAATTGGTACACATTCCTCGCTTAGCTACAAGTTCAAATCTACAGACAAATGGGTCGGCCATCCTGGGATGGAAAATTATTGTGTAGATGCTGTCACGCGGCAAGCAGTTCAAAGAGTCCACTGCCTCACGTGATCTATTGAGATCGCCTCAGGCTTATCTGCACCCCCACACCTTTCATTTCCATTATATATGCGAGAAGAACGATTGTATGGAGATTCCGTTCAGCAATAATATTGGATCCTGCAGATCGTCCAACTCTTAATGATGCCCGCAGAGACTTCAAATCTTGTCATCTGGTCAAAAAACTTGCCTGTGTTATGTACCCTTTAGTCTATGCTAGCAGTATGAACATGGTAGAATCAGCTGAATTGGTGAAACAGAAACTGCTAGTCCAATCTGGTAGTAGATCTACACTATGGTGTGGTGAAAACTCTGGGAGATATCACTGTGCATGGGGTTAATGATTAGTCCGTTAAACTCATTCTCTTCCATTTTTGCAGTCCTTTTCATCATCCGTGTGGAAAACTGACCATCTTTTCACACCACACACGGCAGCTTTGAGCCTCACTGCATGCCGGTGCATCATTAGCTCTACCAACATACTTGTGAGCTAAGCCTACCCACAGTGAATATATTTTTCTGCCCTTAGATGAACTGATGCAAGCAGATGTTTTTACCCAACTTTGTCAGTAAAAGTTATCTGAAGCTTGCCCTCTTGCCTATGCATCCGGCAACACCGTTAATCAGGAGTATTATTGTTAGAGAAAGAACAGAAAAGCATGCTGCTGATGGTTTTTTATCAGGCAATGCAACTTACAATGCATGACATTTGCCTGCCCCAAACCCAAATGGAAGCCCTAGTTCCGATGTAAATACTCTGTAACTTCCACTCATTGGAATTACTACTACTATCTTCCACGGGATTAGAGGCGCTGTGCCCCGGTTAATTAGGACTGCCGCCACATTTACCAACGGGAATTTGTACTGACCTCAGGGGTAGTAGATCTAGATCTGTGAGCCCGCAGAAAATTTTCTGTAGCAGTACGACGCAAGGAGTTTTTTAACCGCTGCTAATGGCGGCTTCCTCGCAATTAACACAAAGTACAAGAAAGTGCAGTGGTGAGGAGGCCGGCCACTAGTTTAACCACGAGCTAGCTAAGCCACCAGTACAAGTTGGCAGTGAAAAGTATTGGCTAAGGGCATCTCCAATAGTTTGTACGTAAGTTGTGTTGGTAAAATGTTCATGTCATCTACCAACAAGCTAACATACAAGTGCTCTAATGGGTTATATGTAAGTCATCCAATAAAAGATTTTTTTTAATGTGATTACTCTTTATTCTACCTTGGAGTTTGTGCAAGAGGTGTTGGTTAATCTACATACAACTTTGCTCTCTCACCTCATTTATTATATGCCACATCATCTATATGTCTTAGGTGGCAATTTTACCAACACCTATCTTACAACCATTGAAGATGCTCTAAGCAGCAGTAGATCCCATCTACTCCTCCTGCTGCTGCTGATGCTGCTTTGCATGTGGTGCCCTCCATTAGGGGTGTGGTTTAGATCTAATCTACCCCTTTTGTTTAACTTTAACCTGCAGAGCAGACGGTTTCAATATGGTTTTCACTGCATGGGAATGAACTGTCCTTGGGTGTCATGTGGTTACACCAGCTGTGATGCATGCCTTGCCTGCCTGCCTGCCTCCCTAAGCTTGTTTTTATCTTTACCCCTTTTCAACCCTTGAAGATTCTTGCAGGCCATGCCCATGATCACAACTACTCAAAGCCTCACCACCAGCACCACCTCCTCCTCCTTTACACAAGGACGTACGACTGGAGGACGAAGACTTCTCATGCGGCGCCTTGCCACGAATTTTCTGAAAGGAACGCTTATCCTACACAGTTGTGTGTTGCATTTCCGAGATATTCTTGCGCCGCTTTAGCTGCAGTTGCAGTTTTGGTTGTTGCTGCATTGCATGAATGATTGAGCGGTTTGCACCGCCAGCTGCAGGCTCATCAAGTTTTTCTATAAGAGTGAAGAACTTAGGGCAACTCCAACTCGTATCTTCAAAATAGACATCACCAAATATCAGCATACACATTTAGGGCTCGTTTTCTAGACCGGGATCCACTCAGGATCCTAGGGTAGGAAATCCCGGCCTCAAGACACCAGAGAAATTTTCTCTGTCTCTTCAGTCTTCATCTACACCCGCTGGGATTTGCTGCTCTGGGAGAAAATTCCAGTTCAACCAAACGAGCCCTTAGACATATCGCGGATAGAGATGAGGAAAAGACCATCTTTCATAAAAACGATGAAATTTATGCTAACCGAACGATATTTGTTAAAAACTGATATATTGCAATTAGACGTATGAAATCTAACAAAGTTCAACAAAACTGAATAAGAATTAAACTAAAACTAAACTAAACAAGGCGAGGTACTGGACAATGACCTCATAGCCATGGTCTTCGAGGCCATCGACACTTCTATCGTCATTTGCGTCGTTGTGGTTGACCTTACAGTGACGAAAGTCTCGCCAAGCGCATGTTGACCACATACTCTGTCTGGCGGCATCCATCGTTACCATGGAGTTGGGCCAAGCGCTCGGACTCAACCAAACCCATTTTGAAGAGATGGTCGCTCATCCGACGATAGTGGCGGGCGGCGGCATGCGTGGTGTCTTGGACCGATCCATGGCCCAGCATTCGTGAGTGCAGGGTCCATGAGCACCTAAGTTGACAAGACGTCTATCTTCGTGACCTCCGCCCGATGTGCCACATTGTGCCGCTCCCAACGCCTTGCCCCGAAGAGGCATTTGTTGATGGCCGCTCCCGAGGAGGACGAGCCGCCGCCAACAAGGTAGTAGCCGAGGAAACTGCGAACCTTGGGGATCATCATAGAGGATGACTCCTCCTTCTGCACAAAAATTGGTTGTCTTTGGCTTCGGACTGGCGACAACACGGGCAGACGGTGCAGGATAGTTCCATTTTGCATCACAATTTCTGTTATTATAAATTATTCTTCAATCAATGATATATGTGGGCGGGGTACGAGCCAGACCCTTGGATACGAGCCAGGGGTGTGTGCGGCCCACATATCTCTAAGTTTGCTAAACAACATCATGCTAAAGATTTACCTCGTGTAGATGAGATAGAAAGAATTGGTGCAATATGTAATACCTCCTAGTAATCCATTAGAATAATACTTATTGAAGCATGAAAGTCTTACTAATATGAGGAAAGAAATAGATAATATTTTCTTTAGATAACCACCAGCTCGTGAACATGATCTGCCTTTTGAAACTTTAGGTGAACCAACACCTTCTCTTAAAAGGGATCCTATGTTTGAACTAAAATAACTTCTTGATACACTGAAGAATGCTTATTTGGATGGAAAAAAAGTATATCATGTTATTATCAATCCTAACTTTACAATGTACGAAAAAGAAGATTATCTTTATTCTTAGAAATTATCGTGCTGCTAGTGGGTGCACTCTAGATGATATCAAGGGTATTAGTGCACTACACTTTGCATGCATAAAATGCTTATGTATCCCGACGCTAAACTTGTTATTGGTCATCAACATCGGTTAAATCCAAAATTAAGGAAGTGCTAAGGAATGAAATCCTTAAACTTCATGATGCCTGTATAAGCTATCCTATATATGATAGTAGGTGGGTAAGTCGTGTTCATTATTTTCCTAAGAAATGATGTAATGTCATTGTCCCTAATGATAGAGTTGAACTTATCGCACAAATAATTGATACTGATCATGTGATATGAATTTATTATAGAAAATTGAATATGGCCACTAGGAAATATCATTACTCTTTGCCTTTCATTGATGAAATGTTAGAAATATTGTCAAAGCATTCACATTTTTTACTATCTTATGACCTCCTCATAAGATATTTTCTAAGAGAGGGTTGATGTGTAAAATATTTCATCATGAAAGTAAATAGCGGTGTATTCATGTTCGTATTTTGTTTTATCAGCACCTCATTTCATAAACATTGGTCATGTTTACTAAATCGGTATTCGCTTGGGCACAAGTGAAGTCAAGCTTGGGGTACGTCCATTTTGCATCATTATTTCTAATTATAAATTATCATTTATCAATGATAAATTTCACATAATCGAATCATTCTAACGCATTTTTTTGTCTTTAATTGCATGATATTGAGAGAGAGGAACTGCCGAAAAGTTGTAGAAATATGAGCAAAACAAGGGCCTTAAAGAAATAAATTTTCTGAAGACCAAAACAAAAAAGAAAAAATATATAGGAAGTTTCTCATGGGAAGAGGAACAAGTTGATTGACACCTCCTAAGGAGAGTCTTGAGGGCACACAGGATTCTTGTCGGCTACCTACGACGCACCTGGTTCAATATTACCCAAAAAACATGTCTTGATTCTATGAAAAAATTCCTCCGCCATATGCGAGGGGGAACAGAGCAGGTCACTTTATATCTTCGGCAGGATGATTTTTTGGAATTAAATTCCTTCGAGAGGGGGAAATCAGAGTCATTTTCATCATTGATAGTTTGATACCCAGTTCATCATTGGGATCATAATTTTCACGAACAACTGATTGCTGCCTTTTGAGATCCGGTTTGGACCGCAATGCAAGAAGGATTCCCATGCCTTTCCATAAGGGGTGAACTCAGGTTATCGAACCCACTAGAGGATGTGCACTGACACAGAGATTCAAACAAGTAAATGCTAGAGAATTAAATTCTAGTTTTCAAAATCAGACCTTCAATCTTAAGATGTAAACAAGAATGATGAAGACATGCATGGGTATGAAGTCATACAACCTTTAATTTGTGTGTTGGGATATCATCTTGATAATAGTTCTCGCTCTCGAAGACACCCGTTATGATGTGATTTCTACGAATCGAAGTGGGGGATGTGTCCTAATAACATTTTGAACGAAATGCGCCCTGCATCAAGAGTCAATTCTCCAAGCGCAGACCCTCACCTTCGCACGGAGTTACCTTGATGATTAAGAATCTAATTTCAAATCATTGGGCCTTTAATTACTACACCTCATGAATCCCCCAGGATTGACTTTCGATTATCGTACTAATTCCTTCTCTCATTGTTGTTCGAACTAATGGTTTGCATCCTCCTTTCTTCTTACCTCCTCCTGGATTGATCTTGGTGTCCTGGGTACCAGCAGGGCCTTAGAACAAGAAGGAGACAAAAGACAAGTTTGTGGCAAATAACAAACGCGTTAGCATATACAAATAATGTCAACATGCAAAGTCATTCCAACGATCCTAAGAACAAATACCTACAGTTGCAAGGAGTTGCCTCAACCGGAGAGACATATGGGGCCCATGCGCCCCAGCTCGCATCCAGCCCCTTGGATACGAGCCAGGGGTGTGTGCGGCCCACATATCTCTAAGTTTGCTAAACAACATCATGCTAAAGATTTACCTCGTGTAGTTGAGATAGAAAGAATTGGGGCAATATGTAATAACTCCTAGTAATCCATTAGAATAATACTTATTGAAGCATGAAAGTCTTACTAATATGAGGAAAGAAATAGATAATATTTTCTTTAGATAACCACCAGCTCGTGAACAGGATCTGCCTTTTGAAACTTTAGGTGAACCAACACCTTCTCTTAAAAGGGATCCTATGTTTGAACTAAAATAACTTCTTGATACACTGAAGAATGCTTATTTGGATGGAAAAAGGTATATCATGTTATTATGAATCCTAATTTTACAATGTACGAAAAAGAAGATTATCTTTATTCTTAGAAATTATCGTGCTGCTAGTGGGTGCACTCTAGATGATATCAAGGGTATTAGTGCACTACACTTTGCATGCATAAAATGCTTATGTATCCCGATGCTAAACTTGTTATTGCTCATCAACATCGGTTAAATCCAAAATTAAGGAAGTGCTAAGGAATGAAATCCTTAAACTTCATGATGCATGTATACGCTATCCTATATATGATAGTAGGTGGGTAAGTCGTCTTCATTATTTTCCTAAGACATGATGTAATGTCATTGTCCCTAATGATAGAGTTGAACTTATCCCACAACTAATTGATACTGATCATGTGATATGAATTTATTATAGAAAATTGAATATGGCCACTAGGAAAGATCATTACTCTTTGCCTTTCATTGATGAAATGTTACAAAGATTGTCAAAGCATTCACATTTTTTACTATCATATGACCTCCTCATAAGATATTTTCTAAGAGAGGGTTGATGTGTAAAATATTTCATCATGAAAGTAAATATCGGTGTATTCATGTTCGTATTCTGTTTTATCAGCACCTCATTTCATAAACATTGGTCATGTTTACTAAATCGGTATTCGCTTGGGCACAAGTGAAGTCAAGCTTGGGGTACGTCCATTTTGCATCATTATTTCTAATTATAAATTATCATTTATCAATGATAAATTTCACATAATCGAATCATTCTAACGCATTTTTTGTCTTTAATTACATGATATTGAGAGAGAGGAACTGCCGAAAAGTTGTAGAAATATGAGCAAAACAAGGGCCTTAAAGAAATAAATTTTCTGAAGACCAAAACAAAAAAGAAAAAAAAAAGGAAGTTTTTCATGGTAAGATGACCAAGTTGATTGACACCTCCTGAGGAGAGTCTTGCGGGCCCACAGGATTCTTGTCGGCTACCTACGACGCCCCTGGTTCCATATTACCCAAAAAACATGTCTTGATTCTATGAAAATTTTCCTTCTCCATATGCGAGGGGGAACAGAGCGGGTCACTTTATATCTTCGGCAGGATGATTTTTTGGAATTAAATTCCTTCGAGAGGGGGAAATCAGAGTCATTTTCATCATTGATAGTTTGATACCCAGTTCATCATTGGGATCATAATTTTCACGAACAACTGATTGCTGCCTTTTGAGATCCGGTTTGGACTGCAATGCAAGAAGGATTCCCATGCCTTTCCATAAGGGGTGAACTCAGGTTATCGAACCCACTAGAGGATGTGCACTGACACAGAGATTCAAACAAGTAAATGCTAGAGAATTAAATTCTAGGTTTTAAAATCGGACCTTCAATCTTAAGATGTAAACAAGAATGATGAAGACATGCATGGGTATGAAGTCATACAACCTTTAATTTGTGTGTTGGGATATCATCTTGATAATAGTTCTCGCTCTCGAAGACACCCGTTATGATGTGATTTCTACGAATCGAAGTGGGGGATGTGTCCTAATAACATTTTGAACGAAATGCGCCCTGCATAAAGAGTCAATTCTCCAAGCGCAGACCCTCAGCATCGCACGGAGTTACCTTGATGATTAAGAATCTAATTTCAAATCATTGGGCCTTTAATTACTACACCTCATGAATCCCCCAGGATTGACTTTCGATTATCGTACTAATTCCTTCTCTCATTGTTGTTCGAACTAATGGTCTGCATCCTTCTTTCTTCTTACCTCCTCCTGGATTGATCTTGGTCTCCTGGGTACCAGCAGGGCCTTAGAACAAGAAGGAGACAAAAGACAAGTTCGTGGCAAATTACAAACGCGTTAGCATATACAAATAATGTCAACATGCAAAGTCATTCCAACGATCCCAAGAACAAATACCTACAGTTGCAAGGAATTGCCTCAACCGGAGAGACATGTGGGGCCCATGCGCCCCAGCTCGCATCCAGCCCCTTGGATACGAGCCATGGGTGTGTGCGGCCCACATATCTCTAAGTTTGCTAAACAACATCATGCTAAAGATTTACCTTGTGTAGATGAGATAGAAAGAATTGGTGCAATATGTAATACCTCCTAGTAATCCATTAGAATAATACTTATTGAAGCATGAAAGTCTTACTAATATGAGGAAAGAAATAGATAATATTTTCTTTAGATAACCACCAGCTCGTGAACATGATCTGCCTTTTGAAACTTTAGGTGAACCAACACCTTCTCTTAAAAGGGATCCTATGTTTGAACTAAAATAACTTCTTGATACACTGAAGAATGCTTATTTGGATGGAAAAAAGTATATCATGTTATTATCAATCCTAACTTTAAAATGTATGAAAAAAAAGATTATCTTTATTCTTAGAAATTATCGTGCTGCTAGTGGGTGCACTCTAGATGATATCAAGGGTATTAGTGCACTACACTTTGCATGCATAAAATGCTTATGTATCCCGACGCTAAACTTGTTATTGGTCATCAACATCGGTTAAATCCAAAATTAAGGAAGTGCTAAGGAATGAAATCCTTAAACTTCATGATGCCTGTATAAGCTATCCTATATATGATAGTAGGTGGGTAAGTCGTGTTCATTATTTTCCTAAGAAATGATGTAATGTCATTGTCCCTAATGATAGAGTTGAACTTATCCCACAACTAATTGATACCGATCATGTGATATGAATTTATTATAGAAAATTGAATATGGCCACTAGGAAAGATCATTACTCTTTGCCTTTCATTGATGAAATGTTAGAAAGATTGTCAAGGCATTCACATTTTTTACTATCTTATGACCTCCTCATAAGATATTTTCTAAGAGAGGGTTGATGTGTAAAATATTTCATCATGAAAGTAAATAGCGGTGTATTCATGTTCGTATTCTGTTTTATCAGCACCTCATTTCATAAACATTGGCCATGTTTACTAAATCGGTATTCGCTTGGGCACAAGTGAAGTCAAGCTTGGGGTACGTCCATTTTGCATCATTATTTCTAATTATAAATTATCATTTATCAATGATAAATTTCACATAATCGAATCATTCTAACGCATTTTTTGTCTTTAATTGCATGATATTGAGAGAGAGGAACTGTCGAAAGGTTGTAGAAATATGAGCAAAACAAGGGCCTTAAAGAAATAAATTTTCTGAAGACCAAAACAAAAAAGAAAAAAAATATAGGAAGTTTCTCATGGGAAGAGGACCAAGAGTATTGACACCTCCTGAGGAGAGTCTTGAGGGCCCACAGGATTCTTGTCGGCTACCTACGACGCCCCTGGTTCCATATTACCCAAAAAACATGTCTTGATTCTATGAAAAATTTCCTCCGCCATATGCGAGGGGGAACAGTGCAGGTCACTTTATATCTTCGGCAGGATGATTTTTTGGAATTAAATTCCTTCGAGAGGGGGAAATCAGAGTCATTTTCATCATTGATAGTTTGATACCCAGTTCATCATTGGGATCATAATTTTCACGAACAACTGATTGCTGCCTTTTGAGATCCTGTTTGGACTGCAATGCAAGAAGGATTCCCATGCCTTTCCATAAAGGGTGAACTCAGGTTATCGAACCCACTAGAGGATGTGCACTGACACCGAGATTCAAACAAGTAAATGCTAGAGAATTAAATTCTAGTTTTTAAAATCGGACTTCAATCTTAAGATGTAAACACGAATGATAAAGACATGCATGGGTATGAAGTCATACAACCTTTAATTTCTGTGTTGGGATATCATCTTGATAATAGTTCTCTCTCTCTCGAAAACACCCGTTATGATGTGATTTCTACGAATCGAAGTGGGGGATGTGTCCAAATAACATTTTGAACGAAATGCGCCCTGCATAAAGAGTCAGTTCTCCAAGCGCAGACCCTCAGCATCGCACGGAGTTACCTTGATGATTAAGAATCTAATTTCAAATCATTGGGCCTTTAATTACTACACCTGATGAATCCCCCAGGATTGACTTTCGATTATCGTACTAATTCCTTCTCTCATTGTTGTTCGAACTAATGGTCTGCATCCTCCTTTCTTCTTACCTCCTCCTGGATTGATCTTGGTGTGCTGGGTACCAGCTGGGCCTTAGAACAAGAAGGGGACAAAAGACAAGTTCGTGGCAAATTACAAACGCGTTAGCATATACAAATAATGTCAACATGCAAAGTCATTCCAACGATCCCAAGAACAAATAGCTACAGTTGCAAGGGCTTGCCTCAACCCATGATCTTACCGTATTACTCACAAATGGCGTAAGGAATGCAAGCTGAACTCATAGGTGAAGACATAAAGATGAACTTGATTGATAATATGTCTTACAAGAATTGATGGCTGTGGTACCCGAGTTGTTTCGGTAAATCGCATTTACCGGTACTACAAGACATCTGGGTTGTTGTACCGCCCAGGATACTCCTGCATCCGGCTAGTATTCTAGTGGGGGGAAGCTCAGCTTTTTGCTCCCCATACTCGGCTGGTACTGGCCGGTTATACTGGCTATGTGCGTTATTGCATATAACTGTTGGATATGTGGAGGACTATATAAGGAAGTCATCTTCCTTCTTGTCCCCTACCTCTTGTTGCTCTCTCTCCTCCATTGACGACCAAAAGCTTCATCGAGCCCGATCTCCTTTTCTAGCCACCCAAACTTGTTGAGTTGCTAGGGATTGAGAAAGGAGATCTGGATCTACACATTCATCCAAAGGAAACATTGTTCCCCATCCATATTGTATTGGATCTTGTTACTCTTTGGACTTAAGAGTTACCGAGAAATTCAGGCCACCTTAGAGCCACATTCCATTGTGGTGAAGCTTCGTGGTGTTGGTGGGAGTCTTGGACTTGTTGTGGAGTTCCCCTTCCTTGATTGTAAAGGTTTCGTGTGCGCCTTCAAGGCACCGTTAGTGGAATCACGACATATCGCATCGATGAGATCATGAGGAGAATAGGGTGGCCCTAGCTAACTTCTTTGGGGAGCATTGTGCCTCCACACCCTCTCCAAACGGAGACGAACTTCTCACAAGAGAAGGAACTTCGATAACATATCCTCGTCTCCATCGACCCCACTTATGGTTGACCTTTACTTTGTGCAAGCATACTACCTTGTTTATCTTGTTCTTGCTCATATTGTGGTTGCTTCCTTTGTCACATAGGCTGCACACCTAGTTGCACATCTAGACAACCTACTCCCTTGTTAATCATTAAATTGTCAATAAAATATTAAAAAATGTTAGCTTCCTATTCACCCCCCTCTAGTCAACATTCTGATCCCGTAGATCAGATGCAACCTCCAACACCTCGTACCGGCGCTGTTACGGTTGGTGCGTCCGTTCCCATTGTTGTCTCAGTCTACTGCGATCTCCTCCTGATTTTCTTCTTATTCCTTGTTGTTTTGTTTCCTTCATACGCGATATACTTTGATATTTAGCACATTTTCTTGAGGAAACACAATAAACAAAGGATTTCACGATCTCTTGCATTCATTAGTCAATTATAGCAAATTAGATGGATTTATTTTAGAGACTAACCGGTTTAAATAATGGTCTAATGAGTGCAAAAATATCACTCATCAACAACCCATCTGCCACCATCCATCTTCAACCCTAATTTTCAATCTATAAACTATTACCTCATATCCTTTGTCGAGATTATTTTTTGGCGTAGTTGATGCTTAAAAGTTTAACATATGAAAAATTATATGTTCAGATTGTTAATCATATCACTACGCCCACCAATGATGGTACTTATGATGCCTTGTGAATACTCTGTTACGTTCTTCAGGACGTGGGGTAAACCTTGTTGTTAGTAATTATAATGTGAAGTTGAATTAAGTTCAATATTTTGATACTATGTTAGGGTGTAATTCTTTAGTGGTAATGTGTGTCGACTCCATATATTTTCATCGTTAAGGTCCTACAGGGCAACATTATATGATTAGTTTATCTAGGATGGATGGTTGGAGTTATAGAAATTGCTAAACCTTAAGTTTATGAATTATTGCATGAGAAACTGTTGGATCCCCAAATTTAATGTTAAGGTTAGATGTTATCGTTATTATATATTTTTATTTGTGGATGATTGCATATAGGGTATAATCATAAATATGTTTTTGTTCAAGTAAGAGCATCATATAAATATAGATTTCATCACACAGTAATTATGAAGGCAATGAAATTTAACTCAATGAAACTAGATGAAAACAACCAGGTGAAATCCCTGCGTGTCTTTGGAAGCGATTTGATCCATATAAATAGTTCAATTGGCCAATCCTTAACACAATTAATGATTGGATCATTTGATGTACAATTGCACACTTGTGGGTTATCACGCCACGTCCTTACGTAGCAAAGATGACTGTGCGGTGGGGATGATGTCTTCAACTTCACAAGACGTTTAAGTTGGACACCGTGATTGCACGAGAGCGATGAGGAGGGCGACATCGGATCATGGTCGAAGTTCGACCGCTCGATCAAGATCTCCCTCTACGATTCTAACTCTTCGCTCGTCGCGGTAGCTTCAGGGAGGAGGGGCGACTTCTGCTCCTCGTCGCCTAGGATATGGGTTTCGACGTGACGATTGATAGAGCCATCGATGCCGAGGGGCCCAGAGAACGTGGGCGATGATGCCATGATCTAGAGGGGCGCACTGGGAACCACTCTGAGGTGGCGGATTTTCCCATCGCGATAGTTGATGATGGAGGTGTGCGGGCTTGAGAGTGGAGTGAAGAGAAGAAGCGACAGTGTGGTGGTGAGGGGCTTGCATCTGCGTGTGGTCGGGGCAGTCTGATCGACCTCCTTTTGACGCAGGCAACGATTAGTGTGGATTTTTCGATGACCGCTTTGGTGTGAATACCATGCCGGTTAGTCGTCCGATCATGTCTGCTCTCACCAATATGAACGCGGATAGGGGATCGTCAGATCGCGTTCGTTTTGAGCGGCATTCATGTGGACGGAGGGTTTTGGAGCGGTTGCCTCAGCGAGCGTTTATGGTGGTTTTGCATATGTACAGATTCCCACATACCTTTACAATTTGATTTTGGTTTAAGAAATTTCATTCATGTGGACCGTTTCAAACAATTTTGTTGGATGATATATAAAAAATACATATTTTTTTGGAAAGGAAGAATATATTAATATCGAAAAGATATCAATTACATCAGGCCTCTGCAACTATGTAATGCCCAAAAGGTAGTACAAATGCACTCAGCCAACCAAAATAAAAAGAGAAAAGAAACAAAAAGAAAAGTCCCGCTACAGAGTTACAATCCTTGCAGCAACATCAAAACCACTACCAAACCAACACCTGATGCCCAATTTTTCAAAAGTAACGACTTCAAAAAGGAAAGTGTGTCAGGCACAACCAATTAAGACTAGACCTTGGGTTTTCATTCTGAAGATATTCCCCGCTCTCAAAAAAATGTCTTCAGCAAGACCATTGCCAGGCACAACCAATTAAGGCCAAACCTTGAATTTTCACCCTGAGAGACAAGGCTTTGAACTTCATCTGTGCTATCGCCCCCGCTTACATACTAGTGCCATAATTTCTGAAACTCCAAGCCAGTTCTTCATCGACGCAAAGGCTCCAATCACCAGTGCTAGTCCTTCAATCTCAGCCTCATGACATTCCCCACCTCTGACTTCATCATGGATTTGCCCATGATGGCAGCAGAAGCAGAGCTTCGCGTCACTTCTTGTGTTGCGACCGAATTTCACTCGATCCAGCAATCTCCAGGCATACGCCCATGGAATTCTCCAACGAAGCCTTCCGAAACCCGACACTCTGGCCAGATCAAAGAGGACATACGTCAGGCAGATCTTCGTCCTGGCGCGATTTGGAACCCTAGGACCGCCACATTTAATCACGGCAGCAAACCCCCACGCCGCTCCGATCCAATTCGCAGTCGTTAGTCCGGCCGCCGTCGGCACTGTCCGACGGATCTGGGCGAGGATAACCATCATCCCCGAGGGCATACGCCGAAACCGCACCACCGCATGCCGGATGAGATCCGTGCCGCACTGGAAGCCACCTCGGCTGTGCCCCACCACACGGTGGACGCCGTACACGTGTCGCCCGCCGCCGCCACGAGGACTCACACGCAGCCGCCACATCGTCATCGGCAACCCATCTGCAGCCGCACCACTAGGCCCGTCGCCTTCAAGGTCGCCGCCGCCGCGCCGCCAGGCTCCGGCGCACCTCCCCGACCAGGTCACCCCCGCCGGCCAAGATCGAGGGAAGGGGATAGACCCCCTCCGCCAACCACCGCGAGAGCTTTGCCCCGGTGGCTCAGGCCGAGGGCGGCGGGGGGAGGGGGAGGTGGAAGGGGGGCTAGATGGAGGAGAAGGCGGCGCCGCCTGGGCCGTCCGCGGGAGGGGCGTCATGGGGGCTAGGGTTGGGTCGGGAGCCCTCTTTGCCTAGCCTAGCCACGCGCGCCATGTGAGTCGTTGTTGATGGAGCATTACGATATGATGATCCACATTGAAGTTGCTCATAGGAGGTCCCTTTTCGTGAAGTTTTACCGGACCTTCCCGATGCAACGCGGCAACCGCCGTGACTCGATGATGCACCTCTCCTTTTCTACCGTCACTAATCACCCGCTAATTCGGCAAAGCGAAAGCAATTAGTCGTTGCCGAGAAGAGCCCTCCCCTCCCCTCCCTCTCCGAAAATTTGAAACCAGATCGACGAGGAGGAGGCCTGCAGGCCTCTTAATTATCGCCAGGCATAAACTAACTAGGGATCCCTAATCTATTGGCCATGACAGTGCAGTGGATGGCATAAACTAAGCTAAGCCAAGCACAAGGAGGGGAGGGGAGGGGAGGGAGGGACAGGGGTGCCCCTGACCCAACCGGTGGCCTTGGATCCGGAGATTCTGCAGACACACACCCTCCCCTCCCTCTGCCACTTTACTACAATGTCAGCGGCTCAAAACCCTTTGGTTTGGTTTGGTTTAATTTAGTTAAGTTTAGGACGGCTCCACCCCTGCTCTGCTCGCCGCCACCTAATCCGCCATTTCCTTGCTTGTTTGCCGCTGCTTTGCTCCGTCCATCTCTCCCCGGGCCATGGAGATATAAAATTTCCATCCATGGTGCCCTGCATGCCCCTCCTAAACCAGCTTGTGTGAGTGTGTTCCGAGTGTGAGTGAGTAAACCTCGGCACCAAGCCACCTAAAAGCTGCAGCTCACAAGCGCCGTGCCATTATCTATCTCATCCGTCCACCCTTGCAACACAAGCAAGAACCAGGATTTGCTTGCCTTCCTTCCGAATTTGACACCCCAATATGTGTAGCTAAGCTGCAACAGCTCACCTCCATTCTCTCCTAATCTGTTGTTGGTACCTGGAAGGACAGTGCGGTGTCAATCCATGCCTCCTGACATGGGCGGTTGTACGGTGGCGGCGCGGCTGCTGCTGTGCTGCGCGGTCGCCGTGGCGTGCATGGGCGGCGCCCTCGCCGCGCCGGACGCGCAGGGCGCCGCGCTGCTGGCCTGGAAGCGCACGCTGGGGGGTGGCGCCCAGGCGGCGCTCGGGGACTGGAACCCGGCCGACAAGTCCCCGTGCCGCTGGACCGGCGTGTCGTGCAATGCCGACGGCGGCGTCACGGAGCTGAGCTTGCAGTTCGTCGACCTGCTGGGCGGCGTGCCGGACAACTTGGCCGCTGCTATGGGCGCCACGCTGGAGCGGCTGCTGCTCACCGGCACCAACCTGTCCGGGCCCATCCCGCCGCAGCTCGGCGACCTGCCGGCGCTCACGCACCTCGACCTCAGCAACAATGCGCTCACCGGCCCCATCCCGGCGACCCTCTGCCGGCCAGGGAGCAGGCTGGAGAGCCTCGCCGTGAACTCCAACCACCTCGAGGGCGCCATCCCGGACGCCATCGGCAACCTCACGGCGCTGCGCGAGCTCATCATCTACGACAACCAGCTCGAGGGCGCCATCCCGGCCTCCATCGGCAAGATGGCCAGCCTCGAGGTGCTCCGCGGCGGCGGCAACAAGAACCTCCAGGGCGCGCTCCCGCCGGAGATCGGCAACTGTGCCAACCTCACCATGCTCGGCCTCGCCGAGACCAGCATCTCCGGTCCCTTACCCGCGAGCCTCGGCCAGCTCAAGAACCTCGACACGCTCGCCATCTACACGGCGCTGCTCTCCGGCCCGATCCCGCCGGAGCTCGGGAAGTGCGTCAGCCTGCAGAACGTGTACCTGTACGAGAACGCGCTGTCCGGCTCCATCCCGGCGCAGCTCGGCGGCCTCAGCAACCTCAAGAACCTGCTGCTGTGGCAGAACAACCTCGTCGGCGTCATCCCGCCGGAGCTGGGCAAGTGCACGGCGCTCAACGTCATCGACCTGTCCATGAACGGCATCACCGGCCACATCCCGGCGTCGCTCGGGAACCTGGTGGCGCTGCAGGAGCTGCAGCTCAGCGTCAACAAGGTGTCCGGCCCGATCCCGGCGGAGCTCTCGCGGTGCACCAACCTCACCGACCTCGAGCTCGACAACAACCAGATGTCCGGCACCATCCCGGCCGAGATCGGCAAGCTTACGGCGCTGCGCATGCTCTACCTCTGGGCCAACCAGCTCACGGGCACCATCCCGCCGGAGATCGGCGGCTGCGTCAGCCTCGAGTCGCTCGACCTGTCGCAGAACGCGCTCACCGGGCCCATCCCGCCGTCCATGTTCCGGCTGCCGCGGCTGTCCAAGCTGCTGCTCATCGACAACGTCCTCTCCGGCGAGATACCGCAGGAGATCGGCAACTGCACGTCGCTCGTCCGGTTCCGGGCGAGCGGCAACCACCTCGCCGGCGCCATACCTGCTCAGATTGGCAAGCTCGGCCACCTCAATTTCCTGGACCTCAGCTCGAACAGGTTGTCGGGCGCTATCCCCGCCGAGATCGCCGGGTGCCGGAACCTCACGTTCGTCGACCTGCACGGCAACGCCATCACCGGCGTGCTGCCGCAGGGGCTGTTCCAAGGAATGCTGTCGTTGCAGTACCTCGACCTCTCGTATAACTCCATTGGCGGCTCGCTCCCTTCGGAGGTCGGCATGCTCGGTTCGCTCACCAAGCTCGTTCTTGGCGGCAACCGGCTCTCCGGTAAGATACCGCCGGAGATTGGCTCGTGCGCACGCCTTCAGCTACTGGACCTCGGCGGCAACTCGCTGTCCGGCGCGATACCGGCGAGCATCGGCAAGATTCCAGGACTTGAGATTGGTCTTAACCTCAGCTGCAACGGCCTGTCGGGCGCCATGCCGAAGGAGTTCGCCGGGCTCACGCGGCTCGGCGTGCTCGACGTGTCCCACAACCAGCTCTCCGGCGACCTCCAGCTGCTGTCCGCTCTCCAGAACCTCGTCGCGCTCAACGTCTCCTTCAACAATTTCTCCGGCCGAGCGCCGGAGACGGCGTTCTTCGCGAAGCTGCCCATGAGCGACGTGGAGGGCAACCCGGCGCTCTGCCTCTCCCGGTGCCCCGGCGACGCCAGTGACCGCGAGCGCGCGGCACAGCGCGCCGCTCGCGTCGCCACGGCCGTTCTGCTCTCTGCGCTCGTGGTCCTCTTGATTGCCGCTGCGGTCGTCCTACTCGGCCGCCGGCGCCAGCACTCGATCTTCGGCGGCGCGCGCCCGGAGGAGGACAAGGACGCCGAGATGCTGCCTCCGTGGGACGTGACGCTGTACCAAAAGCTGGAGATCAGCGTGGGCGACGTGACGCGCAGCCTGACGCCGGCGAACGTGATCGGGCAAGGCTGGTCCGGCGCGGTGTACCGCGCCAGCGTCCCGTCCACCGGCGTCGCCATCGCCGTGAAGAAGTTCCGGTCGTGCGACGACGCGTCGGTGGAGGCGTTCGCGTGCGAGATCGGCGTGCTGCCACGCGTGCGCCACCGCAACATCGTGCGGCTCCTGGGGTGGGCCTCCAACCGGCGGGCGCGCCTCCTGTTCTACGACTACCTCCCGAACGGCACCCTCGGCGGCCTGCTGCACGGCGGCGCGGCCGTGGTAGAGTGGGAGGTGCGGCTCTCGATCGCCGTCGGCGTGGCCGAGGGCCTCGCGTACCTGCACCACGACTGCGTGCCGGCGATCCTTCACCGCGACGTCAAGGCCGACAACATCCTCCTCGGGGAGCGGTACGAGGCGTGCGTCGCCGACTTCGGGCTCGCCAGGGTCGCCGACGAGGGCGCCAACTCGTCGCCGCCTCCGTTCGCCGGATCCTACGGCTACATCGCTCCCGGTACGGCCTTCGATCCATTCCCGCCACACAGTTAGTTAAGTTCGTTATCTGATTTGCATTCAAATTTTGTGATGGTCGCAGAGTACGGATGCATGATCAAGATCACGACCAAGAGCGACGTGTACAGCTTCGGGGTGGTGCTGCTGGAGATCATCACGGGGCGGCGGCCGGTGGAGCAGGCGTTCGGGGAGGGGAAGAGCGTGGTGCAGTGGGTGCGGGAGCACCTCCACCGGAAGTGCGACCCGGCGGAGGTGATCGACGGCAGGCTGCAGGGCCGGCCGGACACGCAGGTGCAGGAGATGCTGCAGGCGCTCGGGATCGCGCTGCTCTGCGCCAGCACGCGCCCGGAGGACCGGCCGACGATGAAGGACGTGGCGGCGCTCCTCCGCGGCCTCCGGCACGACGACGGCGCCGAGTCGCGCAAGATGAGCGGCGGCGGCGGCGGCGGGTCGTTCGGCAAGTGGAGCGAGCAGAGCAAACCGGCGCCGCTGCCGCGCCCGGGCCAGGCGCAGACCCAGGCCCGCTCCGGCTCGCTGGCCTACTCAACAACCGGGAGCGTGTAGCCTAATCGGTCCAAGCAGGAGGATGGAGCCCGTCCCGGTGACGCCAAATGCGGCACTGGCGACGGCGACCGCGCGCGCGCGTCGTCGAGCGGCGGTGGCGCTGTCGCCGGCCCCCGGACGGGGTGGGATAGATACGTCGCGTGGTCCGGCGGAGGTAGGAGACGCCACCACAACACAGCAAGCAAGCAATAATTCCGCATAAACATAGTAGCGCCATTGGCAACGCCTGATGATGCAGACGATGCATGCATCTGGCGCATGTATGTAGTGTAGGAGTAGTACATCAATCCTGTCCAATCTCTATGATCTCTTGTTGGTGTGAAGTGTGATCCGGTGAGGTGACATGACGCCGCTCCCCCACATTCCCATTGCCGTGCATGCATCTGTGACTGTGAGGCGACGGGGCCCGTGCGGTGTGCAAATCATGCGAGCGATGATTGCTCCATGGCCGCTTTGGGTGAAATCGTGGGGGCGGTGAGGTTTGCCCCGGCGGAAATGGACGGACGGGCGCACTGGTGCTTGCCTGCCGGGGCCGGGGACAACCGATGGTGCAGCTATGGTGGATCCTGCTTTCTGTAGGGTGTCTAGTCCTTTACTCCATTAGGCCAGGCCGGCAGGGTTCGCGGCACGCTGGGCCATGGAATGAATGTTCATAGCCGTGGGTCGTTGGTCGCCTCATCCGTCGCCACCTCAAGTCGATCGGAGAGATAAGGAAAGAAATAAGGGATGCAAAGAAGCGAATGTATTGCCTTCTCACGCCATTTTCAGTTTGTTTCTAAGATTCATGATAAAGTTAGGGGATTCAGCAAAAACTCTACGTTTTTTTTTTTGAATAAAAGGGTTCCCCCCGGTTCCATTCTTTTATAAAAAAACTCTACGTTCCAACCGCTGACAATGACACCCGCGTGTTAGGATAGGAAGCATATCTGATTTGCACCGCATGTGCTCGTAAAGATAAATTTTGGCACATTTTTCTGTATTTTGCAACATCAGGCACCAAACTGCACATCCTAAGCAACTTAATGTACACCAATGTATTTACCTCCTTCGTAAATAAAGCACTTGACATGCTAATATTTTAGGGGAGCACTCGACATGCTAATTGACATCTAAAACATCTAAGTATCTACCCAGTTCGTCTGGAACATGGTATGTCGCCCTACCTGCTTTGGAGGGCAGAGCATCAAGAATATGAAACTCCAAGGGCTCACCTTACGCGTTCATTGGGAGTGGTTGAAGCGCACGGAGCCTAATTGACCTGCCTATGAACCCTGACGCCGAGGTCAAAGAGGTGTTTGAAGCGCATGGTGGCCTCGTGGTCGTTCTTGCTGCGGCCGAACCACTTCGACATGGTGCGATGCTCTGGCGGCGCTTTGGTCGGGCTGGGGGAGGCAGTTGCTAGGGCGGGCGCGTGTGGATAGCGACGGCGCTCCGCGTGGTCGTCTTATCAAAAGACGCCACAGAGGCTGCCAAGTGAGCCCGACGCGGATGCGAAGCGTCGAGAGCGGACGCGAAGCAAACGTTCAAAGCGTCCGCTCGGTGTCCGCGCGGGTGCAAACTCGGGGCAGTTTTGCGTGGAGTTTGCACCCACGCGGACACCGAGCAGACGTGACCGTGCCAATAAATGCGTATGCGTCCACGCATTGGGCAAGTTTTTTGCGCCTTTGATCCAAAAGCGGGCGCGCGTGGACCAAATGTGTCGGCGCGTTGGAGTTGCGCTTAGGTCATCCACTTAAGAGAAATTTTCTACTGTCCAACAAAACTCTATGCTTGTAGGCCCAAAAAAGTTTACAAGAATAAAGTTGTATAGTAGACATCATTTTAGTGTGTGAACCCTAGTAATCGCTATCCACCGAATTTATTGCTCTGATATCTCTTTTTCGCCTCGATGACAACTTCATCAAGTTCATCTTCGACCCGTCCAAGTTCCTTCATCAAAGCTTCTACCTTAGCCGTGTGCGAACCAAAATTAGAGCTCTCTTCCATTTTTCTTCGCTGGCTTCACGGGGAGAACCACCAGGTGGTAGAGATCTCAGGGGAGGCCCTCCTCGCAACAATTGGAATCAAACCCGATGGTGCGAGATGAAACCCCTGAGAGAGAACAATCTCAATAGCGATCGCCACCAGCGCCAATGAGGGTAGAGGAAAACCCTAGCGAGAGGGGATCTTTTGGATGTTGTCTTTGTCTCTCATGTGGCGAGACGAAAAGTGGTGTCACCTCATGCGCTTTCTAAGCATCTATGTCAGCTACTACAACGCTAGTTCTTGTTCGCCTTTTTTGTATCTTGAAATATTTTTTATTCAAAATCAGTTTAATCAAGTTTTTAAATATGTTCACACATGTTTAAAAGATGTATACTCATTGTCAAAAAATCTTTACGCAATTTTCAAAAGGTCTTCACACAATTCAAAATGTTCACATATTTGAAAAAAGTGTTCTTGAGATTTCTAAAAAATGTTCACTTATTTTTTGAAAAAAATGGTAGCTTTCAAAACAATGTCGTCTCATTAAAAATAAAACTAACACTTACCAAATTTTGTGTGTGTTTACAAAATTTTCCCTATATATTTATGAAAAATATATAACGTGCGTTTGAAAAATGTTCATGTATAATAAAAAATGATCAGGGTGTATCGAAAAAATGTTTCACGTGTATTTAAAAAAATTCCAACGTGTACCTCAAAACCATTGAACGTGTATTTGAAAACTGTTTGGAATTTATTCATAAAATGTCTGAACATGTACTTAGAAAAAATATCATGTATTTAAAAAATGTCCAACATGTATTACAAATTATTTCCCATATTTACGAAAATATACAATGTGTATTAAAAAGACGGTTTTCCAAATGGAGCATAATAAGGCTCCTGGGCCTGATGGCTTTCCTGCTGAATTTATCAACACTTTTGGGATGCCATTAAGACGGACCTGATCGAGTTGTTCCAATGTTGGCATGTTGGACAATTTGAATTGTTCCGTCTTTACTTCGGGGAAATTGTTTTGTTACCTAAGGTTCTGGAGGCAGAAAGGATACAACAGTATAGACCAATATTCCTCATGAACGGTAGTTTCAAAATCTTCACGAAGGTCGCAACCATTAGATTAAACTCGGTGGCTGATCATGTGGTTAAACCTACACAAACAGATTTTATGCAAGGTAGGAATATCCTCGATGGAGTCGTGGTCTTACACGAGACCGTCAATGAGATGCACACTAAAAAGGTTAACGGAGTTGTTTTCAAAATCGACTTTGAAAAGGTGTATGATAAAGTGAAGTGGCCGTTCCTCCAACAAACTCTGAGAATGAAAGGTTTTTCAGAGGAGTGGTGTGCCTTGATCCATAGTTGTGTTTCGGGAGGAAGTGTTGCCGTCAACCTCAATGATGAAATCAGCCGCTTCTTCCAAACCAAAAAAGGATTAAGGCAATGTGATCCTTTATCGTCCATATTGTTTAATATTATGGCTGATACGTTAGCGATCATGATTGAACGAGCCAAGCTAGACGACCAAATTGAGGGAGTAGTCCCCCACCTAGTGGATGGGGCATTATCTATTCTTTAATATGCAGACGACACAATTCTTTCTATGGAACACGATCTAGATAAGGCAGTGAATCTGAAATTAATATTATCAGCATTCGAGCGGTTATCCAGATTGAAGATTAATTTCCATAAAATTGAATTGTTTTGCTTTGGCGAGGCCCAGGATGCAGCAGCTCAATATGCCGAGATATTCGGTTGCGAGCAAGGTCGATTCCGTATTAAGTATTTGGGGATAGCCATACACTATAGGAGACTGAATAATGCGGAATGGAGCACGTCGAAGAACGTATGCAAAAAGGCTAGCTAGCTGAAAAGGGAAGTTGTTGTCCCTGGGTGGAAGATTGGTACTCATAAATTCAGTTTTAACCAATATGGTACTATATATGATATCATTCTTTCAGCTGCCTAAAGGAGTCTTGCATAGGTTGGATTATTCCGATCAAGATTCTTTTGGCAGGGGGATAACGAGAAAAAGAAGTATCGACTGACCAGGTGGAATGTCGTTTGCCGTCCAAAGGACCAAGGGGGGTTGGGTATCATGATCTTCAGGTCAAGAACTCTGATCTCCTTGGTAAGTGGCTATATAAGCTTCTGACTTCGGATGGTGCTTGGAAAACGATCCTTAAGCGAAAATACATCGGCACAAAAGCGTTATCTCGGCTTGTGTGGAAGCCTGGAGATTCACACTTTTGGGCTGGGCTCATGGCGACAAAGAAAGACTTTTATCGCTTTGGGGTTTTCAAGATTAAAGACGGGTCGGAGATTAGATTTTAGGAGGATATATGGCCAGGAAATGCCACACTCCGAGATCAATATCTGGCCCTATATAACATTGTACGACATAAGGGAGATACGTTGGCCACGGTCATGCAAGAGTCACCCCCTAATGTTGCATTCAGGAGAGACTTAATCGGTCCTAGACTTGAGTCTTGGAATGCCTTTCTAGAACGGTTAGCGATAGTGCGACTGTCGCAAGGGCACGATGAGTTTCGATGGAATCTCAATAGAAATGGTCAATTCTCTATGGATTCAATGTATAGAGCGCTTGTCCAACCTGAAATACCAATCGATAATAATAATAAAATATGGCAAATGAGGATACCTCTAAAGATCAAAGTATTTGCACACCATTACTTGCATTACCAGATTTTACTAAGCAATTTGAAGTTGAATGTGATGCTAGTGGTATAGGCATTGGTGGTGTGTTGATGCAAGAAGGTAGACCTATTGCTTATTTCAGTGAGAAACTTTCTGGTGCTAGATTGAATTATCCTGTTTATGATAAAGAATTGTATGCACTTGTTCGTGTTCTTGAGGTTTGGCAACATTATTTGTGGCTAAAAGAATTTATCATACATTCTGATCATCAAGCTTTGAAATACTTGAAGGCGCAATCTAACTTGCATAGGCGCTTAGCTAAATGGGTTGAGTTCATTGAGTCTTTTCCCTACATCATCAAATATAAGAAAGGGAAAGATAATGTTGTTGCTGATGCTCTCTCTAGGAAGAACATGTTATTGATACATCTTGATGTTAAAATTCCTGGATTTGAGAGTTTGTGTGATTTATATGCAACTGATCATGATTTTGCTGAACCATATCATTTTTGTTTGCTTCGAAATGCATGGGACAAGTTCCACATCCATGATAGATTTTTGTTTCGAGCTAACAAACTTTGTGTTCCAGAATCTTCTGTGCGTTTGCTATTGTTGCAGGAATCACATGCAGGAGGATTGATGGGTCACTTTGGGCGTGAGAAGACACTACTCATGCTTGCTGATAACTTTTATTGGCCCAGGATGATGCGTGATGTGGACAGGTTTGTTCGACGCTGCATTGTATGCAACACATCCAAGTCCAAGCTGAAGCCTCACGGTTTGTATACTCCACTATCGGCTCCTACCACACCTTGGGAAGATATTAGTATGGACTTTGTGTTAGGATTGCCACGCACTAAATATGGTCATGATAGTATATTTGTGGTAGTGGATAGATTTTCTAAGATGGCACATTTTATTGCATGCCATAAGAGCGACGATGCGTCGCATGTTGCTAATCTGTTTTTCAGGGAGATTGTACGCTTGCATGGAGTGCCCAAGACAATTGTTTCTGACAGGGATGTGAAGTTTGTGAGCTACTTCTGGAAGACACTTTGGGGAAAGTTGGGGACAAAGTTGATGTTCAGCACTACATGTCATCCCCAAACTGATGGTCAAACGGAGGTGGTCAATAGAACATTGTCACAATTGTTGCGAGCTATGATCAAGAAAAATCTGCGCGAATGGGAGGAGTGTTTGCCACATGTTGAATTTGCTTATAACAGGGCAGTACACACTAGTACTCACCTTTGTCCTTTTGAAGTGGTATATGGTTTCAAGCCTATTACACCTCTTGACTTGCTGCCTCTTCCATTGCAGGAACGAGTTAATATGGAGGCATCCAAACGAGCAGATTATGTGAAGAAGATCCATGAGAAGACCAGAGAGGCTATTGAGAAGCAAGGCAAGAATGTTGCTGCTGCAAGGAACCAGTCACGGAAGCAAGTTCTATTTCAGCCTGGAGATATGGTTTGGGTGCATTTGCGCAAGGACAGATTTCCAGGGATGAGGAATTCCAAGTTGAAGCCACGTGGTGCTGGTCCTTACAAGGTGTTAGCCAAGATCATTGACAATGCTTACTCGATTGATATTCCCATTGCTGAGTTTGGTGGCGCTAGCAACAGTTTCAACGTTGCTGATTTATCACCATACATGGGAGATGACCTTGAAGCGTTGAGGTCGACGCCTTTTGAAGGGGGGGGGAGATGATGAGGACATCCCTACTACCAACACATCTCCAGTTCGTCATGAAGAACAAGTTGATTCAACAAAGAAGAAGGATGATGAAATCAGAATTGGACCTATTACAAGAGCTCGTGCAAAGTTGATAGAACAACAGGTGAACTCGCTCTTAATAGATTCTGATATATTATGTAATGAGAACTTCATACTGCCTAAATCTTTGTATGTTTGCATAATCAGGTATCATGACGAAGAAGAGGATCCAGAAGGAGGAGAAGATGAAGGAAGCTCCAACTTTCGGACGTTCGACACATTTCGGACGTCCGACATCAGAGCTACGACGCTGCGATGACCTCGAGTTACAGAAGGGTTACGGAACTCCGACGGGTTTCGGACGTCCGACACGATGGACGTCCGACATGAAGATCTTCGCGACGGCTCCCGAGTACAGTACCGATCCGGAAGTCCGACATGATTCGGACGTCCGACGCATCAGACGTCCGTAACCCATCGGACGTCCGAAACTTCCTGCGCGCAAATCTGACGGGCTGCGGCCTTGTATCTGAAGGGTTCGTTGCATAGAAAACAAAAATTTTCCTACGGTTGTAACAGCCAAGATCACATCTAGAAGATCACTTGTAACGGTTTGAGAAGGACTCACCCTCGAAGAACAAAAGCTTTAACGAGAACTATTCTCGTGGGTGATGTAGTCGAACACTCGCCGACCTCAAGGTCGTGATGAAGACTTGACGCCATGAACGGGCAGCGTCTCCGTAGTCGGTCACACGTACAGATCAGTGACAACCTCCGCCCCTTGCTCCAGTTGGGCAGCGGAAGTAGTGGATTTCTCGGGAACTCCAGCAGCACTACGACATAGTGGTGGTGGTGGTAGAGAAGATCTTGAGCAGGGCTTCTTCTAAGCACCGTACTCGTGAAACTGGATCAGCTAGCAAGGGGAGGAATATGCCAACCAAAGGGCATATGAGAGATGGAGGAATGAGTGAGTAGAGGGGTCTCCACCCATCTATATATAGGAGGGGGAGGCAGCCCCCAAGGGGTAGCACGCCCCAAGAGGTGCCCCCACCTCTCCCCTCATCATGTGGGTGGACTCTCCACTCACAAAAACAAAGGGTCACACATTATTCTCATAACTTCCATAATTCTCCACTCAAAATTCCAAGAGTTTATCACATTAAAACACTTTTAATTATCTTGTTTAATGTCACTCAAATTAATGAACACTTCATTCAATGAGTACTTCATTGATGAACACTTCATTCAATGAACACATTAACAATTATCCCCTTGCACTATTTTGATATACCGAAACTATTCCAGCAGTTTTATCAAAACAGTCCATGTGATGTCCGGTATATTCTCTGGCGTTCCGTATCCACTCAAACGCGTCAACGAATCCTTAAGTGTGTCACCCTACGGTTCGTGAATAAAATGGACATGACAAAGACTCTTCTCTGATCAATAATCATCAGCGGGATCTGGAGATCCATGATGACTCCCACTTACTCAACGATGAATTAGTGATCGTGTGAACCAAAACTCCGTAACCAATTCCTTTTGTCTCGCGATATTTTACTTGTCCGAGATCCGATCATTTGGTATCATCCATACCTAGTTCGATCTCGTTACCGAAAAGTACTCTTTACTCGTTCCGTGATATAACATCCTCGTGAGCCAGTCACGTGCTTGCAAGCGATGTCAATGTGATATCACCGAGAGGGCCCAGAGTATATCTCTCCGTCATCTGGATGGACAAATCCCACTCTTGATCCACGAGCCTCAACTAACACTTTCCAAGTACCCAACGACACCTTTATAATCACCCTGTTACGGTGTAACGTTTGATGGAATCAAAGTACTCTTCCGGTGTCAGTGATTGACGTGATCTCATGGTCTAAGGATTAGAGTTACTTCGTGAAAGTTTGATACAACAATAGAAACTTGATGACATGATCGAATTGCTATAACTACTGTGGGTGTATGTTCATCACATCATTCTCCAATGACATGACCTTGTTATTAACAACATCCAATGTTCATGATCAGGAAACCTTGATATCCGTTAATCAACAAGCTAGTATAAAGAGAGACATTACTAGGAACCTTTTGTTTGTTTATTAAACACACATGTATTAAAGTTTCCGGTTAACACAATTATAGCATGAAAATAAACATTTATCATAAACATGGAATAAGATAATAACCACTTTATTATTGCCTCTCGGGCATATTCCCTTCAGTCTCCCACTTGCACTAGAGTCAATAATCTAGTTTGGTACTTGCACATCCAACACCTATGGCATTCAGGTGTTATCCATACGCATTGCTAGTGGTAAACCTAATATCCAGATCTGACACTTCAGTTCCGTGTGTATTTGCATTTCTTTGCGTCTCTACGCATCACTCATTCACCAATGAGATGGCATTGCATAAATTTGGTCCTCCGGTGAGACCTTAGTCCCTTGAGCTCAAAACATGTTGAATCTATTGTCGTACAATAGATCTTCATAGTATTAGCTCGCTTGGAACTACACCTAGTTTGTCAAACAAACTTCTTGACACAAATGCCCTCCTTTGCTGCTGCTAGAGCAGTCATATACTTAGCCTTTCGTTGTAGTATTCGTCGCAATGTATTAGCTTTGGAACTCATCCAAATCCATTTGGAACTATTCCAAGTCTATCATGGAACTTTCTTCCATTATATTTTGCCACCTTAACGCACTTCCAAAATTGAGATAAATTTAGATTGTATCTTGCGACAAAACTAGTATCAATGTAACACTTTACAATGAACTATTGTCCAACATACATAATATATGCTTAGTCCTTCCAAAGCACGTAAGGATATCTTTACTATTGTCCAATGATCATCTTATGAATCATTCTGGTATATGCTCATAACATTTAGAGCATAGGACATTCTGGAATTGTACATATCATGGTGTACATGATTGATCAAATCATTCATGTGATTTTACTCACCAAGTGTCAAAACACTTGAATCTCGCTTCAACCTTTTCCATGCGGCAAGAACCTTTCTCGTCGTTTCCATATTGAACTTATTCAATATTTCATATATGTACTTCGTCCCAACCATATTAGCACCTCAATCTATCTATATAGACCATATTAGCCCAATATACTGGTTTTGCCCAAATCTTCCATTAAAATCAAATTTTCAATGAAACTTCACCCGTGTCAATAAAAGATACATCATTTCCAATCAACAATATGTATTCTACATAATGTATTAGAAATATGTCTCAGCGCTCCCACTTAATTTCTTGCAAAAGCAAGCATCTTCACCGTCTCTGATGAAACTAAACGTTTTAACAATTTCATCATGATGAAGATTCCAACTCCGCGAATGCTTATTTCAACCATTGAAATTTGCTTGCTATTTTAGCATCCTTTGAATTAACAGAACCCTTTGGACCGTGTCCTGTACACGTCCTAGGTAACCATTCTATTAGAAGAACGTTGTTCCGTTTGTTCAACTACCATATACCAAAACTAGCATATGTAGTGGTTGCTACAATAATCCGTCCAGACTAAATATTGTTATGAAATATCAAATCTTGTCATAGCCAACTCTTTGAACATAATCGTAAACCATTTTAACGATATGTCGAATATTTCATAGATGTGAGAACATCCACGTCTGTTTCTTTATAGATCCAAACACGGTATCTAGAGGGTCTTCCAAGTTCAGAAACTTGGTTTCTCGTGTATGGAACTATCACGGATTTTATAGCTTCTAGCCATTTTGACGGAGTCAGGGCCCATCATTGCTTCTTTGCATGTAGTCGGTCCATTATTATCAAATAACAATGATTCAATCTCAAATCTTACTATTTGATCGATTATCCGAACTACGCAGTTCAATAGGAACTTAGATCGCCGTGACCACAACCTTTGGGACACGGGAGCCAAGAGCATTGCGGCCGCTTCCGGGACACTTTCCGGCGCTGCGCCACTTAGCACATAAAGCTTAGGTTCAACAACCTAATCGAAGTTCTACTGTCCTCCCACTTAACTTTTCGCAAAAAATTCCTTCTCAAGAAACTTGATGCTCTTAGCCACAAAAAACTTTTGTCTTTAGTGTTATGGAGGAATACCCAACGGTTACTTTGGGATAACCTACAAAGACGTACTTTATCCGACTTTGGTTGTAAACATTTTACATATGCCTTGCATACCAAAATTTAAGAAAAAAACAAATTGGGTTTTATCCCATTCCATAACTTATATGGTGTCATTTCAACGGATCTCGATGGCGCTCTTTTCAGTGAAAAGCGGTAGTCTTTAAAGCTTAATCCTTAAAATATAATGGCAATTTTATAAATAACACCTTTGATCCTTACCATGTCAAACAAGGTTTGATTACATCTCTCGAACACTCCATACTCCTATGGTGTTTCGGGAGACGCAAGTTTATGGAACAATTCCTAAACTCTTAGGTGTTTGCTAAACTTTTAACTCAAAAATCTTCCTTTATGATCCAATCATAAACTCTTATTTTCTCATTACAATGATTTTCACTTCATCTTGAAATTTATTTGAACATTTTCAAATATTTTATACTTCTTCCTTATCAAGTAAATATACACATATATCCACTCAAATCCTTGGTTAAAGTATATGAAGTTATAAGACCCACCACACACGGCTACACATAATGAACTATACACATCAACATGTATAATGTCCAATAAGTTAGTCGTCCGTCCCTCTTTGCCTATGAACGGAGTTTCAATCATTTCTAGGAAATTCTTACAAGCGTCAGTTGATTCAAAATCAAAAGACTCCAAAAATCCACCATCATGGAGTTTCTTCATGTGTTTCTTTCCAATATGATTCAAACGGTGGTGTCACTCATAAGTGATCTTCTAATCATTTGTCTTGCGACATGTTTAGCATCAGTTATTATGGATGTGATTTCTCCAACAAGATTTATAGAGTTCATCCATCTTCTATGAATATGGTGATAATTTGAACAACTATTGTTCGTATAACACCAGAACAGAATAACAATTATTCAAATAAATCTTGAAGGCTAGGTTTAATTCCAACGATAAACACAATAACACTTTATTTTGTTTTTGATGAGAATCATCCCATATTAATTTGCTAGTTACTCAGGCCATTGCAACTCTTGTATTGCATTGTTCTGTATGACACTTCATACCAATCAATCAGTATCCAATACTCAAGAATCACATTGTTTAACAAGCAATGAATATACCCATAACATGTATATCATCTATATACCCGAGCTGGACATTTCCAGTCTTTTCCTTTTTCTTTTTCGCCAAAATATTTTTCAGATCCTCTTTCAGCAATTCCTTTCCTTTTTAGAAGAATTTACCAACATCACTTGTGGTACCATTCAAATTACACATAATCCAAAGTGTGTTAGTCAAATACTAACACCCTTTGATTCTCACTTTGATGTAGATCACCGTCATCAAATGTTTGGTGTTCCTCCAAATTCTATTCTTTAGTAATCTTATAGTGTAGTAAACATTTTACCTACATCTTCCATTCATCCTATCATGACAACTTTCATGACAAAACTACCATAGCTCATAGGGACAAACTGTGAGTACAATATTAGTTCCCAAAACCTTTTTGGGAGATTAGGACACATAGTGTCTCCAACCTTCACAAATTCTCATACAATATGAGAACATGTTTCTCACTAAATTTTACTCTATCACATTGCAACTAAACATTGTTTCAGATATCGCTATATCTTCCACACATGATAGTTACTGAAACAATCCTTTCAGCTCCTAGATAACCTTGATAATAACAAACAACATTTGAATATCAAGGATCATGGAGGCAAGTGTGATACTTAGACACTAACACTGGAATTGTTACTCTCGATTTAATACACATTATTAAACTTCATGGAGTAAGAAAGGTTTGCTAAAGTTTGCAATAAGACTTTAAACTTTAGATTGACACTCAAACAATACGGTACCAGTCCGTAAACTTAAATATCCAGAATTCTATAGTTCTATTATCTCAATTATAGCTAAGCGCAAAGGTAGTAAACAAATGCCAATGACTACAACGAACTATGCAAATTCACTTTGATTTAGTTCATGATAAAATGAGTTCATCTAACTCCCACTCAAAAACAACATCCCTCGAGTCGTCTTTGGTGATTACACGAACCAAATTCACTACACCACGACCGATCATCACGTGAGGCAGTGTAGCTGCAATGGCGAGCATCTCAATATGGTTCATCATATCATCCATATGACTCGTGCTTAACCTTTCGGTCCATGTTCCGAGGCCATGTCTGTACATGCTAGGCTCGCCAAGTAGAACCTTAGTATTTGCATGTGTTTCAAGGCCATGTCTGTACATGCTAGGCTTGAAAACACCCGTTGTATGTGAACGTAGAGTCTATCACACCCGATCATCACGTGGTGTCTCGAAACGACGAACTTTCTTAACGGTGCATACTAAGGAAGAACATATAATTATCTTGATATTAAGTGAGAGGGATCATCTTATAATGCTACCGCAGCGATCATGATCGTAACTAAGCAAAATAAGATGCATAAAAGGATAAACATCACATGCATGGATAATGTGATATGATATGGTCCTTCTCGCATTAGATCTCCATCTTGTGCGTCTTGGTATGATCTCCATCATGCCACCGGCGCGGCACCAAGGTCCATGGCGCCACCACCATGGTCGTCCTTCTCCATTACAATATATCTCATGGATATATATACAGCACGCAGGCCTTAAAAAGGAAAAACCACAACCATATGGCTCCTGCCGGTTGTTTACAATAAATCTCATTTCATACAACAATTTTGTAACAAGGACCATATCACATCACATGCCCTGCAAAAACAAGTTAGACGCTTCTAAATTATCTTTGCAAATTTTACGTGGTTTTGGGCTTCCTAGGAAAGAACTGATCTTACCTACGGACAAGAACCACAACGTTGATTCGCTAGTTGTTTCTTTTCATCCCTTTCCAGGGCCCTCCGTTGCAAATGCCATATCACTAATGTTAGAGAAACTGACACCCCCAAAGCCACTTTATATGGTACAAGCCGTATGTCAAGCGTGACACGCAATCTGCGCTTAGGGCCGCTTCAATCCAACATTGCCGCAATATGAACAAGTGCACAAAAGAGGGTAACAACTAGAGGATCAACGCCCACATCTCTATGTGTTCTAACCGTACAAAGCATCTACGCATAGACGAGGCTCTGATACCACTGAAGGGTTCGTTGCATAGAAAACAAAAAATTTCCTACGGTTGTAACAACCAAGATCACATCTAGAAGATCACTTGTAACGGTTTGAGAAGGACTCACCCTCGAAGACCAAAAGCTTTAACGAGAACTATTCTCGTGGGTGATGTAGTCGAACACTCGCCGACCTCAAGGTCGTGATGAAGACTTGACGCCACGAACGGGCAGCGTCTCCGTAGTCGGTCACACGTACAGATCAGTGACAACCTCCGCCCCTTGCTCCAGTTGGGCAGCGGAAGTAGTGGATTTCTCGGGAACTCCAGCAGCACTACGACATAGTGGTGGTGGTGGTAGAGAAGATCTTGAGCAGGGCTTCGCCTAAGCACCGTACTCGTGAAACTGGATCAGCTAGCAAGGGGAGGAAGATGCCAACCAAAGGGCATATGAGAGATGGAGGAATGAGTGAGTAGAGGGGTCTCCACCCATCTATATATAGGAGGGGGAGGAATCCCCCAAGTGGTAGCACGCCCCAAGAGGTGCCCCACCTCTCCCCTCATCATGTGGGTGGACTCTCCACTCACAAAAACAAAGGGTCACACATTATTCCCATAACTTCCATAATTCTCCACTCAAAATTCCAAGAGTTTATCACATTAAAACACTTTTAATTATCTTGTTTAATGTCACTCAAATTAATGAACACTTCATTCAATGAGTACTTCATTGATGAACACTTCATTCAATGAACACATTAACAATTATCCCCTTGCACTATTTTGATATACCGAAACTATTCCAGCAGTTTTATCAAAACAGTCCATGTGATGTCCGGTATATTCTCTGGCGTTCCGTATCCACTCAAACGCGTCAACGAATCCTTAAGTATGTCACCCTACGGTTCGTGAATAAAATGGACATGACAGAGACTCTTCTCTGATCAATAATCATCAGCGGGATCTGGAGATCCATGATGACTCCCACTTACTCAACGATGAACTAGTGATCGTGTGAACCAAAACTCCGTAACCAATTCCTTTTGTCTCGCGATATTTTACTTGTCCGAGATCCGATCATTTGGTATCATCCATACCTAGTTCGATCTCGTTACCGAAAAGTACTCTTTACTCGTTCCGTGATATAACATCCTCGTGAGCCAGTCACGTGGTTGCAAGCGATGTCAATGTGATATCACCGAGAGGGCCCAAAGTATATCTCTCTGTCATCTGGATGGAAAAATCCCACTTTTGATCCACGAGCCTCAACTAACACTTTCCAAGTACCCAACGACACCTTTATAATCACCCTGTTACGGTGTGACGTTTGATGGAATCAAAGTACTCTTCCGGTGTCAGTGATTGACGTGATCTCATGGTCTAAGGATTAGAGTTACTTCGTGAAAGTTTGATACAGCAATAGAAACTTGATGACATGATCGTATTGCTATAACTACTGTGGGTGTATGTTCATCACATCATTCTCCAATGACATGACCTTGTTATTAACAACATCCAATGTTCATGATCAGGAAACCTTGATCATCCGTTAATCAACAAGCTAGTATAAAGAGAGACATTACTAGGAACCTTTTCTTTGTTTATTAAACACACATGTATTAACGTTTCCGGTTAACACAATTATAGCATGAAAATAAACATTTATCATAAACATGGAATAAGATAATAACCACTTTATTATTGCCTCTCGGGCATATTCCCTTCAGTATCCGGGTTTGACACCCCCTAGCTTATAAATACCGGACCCCCTGCGAGTTTTAGGGTTAGACCACTGCTTGATGTGCGAGGTTATGATAGTGATTTCTCGCCCTTCGTTGGTAAACCCCAAGAGGAAGGTGTGATGTAGCATAGCAGAAAATTTCCCTCAGTAAAGATACCAAGGTTTGTCTCCAGTAGGACTCCGGAGATGATAAGTAGGTGTCAGCGGCGCAACTGACGCGGACCTGCACACAGACGCAAATAACTTTGTTCCCAACGAAGTTCAGAGAGGTTGTCAATCTCTCCGGCCTTGTTTTTCACAAAGGATCAAACACAAGGGATAATGATAGCAACTGAAAGTAAAAGCAGAAAAGTAAATGAGTGTGGAAACAGTGATGAGGATATGGACCGGGATACGTGATGTTCACTAGTGATGTCTCTCTCCCAAAAGACGATAAAACTGCTATGCGAGGCGAACAAATTACAGAAGGGCAATTGACAGGATTATGAACGCACCGCAATGCTAACTATGCTACAAAAGAAAGGAAGAGGCTCAAAAGCATGGGCAGAACGCCAAAATAAGTAGACCGAAATCCATCTGCATCTACTACTAATCATCCACCTTGAGATATCTATCCAGAACATCTCGCTGGTATTAAGTTGCGAGCCCCACCCAAAGTGTAAACCCAAAGAAACACACAACTGCATTAAAAAGCACTTTGCGTAAAGTAAACAATCCTTGCAACCGCGGTTACAAGCACCGTTGTTTTCCCCCTTGTGGCAACAACACATCCCCTAGACTCATGTTTCTGTCACTCAAGCGTGTCATCAGGGGGCATGAACCCACAATCGAGCATAACGTTCCCTCTTGGGGTTACTACCTACTACTTGGCCAAAGCAATAAACAGCAACGGAGAACATGCAAGAATTACTTAAGAAAAAAATATAAAAGTAAGAACCAAATATATTACTCTATCACAATCTGAACATAATCTCATAATCCATCAGATCCCATCAAACTCAGCATAGCAACAACAGAAAGATTACAAAAGTGTCTCGATCATGTAGGGCAGCTCACGAGGTCTAAACCATGAAGAACAAAGAGGGGAGGAGAACATCACATATCTACTGATCACGGACCCATGGTCCAAAGGAAACTACTCACGACACATCCGGGAAGCATCCATGGTGGAGAGGAGACTCCCGGAGGTCGGCCCTCCCTCCGGCAGGGTGCCGGGAAGAGGGCTCCCGATCTCGGAAGCGCGGCGGCGGCGGAACAGAGGCGAGATCGTGAAAAAGGGTTCTTCTCCCGAGGGTTTCTCGTCATGGAGAATATATAGGCGAAGGGGGCAGCCAGGGGGGCACCAGGGGTCCAGGCAGCCCCCTGGCGCGGCCAGACCCTAGGGCGCGCCACCAGGAAAGCAGGAAAAATCCTATGATGTGTTCTAGATCTGAAGTGTTGCTACTGCAAGTTTTGTGTGATCTGTTGTTCCACTGGGAATTAGTAGATTGCAAATTACCATCTCGTGGTCGACGGCTACGTTGCGCAAGTGTGTGAAGTTGTGAATATCCAAAGGGTAGAGAGCTGTCGCATTGGCAACAGAGATCTAGCGAGGAGAGTTCATCGGCTACATACAAGCTATCTATCATCGCCCTCATATTCACCGTCCGGCTTACTGAGAAGATCGGGCCACCCCATATCATCTTGGTATCAGATTTCCAGTGTTTCCTCGGTAAGCATCCACCAAATCCATCTATTAGATCGTTTTTGTTTTCGTCCTATCCAGAAAAATCCATACAAAAATATTAGGGTTTCTAGTCTTGCCATAACTTAGATTGCATCGGAGTCATTGTTTTAGTTTGTTGTTTCGGTAGCAGTACTGTAGCAATTTCGTCCAGTTTGGAATAGTGTCAGAAAAATAAATAAAAAGAGAGAAAAAGAGAAAAGAATAAAAAAAAGAGAGAACGAAGCGTGATCAAAAAGAGTTATCCAAGAGTGCAAAGAGATATACAAGTGCTCGACAGGACATATCATAGTGGTGATCTTTTGAGAGGCATGTCTTCTTTTGTCTCCACTGTGTGAGTTTTTCCTTGGGTTTGTATCACACGATCAGCACTAGGACTTGACTTCGGTGTAGTTAGGGTGCCATACCTATAGCTCCACCACATATATCCTGCTTTGTCGTGTGTTCACTCTTGTACTCGGGTATTCACTTCATCACATCCGTGCACTAGTCCTCCATCCGAACGTGTACGCATTACTATTCACTTTGGAACTGTAAGATTCACCTTTTCTTGTCAGTTTTGAGTGAGTTGTGAGTGTCCACTAAAAGATTTTGATTAAGTGCACTAACATACTAATCATGTCTCAAAGTGGTTTTGATGTGATGCACAAACAGGACAAGGATGCGCCAGTTACATGGGAGGCATATGTAGGTCTCCGTGATCACTTGACTGGGATGATTACTAAATCCGCTGATGCAATTGATACAAATGTTCAAGCGGTCCAACTGAAAGTGGACGCGACTGAAGCTGCAGTCACCACTATGCAACAACAACTTGCTGCTATACAGCAGAGCCTACAACAAATGACAACATCTGTCACTGGCATACAAGCAGCTATTGTACAACGCCAACCTGACGCTCAGGAAGATGATGGTGGTGTCCATGGTGACAATGCTGATTTGAGGGGCAATCAAGGTCGTGGGCGTGGTGTTCAAGGGCCGGTTCGCCAACCTCCACTTGGTTTTGGTGCACACCGTCTACCCATTCAGGAAGAAGATGTCTTGAGCAAGCCCAAGTTTAACATCCCCAAATTTGAAGGTTCCACGGTTGTGGAAGAGTACCTCACATGGGAGCTTAAGATGGAAAAATTATGGCGTTTGCATGATTATTCAGAGGACAAGAAGATCAAGATTGCTTCTTCCGAGTTTGACGGTTATGCCTTGCGTTGGTGGGAGAGTGTGTTGACCGAGATACAAGAAACCGATGGGCAGCCTATTCGTACATGGCGTGACATGAAGGCGACCATGAAAGCTCGGTTTGTTCCCACTAATTACTTACGGACAGTTTTTGATAAATTGCAACAATTGAAGCAAGGTACTATGTCCGTTGATGCATACTATATGGAGATGGATATGTTGTTGCAACGTGCACGAGTTCGTGAAGAAGTTGAGATGACTATGCAACGTTTTCTCCATGGGCTGAAATTTAACATCAAGAGTATTGTGCGGCATCACCAATACTATAATATGAATGATTTATTGCATCTTGCAAGGGAGGCTGAATCCCAGCTTGCAGAAGAGGCACAACTGAAGTCAAGATACTCCACATCTAGCAGATTTTCTCCAAGGACACCGTCTGCCGCGCCTATGAAGAATTATGGTGCCAATACTCGAGCTTCTTCTTCAGTTTCCAAACCAGCCTCCAATGGTTCTATGGCCAAGAAGCCAGCTGCTCCTGCCACTAGTGCAGGCTCCAACATGTCTATAGCTCGCAATCGCGAGATCACTTGTCATGCTTGCGGTAATCCGGGTCACTTCAAGAGAGATTGCCCGAACAGAAAGGTCATGTTTGTGAATGAAGAAACCGGCGAGTATGATACTGGTGATGATGAAGATCCTTCCGCATTCGATGACGAGGGATACCATAGTGACGAAGGCATGGATGCTTTTCCGTCGCATGCTCCTACCATTGTTGTGTCACAACGTGCTCTTACAGTGCAGCCACATGCCGATTCTCAACGCTGTAATTTGTTCCAAACCAAGGCGCTCGTTGGCCCCAACAAAGCTTGCAAAGTGATCATTGATGGAGGTAGCTGCCGCAACCTCGCAAGCAAGGAGTTATGTGCCAAGCTAAATCTGAAATACTTCCCTCACCCGAACCCTTATTATGTCCAATGGTTGAGTGGCAGTGGTGATATGAAGGTGAATCACATGGTGCGCGTAAATTTTGAGATAGGCCCATACAAGGATTCCATCGATTTTGATGTGGTGCCTATGACAGTTTGCCATATATTATTGGGTCGGCCGTGGTTATATGATCGCCATGTGCAACACAATGGCCGAGCCAATACATATCATTTGGAGTTCAAGGGCAAGAAAGTTAATCTCCATCCTATGTCCCCACAGCAAATTGTGAATGAGTCTCGTCAGAAGGTAGAGGTGAATGTAGAACCAACACGAGAGAACAATGTAATAGATGTGAGTGATAATATAACGAAAAGTGCGAGAGAGCCTAGTTTACTTACATTAGCCACCAAAGAAGACATGAGAGAATTTAGTGAGGACCCTGCAGCCATGCCACTTGTGCTTATGTACAAAGGCGAGGTTTTGCTTTCTAATGATAATCATCCTCTTTCTTCTAGTGTGTCTACTGTTTTGCAGAATTATGATGATGTGTTTCCGGCGGAGGTTCCAGCAGGATTACCACCCTTGCGTGGTATTGATCACCAAATTGATCTTATTCCCGGAGCTACACTTCCCAACCGGGCACCATATAGGACTAATCCCCAAGAGACGAAGGAAATTCAGCAACAAGTACAAGCGCTTCTGGATAAAGGGTATATTCGTGTCAGGCTTAGCCCTTGTGTTGTTCCTGTTATTTTGGTTCCTAAGAAAGATGGTACATGACGTATGTGCGTAGATTGTAGAGCTATAAATAATATCACTATTCGATATCGCCATCCTATTCCACGTTTAGAGGATATGCTTGATGAATTGAGTGGTGCTGCTATTTTCTCTAAAATTGATTTGCGTAGTGGATACCATCAAATTAGGATGAAAGAACGGGATGAATGGAAAACTGATTTCAAAACTAAGTTCGGATTATATGAGTGGTTACTTATGCCTTTTGGTCTTGCTAATGCTCCTAGTACTTTCATGAAATTAATGAACCATGTTTTGAGAGATTTTATTGGACATTTTGTGGTTGTGTATTTTGATGATATACTTATTTACCGTCGCAATAAATTTAAACATGATGATCATATTAGACAAGTTTTGCAAGTGTTGTGTGATGCTAAATTATATGCTAATCTTGAGAAGTGCACATTTGCAAAAGATAAGGTCATATTTTTGGGATATGTTGTATCTAAGCATGGGGTAGAAGTAGATTCTTCCAAAATTAAAGCAATTCAAAATTGGCCTATTCCCATGAATATTAGTCAAGTACGAAGTTTTCACGGTCTTGCTGGTTTTTATCGATGTTTTGTGAAAGACTTTAGTACTATTGCTGCGAGTTTTAGGGTTAGACCACGTTTAGTAAACCCTAGTTCTTGAGAATAGCTCCAAGCTTTCATCTTGAATCATATACTTCAATTCGTATCGATCTGAAGTGTTGCTACTGCAAGTTTTGTGTGATTTGTTGTTCCACTGAGAATTAGTAGATTGCAAATTACCGTCTCGTGGTCGACGGCTACGTTGCGCAAGTGTGTGAAGTTGTGAATATCTAAAGGGTAGAGAGTTATCGCATTGGCAACAGGGATCTAGCGAGGAGAGTTCATCGGCTACATACAACTTATCTATCATCGCCCTCATATTCACCGTCTGCTTACTGAGAAGATCGGGCCACCACATATCATTATCCAAAAAAAGTGTATTAAAAATCCAAAAATATTTTTTATGCTTGTTCTCTTTATAAAAAAATAAAAATAAAATACTGATATAAAATAATCCAAAACAAATAAAATTACTCGAGCTTTCCAATACCGCTCTTGAAACTACCATATTGAACCGGTCCACTAGGTTGACGCCAGAAGCGAGATAAACCAGTGTCTCGTTGCCAGCGAGATGTAGCTCTTGCGTTTCTTCATACGCATACTCTACATCATCATCAGTTTCGAAATCACTATTTATGAACAAATCCTTGTTAAAAAATCCAGAAATAAAAATTGTTTATTGTTTATGTTTGATGGAAACATGACTGATGATTGTAGCTAAGTAGCTTTGAAGTTCCCAATAAGAAAACGAGCAACAACCAGTTCATGTATACAACCGAAACAACACCACCCCTGCTACATATTAAATACACGTTAACTCAGTGTAGAAAATTCTTTGTATATTTTTTCAAAAAATACCAATATTAAAAAATGTTACAAATATATAACATTCACAACATATTAAAAAATGTTAGCTCAGTGTAGAAAATTCTTTGTATAATTTTTTAAAAATACCAATATTAAAAAAAATCATACGCTTCAAGAAGACATGTCGTGATATTTCGAGAAAATATTTATTAAATTTATAAATATGTTCTTGTAATATTTAATTTTTTTTCCTACCACTCAAAACAATGTTCATGATTGTTTTTTAAAGATTTAACACAGAAAAAATATTTTGCATGTTTCAAAAACTGTCCGTGTAATTTATGGAAATGTTTTAATATGTATTTTAAATATGTTTAACGTGTTCTAGAAAATTATCAGGGTGTGTCTAGAAAATGTTTCAAATGTATTAAAAAATGTTCAATATGTATCCTATATTTTTAAACTAGTATTTATAAAATATTTAGTATGTATTTAGGAAAGATATCATCATGTATTTGAAAAATATCCGACATATATCAACAACATATTTTGTATGTATCTAAAAATGTACAATGTGTATTAAAAGGTCAACATGTACTTTAAAAATAGAAAAGGTAACAAAATATATAAACAGATAAAACGAAACCAAGCCAAAGAATTGATACGAGAAATACACTGAAACAAACAAAACCACCCGAGCTTTTCAAAGCCGCTCTTGGGACTACAATATTTATCGGCCCACTGGGCTGACGCCAGAGGCGACACTCGCTACCGCCTTGCTGCTGCTGCAGGTGAGTGCGCGTTTCTACCCCTCAAAAAAAAAAGGTGAGTGCGCGTTTCTTTAATGCCATCCTCAACACTATCATCTGTTTTGGAATCACCCCTCAAAAAGAAAATCCGTTTTGGAATCACTAGTTCATAACAAACCCTATAAAAATAATTCATGAATATAATTTGTTCATTTCATAACTTTTTACGAGCGATTGTAGCTAAGTAGCTTGATGTACCTTATAACAAAAGACGCAACAACCAGTGCATGTATACAACCGAAACAACTCTATGCTACAATACACTTATAAGTAATGATCCCTTTCATTGAAGCATCCCTTTACTAATTGCTCACTTTCTTTATGTCCATGCCTTTATTGCACTGATGCGAAACAAAAGTAGTGTTGCCTTCCACGCTTCCCAAACGGGTCAGGCCCATAAGCACGTATGTACATCAGCCACATTTAACGCTATTTGTATATTTCATTATAATTCAAAAGGATACACTTCAAAATTAAACTTACAATTTTTTTAAAAAATTTCACCACATTTAAAAAAATGACAATTCATTTTTTTTGCGTAATTCATGAAAAGTGTTAATACTATTAAAGTATGTTCACATGTTTAAAAAAAATCATGATATTTCTATAAAATGTTTATACAATGTTAAAATATGTTTGTGTAATTTTTAATTTTTATACTATTCAAAACAATGTTCATGACACTTAAAAATTATTTTACGTGGTATAAAAAAATTCCATGGCATTTTAGGCAAATTTTTAATATGTATTTCAAAAAATTCAACATGTAATAAAATGAACAGGGTTTATCTGAAAAATGTTTCGCATGTATTGAAATATTTTACTCATATATCCAGAATTTTTTTCACATTTATATTTAAAATGGTTCAACATGTATATGAAAACACTAGTTCATGAACAAGTCCTAAAAAACAGTTCATGAACATACTTTTTTGAAGGAAACATGGAGCAGCGATTGTAGCTAACTAGTAGGTCGATTGATGTGACTTCAAAAGCATTGTTGAAGAAATCAATTCAGATTTTGAAGGGTGACATAGTATGATCATCAAGGAAGTAATCGCAAATATACACTCTTACAATAGTTGTAATTTCATTTATAAAGTTAGATCTAGCAATGTAGAAACTCGTAGACTAGTTAAGTTGTCCACTAGTTTTAATCATGGTAGGCACATCTGGTTGTCGGACCCATATGATCCGGTTTGTATTTCCTGAATTTTACAAATAGATGAACAAATTTATGCCTTACCATTAAAGTAGCTCGATCGATGCTTCCTATAACAAAACACGCTACAACCAGTGGATATATATATAACCCAAACAACACTATGTTAGGTTCCTTGTGGTGGAACTAACCCACCAGGGTTTAAGTTTTGATGTATTCATATTTTTTTTATTTTTTTCAGGATTTTCGGTGATGTTCGTTTAGTAGAAGGAAACGTTTTCATCAACTGCAAGGCGCGTGTGGTGTTTTTGCCATTCTTAAGATGTTATGCCGGTTTAATATCTCGAAGACAATCACACTCACAATACACAAAAACAATGGGAGTATCACAAATCCACACCACTCTCTCTATATATATGTCAGTTTCTTCAGGTATACACGTACTACGTAGCTCAAAAGGAGGAAAAAAATGGTAGAGAAAAAACAAGTCCCAACCATATCAAAAGAAGCGCCGGCGACGTATTACGTCTCCACCGATCGATCGATAAACCACTAGCTACCTATATAGGAGACCAACACGTCGTAGTAGTAATTATCAATTCACGATCAGCAGCGTAATCAAGTTGATCGATCGATCAATCCACCGTTCTCTCCTTCTTCTCCGGCACCGGCGGCCGAGAGGATCACCGGACCAGCAGTAAGCGCACCAGCTATGGGCAGTGCACGTTCCGCCCAGGCCCGCCGTAGTAGAAGTAGTTCCCCCAAGCGCGGTTATATCCGCCCTGGATGCCGTAGCACGCCGGGTGGTCGGCGACGAGCCGGAGGTCCCTGGCGGGAAGGAGGTTGTTGTCCCAGTCCACCACCTGGACGTTCCGGAAGTAGGCGGCGCGGTTGAACCCCTCCCTGGGGAAGTGTCCGCTGCCCATCTGCGTGGGGGTGTGCGACCCCGCCGGCCGGGTGTTGACCACCTCGCCGCCGAACTGCACCATGTTGGCGTGGCCGGCGAGGTGGGAGAAGAGGGACGACGGCCAGTACCCCACCAGCGGGCCCGACCCGAGCTGCAGCCACCAGTGGCCCCGCCGCGGGTCCTTCCAGATGAGCAGGCCGATGTCGAACTGCCGGCCGTTGTACGCCGACGCCGGCGATATCGCCGCCCCGATGGCGATCCGCCGGTTGGTCTGCACGAACCCCGAGCAGTGCAGGTTGTAGCACCCCGTCGCCTGGTACGCGTCGCTCTGCATGCATGCACCATTTTCCAACCAACCACATCTCATTTACTTTCTCAACTTACATGAAGAAAATAAGACTTTTTTCGTTCCAAATTAGATGACTTTCATCTATATTTGGTCGAGAGAGGGGGGTTACGTACCGTCCAGTATGTGAAGAACCTAGGGCTGTTGTCGCCGTACAGCTCGGGGCTCACCTAAAACAAGCCATGAACAGTGCAGGGAGTTAAAACGTATGTACTGCAGATATGAAACCACTCACAACGGTTTGACCAGAACACTCGTTTCAAACTCAACCACCAGAAAACAAGAAGTAATCAGGTCAACTGTGGCACATGTCGATCGAATCTCATTAATGATGATCCCTGGTTCTGCCTCATTTTATATGAACTACCGTGTCAACATGCAGCCACGTACATGCAGGTCAAGGATTAATTAAACTAAAGATTCTACCCGCAGTTTACTGCATCAACGATCAGGAGTTACACTACACCAGTAAGAATCTTAAATTGGCTACTCTGCTAATATATGAAAGTTCTGTGCATGTTTTGAGCCTTAAAAATGCAGAACTGTAGTTGTAGTATAGTTGATCATGGCTTATCCTCCACGCATGCATGGATGCAGTAATGTGACAAGCTAGCTAGGGATCTCTATCTCTGTGGATGAAGCTGGCATTCAAGCAAGGGCCTGCAGTGCAGTGCAGAGCTCTGTGCTGTGCTGCTGCTACGCTAGCGCACACCACACCACATCGATCGATCGATGCCGATCTGCCACATTTACTCTTGTTCACCAACCAGGGAGACGGAGAGCCAGCCAGCCTGAAGAACGCGTTCTGCGACTGCCAGCCAGCTTATAACCAGATCGCTTTGCAGCCACGGCCGGCGATGTGAAAGCTGCATCTGTCAACTCAACTCTCACTCACCTCCTTAACTCCCTACTGTACTCTAGTCGGCCAAAGTCTGAAGAACGAAAAATGTTTCAGAGATGACTTGTCTCGAATCGAGAAGAAGAAAAATGTTCTTGCATGCAACGATCGATGGAGTAAAGCGGAGGAGAGAAACGGAAGGGGAAGGTACCTGCCATCCGGCTTCGATGGTGTTGAGGTCGTTGCCGAAGGTGCCGGAGATGACCCAGATCTGGGAGAGGCTGAACTCCGCCGCCGACGCCACCTTGGCCGGCCACACGTTGAGGCTCGCCTTGGCCCCGTAGAACTGGTCGCCCGTCACGTACCCCACCGCGTGCTGCACACACACATAACCCATCATCATCAACCTCCATCGATCCAAGCCATTACGTGCGTACGGACGGACGTCAGTTAATGCCACTGCATGCCAGCCCAGAGCGCGCTAGCTAGGCGGGCGGCGCCATTACCGCCGCTGCCGCGCTTGTCGATCGCCATTGCCTTCCCCGGCCAATGCCACAATCAATGTGCTGTGCGCGCACAGAAGCAGATTGCTGCTAGCTATGCCCAGCACAATCAATGTCATCCAGCTACTGCATCATACACACACTGCCGCTGTACTCCATCGTATGCGATCATGATTTGGTCGCGCAGTTACTAGTAGGACTGTTCTGTTCGTCAGTGATGCCGTTGTCGATCAATGGCGATGGTACGTACGACCGCCACTAATCCGGTGGGTCAAGTATTGATGATGGCGATTCATGAGATCGCCGTACGTGTTAATAAAGTAGTGTCAGTGTCAGCTAGACGTAGTATAGTACCTCGTGGCCGTCGCTGGTGGAGTCGCGGCGGATGACGGAGGCGCGGGGCTTCATCCCGTACCGCCGGAGGGAGCCCGAGTGCCGCCGCAGGTCGCTCTCCGTGGTCCGCCGTATCGGCACCGTCCCGCCGGGGCACGACTCGCCGCCGTCGCTCCACGCCTGCGGGAACACGGCGTCGTCTTCTTCTCCTTCCTCGGCGGCGTTGTCGGCGCTCGTCTTGGGCCTCTCCGCCGGCTCAGCCTGCAAAGCAAAATGCACCGTCTCTTCTTCAGAACGCCGGCCGGCTGATCGGTAAAAACTAAAAACAGATAAATGAGTGCAGTAATGGCTACAGAGAAGAGAGTAAATGGGATGGACGACCTCGGGCTTTTGGCCTCTCAGCTTGGGGTGGTCGAACGCCGGCTGGAGGTGCGCCGGCACGCAATGGATGAGGTCGCCGTCGGCGCTCTGGATGCATAAAACGAGTCCGTCAAACATTGCCACAGCAAGTGAAGCCAACATCAATGGCCTGCCGGCTCATGCAAGATTGCAAGTGCAAGAGAAGCAAAAGACAACTCGCCTGAATGTTCTTCACGGAGGCCTT